>CM035098.1:54299871-55547371 GCA_020205505.1 Panax japonicus | reverse complement strand
GCAGGCTTTTAATATTTTTTCTATTTACATGGGTGCGTGGGTGATAGTTACAAGAGAACATTCATCGGGCGGTCGGTCATGTTTTTTTGAGGAACATATTCTACTAATTAATTAATATTCTTTTTTTTGTGCTAAATATGAAATTTTTGCATAAATTTTTGGAAATTAATTCAAGTATTTAAGAGATTACAAACTTCAAATCTTAGTTTAGCACGCTAGCATCTTTTAAAACTGTAATATTTACTGTTGGAGGAACGAATTTCAGAGTATCGTAACAACAAGATTACTCTGACTCTTATAATACCTTATCGCGTATTTAAGTCGTCTGCACAGGATTTACTAATTAATTCTATGGTTTTTTAGTTAGTCATACTAGATAAGTATATTATATTAGGAAGTTTCTATATATGTGAAATAAACCATGCATATGATATGGATGGTGTAAGAATATGTAATGTGAATGTGATAATAAGAACCGATCGAGGGGAAAAATGAAGCTAATGGGAATCTTTCTTGTCCTAAGTAATGGAAGATGGACAAAAATAACAAATGCAAGTGTTACATCCATCTTCCACTTGTTTATCACTAGCCTTAATTTGTAGCTTAGTCATATACATACATTTCCTATATAACTATTGCCTAATTTATTACTAGAATGCATGGTTGGATTCGATTCACTCGTATATATTCTTCTTTTCACCAAATCATAAACAAGTTGTACATTTTTAATAAACCACCCCCACCCCCCCACCCCCACCCCCACCCCCCAATATGATAAATAGGACTCAATGCATGTAAGAGGGTAACTTGGAGAAGGAACTAACAAAATAATTGATGAAAATAACCTCTCCAAAAATATATATTTGCCTGTGCTTGGCAACACTTTGTTTACACAACTTTTTATATCTTTTAGTAAGTTCGGTACTAAATAAAATAAATTGTACAAAAAAATGGTAAGTGCACTTATTAAAAAGTAAAAATAGTAAATATTTTTTTTTAAAAAAAACTCATGAAAATTACTCCCTCCGTCCCAAATTATCTGCTGTTTTAGCAAAAAAAATTTGTCCCACAATATCTGCTTTTTTAAGATTTCAATGCATTTTTTCCATTTGTTTTCCAAATTTTCCCCTTTATCTTAATTGTTGATAATCATTACTCTCATTAATGTCTCTCCTCTTTTTTAAACATCCACATTCATGCCTCTCTCTCTTTAATTAATAATTGTTTCTCTTTATCTCTCTCTTCAATTAATGTGCTGCTTTCTCTCTCTCTCTCTCTCCAATGTTTCTCTCTCTCTCCAATTAATTAGTTGTTTTTTCTTTCTCTTCAATTAATAAAAAAGTCAGCACAAAGGGTATTTTAGTATTTTTATCATACATATTGGTATCTGTGTGAAACTCTAGAACATCAGATAATTTGGGACGAAGGGAGTACTTGTTAGTAGACTGCACCTATGTCACTAAAAATTGTGGAAGCATCTAACTAAATTTTTTTTATGAGTCGTGCTGTGTATTGCAATATATTTTTCGAATTACAATTACGAAACTTATTAATACATGAGATTGATAGAAATTATAAAAGGATCCCACTTATTATACATTCTTCTAAAAAAGATATCACAAATACTTATCCACGTGGTAGGCAACCAAAAATGGACGTATATATCATTTTCCCTTATTTATGCACTAGGGGAGATTATTTGAAGTATTTCGTGAATTCTAAGGAGTTCTACTTCTACATCTTTAGCATGAAGAGCCCATTACTTGCCGGTGAACGATGAACAAGGTTGCATTAGAATGGGCTTAAGCATTTAAAACAAAATAAATAATACTAAGTATACTTGGGCTTAAAAAACCCACCATTTCCAAGACGACCCAGGCCCATAACATTTTCTCGCTCGAATTAAACTGTCCCTCTCTTCCCTTTCTTTTATCGAGTATTGTAATGGTAATAAAATAATATAACAAAATTTAATTTGTTAATAATATATCGTAAAAAATCAATATTTATCGTAACATATTAATATTTAATTAGTTAATAATTTATCGTAACAAATTAATAGTTAGTCTAATTGATTAAAATGAATATAAATTTTTAGTATTATCTTATAAAATTTATTAAAAAAGATAAAAGATAAATAAATTAATATTAATATAAAAATAATATAATAAATTAAGTTATTAATATTTATTTAAAATTTACAAATGATAAATAATAAAATAAATTTCACTATTTAAAAAACAAATAAAAAGGAAGGGAGGGAGCACAGATGATATTCCTCATCAAATCTTCTTGCAAGCAACAAACACTAAATCCGAAACGGACGGTAACCGGCCAGACGAGACTCACTGCCCAATGAGATGTGTACAAGTGGAAGGATGGGATTAATTGCCCACTTGTTCATATTGTATTTTTTCCCTTCTAGAAATGAGGAATAGACCGACATGATGTTTGATTAAAAATTCGACTCAAAATATAAATAATTTAAATATGAGTAAATTTAAAAATTAAATAAATTATTTAAATCTTCTTAAATTATAATTTTTTATTGATACTCGGATTATATTCATTCGAAAAATTTAAATTGTTCTGATTTGATTCGAGATCGTGCTCGACTCGATAGCTAAACGAGCCTCAATAAAATTTTATTTTATAATCAATAAATTTTATAAATTAAATATGAACAAGTCAATATTTAGCTCAACCCGTTTCATTTAGATTCATAACCACAACATCCAAAAAAAAAGGTATCTTTGGAGAAATGTCGACCTATGAAATAACAGAAAGGTGGGGACATGAAATTGTAGGCGCCTCTATATTTTTTTAATTTGAGTCATTTTCATACTTCATCGAGTCACATCAATTGAAAAGATGTACTACTACTACGTCAGGGTTATAAACATAAGAAAAAAGTCTTTCAGGAATGTTTCGCAATTAACGTGTAAAATTCAGGGATCTTTCAAATTTTTTTACTTTGTGGTGACCTAATAATAATAATAATCATTCACAACCCTTCGGTCCACCTAATTAAGACTTCCAACACGATATTAAGATAATTATGATTTTCTGGCGACTCAGTCCATGATTGTATAAAAGTATTTTTAAATTAAATTTAAAAATATTTTAATGTTTATGTTCAAGTGAATAAATTTCTCACAAACAAAATTAATTGAAGGAAAATATTTATGCTTTCGAAAACAATTTTAAGGTTTATTTTTGTATAATTTTATTTTTATGTTCAAGTGAATAAAAATTAATTGAAGGAAAATATTAAGTGAAATAAATTCCAACTTTATCATGTATTTTTAATATTTATACAAAATATTATTTCACGCGTCTTTCTCCATCCATTTGACGAGTGTACTTTTAACGTGTTAGACTGTTTTCATATATGTGGCCAATAGATGACCAAGTATATATATACTAGCTGGGTCCCGTTCCTCCGGTACTGTATGGACAATATGATTTATCTCAAATTTTGAACGACCAAAATAATTTATTGAGTGAGCGGAAAATTTAAAGTCATTTGTATTTTATTAAATTATTATCAGATAGATAGATGTATTTTATTAGATAGATGTATGAACGGTGAGATTTATCTCAAACTTTGGACGGCCCAGATGATTTATTGAGTGAGCGGGAAATTCAAAATCATTTGTATTTTATTAGATAGATTTTATTAGATAGATGTATGAACGGTGAGATTTATCTCAAACTTTGGACGGTCCAGATGATTTATTGAGTGAGCGGAAAATTTAAAATCATTTGTATTTTATTAGATAGATAGATAGATATTAGATAGATGTATGAACGGTGGGATTTATCTCAAACTTTGGACGGTCCAGATGATTTATTGAGTGAGCGGAAAATTTAAAATCATTTGTATTTTATTAGATAGATAGATAGATATTAGATAGATGTATGAACGGTGGGATTTATCTCAAACTTTGGACGGTCCAGATGATTTATTGAGTGAGCGGAAAATTTAAAATCATTTGTATTTTATTAGATAGATAGATAGATATTAGATAGATGTATGAACGGTGCGATTTATCTCAAACTTTGGACGGCCCAGATGATTTATTGAGTGAGCGAGAAATTCAAAATTATTTGTATTTTATTTGATAGATGTGTTAGATTGAAATTGCTCTCTTTAGTTTTTTTTACTTTTATGAAAAAAAAATTAACCGCATGCATCCAAAGAAGTAAAAATATACGTATAATTTAATGATGCCGGTTAATAGCTTTATAATAATAAATAAATAAATAAATTTAAAGTGTCAAAAATATAATTATTTGATATGATTATAACAATGGTAATCCACAATATCAAATCAAATAAAAATTTATTTTTTTTCACAATTTTTATAAATTATTTGTATCAACGCGATCGAATATTTTATTAAATATTAATTTCCTTGTATTTATATATCTGTGGCTCTTAAAATCTTGAAACGTCTATCCAGGATAAAAGTGATGTGAACATGTCGCGTCACTTACACGTGTCTGTGGCCCCAAACTCTGTTTATTTTCTGCTAAAAGATTTATAAAAAAAAAGGGTTTCAGAAACTGACTAGAGTTTGTGGTTTGTATAAAAAGAGGTTGAGATGTTTACATTGTTTATCTGTTCGCAAAAAATATTTTCATAATCAACAGCATCATATCTCAAAAGGAAGGAAGGGTGTTTGTATATTTAGGTTTGGAAGAATTGGAAAGAAAATGGTAACTTTGGTTGCTCGCCATGGAAGGCATTTGCAGCGTTACAACAATATAGGCCGTCGCCAAGTCGTGGGGTTCGTTTCTCTCTCTCTCTCTCTCTTTTTTCTTTCTCTTTTGCATGGTGGTAATCAAGTGTGAAATGGGATCTATCTGATTTTTATTTTTGAATGGGGAACAAGGGTTTCAATCTTTTGATTCTTGAGAGAAACAGAGAGTTGGGACCAAAATTTCTCTTTTATTAAAAATGCCCATAATTTTTTGTAATATACTTAATGTAAAAGCCTTGAAATCAACATTACTTAAGGGAGGCTGGTTTGTTAATGAGAGAAGATTAATCCGGGAAAAAGAAAAGGGGAAAACAGAGAAGAAAATTGTGTTCCTTGTGGGACTGTTGAAGGATTTAGAAGATTTTAGATAGGGGTTTCTTCTAGTGTATAAATTAGTCCCAATCATTCATGTTGTCCATCTTTATTAGGCATGTAAATAATATGTTATTTCTAATTTTGGGTAATTTTTCTATATCTCCAGTTAGGAAATAGTGGGGATGAGAGTGGGAAGTTAATTTTATTAATCTTTGCCATGTTTTTGGTTTTTAATGTTTATTTTTTGTCTTTGTTTTTTGTTCAGATGTATACCATATAGAGTGGAGGATGGAAAAAACTTAGAAGTTCTTGTCATTAGCTCACAGAGAAAAGGCAAAGGGATGTTGTTTCCGAAGGTACTTAGTTTATATTTTGTTGATTTCTTCTATTAATTATCAATATAACTACTTACGGCGATTTAGTTGTGCCAATTTACTGCAAAAGTTTCTAATATTTCATTCACATTATTATCCTACTGTTTTACCAGGGTGGTTGGGAAAAGGATGAATCCATTGCGGATGCGGCTGCGAGGGAGACAGTTGAAGAAGCTGGAGTAAAAGGCATTCTTGAGGTTAGTTATTCTCTGTACTTAATTTTTTGTTCTTTTTTTAAATTTAGCATGAAATTGAGTGATATATAGCAATTTGGCATGTTAAACTTTGATGATCCTTTGTTGATATCAATGAAATGTTTTCTTCACAAATTCACATACCTGGAGACATATTGAAGCATGAACTATTGCTAAAGATAGACACATACTTTACAAACATTATTTGTTGAAACAATGCAGAACTAGATTGCACTTGTAATGCTTTTTGAAGAAGAATGGTTAAGCAAGACTAATCATTTTTTTTGGGGTGGGGCTGATTCGAGAGGCAATATCTATATTATTTATCATCATTTCCCTCGGGCATGAAGATAACAAACTAAACATACATGTGAATTTGATGTTATATAAACATTTACTATATTTTCTGAATGGTTGAAATCTTATACTAGTATATGAAACATGTTACGGCAGGAAGAGTTGGGTCAATGGAATTTCATAAGCAGTGGGAATGGCGTTTATTATGAAGGACATATGTTCCCTTTATGTGTTGAGGAGCAGCTGGATTTTTGGCCAGAGAAACACATCCGTCAAAGAGTATGGGTAAGTTTGAATGCTCAACTAACTTTGCCTTATAATTTCGCTCCAGCCTTTGGGTTATGAAACAGAATTTCTGATTCTATGTGCAACTTATTTCCTATAGATGAGTGTCCCAGAAGCTAAAGAAGTTTGCCACCATTGGTGGATGAAAGAAGCCTTGGATCGATTAGTAAACCGTCTCGAATCTCTAGAGAAGCATGAATAGGGCCTTTCACTATAGCCTAGTGAATCCAATTAGATCTAGATTGTACATAGGAAAACTGCGATTCAAAGTTTAGACCAGAAGATTATGTAGGATCGAATCAACTGACTCAACAAACTTTAATTCGAATGCAGCTTAGGATGAATGTGGTGATTTGGTGGTAAAACTATACTACCTTTCTTTTGAAGACATACAACATTTCTTTTTCGAGTTTGAAACTTGATCCATGTATTTCTTCAGGAAGTTTGTTTATGTTTTCCTTCCAAATTCTAGAAGAAAGATGTACATTTTTTGTTGAATAATATTATTGGGTGGTCCCTGAAAAAAGAAAATTAGTAGTTCAAGCTGTTCTTTTCCAGCCCAAGTGTATGTATGTGCATGTCCTGATCTGGTGCATAATCTAGAGGAATATTCTTATTCATTTATAGTTGCATTAATTTAACTTGACTAACATAGTAGAAAATGATATACCACTGTCCTAGTTGGTATTTGATGGGATATTTGTTATGTGGACTAATGGACATGGAGCTGCTGCTGCCTGTGCCTGGTAATCATCACTGAAAATGATGATTGTAGCCGATTGTTTGATCCAAATAAATAATCACATTGTGGCAGGAAAAAGTATCTAAATTTTAGAGTATTCCGAACTCAAATATGCCATTTACTTATTTATCTTCATTACAAGATTATCTATCAAATCAAATCAAATCCAGATCTCTGTTAATATGATGATCCCACACTTGCTTTGGCAATAATATTTAATCATGACCCTTGTGATGAGCTAATTTGGAAAGAATCACTAAAACGAAAAAGTTCAGAATTCAACTCTTTAGTAGATAAGCACACTGAGCTTCTTCAATATTTAGTCCGTCACTTTGATTTTTTTTTTATATAAAAAAAAAAGAATAAGGAGAAAGTTGTTCTTAGAATATTTCATGTATATAATAATTTTGATTTTGGCATGTATAGAGAAATGAAATTTGGAGTCTCATATCGGGATGGAAGTAGTATAAGTAATGGTGATATGTTTTTGGGCAAGTGATATGTTTTTGGGTCCTTAACACTAATATACAACAATTAGAAAGTAATTACAAAAATAAAACACACACAACATAATTACAAAAATAACGCAATTCATATTAATAAGGAAACCTAAAATTAAGGAGAAATATCTTCCATAACTAATCATTCAAATTCAAATATCTGGGATCTAACCAAAAAAATAAATTCAAATTCAAATATTCAAATTCAAATTTCATAGGAAAGACTGTACAAATTTTGTATTTTGCAGGAGGTGGCGGAGGCAATTTTCAGAGGAGGTGGAAGCTTTGGAGGAGGTGACAGCTTCGGAGGAGGTGGTAATGGTGTCTTCAGAGGCGGCGGTGATGGCTATGGTGGAGGTAACAATGGCGGTGGTGGCGGTGGCGAAGATGGCGGTGATGGCTCAAGTGGTGGTTACAGAGACAGTGGAGGTGGAGGCTGGGGCGGTAGTAGCGGGAACAACCATTTTTTGGTAGTAAAAGGAAATTCTCAAGATACTGCAGAGGAGAAAATCATTAGTAATGTCATGGTAACCAAACTTTTATAACAAGGTAATCAAACTTTTATACTAAGGTATCCAAACTTTTATACCAAGGTAACCAAACTTTTATACTGAGGTAATCAAACTTTTATATTAAGGTAACCAAACTTTTATACCAAGGTAACCAAAACTTTTATACTAAGGTAACCAAACTTTTATACTAAGGTAAACAAACTTTTATACTAAGGTAACCAAACATTTATACCAAGGTTACCTTGGTATGAATGTTTGGTTACCTTGGTGTGAAGGTTTGGTTACCAACTGCACTATGAAAAAACTGAAGGTGTGGAGGTGGATTGGTTACCTTGATATAAAAGTTTGGTTACCTTAGTATAAAAGTTTTGTTACTAAACTTTTATACTGAGGTAACCAAACTTTTATACTAAGGTAAACACCAATCAACACAAATCAACAAAAAAAGTGATCATAAAATCATAATCAAACGCATATTTTGCATAAAATTAAGAACATAAACCCCAAATGAATGAAATTAAAGAGAAAACCTTAAAAATTAGTGCTCGAGAGAGAGATATAAAATAGAAGTACTTACAAAAACAGAGTACAAAGAAATATGAAGAACAATTGGAAGAATGAAAGAAATAGAAAAAATGGCAGAATAGAAGAAAATGGCAGAAATGGCGTCTTCACCTTTTATACAAAAATGATAGAAATGTCGTCTTCATCTTTTGAAGAAAAAATGGCAGAATAAAAGAAAATGAGAGAGAAAATGACAAAATGACGTCTTCATCTTCTCTCTTCAATGGCGTCTTCATCTTCTCTCTTCACTCTTCAGCTTTTATCTTTAAATATGAAAATAGAATTTTATACAAAAATGATAGAAATGGCGTCTTCATCTTTTGAAGAAAAAATGGCAGAATAAAAGAAAATGAGAGAGAAAATGACAAAATGACGTCTTCATCTTCTCTCTTCAATGGCGTCTTCATCTTCTCTCTTCACTCTTCAGCTTTTATCTTTAAATATGAAAATAGAATTTTATACAAAAATGATAGAAATGGCGTCTTCATCTTTTGAAGAAAAAATGGCAGAATAAAAGAAAATGAGAGAGAAAATGACAAAATGACGTCTTCATCTTCTCTCTTCAATGGCGTCTTCATCTTCTCTCTTCACTCTTCAGCTTTTATCTTTAAATATGAAAATAGAAGAATAGAAGTGCAGTGGCGTATAAAAAATGAAAGTAGGAGGAGATGAGAGAGAAAATGGCAGAAAAGAATAAATGACAGAATAAGAGGAGATGAGAGAAAAAATGGCACCTACCAAAACTAATCCCCTAAATTAAGGAATCCTAATTATACTAAAATTGTCATGTCAGCCATTACATATTAATTCAGGACCTTTAATTATGTTAAGATTGAAAATAAAAACAAAAAAGTGTAATACTTTTGTAATTATTTTATAGGTGTATGATTTTTGTAATTATTTCTAAAAATGTACTATTATATGTAATTTACCCTATGTTTTTCCAATGCCAATATATACAGGTAGTAGTAGTAGTAATTCTGATCACAATGATGCTGAGAAGACATTTGCGATTGTGATTGGACTATTAGCTGGACTATATATATAGGTCGATCGATCTTTGTAGATCATGATGTCAACTTAATTGCTTTGGTTTCTTTTGGGATTACTTTATGATCGATCGTGCATGAAATTAAGATGTAACGATTTGCCAAAAGGGCGGGCATGCATGCATGTAAAGTAAAGTAGTCTCAATCAAACAAACTTAAAAGGAGGAGGGAAAGGAAAGGAAAGTGTTAACGCCAGGATCTTTTGCCACGTCCCAATCACAAATGACGTCCTGATCCTGCACAGTAAACACAACAAACACCACAAGCTTGACGGCTGGACCGCCGGGGGATAGCTCAGGCGTGAGAGTAAGTATATATGTGTTCACAAGGTTAACTCAAGAGGATGATAATATCTAGTGTCTGAGAGAATAATTAGGTGGTGTGTGTAGTATTTTGTTACTTACCTCTTCTTTATCATCACAGCTCCACGCCAACTCCCCTTCCGGCTCACCGTGTCACCCATCACTTCCTGACATCTTTCTCCCCCATTTTCAGTCATTTCCGTCGAAAGCATGCACTCAGCCTCCATATTTTCTGTCACACCTTTTTTTCCGCCCCTCTCCATCTCATCCTCATTAATGTCATATAGAAAGGTGGCAGACATAATAGTCAACTACTATTTTGAGTAATGATTACTGGTCAAAGTCGGGCAAAGGGGAAATATGCCTAATGGGCTAATTTGATAAGTAAACCCAACTAATGGAGATGACCTATGCGACCGGATCCAATCTGTATGGATTTAGTGAAATAATAAGTAATTGGGCCTAAAACATCCGGGTCAACCAGGATAAGAATAATCACAACCCAAAGGAAGAGCCCATTAGATTTGGCCCAATAAGAAAAAGGATCATGGCCTAACATTGCCCCCTAGTCTTTTATTAAACAGAGGGTTTAATGGAAGACTATAAATAATATAGGCCCATGATATAATAATTTGTGGTAAGCTGTAAAAGGTCTAAAGTGAAATTCATCAAAGCCCAATTAAGTCGATCCAAATCGGTATCAAAGATAGAACTGGGAAGCCCAACAGGCATAAACCCATTCTGATTAGGATATTTAGACCCAAAACCGGATAACACCTCTTCCAATTCACCATCATTAATGTGAATTAACTGTGCCGCCTTCGATTACCGTGTAACCGTCAATATAAAAAATAAACTTTACCAATTTTGACAATTTTACCTGCCAATTCGAATTTCGAACCTTCAAGCTTTCTCTCTACCTACTGAACTTTCTTTGTAATCTCTGCGAATCGTTAACAATGGCGTCCCAAGGTTTCGAACAAGGTCGTCCTCTGCTAGTTAAACCTATTTGCTCCATCGTGCCAGACCCAAACCCTAGCAAAGATGCTTCGAGCTCTGGTCAAGCTGCTGCAACTACTACAAAGAAACAGACAACAACATTCTCTCCCAGTCCTTCTGAATTCTATAGGGACAACGAGCTATACGTTCATGCCAACATCCCCTCAAAGGTTGTCGAGGCCGATCTGGAAAAGCTTCGGACTCGTTGTCATATTCCGGAAACCCACCAGATAAGAGTTCCCAAGTCTGGGGAAAAAAATGTATCAACGTCCTGAGGGATGGATGGCTGTTACAACAACCATTCTGGAGAAAGGCATCCGGTTCCCTTTGCACGCCTTCGTGGTGACCCTACTAGGGTTTTTGGGTGTTGGGTTCGCCCAGCTAATGCCAAATTCATATATTCACATTCTGGCGTTTATAGCTCTGTGCTATGAACTTGGAGTCGAACCTTCGCTAGACTTTTTCTTCACTGTATATAAGGTTGGTCAATCCAGAGAGAAAGGTTTTAAAACCATAAGCAAGCATTCTGCAAAAACAGGGGAGAAGTTCGAGAGACGCTCGCTAGTGAATACCCCTTCGAGCAACAAAGGATGGCATGAAAGATGGTTTTTCGTTAAAGGGCCCGAAGTCCTTTCCTTACCGGGCTGGGCCACAGATGAGAAGATTTCCACAGACTTCGGGGATGTTTCTGAAGAGCGCGAAGCTGAGATAATAGAGCTTCTGGACAATTTCCCGAGGGAGGAATGGAATTACAGACTTCTTTCCAACCAAGCGTGGTTGTATAACCACAAATGTAAGTATGAATTCATTTTGTGAATATTTGAAATTTTTGTGATGTAAACTCTGACGTAGAACTGTTAATCCTTTGTAGTGACTTTGATCAAACCATCACTTTAGGAGATGAAAGATTTAGAAGATTTGTTAGCTGGAAAACCGGTAGAAGCCCTCATCGATTCTTTACAACATGAAGTCCCATCCGAAGACAATGCCGGAAAATCTGCAGATGTTGATGTCGGACCTCCCCAACCGGATGCTTCCTCCAGATTCAACCCATGTACCGAAATACCAGCTGAGGAGCCTCGAACCCATGCACCAGAAGATGACGAACCTCTTCTTCCGGAAAAAGTTCTGCACCTTCGACGA
The DNA here is from genome assembly GCA_020205505.1 of Panax japonicus. Lineage (NCBI taxonomy): Eukaryota > Viridiplantae > Streptophyta > Magnoliopsida > Apiales > Araliaceae > Panax > Panax japonicus. Next base: position 55,535,329 of record CM035098.1, on the reverse strand, counting down.
AAAAAAAGAGCCATCCGAAAACCTCGGCCAATTTCTATCCTGTCAGATTCCGAAGAACTTTCCGAACCCGAACCGTCTTTTAATCCGATATCTTCAACCACCAGTCCAACAGCAACTGCCGACCCAATACCACCGAACATAGATCCAGTACCACCAACTGCTGATATAATACCTCCAAACATAGATCCAGTACCACCAACTGTTGATATAATACCTCCGAACGTGGATCCCATACCACCAACTGCTGTACCTCCATTGGCCCGAACAAGCTTATTGGATCTTTCCGTAAATGATCGAAGACAACTTCTTAGGATCAAAAAGTTGAGAACCATAATCATTCCCCTAACCCCCGATGAGCTTAGGGTTCCTTCTTCAAATATTCACCCTTCAACGAGGCCCGAGGAGACTTCAACTGTAAATGAAGAAGAAATAAACGAGTCTGCTGCAGAGCCATCTCGAAAGAGAAAACGACCAGCTGACAATGACTCCAGTCCAACGCCTTCAACTCTACCAGTTCGAGATCCTTCTCCAGCTCGATCTCCTTCCCCCGAAAACATCTACATGGATCCCTCTCCCGTTCAAGACCAACCGATGCCTTCCCCCCCCAAGGCCTTCAACACGAAATTTCCACGATGAGGCTACCGGAGGGCCGACTTTATGGCCTCGGTACAACGTCAACTTCCCCTTTCATCTGTTTGATGCCTTCGTTCAGGAGAATGATGATCATCGATTTGATACTCATACGAACGGGAATTTTCTTGACGAAGGCATGAGCTATCTGGCAAAGGTAAGTGAGAGTTTTATTAATTAAACATTTCTTCACTTGCTGAAATATTTAAAATTGACTGAACACTGTTGAATATGCGCAGGCGAATGCAGTCTTCGGGCGTTTACGTCCCAGGCATCTAAATGTCGAGTCCGATGAGGAGACTCTGAGGAGGGAGAATAATATGTTGAAGGCTACGTTGGCCCGAGAGAGCGAGGAACGCGAATCTATTCTTCATACCAACGAAAGTCTTCAGAGAAAACTGGCTCAAACCAAGGAGGATATGGGGGAGACTTACGATGTACTGAGCTCAGTCAGAGAAGAGTTAAAGACGACAAAAACCAGTGAACAAAAATTATCTATGTTGAATATTCGTTTTGTTGCTGAGACTGAAGCCTTGAAGAGTACCAAAGAGGATCTTGTTGTAGCCAATCAAAAATTGTCAACCCAGCTCCACGAAGTTCAAACGAAGGCTCGATCTAACAAAAAAGTTCAGAAGGCCAAGCGTCGCAAGCTTCGTGGTAAGATAAAGGCACTTCAGGAACGAGATCCCCCTTTGACCGAAGATATGATCACCCAAATACGGGCGGACTATCGTACATCGGACGAACTTGGGTCAGAGATCTTAAAGGTTTATTACGAAGGATACGAGGAGTGCCGTAGCAGGGGAAAGGGAAAGTTGGTGGCTGCTCAACTAGATCCATCTCTGCTAGACTCTGAAAGTGAGGGCAAGAGCTGAAGATAATTTTATTTTAATTTGTAGGACTTGTGAAGATTATTTGTTTCTGTAATCAAATTGAATATTAATGAAATTTGATTTCGTCCTTTATGACTTCGGTGCATTTGCTTTGTGTAAACCTCTCAATATTAGTGCTACTAGAAATATATATAATTGCTTCAAGGATTCAGTTGTTATTTAATAATTAAATATGACATATAATGGATAAAGTGAGGTTAAATAATGAGGTATCCCGAACTTAACACTTAGAAAAAATTTAGGTAATAAGGTTAAGGGATACTTATTAGTTACTGAAGACTGAGACAGATCTGCTTCATTAGGAATTTGTTCACCTCGAGAAGCTTGGTCAAAGAATGAGAGATGACATTTGCCTACCCCAAAGGGTCTGACAAAGTCTTAAAGATGATACTTGCCTACCACAAAGGGCCTGACAAGGTTTAGGTGTCGACAATTGTCTACCACGACGGGCCTGACAATGTCTTAATTGACCACCTGTCGCAGAGGCTGCCATCGAATGGTCAGCGAGTCCTCCCGATCCTCCAAACACCAATGACGTTTGCCTACCACGAAGGGCCTGACAAACTCATAAGGACCTCCTGCCGAAGAGGCTACCATCGAATGGTCAGCGAGTCCTCCCGAACCTCCAAACACCAATGACGTTTGCCTACCACGAAGGGCCTGACAAACTCATAAGGACCTCCTGCCGAAGAGGCTACCATCGAATGGTCAGCGAGTCCTCCCGAACCTCCAAACACCAATGAAAAGATCGGCAACAGAGACAAAATTGGTTTGAGAGAAAAAAGGGATTTTTATTGATGATGATGTAAATATTTACAGACTTCCGATGTGCTGACATTGTTCTTACTGAAAGTACTTCCTAAGCCTGCCAGCATGTCAAGCATTCTTAATTGCTGACCCATCTAAAGCCTTCAGCCGATAAGTCCCTGGCTTTGGTACTTCAATGACTTCATATGGCCCTTCCCAGTTTGGCATCAATTTTCCCAGATTTTGAGGCGTGGATGCTTCAACTTCTCTGAGGACAAAATCTCCTACTTCAAACCTGCGAAGCTTTACCCCCTTATTATAATGCTTGGCTACTCTGCGTTGATAGGCTGCCAATTTGATTATAGCTACTTCTCTAACTTCTTCAAGTAAATCAAGATTAGCTTTCAACCCTTCTTCATTGTAGATTTCTCTGTATTGACTAACTCGAAGACTTGGAGATCCAATTTCAACTGGGACTAAGGCATCAGTGCCATAGGCCAATCTGAAAGGCGAATCCCCCGTTGTAGTCCTCGGAGTAGTTCGATAAGCCCATAACACACTAAGCAGCTCCTCTGGCCATCTGCCTTTAGCCTCGTCCAATCTGCGTTTGATCTCGTTCAGGAGTGTTCTGTTGGTCACTTCAACCTGTCCGTTTGATTGAGGATGAGCCACTGAAGTCTTTCTGTGCTGAATCCCTAGTTCTTTCAAAAATGCTTCAAACTTCGATCCCATAAATTGACGCCCGTTGTCCGATACTACCACCTTAGGAATCCCGAAACGGAATACTAATGATTCTTTCATGAATTTCAAACATTCCTGTTCCGTTATTGATCTAAGTGGCTTTGCTTTTACCCATTTGGTCATATAGTCTATGGCAACTATAACAAAATTGACCTGACCTTTTGCTTTTGGTAGTATAGGAGATAGGATCGAGTATAGTTCTTCCGGTGGCTGATGCGGTATTGGACTGTTGAGTTGGCATTTCTCGCACTTCTTTACATATTCAGTTGTTTCCTTGAAGATTGTAGGCCAGTAGTACCCCTGACGAAGTACTTTATATGTTAATGACTTAGCAGCCATATGGTCGCCACAAATGCCTTCATGTACTTCTCGGAGAGCGTATTCAGCTTCTGATGGAGTCAAACATTTGAGTAATGGAGATGAGAAAGCTCTTCGGAACAGATCTCCATCAATCAGAATATAATTAGCACTCTTGTACTTGATTTTCTTGGCTAGCATCTGATCCGAAGGTAAGACGCCATCTGCCAAATATTCTAAGTATGGAGTTAACCAGCAGTTGGTTCGGTCGACGCACATCACCACTTCATGATGAACACTAGGATGTTGTAAAATTTCTAAGTAAACCGACCCATCAAAAGTATCAACATTCGTAGTGGCTAATTTGGAGAGCGCATCGGCAATTGAATTTTTGTTACGTTCAATCCCTTGAAACTCATAGGACTGGAAATACTGAAGTCGTTCTTTCACTTCCGCCAAATACTTGATCATTCTCGGGCCCCTGGCTTCGTATTCCCCAGAGAGTTGTTTAACGACTAACTGAGAATCACTGAAGATGACCACTCTCTGTACTTTAAGACTCTTTGTTAATCGTAACCCGGCGAGTACTGCCTCATACTCAGCTTCATTATTGGTTGCTTTAAACTGAAATCTGATGGCCTGCTGCACCTTGAATCCCTCCGGACTCGTCAGAATAATTCCTGCTCCACTGATGTCCGTGGTAGAAGATCCATCTGCATACAGCGTCCATATACCCTCCTTCTGCTGAAGAACTGCAACTGCCCTGTCAACCCCTTCAGCTTCGGCCACGACTTCATCAGTCTCAGAAAACGAACATTCAACCACAAAGTCAGCCAACGCTTGTCCTTTAATGGCGGTTCGGGGATGATATTCAATAAAAAATTGGGACAACTCCATCGTCCATGCAGCTAGTCTCCCCGATACCTCTGGTTTTCCCATAACCTTCTTTAAAGGCTGATCTGTGTATACTATTACTAGTCTACCCTGGAAGTATTGCCTAAGCTTTCGACTAGCAGTTATTAGAGCAAAAGCAAACTTTTCAATATTTGGGTACCTCGCTTCAGCATCCCGAAGGACATGACTTACATAATAAACCGGGTGCTGCTTGCCCCCCATTTCTCGTACCAAAACTGCTCCCACCGCCAAAGAACTAGCTGCTAAGTACAAATATAGAGGCTCTGTAGGAACGGGCTTTACCAGCAAGGGTGCCGAAGATAAATATTACTTGATATTCTGAAAGGCATCTTCGCATTCTGAAGTCCATTGAAAGGTCTTTGCATTCTTCGGACCTTTCAAAGTATCAAAAAATGGCAAACATCTCTTTGCAGACTTGGACACGAACCTCCGCAAAGCTGCAATCCTTCCAGTCAGACGTTGAACATCTTTAAATGACTGAGGAGTCTTCATGTTTAAGATCGCTTGAATCTTCTCTGGATTGGCCTCAATTCCTCTCTGACTAACAAGATAACCCAAAAATTTACCAGACCCCAGACCGAAGGTGCACTTTTTGGGATTTAGTCTCAAATTATGATGACGAAGCGTCTGAAAGCATTCTTATAAATCGTCTAAATGTTTATGCACCAACATGCTTTTGACAATCATATCGTCAACGTACACCTCTATATTCCTGCCTAACTGATATCTGAAGACATGGTTCATCATCCTCTGGTAGGTGGCTCCGGCATTGATGAGGCCGAAAGTCATTTTCTTATAAGCATATACTGAACGATGCGTAATGAACGCCGTCTTCGGTATATCCTCTTTACACATGGAGATCTGATGATACCCAGAGAACGCATCCATAAAACTCAATAAAGCATGACCCGAAGTGGCGTCAATAAGTTGATCAATGTGGGGGCAGTGGATAAAAATCCTTCAGACAGGCTTTGTTCAGATCAGTATAGTCGATGCAGACTCGCCATTTACCATTCTGCTTCTGGACTAGCACGACATTTGCCATCCACTGCGGGTAGTCAATCTCGAAGATGAAATCAGCTGTCAATAATTTTGCAACCTCCTCATCGATGATCCGCTATCGTTCGGGCGCAAAGATCCTCCTCTTCTGTCGAACGGGCTTCTTTGACGGATCTACTTCTAGCCGATGTTCAGCGATATCCCGGCTTACTCCAGGCATGTCCTGAGGTTCCCACGCGAAGATATCAACATAACACCTCAGTAGTTCCATGAGTTTTGTTCGGAGGGGTTCTGGTAGATCCGAACCTATCTTTACTACCTTATCCACTTTGCCCGGGATGAGCTCTATCTCTTCTGTTTCTTCGGCTGGTATGACTGATGGTTCAGAACTGCTCTCAGTAAAGGGCTCGATTTCTATTGCCATGGCATGCTTCTGCTTCGACACTCCCACTCCCGAAGTGATCACAGCATTTCTGTAACACCTTCTGGCCAAATCCAAATCTCCTTTCACCTCGCCAACCCCATGAGCCGTAGGAAATTTGATTTTAAAGTGGGGTATTGAGGTCACAGCTTGTAGAGCAATTAAAGTGGGCCTCCCCAAAATAGCATTATAAGCAGAATCTAAATGTACAACATAAAATTTACAAATAACCTCTACCTGCTGAGGGGCCGTTCCGAAGATGACGGGTAGCTCAATGGTCCCAGCAATCTTGACTGGATCATTACTAAAACCGTATAGAGGAGCCTCCTGTCCTATCTCCATCTTTCGCCCATCCAAATTCATCATTTGATAAGCGTGGGCATACAGGATATCTACAGAAGACCCATTATCCATCATCATCCGTTTCATATCTACTGAACCCACTTGGGCAGTTAGCACTAACGATCCTTCGTGCGGCTCGATGACCTCCGAAGGGTAATCTTCATCAGTAAAGGAGATTACCGTATTCGGATAGGGTCTATCAGTCTTTGGGGAGGATCCCGCCACTGACATGACCGAATCCAAATAACTTCGGCGTCTCTTCCCAATTAATTTGCCAGAAGTACCTCCCGTGATGACATCGATCACATGCCTTGCAGGTTGTCCCGGAGCTTGCAACGCCTGCTGAACTGGTTGAGCCGTTGGGACAGGTCCTTGGTTCTGTTGTTGATTAGTTCTGGCAGCCACATACTGAACTAAAACCCCACTTTGTACCTTTCTTTCAATGAAGTCTTTCAAACTGGCACAATCATTCGTATCATGACCTGAAGCCTGGTAGTAATCACAATATTTGCGAGGATTTCCTTTTCCGGGCTTGATATTATCTCGAGGTGGCTCGAAGATAAGTTGATTTTTAATTTGTTCCAAGATAACAGCCCTGTCTGCATTGAGTGCTGTATATGTCCTATTCACCCTCTGGGCCGGCGCGGACGAACGTCCTCCACCCTGTCTCCAATTATTGTACTTCTTTGAACCGCTCTCATTACGGTCTCTGCTCCCTTCATTCTTCTTCTGGTCTCCATCGGTTTTGTCCCGATCTGTCTCCCTGAGCCGCTCCGAAGAAGGTCGTTTGAGGCTGCTCATAGCCTCCTCCACCACAATATAACCTTCGGCTTTATCAAAGGCTTCGGCGAGACTCTTCGGGTGATTGAACATTAGTTTCTTTACCAACTTTTCCGATTTGACCAAATCTAGTCCATTCTGAAATAATCCCACAGCTTGTAAATCATTCAAGTCTGTTACTTGACCGACGGCTTCACGAAATCGTTTCACATACTGGCCTAAAGACTCGTTAGAAAACTGTCGGACCTGAGCCAACGAACCAGTCGGTTTTCCCCTTCTTTTATTGCTCCCAAAGCGAGCATGAAATTTACTGCACATGTCTTCCCATGACGAGATTGAATCAGGGGGCAATGTTCCCATCCACTGTCGGGCGTCCTTTCTAAGCGTTGTGACGAAAGTATGGCATTTAGCGGCGTCGCTAAAGTCATAATAATCCATGAGCCGATCGAACGCTTGACTATGGTCGTAAGGGTCCCCTGATCCGTCATAACTCTCGATATGGGGCAACTTTTTGGTGGGATCAGCTTTTTCTTTAAGAATTTCCGCGGAAAAGGGAGAGGCCTTCTTTCCCGGAGTATCTTTTATTCTCTGTACTTCGGAAAGCTGCTTCCGAAGTTCTTTTAATTCTTTAACCAGATATTCCACGCTTTCTGGTTGAGACGATGCTTCTTTTTTTGGTGACTCCTTCCTCTTCTGAGTAGACCAGTTTCTTTCAATAGATGCTTCAACATTAGAGGGACTCTTTCGATGACGAGTGTCTACAGGGTGGTGTACCCTCAGTAGACTCTCGGGAGTACAATCTCTTGATAAACTTCGCCTTTGAAACCGGGCGCTATGGTGAGAATGGGCAACAACAAGTGCTTTCCTTGTGTACTCAGGGCCGCGATCTTTGGATCGACCTCTTCGTTCGCTTTGCCCCCGTCCTCTAGAAGTAGTAGGGCGATATGTCCTTTTTGATCCTTGAGGGGTAGGGCTTCGGGACTTTCTTCTCTTCCTGATTCGACCCAGCGACTCTCGCCCTGAATGAGCAGGTTCCTTTCCCCTCCGATGACCACGTTCTTCAGATTGAATGTAACTGAACTCTTCGTCTCTCATTTCTGTCATTCGAGCCATTTGTTCAGTTATATCCTGTCGCTGCTTCAGAAGTGCTTCCATGGCCCTATCCGCTTCATCCGCCATTTTGGCCAGTCGTGAGGCTTTTTCGTCTTGTTCGTTTCGGTATCGAGTTCTAGGCGAGGTGCCTTCTACCCGTTTCCGATCACGGTCAGACCCTTTCTCTGTCGGGAAAACTAGCTTACGCTTAACGTTGTTCATAACCCTTGGCCGAAAATTTTCATGTGACCGCTTGGACGCTGTGCTAGCATGAACACTTATTGCCGGTCACAAACGATCCTTGACAGACACTCGCGGTGTCGATTCACTGACTGCCATGGGTTGCCCTTCAGGTGTAGGTGTTCTACTCTTCACCATGAATATTGACGTGGGGCAAATATGGTTTGTGATTGAAAAATGTTCAGGACACTAGAGCAGCCCTCCTTCTAGCGCCAATGTTAACGCCAGGATCTTTTGCCACGTCCCAATCACAAATGATGTCCTGATCCTGCACAGTAAACACAACAAACACCACAAGCTTGACGGCTGGACCGCCGGGGGATAGCTCAGGCGTGAGAGTAAGTATATATGTGTTCACAAGGTTAACTCAAGAGGATGATAATATCTAGTGTCTGAGAGAATAATTAGGTGGTGTGTGTAGTATTTTGTTACTTACCTCTTCTTTATCATCACAGCTCCACGCCAACTCCCCTTCCGGCTCACCGTGCCACCCATCACTTTCTGACATCTTTTTTCCCCCATTTCCGGTCATTTCCGCCGAAAGCATGCACTCAGCCTCCATATTTTCTGTCACACCTTTTTCTCCGCCCCTCTCCATCCCATCCTCATTAATGTCATATAGAAAGGTGGCAGACATAATAGTCAACTACTATTTTGAGTAATAATTACTGGTCAAAGTCGGGCAAAGGGGAAATATGCCTAATGGGCTAATTTGATAAGTAAACCCAACTAATGGAGATGACCTATGCGACCGGATCCAATCTGTATGGATTAAGTGAAATAATAAGTAATTGAGCCCAAAACATCCGGGTCAACCAGGATAAGAATAATCACAACCCAAAGGAAGAGACCATTAGATCTGGCCCAATAACAAAAAGAATCATGGCCTAACAGAAAGGAAAGGAAAGGAAAATATGGGCTAACTTAATTAAGTTGTATTCATGCATGCATGCGTGTTCCGATGTTGATTTTAACTTACTAATGTTTCTAAAAGACTTGAATTTCTGCTTGGTTAATTGATTGCTAGCTATATCCTAAATCTAACATTCTTGAATTGATTTCCCGTTAACCATTATTATAAATATCTATCTAATAAAATACAAATAATTTTGAATTTCCCGCTCATTCAATAAATCATCTAGGCCGTCCAAAGTTTGGGATAAATCCCACCATTCATCTATCTAATAAAATACAATTTATCTAATTCTATCTATATCTATATTCTATATATCATCTAGGCCGTCTAAAGTTTGGGATAAATCTCATCATTCATCTATCTAATAAAATACAATCTATTTAATCTATCTAATAAAATACAAATGATTTTGAATTTTCCGCTCACTTAATAAATCATCTGGGCCGTCCAAAGTTTGGGATAAATCCCACCGTTCATACATCTATCTAATAAAATACATCTATCTATCTAATAATCTAATAATAATTTAATAAAATACAAATGACTTTAAATTTTCCACTCACTCAATAAATTATTTTGGTCGTTCAAAGTTTGAGATAAATCATATTGTCCATACAGTGCCGGAGGCACGGGACCCAGCTAGTATATATATATATGTCCAGAGCTTTTGAGAAAGCTTAACACAGAGGGTATACATGGTATCTCGTGCACGAATCTTCCTTTTATCACCACGCAATTGCTAGGACAAAAGTACAGAAAAGTGAGTCAATTTAGCCCACTTCTTTCGGTACTGTTCGAGGAATGACTTATTTTAAAATAATTTATAAGTTAAAATATAAATTGAGTTTTAAGTTACAAGTAGAAGTGTTCAGCTGATAATAATTTATAAGTAAGTCATAAATTAAGTTAAAACAAATTATGAATTAAGGTGTTCGGCTGATACTAACTTATAAATTAAAATAAAATATAAAAATTACTAAAAATGATATTAGAAAAAGATACATAGATTCAATATCATATCGAAAGTTATTATAGGTAACAACTTATTTCAACATCTAATTGGTAAACACCTTATTATTTAACCAGCTTATTGTTAAATAACTTATTATTTGTAAACATCTTATTAGTTAAACAGCTTATTATTGCTAGACAATTTATTATTTAAACAGCTTATTGGTAAATAATTTATTATTTAAACAACTTATTATTAAAGAAAGCTTATTGGTAAATAAATTATTTTTTAAACAGCTTATTTGTAACCAACTTATTATTTAATCAGCTTATTATTGGTAAACAAGTTATTTAAACAGTTTATTGATAAACAACTTATAATTTAAACAGCTTATTGGTAAACAACTTATTATTTAAAACAGCTTATAGGTAAACAACTTATTTTTAAACAGTTTATTGGTAACCAACTTATTATTTAAACAACTTATTATTTAAACAGTTTATTGGTAAACAACTTATTTAAATAGCTTATTGGTAATAAACTTAAAATTTAAACAGGTAAATAACTTATTTTTTAAACAGTTTATTGATCAACTTATAATTTAAACAGCTTATTGGTAAACAAATTATTATTTAAACAGTTTATTGGTAATCAACTTAAAATTTGAACAGGTAAACAACTCATTATTTAAAATAACTTATTGGTAAACAACTTATTGATAAATAACTTATTTTTTAAACAGCTTATTGGTAACAACTTATTATTTAAACAGCTTATTGGTAAACAACTTATTATTTAAAACAGTTTATTGGCAAACAACTTAGTTTTTAAATAGTTTATTGGTAACCAACTTATTATTTAAACAACTTATTATTCCTAAACAACTTATTATTTAAATAGTTTATTGGTAAACAACTTCAAATTTAAACAGCTTATTAGTAAATAACTTATTATTTAAAATAACTAAACAACTTATTATTTAAAAAGATTATTGATAAACAATTTATTATTTAAAACAACTTATTTAAACTATAATAAGATATTTTACACTCTTGAAGAGATGATCATCAGGTTATAAATTGATGGTAGAGCTGGATAGGATTTGTCAAACTTCATATTCCACTGATGAAGCATTGTTTGTAAAAGAAATGATGTTATATATATCTACTTCCAAAAAATAAAAAATAAAAAATAAAAAAGAATAAAAGTTTAGTGTATGATAATAACACGATTGTAAAACTTAAATAAAATTTCCAACCGAGATGTGACGATGCCTCATGAAAAATACAATACTACCTTAGTTCCAAAGGAAAATTACAATAATAACCTTCATAGTACTTGAAATTGACATGTTTTGAGAAATTATTTTTATCTAAATTATTATGACATCTATAAATTGTTATCAATCCTTAATATTAAGTAACATTTTTTCGATGTATATATATGTATATAATATATATTAAAAATTATAATTATATGATAAATTTTACTCTAAAATTAGAGATACAATTTGATTTTTGAGGTTAAACAACCGTATATTAAATTTTAAAATTGGCATGCTTCGTAAAAGTTTGGAATGAAATAAATGTTATGATTAATAGTTTTTGTTATATATTATACAATTATAATAATTTTTTCAACTAAAATTAAATAAATTTACATCAATTTAAAATTTAATATGTCTTTATTTGGTCAAAAAAATTAAATTATATATCTAATTTTACAAGGGAAGTATAATATATATTAATATTCAAACAGGGCTCAATCACTAGTATTCATCCAAATAAAAATGGAACAATTACATTTTATAGTACATTTAAAAATATAATTACAAGAAAAGTGCACTCATTAAATATTTACATAATTAATATCTTTAAAATTTTATTTTTATTATTAGTACATATTTATGATTCCTTTAATTATGGGATGTGTTTTAATTCTCAACCATCTCTCCCACAATTTTCTCCCCATCTCTCCCACGATTTTCTCCCACTCCATTTATGTTTCCCTTCTTCTTCTTCTCCTCCCTCCCTCCGCTTCCTCCTCCTCCTCCTGTCCAACCCCTCCCCACCCTCCGCCTCCCCTTCCTCCCGCCTCCCCTCCTCCCACCTCTGTCCCCTGCCACTACTCCTCTCGCCCCAGCCCCAGCCCCACACCCTCTCCTTCCTCTTCCTCCGCCTCCTTTCTCCACCCACCCCCTCACTCCGCCACCCCCTCCGCCACCTCCTCCCTCTCCCTCCCTCCGCCCTTCTTCTCCTCCTCCTCCCCCTCCCTCTCCCTCCGCTACCCCCTCCCACCCCCTCCCCTCCCTCCCTCCCTCCCTCCCTCCCTCCGCCACCCCCTCCTCCTCCCTCCTCCCTCCTCCCCCCTCCCTCCTCCCCCCTCCCCTCCCCTCCCCTCCCCTCCCCTCCCCTCCCTCTCCCTCTCCCTCTCCCTCCGCCTCCCTCCCTCCGCTACCCCCTCATCCTCCCCCCCCTCCGCCACCCCCTCCTCCTCCTCCTCCCACTGCCCACGCCCCACCCCCTCCCTCTGCCATCGTCGCTCTGTTTCTGCAGTTTTTTTATAATGCAGTTGGTAGCCAAATCTTTATATCAAGGTAACTAATTCTGTTTTATTAAGTTTCCAATTTATTTTGCATGTAATACAGTTGGTAGCCAAACCTTCGTGCAGTTGGTTGCCAAACTTTCAGATCAAGGTAACTAATTCATACTGCAGGTGTGAAGGTAGATTGATTATCTTGGTATAAAAGTTTGATTACCTTGGTATAAAAGTTTGGTTACCTTGGTATAAAGTTTTGGTTACCTTGGTATAAATATGCAGTGTTCTATTTTTTATTTACCAACATGAAATTGGTTGTCAAACTTTTAGACCAAGGTAACCAATTCAGTTGTATTTGATTACCAATTTTATTTTAAATGTGATGCAGTTACTAGTCAATTTTTGTGGCGGAGGCGGCGACGATGTGGCGGCGGCAGCGGTGGCGGCGAGAGAGGAGGATGATGAACATTAGCTCCTTCATAATTTTTTATTTTTAATTTTCTCATTTTGATTTGAATTTTGAAATATGGATTTGAAATTGTTGTTAGAGACAAGATTTGAATTTGAATTTGAATTATTAGTTATCTTTGATTTTAGGTTTCTTTATTAATGTGAATTGTACTATTTTTGTAATATGAGTCTTAATTACACTCTTTTTGTAATTATTTAGTTGATGCACTTTTCTTGTAATTACTTTCTATTTGTTGTATACTTATGTAAATGACACAATAAAAATTAAGTTTCACAATTAGAATTGAATAATTACCCGAATGGACTTCCAGCCCATTCAATTTTTTAATTTACTTGAATCGGTTTCAGCTCTCCCCCTCCAAGCATTCATATTTACCTAATAGTTAGGTTTTAGGCTTTGAAGCCTTAATAGCCTCTGCAGAACCACCACTTCCCCAACAATATTAATCTTTCTTCTTTTCCTCAGGATAGCAGGGGAAGAGAAAGACAAAGACAAGGCAGAAGGCTATAGCAGGGGTAAACATGTAATTTATCAAGACAGAAGAATGGAAAAATACTCATTACATTTGGTTAAAATAATTTATTAAGAATAATTTATAAATCATTTTTTATATAAATTACAAATTATTACTTATTTTTTTTTGACTTATAAGTCATAAAGTAAGTCAATCCCGAACTTATAAGGAGCTCTCAAACAGACTCTTCATCTACTAATAACATTTCGGTTAATTTAATTTGTTTTTATTTTATTTTATTTTAAATTCTATTTTAGAGGCCCAACCCAACTCATGTCAATCTTGATAGATTTGTTGGCTTGTTTGCCCATGCCTCAGTTTTTAGTAGCGATTTGCCTCCACAAGCTCCCTTCCCCTCCTACCTTTTTATTTGTCTTTTTAAAAAATAAATATTTAATTTTAATTTATCGTTTGTAGATTTTAAAAAAATATTAATGACATTTTTTATATATTATCTCGACATTAAATATTAAATTATTTTTCTTTAATCTTTCCCAATAAATTTTAATAAAATTATATGGAGAGTTCATAAATATTTTAATCAATTAAATAAAACATTAAATATATTTTTTAATCTTTATATTTTCTAAAAGAGAGTAACTACTTAACATCCTCAAAGGTTATTATTATGTTTGCAAATTTATTAGAGGTCAGGTGCCTGCACAAGTAAAGCATTGCCCACAAAGAGAGCAAAAATGCCTTCCCTTAGCTACGAAGCAATGTATAATACTGTGGAATTTTTCAATTTTATTATAAAGTCAAAGTTGGAGGGCTCGGGCTCGGGCTCGGGCTCGGGCTCGGGCTCGGACTCGGGCTCGGGCTCGGACTCGGGCTCGGGCTCGGGCTCGGGCCAACTAATAAAAAGCTTAACCCACTCTAAAAAACTAAAACCGGCAGGTTTGCCATGATTTGTAATTCATTCTTTATATTACTTTTCTGTTTTACAAAAAATAAAAAATAAAAAAATCTCATTTATAAATTGTCGAATATTAATAAATATATTTTTAATTATTACCTAAATACTTTTAAAATAATAAATGTTAATATAATAATATGATTACACGACTACAATGTCATTTTGTACTACTAATATACTTTAATAGATTGTAATGAGAAAAAGAGTGGTAATTAAACTGTTATGTTGAAGAAATAAAATGGAGACAAAATAAAATGATTTTAAGTTCAGTTGTTGGAGGTGGTGGGTGTTATTATATAATACAAAATTATCACATATATTTATTTTATTAGAATTAATTTTATTCTACCTTCTCCACGTGTAATTAAAAAAATAAAATAATTTTTTATTCTATTAAAATAATTTATCGTCAAAAACAATCATCAATTATATTATTTTTATTTCATTATTTCTCCAATTTCATTCCCACATTCCAAATGTTAAATGTAACGGTAAAGTACACAATTACCATACACGGCCTCTGGTGTGCTACGCATGTTGTAAACGCGTTTAACTCATCAAGTTAGACCGAACCGGGTTCGATAACTACAACTTCCCCGGTCTAAACCTCAACCCCGTTCTGTACAAGAACCGAGCTTTTCTCCTCTCTTTTTCTCACTCACCAACCTGCTCACTCTTTCTTTCCTCCATTTTTCATCTTCTACCTTTTCTTTCCCCCAAAGAAACCCCACAAGCTCCAAGATCAAGAGAAAATGGCGTTGGAGTGGGTTGTTCTAGGCTACGCTGCAGGCGCAGAAGCCGTAATGCTCCTCCTCCTCACGATCCCAGCTAATTTCAACCCACTTCGCAAGGGCCTAATCGCCGTCACTCAAAACCTCCTAAAACCCTTCCTCTCAATCGTACCCTTTTGCCTATTTCTCCTAATGGACATTTACTGGAAATACGAGACGCGTCCCTCCTGTGCGGAGCAATCCTGTTCCCCTTCCGAGCATCTTCGCCACCAGAAATCCATCATGAAGAGCCAGCGCAACGCCCTTCTCATCGCCGCCGCTCTCGTCTTCTACTGGCTGCTGTACTCGGTTACCTCCCTCGTTGTTCGAATCGATCTATTGAACAAACGGGTCGAGAAATTGAAATCCCAGGATTGATTCGAGATAAGATGAAACCCCCTTTTGTTTACCGTCTTATATCTATCTGTTGGAGTTTGTTTGTTTTGGATATGTTTTAATATTAGGATCTATGCTTTGCTTATGTATTATTGGTAGTACGTTCGGTTTAAGTTTGAGACTTGTTTGATTTGGTGTATTGGGGTTTATATCAAAATATGGTTAAATGTTCTGCCTTTATTGTTGAAATTGGGGATTTCTTCGTGTTTTGGTTGAATTTATATGGGTTTCTGAATGTATGAGCTAGGAGTTAACAGAACAATATTGTCATATTGATAGAATTAAGTAATGTTGATTTTATGGTTTTCAACTTGTTATTTGTGAATTTCTACACATTTTCATTTTGCACTGGGCATCAAGGGGTTTTCCGTATAGTTACAGTATCTCAAATCTGTATTTAAGTTTTCTTTTCTGATGGGCTTGATAGAGAGTAATTCAGTATTCTTATATCCCTCTGTTCCACAATCTCACTTGCAAAATTTGCAGACTTTAACTATATATTTTCTTCCATGTTTATCCCTAAATATACTGTGTTTAGACTTTAGTGTAGTAGTGGTGACATTGTAGTGAAATTGTGTCATTGTATCATTTTGTACTATCATCAACAAAAAATCTTTTTTTTTTTGTGGAACAAGTTTTTTTTACAAATGAGACTGTTGTTGAATGGAGGGAGGGAGTATCATTTTAATGCTATGATTTTTAGATGTATATGAATAGGGTATTTATTCTTTTATTTGTCTGTGTGGATCTGTGGGATGATGCTTTTGCCCATAGCCTAGGGATCGGTCTTTCATAGAGTGGTATGAACCTTGTTAAAAAACTTAAAATTAATGTAGCGCTAGTGTGGATAGATAACTCAACGGCCTCAAGCATATAAATGCAAACCTTATTCTGTTTTACTATTCGTTATGCGGTAAGTCGTTTGATAAACTTAATCTCTCATCGATTACTTGGATTACTGTAACCATAATTTTCAAGTCGTCGACTAGTCGTCTGATGGGTACTTGCTAGCCAAGTCGACTGGACTAACTGGGGAATGTTGTTAAGTTGTTGCCTTAGGTCGATTAGTCGACTAGCCATACAAATTTAATTTTATTTTGTACTTTAGTTGGCATATAACAAGTTTGTTGTCCCTTGACCCACCTTTAAAAAATTAATGGACACAGAATTGCCTATAATAATTTCCATAAGTACTAATATTTTATTAATGGGCGGTCAGCTTGTTTTTCTTTTCCTTTTTTTTAAACAATGGGCATTTTGCTGCCTTTTGTTTTTTTCCAATGGACAGTACAATATATTTATTACATTAATGAATTGTGAATAGTAATATATTTGTGAGAATAATTTTTATTTAATGTAATTGAAATGATATATATATATATATATATATATATATATATATATATATATATATATGAGCGACTAGTTGGGTGCCTACTCGTCTAGTCGCTAAGCTCTCCGCCACCGACTCAACACGACTTCACAACTTAACAACTATGATTGTAACATTATAATCCTCAGAAGTGTGTACAATTGGAAGGTGTCTTAAATTTGACATTGGACAGCTTCTTTCACTCACTCACGTGCCTTGGTGGAAAAATAAAAAACTACACTAGACCATATCTTTTGCACTCTTTAGCATCATGTGTTGAAGGTATTCCTGAACTCTAGAAAATTTGTGATTTTGTATGTTGTTGAAATTCAAATTCTTGAGAGATGACTGTAATTTAGTATCATGGGCCTTAGATGAATTACAAAGTTTGAGGGCCTGATTGCTTTAGAATTGTGCATGAGGCTTGATTGGTGTTTCAATCTCTACTGACAATTGCTCTGTTGGCTTCTTTCTGAATTTTACTAGTACAAGTATTAGAAAACCTATTGTTTTATTGACACGACGAGTTTCGCTATAGCTTCAAGCATCAAAATTATTAGAGTATATTATTATTATTGCTTAGTCACCAAGTATGCTTGGTGTCCACACATACTTGGTCACAGTGGCGAAGCCATAAACATTTTTCAGTTGGGTCAAAATTATTACTAAGCTATAAATAATTTGGCGGGGGTTCGAGGGCAGTGCCCCCGAGCCAATTTTTTTTAATATTTTTGTACTTTTGGGTCACACACACACACACAAACACTATATTACAATGACAATATAATAATTAATAGTATGTGGTATATATACACTATATTGACTCATAATAGACTTTTTTAATCACAACTGTTCATAAGTAAGTAATTTATTATTTATTTTTAAAAATAATATAAATTAGATTATTATTTAGTTTAAAATATTATAGAGAGATATACATATATTGAGGGGATATGTGGTTAAAATTTGATTGACAAAGTTATAAATTTTCAATTTGACCCCGTATAATAGAAAAATTATAAAATTTTAGTGGGATCAATTTATATATAATACTTGAAATTTTTAAAATTTACCTTGCAGTATAAAACAATTTTTTTTCCAGTGGGGTCAATTGACCCCACAACCTTGTATGTGGTTTCGCCACTGCTTGTTCACCACTCAACTAGTAGCCTATATAAAATGTTTTAGTACTCTTTGTAATAACATAACAACAATATTTAATACATCTATTTCATCTTTAAGATTATGTTAATACAATCTTCGTAGTTCGTTTGAGTCTTTTATTTTTAACATTATGTTATGTAACAAGTTGTAAGTCGTGATGTAAGACTTCCAACTTGAGGAAGAGTATTAGAGTATATTATTATAAGGCAAGGAGTCCTTCGTAGTTGGTTTTGAGTCTTTTATTTTGTTATGTAACAAGTTGGAGTTGTAAATCGTGATATAAGACTTCCAACTTTAAGGAGAGTATTAGAGTATATTATTATTATTACTTGGTCATCAAGTAAGCTTGGTGCCCATACATACTTGGCCACTACTCAACTAGTAGCTTATATAAAAGGCTTCAGTACTCATTGTAATAACACAACAACAATAATTAATACATCTATTTTATCTTTTAACAAAAATATCTTCACGATATTATTGAAAATTATTTGTTTATTTATTTGTGATTTATCTGATGTGGTCACTCTCGACATTGGTTGGTTGCTGAAAACTAGACAAGCTTTTACACAGTCCAATTGTGTGTTCAAATAGGCTTATCTTATTGCTATTATGCTTGAAGTCTTATTTAAGTTTACCTGGGTATCAAGGGATTTTGGATATTCGTTTAATCTTAAAAATAGCATTCGGGTTGGATTGTGATTATGTGAAGTTTGAGGTTAATACTTAATAGTCAAGAACAATGTTTTTAAATCATGTTAATGTTATGAATCTTATGATTGTTGGTTGTGATTTCTGTATTGTTGGGTTCATGTGTTATGGATAATATTAATGATGGATCTGCTAGCCATAATGATAGGGAAAAGTAAAATTAAAAGAGTTGTATATATTGGCAGGACCTTAAATTTTAGTTTTTTACGTGGGATGATACTTTTGCACTATGGACCTTGGTAAATTAATATCGAGCATATAAGATCACACCTTTTTTTTTTATTTTTGAATGGTTATAGTGCACAAATTTGTTTGACAAACTTCATCTCTCATTAGTAATGTGTAGAACTATTACACTGTTCTATTTAGTGTAGCAATTTGAAGGTGCCTGACAATTTTGACATTTGACAAATATCTACTCTCACATGCTCTGTAGGAAAAAAATACGTTTTAGACCCAAAGTCTTCTTTTCAAGGCTTATGGAAATTTTTTGACCAAGGCTGGATTGGCCTGTGATCGATAGATATTAATTCAGGACATAAATTGTTCTTTCCTGCTGCTTCTTCTTCTTCATCTTCATTTTTTTGGGCTTTATTTGCTTAACCCCTTGTGTCTAGTGGAGGAATTACAAAGGTCATTGCTTAAGACTTGATGTATTCTTTGTGGATGATTAAGAGGTTTTTAAAGTGCCAGATGTGAGTTTTGCTTTTGTGGGTTTCTTTGGGACATTACTAGTATAATTTTTTTTTACTTTGATGTTGATAAGCTATTTTTATATGGCTATTGGATTATTTCTCTGAATAGTGAATACTGAACTGCTTTGTATAATTTTGCGTATTTGCTTGTATATTACCACTGAATCACTCAAAGAGTTAAAAATTTCAGGTGTAGCTTGGGTTGGTTTATTTGGGTCTGGGGCAAGTGTATATCAAGCCATGCATAAGTGAGAAGCATACTGATACAACCAAGAAAGAGGGGAATGCATTCTTATTTCATGGTTAGAAAATAATTAATTATACTCTTCTCCTGTCATGTCTATGCATGTAAAAAGTGGAGTTAGCCAAAGTAATTAATGTAGGCAATCCTGCTTTTGCTTATGCATTAATTTTAGATGTGTGTTGAGTCTATTGACTTGAAAGTTTACACACTTCATCTACCTGTTACTCGAGTGAGAGGATTAGAAGTTTCACACTTGCGAAACACCCCTAGCTGTAGAAATTTTTGGTGAGTTCAAGGATAGTGTCTAATCATCCTCTACGTCGTAGTTCACTAGATAGTTCGCTTGTTAAATATTGTTTACTTAGTTCATATTTTGGAAGCCGTTTAGCAGAGAAGCTAAACATAGGACAACTTCTAATTAATTAGTAGTCCATGTCCTTTAATCTGCCAATGATTTGAGTTTTATCTACTGTTACAGCTTGTTTGGTCATCTAGATTCTGCACACACACACACACACTGACACACATACCATAAATGTATGTGTAAACAGGGTTCTTTGCTACAGCTTTGGAGCAGTGTACTCTAGGTGGTAGGTATTAATAGTGAATATATGTTAGCAGTGGAGCTTGTTCACCATAGAAACAGGAAGTTAGCAGTATTGCTAGATCACAACCATCCTCAGATTATATACATCAGGTTGGAAAGATGCTTACTTTTAGCAGCAAGTCTGAACAAAAGAATATTAGTATTATGTTCCATTTTAGGTGACTTTTAGCATCTAGCATCATCACACTTTTTCTTTCTCATATTGTCCATGTTCTAACCTTCTATTGAGCTTGCATAAACAATGTTATGCTCTTTTAGAGGTTACATGGGCTGCAAGCAAATACCAGCATCTTGGATTATGATGTTATTTTTGTTCTATTACTGAATGGGGTTGCTGCAGAAATGAGAATGTAGTGGTAGCAGAGAATTTATGGTTTATCAGGGACGGATGATGCAAAATGATTTTGATATGGAATGGGACAGGAGGAGGAGGAGGAGGAGGAGGAGGAGGGACAATGTGAGATGGATAGATGCATATAAATTCTGTTTTTAGTTTGTTTATGTTATTTAAGCCTATACATTATTATTATTTGTGTGTTTGTTGGGGGAGAGAAGTAGAAGAAGAGGAGAGAACAAGAGTGTCTTTGTGTTGGTTGAATTTGAACCAACAGACATAATTGGTCATTGTTCCAATTCCAACCTGCATTTCTGATTTCACTCTATTCTCACCCACAATTTAATTTAATTAAAATTCAAGACCAAACAAGAATATTCTTAAGTGATACGTTAAGTCCGTCACTAATCTCTTTCTTATCACTCTTAACTCCACAAACCTTTCTTCTCGCTCCCTTCTCTAACCCACCACTACTATTAGATTCATAAGGTTGCACAACAAATGGAGAATATCGACAACATATAGTCTTTTATTTAACATTAATTAATTTTAAAATTAAATAAAAAAATATATGTCAAAATTTAAATGGAAGGATAAAAAATTTAAAGAGAGAGGATCTACTCTCCTCACTCATTTATTTACATGTACAGCATTTGTTTTCCTAAATCCTAAACCATGTTACACTACTCTCTGTCTATAAATCTTTTTTAATAATGATTTATTTTTGGTAGACCACCAATAAATATTAATGGATTGGTGCGTATACGGGAATGTCGGTGGTGTTTTGTTTACTTCAACCACTCCACAATTGAGAATTCACATCTCAATTTCACACACACACACACAGTTTTACATGTTCAATAGAAATATTTTATGCCGGGTCGGGTCAGGCTCTACTTATTTTCTAGGAATTGATTCAAATGCTATTATATTAACACAAGATTATTACTTCCTCGTTTTTTCGTTTTACAAAAAAAACATAAAACTTAAGAAATACAATTAATAATTTGCTTAATTGACCAAAATAATTATAAATTATCAATACTACTATCTCAAATTAATTAATTTTAAAAAAACAAGTTAGCATTTACTCTACTCATATGAAGCTACTAATTAAACTCTACTCATTTAATTTTCTTACGGGAGAGTCTGTTCTTAAAGTAGTAAGAAATTGGTACTGGTGTGTATATATATATATATATATATATATATATATATATATATATATATATATATATATACATACCCGGACCTGATCAAATCCATACTCTATATTTTTTTTATTTTTTTTAAAACAACTAATTTTTTTTTAATATTTTATGGAACTGAAAATTTTTCATAATACAATGTTTTGGGCGTGATTTGGATACCTATACTAAAAAAATGTATGTACAGTCTGCACAGATTGTACAGATCTGTTTTGTTATACGTATCTAAATCACATTCAAAATACTGTATTATATAAAAATTTCAGTTCCATAAAATATTAGTAATTTTTTTTAGTTATTTAAAAAAATTGTATTTTAAGAAAATCTGTGAGTCAGGATAAGAACCGGACTCTTTCTCTCTCTCTCTCTATATATAGTGGAGTAATTAATTAATTATATTAGCCCACGCCCCACAGAAAGAGGAGAAAAAAGAAAAAGGAAACACCCATGCCATTGCCATAAAATTTACAAGTTCAAATAAAATTTTGGGATTCATAATAGTAAATTAGTTAATTGACTAATATAACACAATACTAACACGCAGAAGAGAGAGTGATTATCTCTTGACCTGCGTGTCAACACTGTATTGATCAAAGTTAACTTCATGCTAACCACGTCCCTTAATATAAGTTATTTTATATTTGTGCACAATTATTAAATAAATGATTGTATAATAGTATTAAATATAATATTAACTGTCTATATTGTACTTGTATTGAAAAAAGAGAGTGTTATTTATTTGGTAAAAATAGTGTGAGAGAAATAAAGTAATATTTAGTATTTTGGGTAATATTGAAAACTAAAATTAATGTTTACTTGAAATTCTCAAACAACTTATAAAATACTTCTCTAAAACGACTTATATTAAGGAACGGAGGGAGTTCATATTATTTTCATCGATTTAAATTGTTTAATATCATGGTAATTTTATCCCTCCACAGCCGCATCATTTTTATTATTAAAAATATATTTTTGTTTCATATTATCTTTAAAATGGTATACTAATAATTAGTTGATAATAAAATTATGATGATAAATTTAAAACAAATCATAAAATCTTAGTATATAATAAATGGGGATAAATCAACTTTTGGTACCTGTACTGGGACACGACTTATAATTTGGTACCCGAAGTGAAAAAAATTACAAATTGGTGATTGTATTCGAAAAATGTTACACTCCGTTAAACATTAGGGACACGACTTACAGTTTGGTACCCGGAGTGAAAAAGGTTACAAACCGATGATTGTACTCGAAAAATGTTGAAATCTGGTGCTTGTACTTTCCAATTTTTAAATAATCGTTAAAATTGATAGAACGGGAGAGACAAACATACAGAGAGAGAAGCGAAGTCGACACGAAGAAGATCCTCAATGTTTTGTTCCATCTTTCCTTGCCTCCCACACTCGCACCATTGCTCCACAGTAGCACCGACTTGGA
Organism: Panax japonicus; assembly: GCA_020205505.1. Lineage (NCBI taxonomy): Eukaryota > Viridiplantae > Streptophyta > Magnoliopsida > Apiales > Araliaceae > Panax > Panax japonicus. Next base: position 55,511,983 of record CM035098.1, on the reverse strand, counting down.
AACTTTGGTTTAATCCATTCATTTTTATTGCATGAACTACAATTTTATTCCCTGATTTCATTTACGATTCCACTCCAAGACGAGCTCATCCTTTCAATTAAACACTGAAAATCCTTTAATAAATACATGAGAACCAGTAATCAATGGAGAATCGAGACAAGAAGAATGAGAGAAGAAGAGAACCCTAATTTTCAAATAGAATAAAGATGAAACCCTACTGTTTAACGAAGTGTAACATTTTTTGAGTACAATCACCAGTTTATAACTTTTTTCACTTCAGGTACCAAATTATAAGTCGTGTCCCTAATGTTTAACGGAGTGTAATATTTTTTGAGTACAATCACCAATTTGTAACTTTTTTCACTTCGAATACCAAATTGTAAGTTGTGTTCCAGTACAGATACCAAAAATTGATTTATCCCATAATAAATGTCATTGTATAGTTAGGATATGAAATATTAAAATCTTATATAGTAGTAATTTTTATATTTAAAAATATAAAAATAAGGCATCTTAAGTTACAACCGACAGCATAAAAATCAAAGGATGAATAAAAATTTCCAAGCATTCTTCACCCCTGCCTAATAAAATAAAACAATTAAAATTTAATAAAAGGTAGATGAAATGACCACAAATTAATAAATAAAATGCAATTCTTGGCCGTTGCAATTATGCACACCACCTTCATCGATCAAGTCAGCAAACTCCCATTCTTCGCTGTATGTATGCATTTATTAATTAATTAATATTCCATCTGTCCTTAAAAGGATGATTAGAAATATGAATTTTTTGTCTTTAAAAAGATGAGATAAAATACATAAAATTGAAGATTGATTTGATTATCACTTTATATAATTTTGTGGGGCAGTTAAAAATAAATTTGAAACTTTTTTTTTTACTATTTTTTATGTGTACAATTTCTATTTTACTCATTATTTTGGGGACAGAGGAGAACGGAATGAGTATTTCTTTAAATAATTATTACTTCCTCCGTCCGAATATAAAAGTTTTTTTATTAATTTTTACGGTCAAATTAATCATTTTTCAAATTAATAGGAGTATTTTATTATTATTTTTTGACAGTTCTAATTTTTTGTGAAATATAATATAATTACATCATCAATATTATAATAATCAATCAAATCCGAACTCACTAATCGAACCTGACAACTAAAAGTAAGGTATTTTAGGGGGTGTTTGATAAAAATTAAATGAATCTGAATCTGAATCTGAATGAGCTGAATCTGAATCTGAATCTGAATGAAAAAAACTGTTTGATAACTGACATATCTTAAAGATCTGAATGACATATTTTTAATATTTTACCCTCTGAAAAAATTCAAAGTTGTTGTAAATTTATTTAATATTACATAATATAATAGTTAATATTTTTTTTTAATTAGTATTTTTATTTTTTTTACTTCATTCAGCCAACCATTCAGTCATTCAAACCAAAAATTCGGACTTAACCATTCAGCCAACGCATCTGACCGATTCAACCATTTAGACGATTTTTTTTCAAAACAAACGCACTTAATGATTCAGCCACTTACCGATTCAGCCATTCAAACTCATTAAGTTCTAAACAAACAGCCTCTTAGTCATAACCATTAATACTTCATCGGCATCTTATTATTTTTTTAAATATATTCAAAAAAGTTTATAAATATTATAACTATATATATACAATTTAGTATCAATCCCAATATTTATTTTTTTCTGAAAATTTAAATATATATATATATATTTAATTAGTTATTAATTTAAAAATAATTAATTTGACCATAATTTTTTTTTATCAGAATTATTCTACTCAAAAAATAAAAGCTGGAATAGAAGTTCCCTAAATTGCCCCTTTATACCCTTTACTTTGCCTAGGGTTTTAACTTTTACTACTAATACGCAACCAATCACAATTCCTCCCTCCCCTTCCCTTTCCTGTATCGACGTCTTCTCTCTCCTCTATACATACGGTCTTTCTCTACAAAATAAATCTCACACACTCAAACCACCAAAAACTAAATGAAACCCACTCCATAATTCTCCAAAGTACATTCTGGGTACGTCAATTTCCCCAGAAAACAATGAATTTTCACTTAGTCGCCCTCGCCGTCGTCATTTTCTCTCTCCTCTCCCTCTTTCCCACCATTAAACCCGACCTTGCCGCCGATAGAGCTGTGCTCTTAGCCCTCCGGTCCTCCATCGGCGGCCGGTCCCTTCTATGGAACCTCTCTGGGCCACCGTGCTCCTGGGCTGGAATCATATGCCAGTCCAACCGGGTAGTCGAGCTCCATCTCCCTGGTATGGGCCTCTCCGGCCAAATCCCACAAAACACCATCGGTAATTTAACCCAACTCCTCACTCTCAGCCTCCGATTCAATGCCCTCTCCGGCCCATTACCCTCTGACCTCTCGTCCCTTGCCTCTCTTCGCAATCTCTACGTCCAAGGAAATCTCTTCTCCGGTCCAATCCCCACCTCCATTTTCTCTCTCCAAAACCTTGTTCGCCTCAATTTAGCGTCCAACAACTTTTCCGGCCCAATTTCACCTGATTTCAACAAGTTGAATCGATTGGGTACACTTTATTTAGAAAACAACAAGTTCACCGGGTCTATCCCGGATTTGGATTTGCCAAGTCTGGTTCAATTCAATGTTTCTTTTAATCAGTTGACCGGGCCAGTCCCTGCAAAGCTCTCCGGTAAGCCGGAGAGCGCTTTTGCTGGCAATTCTCTCTGTGGACGGCCTCTTCAGCCTTGTAATGGGACTTCCGACGAGAGAAGTAAGAAAAAACTCTCTGGTGGTGCAATTGCCGGAATTATAATCGGATCTGTTGGGTTTTTGCTCATTTTACTAATCTTGATATTTCTTTGTCGTAGAAAGACTAGTAAGAAAGAGGAAGTAGGTGATGTTCCCTCCGTTAAGCAAGCCGAAGTAGTTGACATTCCTCCAGAAAAATCAGTTGAAAATGTGGGTAATTTGGGTAGTAGATATCCAAGTGTTAAGGATAAGGGAGAGGCTAAGGTTACTGAAGTGAAGAAATTGGTGTTTTTTGGGAAGTTACAGAGGGGTTTCGATTTGGAAGATTTGTTGAGGGCTTCGGCGGAGGTTTTGGGGAAGGGGACATTTGGGACGGCTTATAAGGCGGTTTTGGAAACAGGGACAGTGGTGGCGGTGAAGAGGTTGAAGGAGGTTGCGGTATCAGAGAAGGAATATAGGGAGAAGATTGAAGGTGTTGGAAAGATGGATCATGAGAATTTGGTACCTTTGAGGGCTTATTTTTACAGTGGGGAGGAGAACCTTCTAGTTTACGATTACATGCCAATGGGGAGTTTATCTGCACTTTTGCATGGTGAGAAAACACTCCTAACAATTTGTTTACTTTTTGTTGTTATGATTGTTATTCCTTTTTTGCAGCACATATGATCATTTTTGTTCTTATTATGTTTCCCTCTATGAAACCTTCTTGGAAATTGATTTGTTTCAATTCTTGTGCTATTTTGATCTTTTTAGTGATCTCTTATTGCAGAATTATTGTTAATTATCACAAGATTTATCATCAATGTAACTCATTATGACTACTATGTGCTAGGAAATTGCTATAGATGATTGCTTGTCTGTTAAGTACATCATATATGCTAGAGAGAATGCTTCTGGGGTTTGTTAGATGTGGCAATCAACTAATTTGAAATGTGTCATATATGCTAGAAAGAAAGCTTGTTGGGTTTGGTAAATGTGGCAATGAACTTAATTTGAAATGGTTCAAGTGGGTCTCTTGAAGAATGATAAATAAGAGATGATACGGGGGGCACCTACCATTTTTCTCTGTTTGTATAAGTCATTTTATTGAAGTTTTGGGTATATTTGTTTGATATATTTATGTTTAATCATTTCATTATTTTGATTTAGCATTTCTCTTTCATGGAATAATATGAAGCATTATGTCTACAAAAAATCTAAACTTTGACACAAATATAAAGCTACATATTCATTTTGAATAAATTCTCCATATCTCTTCAGGTTACTCCAAGTTCCTGTCTTTTGTTATGTTAGCTTCAAGATAATGTCTTTGATAAGTTTATGGATAATTACATGTGGGATCTCTGGCTTTTCGTTATCTTCACTAGGAAGCTTATAAGTATCAGGGTACACAGGTTGAGGAGTTGGATGCAATAGATGCCAGCATTCTTAGTTCGTCAGCACTGAGTAAATGTTGTCATGTTTCCATTATGGATTCGGAATGTAAACATGCTGATATCTAAAATGTAATGGGAAGAGACGTATCATAAGAAATGGAGCCATTTGTCCAATTATCTGTTTTTTTAATCCTGTTTTATCTCTCCTTTGTTTACAGGAAACAGGGGTGCGGGTAGGGCTCCCTTAAACTGGGAAACAAGATCAGGAATTGCACTTGGAGCTGCCAGGGGGATTGCATACCTCCACTCACAAGGCTCAACAGTCTCCCATGGAAACGTTAAGTCATCAAACATCCTCCTCACTGCGTCGTATGAGGCTCGTGTCTCTGACTTTGGTCTTGCTCAATTTGTTGGACCCACCGCCACTCCCAACCGTGTTACTGGGTACCGGGCACCAGAGGTGACAGATGCTCGAAAGGTCTCCCAGAAAGCTGACGTCTACAGTTTCGGTGTGTTGCTCTTGGAACTCCTAACAGGGAAGGCTCCCACTCATGCCCTCTTGAATGAGGAGGGGGTTGACCTCCCAAGGTGGGTCCAATCTGTGGTTAGGGAGGAGTGGACAGCTGAGGTTTTCGACCTTGAGCTCCTTAGGTATCAAAATGTCGAGGAGGATATGGTTCAGCTCTTGCAACTTGCTATTGCCTGTTCTGCTCAGTACCCAGACAAGCGACCTTCAATGGCCGACGTGGCACAGAGAATTGAGGAGCTTTGTGTCTCTAGTTTACAGCGGGAGCAAGAAAACCCACAAAGCGAGATAGTCAACTCTATCGATTCAGGTGCACCACCACCTTCGGCTGCAGACTAAAAGAGAATTACCATTCTTCATTGTTACTATTTTATTTCTTCTTCTTTGGCGAATTTGATCAGCCCATTGTGATTGTTTTACTATTCTTCCGGCTCTTCATTAAGAGTCATCTGTGAATCTTTTATATCTTTTCTACTTAGCTGCAGTTTTCTTTTTACCCAGTAATTTCTTTTTAAAGTAATATGCATAGGCCATAGGGGATCTCATTTTATTATTATTTTTTGGTTATGTGATCTGTGAATCACTGTCAATTTGTTCTGCTTGGGTGGAATGCCCTGTAATTACCTTTTCTGTTTCTTTGAAACTGAGTTGTTATAGTTTCTTTTCTAAATAGGATTGGAGATTCTCTCTCTCTCTCTCTCTCTCTCTATATATATATATATATATATATATATATAAATCTTAAATGTGTGATGTGTGCTTGCACGTTCTTATGTCTCCATGACTATAATCCCTACAACTCCCTCCCTCTATATATTCACAAATTGATACTTGATATGTAACACCAACTAACAGCATCCCATGTGAGGGTTATTCTTTGTAGCATCTTTGCTATTTAAAACACTATGATCTATTTTTAAATATTGGATTTCCATTAATTAGTTAGCTTTTAAGGCAAAGGAATCTGAATAATAAACTGAGTTGATTGACCATGCTTGCATATCATCATATCAATTTTTAGTAAAAGTTATCCATTGGGTAGAGAGAGGGTTCTCCATAAACTTTTCAAACATCGCAAATTACCTTGCATAAATATGTTACTAGGTTTTGCAGATGGAGAATCTCTAGCAGAAATAAGTAAAATACAAGCAAACAAAGTTCTTGGGCTAAGATAGAATAGAATAGAATAGAATAGAATAGGAAAAGGAAAGTGATCTAAAATAATAGAATAGGTGGAAATCAAGTGAGGCAGCCAGCCAGCCAGCCAGATATTTTGGGTCTTAATTAGGAGGGGCCAAGGGATAAAGTGCATTTAGTTGGCTAGTCTTTGTATACCACCCTCTTCCATCATCATGTAATTGTACTCAACTAAACAAAGATATGGATAAATTATATACATATAGTTTGTAAAACTAAGAGTTTCGTTTGGTAACTATTTTTACTTCAAAAAATTTCACTTTTTTGAAATCAGAAGTAAAAAATATTCTTTGGTAATTATTTATGCTTTAAAAAAAGGGAAAACACAAAAAAAATTGTTTCTTCAATTTTAGCAACACAGAGTCATTTCAATCTAATGAAATCTTGTAAACAACAAAAGTTCAAACTCTACCTCTTTATAAAATAAAATTAATACTTGAATATAATTATCAAACGACGTCTAATTTTTGTTTTCACTACTGAAATAAGTAAAATAAGAAACATATGAAAATAAAAATAGAAAGCAAAAACATAAAAGTAAAAATAGTTACCAAACAAATGGTAATGGCAAAATAAGTTTAGCTAACCACCAAAGTTTCCAAGCTTTTGATTTTGCTTCAAATTCAAATTTGTTTGTTGAAACAACAGAGGTTTTATAAATTAGCCACCCAATTTGGTACTCCTATTAATTGATTTTGATTTAGATGTCGATGCTTCTACTAACAGCATTTGACATCCACGGTAGTGCACCACTTAATTATCTGCATTCTCTTAAACAGACCACATCAAAAAGAAGATATTTTTCCTGCATTATTATCTCGAATCCACTCGACCAAAATAACATAAAATATATCACTCAACACTTGTCTATAGAATGCAAGTAATACATTAAGAACTGAGTAGAGAAAAAGTATCACTACAACTCTCTACAAGAGTGGTGTGGTGTAAAACCCACCAGGAGGTAGCAGGCTTGCTCATCAAATATTTGCCCAAACAATCAAGTTGCACATAATTTTCATTTTGCCGTTTTTGAGTGTTTGATAAGCCAGTCGAGGACAACATCTATGTTCACAGAGTCCTTGCAAGAGATCATGTAACAGGAGACTTCTCTGTCTGTGATGGAGTCAAGACCTCTGAAATAAGAGGGGGGGGGGATTTTAAAAAAAAATAAAAATAAAGAAGAGAATCCCAGTTTAAGATTTTATGATCTGCAACGATATGAAGTAGATAGATACTATAACGGATACTTATGCACAAATGCTTGGTTTAATGCAAACTTACAGCTGATCCACCAATACTTGCTTTGAGAGAGCTTCTGACTTGTCAATTTTGTTTCCAAGAACAAGCAACGGAATTCCACTCAAGGAAGGTTTGTTCAAGAGTTCATGTAGCTCACTTTGAGATATAGGAACACTGTCTCTGTCAGCTGCATCAACTACATATCTGCCCTTTGCACAAAAATGACAACATGTTATCTAACTTGACAGCAAGTTACCGAAAATCAGACCAGCTAGGATTATCAGGCCTTCAAGGAGTAGTCCTCAAAAACTGCCCTTGATTAGCATGATGGTTCGCATAGAGGCATTGGAAAAAATCATAATATGGAGTAGATACGAACTTTGAGTACTTGAATTAATGTTTTGTATTTATATTGCTTCCTACAACTTCTGTTAATCCAACAGAACATAGACTAAGAAGTAGCGCAGTTACTTTGTATAAAGGAGAGAGGAGTAGAAGAAAGAAAGGTGATAGGTGTAAAGCCAAATACAAATATGTTTTTAGTTATTGATGTGGGAAAATGGAGCACATGTACTATCATCTGATCCTAACTTCAAGAATCCCCAAAAATGGGCACACCACAAAATATATCCAGTAACTTGAAGGCAAAACAAAATTTTCAAAGAAGATAAACGTTCTTATTATAGTACCTAAATATTGTTCCAAATAAGATAAACAGCCACAACTGCAAGCTTTGCAGCTAAGGATGTCATTTAATGTGGATTTAAGATGAGACTGACTATTTTTCTACATTGACAGGAATTTGCCTTGAGCACTACAGGCAAAGGCACTTTGTAGCTGGATATTAACCAAACAAATCTAGAAAAAGTACCAAATAGAAAAAAGATGAAACTGAGAGAAAATTACAGAATTGCAGAGACGCCACGACAATAACGCTCCCACATGGTGCGGAACCTTCTTTGACCTCCAAGGTCCCAAAGTTTAATTGTTACATTGCCTTTTGTGACTTTTCGCATATTAAAGCCAACCTTTTTTCAGAGTACAAAAAGGTTTGTCAATTCCCTCAATGCTAAAAATCGTATTTCCATATTCAGAATTGGTTAGCCAAATGGATACCTACAGTTGGAATCATGTCTTCACTGTAACCACCTGTCTGGAGAAAATCAAAAGGGAAAAAGTAGAAACAAGAACTACACCTCAAACATGAAAAAATAACAAAAATGTACTTATATGGACAGATTTAAAAATATGGAAAGCCTTGAAGCTTACTCACAGCGATAGCATTTACAAGAGATGTCTTTCCTGCATTCTGAAGACCTATGAGGGAAAGTTCCATTTCCTGTTTAAAGAACAAACTGATATGCAGGCATTGTAAGAAGTGGGAAGAACTTCAAATAAAGAGCTAATGAATTGTTTGTTTGTATTAATAGATTACTAATTTACTAGGAAAAAACAGGAACATGGACAAGGATGCCTTTTTACAATCACTAATCACTATGTCATAATGTTAAAAAGAGGTAACGAAGTAAAGATGATGCGGTCCACAAGAAGACAATGGAAAACAAACTGAAAGAAGTGGTCCTCCTTTTCGCTGCCTGCATTTTGGTGTTTTAAATAGTAACATATAGGAGAATTTACATGGCACAAGTCCTCATCTACAGGTTTGCTAAGTAAAGACCTAGAAAGCAAATTATTTATGTTAAGTTATCAATTACTCTAAAAGCTTTCTTAGTGAATTGTCAAAAAATGTACAACATTATGTTTTGGCCCTCTCATGTACAACCCCAAAAGTTATACATAGAGTGACAAAAAAAGTTGCATCAAATTATCAAAGGTTAAGTTGCATCAAATTATCAAGGATTTTGCTACTTTAAAAGCTTTGCTTGAGAATGGGCATACAATGTCGAATATGTTTTGACACTCCCCCACACGTACAACCCCCACATTACAGGTAGAGTGGCAAACCAACTTGCATCAAATTACACAAACTACAAAGAGTGCCCGATGCACAAACATAATTTTAAAAAAAATAATAATAAAGAAGAATATATTATTTGAGAAAAAAAAAGAGAGAAGATAAAAAGACAAGGAGAAAGAGAAATCTGCCAAAAATCTGTGGAAAAGTACAAAGCCTTGAAAGTGCAGCCCTCCCATTTCCTATTAAAAACTGTAATAAAATCTCAATACCTTCCCAACGGACCCAAACCTAATGCAACAAAGAAGCAAAACAAGTGTTCATAGTCCATACCAGATGACAAGGCAGACAACGATCACTGAGGGGGCATCTCTTCGTCCATAAACCCCAAAGAACAAAAAAGAAACTACTGTAATTCCTTCAAACCCGAGGAAAAACCCAATACTCACCCAAAAATTCAAAGAAGGAACGCCTCAACAGTCACATTATAGGTATACGTACAAACAAGAGAGAACTAGTATCCTAGCCTGCATAAATCAGGAAAGAAATTTTTATGATATGGCGTCGCTGAAGCAAATCTTTTATATTGAGCCTATTAAGGACCAAAGACCAGGCAAAAGCCTTAATTTTAGAGGGACCTCTTGATTGCAAAGGAAACTAGCTAAAGGGAACAGTCAAAAGGATTGGATCTAACAAGATAAGAGAAGAAAGATATGCAAGAACACCTATTAGACGAATGGATAAATCAAGATTGCTTATCATGAGAGGATGAAAATATGCATGAGTTAAGCATATCCTCTGCCTCCCCATCATTTAACTTACGGAATTCTAAGACACCAAATCACTTGCATGAGTACTTGACTCGGCGCACTACGACGAGAAGATAGATAAAATAATAGAGGAAAAAGCAACAGAGAACAAGATAGCACCCAACTTAACATCCTCCCAAAAACTAATAGACTTTACATCACCAATGCCACAGATAACAAAGAAAGCAAGAGAGATGACCCTAAGAGATAAACTTTCAAGGGCTAGAGTGAGTAATTCATAAGGACACAAATTACAATCTTCTTCATTCCTGTGGAGGCCAATATTGCTCTGTATAACCTTTGCCAAAGAGAAATAGGTTCTAAGAGAACCATCATAATCACTAACCTACTAACAAAAGGTTCTTGGACTCCAAATTGAAAAGATCCAAACCCCCTCATACTTGAAATACCATAACCATATAATATCACAACACCTTCACAAGCAAAGTCCAAGAAAACAACACATAATCCACTTGAGAGACTTAGCCCTCAAAACAGAAATTTGCACAGAGAAAAAATATAGAAGGGAATACAAAAGAAAAAAAATCCTTAAGCAAATTAATCCTAACCCAAAAACAAAATAACTAAATAAATAAATAAAAAAAATACCCTTTCTAGAATCAAGTTTCTTGCCGGTAAATGTTAACCAATTAAGTGGGAGACTAACTCGAGACATTGGGATACTACAACTTTGATACAATAATGAGATTCCTATTATTATTATTATTATTATTAAACTTCAAACATGCAAACACATATTATCTATAAACTTCAGTTCTGTTGAAGAACTGTTCCAATTTAAATTATCTTACAGAAAAAGAAACTACAAAAAGATCTATATTCAAAATATGCCCCACATCCAAATCCATCCTGTCTTCCGCTTTTTGCTACATAGCCCTTTAACATCCCTCTGGTAATGCAGCTCATAAAAGAATACAACGGGGTATGATGGTGCAACCAATGGGACCTACAGTATCATGATCCCCCATATAAGGCATTGACCCCCCCCCCCCTCTTCCATTAGGCTTACTCTTTGTAGAATGTGAATGCAAGGTTACCAAGGAAGTAAAATTGCCACAGAGGTAATGGTACTGTGGATCTGAGGTTCTTGATATGCTGAGGCGTAAAAGAGTTGGTAGTAAGACTCAGAGAGAGACTGAGTTTGAGGGTGAGAGCAACCTAAGGAGAGAACCGAGAGACATAGAGATAGGGGGAGAAGGTAGTATCTAATATTTTGATAATACAAATCTTTAAAGTGTAGTAATATAGAAATGTCCAACTTTACCCAAGCACCGTGGAAAGAATTATCGCAGAATTCCAATTTCTATGCCCCCTTAAAGTGAACTTATGGCTCTGCTCACAAATACTCCCTCTATCAGAAAAAAACAAGCACCATTTTATGGAAATTACAAAGAAAGTAGGACTCTTTTTCCCAAAAGGAAGCACTAAAAACATATTTTACATAATCACACCCAGATAGATTGCACCTAGCTCAGCATCTTCAACAATAGTTATCACTAAACATGTATACTATCCCACTCTTTCCCTTCAAAGTACTCTTACCAATCTGGTTTCCAGAAAAAGAAAATTTAATTTTTATAACCACAGTTTCCTGACTCCCATATATTCTTAGATTGCTGTAATTTGGTTCTTGAAGGAAACCCCAATTAATTTTAAGTCATACCAAGTTGGTAATTCTTAACTCAAGTAATTATTTTTCATACTTTTTAAGAGTACAAAATAATTTAATTCCTAATGTTCCTGTTATTCTCCTTTCTTCTTTCCTGATTCCTAGTATCTCAGAAAGTAGACATCCAAAGAGCTAGGATTATCATTTCCAATTGTTGGCAAGAGTTATGGACCAAGAAGCTTCAGTATAGAAACCAAGTACCACTAATCCATGTTGAGCACAAGGAACTATCATTTGAAAAAAAAATATTCATGCGAGGGTATTCAAATAGACGATTATATATAGGAAATGGAAAGGGGAGAAGCAATTAACGGAATTGGGAGAAGGGAGCTACTTACCTCCGGAGCCAGTTAAGGAAGGAATCCCACAAACCCATTACCAGTGAAATTATATAATCTCGATAAAATTAATAAGTTTTTGGAGAACTCTCAATCGTATCTTAGAGTCTGCGCAGAGAGCAATCTGAAGAAGCAGGGAATAAATGCTTTTTTTTGGTTTTAACTCAATTTTCATTAAACTTTTTTTCCCAACTCATTGAATTTTTATTTTTTTATAAACTGTTACAAAAACCGTTAAGTTATTTGATTTTTAACGGAATTTAACATATATGATGCTGAGTTAGAAAAAAAAGTTGATGAGACAAAAATGATTTAATTTGACCATCAATAATAATAATAATATAGATAATAATAATATTAATAATAATATCGATGATAATAATAATAATAATAATAATAATATTTATAATTTTTATGGTTTATAATTTCTTTAATTATATTTTTTAATAATTGCATAAAAACTCATTTGATATTAATTATAAAAATAATTAAATATAATTTTTTCATGTATGTTATTGTATTTTATATTTTTTTACTAAGTTTTTTTATTTATATTTTATTTTAAAATAATTTCTTTTATTTTCTGCATAAAATTTGTTCATTTCCACTTAAGCGTGGCTACATCATGCATAAAAATTTCATGTCAGTTTTCTCTCTCTTATGTGTCAAATTCAGTTAAAAATCAAAAAATTTAATGGTTTTTATAATGGTTTGTAAAAAAACTAAAGTTCAGTGAGTTGACCGTAAGAAAAAAAAGTTTAATGACTCATTTGTAAATTAACTTAAAATAGAATTTCCAAAAAAACATTTATGCCTGATGAGAAGACAAAGAAAAGAAAGAAGATGGAAACTCCGCCGACTCGTGAGCTATTATGGCTACATTCGAAAAAGATTGAGTTCGAGAGAATAAAATAAGAAAATTATAATTTTTTTTAATATTTTTATATAAAAAATATCGTTATAAATATCAAAAAATCACGTAGTTTCCATAAAATAATTACTATTTTCATCTAAAAATGACAAGATGTTTGAAGTGCCCTTTTTAAATATTAAGTAAATTTTGATTCTTCATACATATTACCAAAGCTTTTTTTTTGGTTAATTTATAATTACGACGTATACTAATATATAAAATTTGATAAAATTATAACATCGATTCACCGTATTATATATTTGATTAAAAAGTTAGATGATTACTCACGTGGTTTATAATAATAATAATAAAAAAGTTGATATATAAAATCGTAAAAATATATTTTATTCTTAAAATATTTAAATAAGAACAATCTTTTTTATATAAAATTAGACAAAAGAAGTTTTTTTGAAAAAAAGTTATTATGACTAACATAATTATTTATTTAGACTGTTTTTTAAATAAATAAATATAAATTTGAATTAAAATCTATGATATATAAAATCATAAAAATATATTTTATTCTACACTTGTTGTTTGAATTAAAATTTGAGTTCATCAAGATTTTATGGTCACAAGTCATGACGATTCAATTTGAATAAAAAAATTTGCTTTACTAAACTGATATTCCTCCAAATAAAATTATAATCACATAATTTTTTATTTTTGTTACATACAAGTGACTGTCACTTATTATTTATTTGAAAAATAAATTATGTAATTTTTATTTTCACGTGTGAACAGTCTCAACTCCTTAATAAATCTTTAATTTTCACTTGAGTCATATTCTTTAAATTAATTATATTTAATTGACTGAGTGATTGTGACTAAACTTTATTCATCAAACACTTGAGTATGTCCCGATTCCTTTTTTTACATAAAATGAAGAAATTTAATTGGATGTCAAGTTGCAAAACCTTTTGAAACATTTAGTATATTTCTCAAGAGAAAATCCAATAAAAAAATTTGTCCAGAAATTTATAAGACATTATATTTCTTAAAATCGATCAATTGAAAATGTTAACTATTCGAGGAAATGAAAACCCAACAATCTATGAGAAATATGTAATTTATGCATATATAAAATGTATATATATATATATATATATATATAGAAAACTGATCTGGTCCGGACTCCCGGACCTGATCAAAATTCGGACCCCAATTTTTTTTTGTATAACTAAAAAAAAATTATGGAACTAAATTTTTTTCATAATACAGTATTTTGGGTGTGTTTTTAATACCTACACCAACCAATGTATGTACAGTCTGCCCAGACTGTACATAAATATTTTGGTATAGGCATCCAAATCACGCCAAAAACACTCTATTATGTAAAAAATTTAGTTCTATAATTTTTTTTTTAGTTTCAAAAAAAAAAGCAAAAAAAAAAAGGTCCGGATTTTAATAGAGTCCGGGATCCCGGACTGGATCCGGACTATATATATATATATATATATTAATAAAAATGGAGGTACACATCTGCGTAAATTTTAATAATACACAGTCTACTATCGTAGAGTTAAGTCATCCTATGATCGTAGAGTCACTGAGTGATAGTAGAATAATCATTCAAATAGTAGAGTGATTACTTTACGATCATAGAATGATATAATTCTACGATCGTAAATTGTATACATTTGGAAGTCTGAATAGTTGTATAATTTCATTAACTCCTATATATATATATATATATATATATATATATATATATATATATATATAGAACACGGATCCAGTCCGGGAGTCCGGACTGGATCAAAATGCGGACCAAATTTTTTTTTTCTTTTTTTTTTGAAACAACTAAAAAAAAAATAAATTATGGAACTGAAATTTTTCCATAATACAGTGTTTTGGGTGTGTTTTTAATACCTATACCAACCAATGTATGTACAGTCTGCCCAGACTGTACAGACATGTTTTGTTATAGGCATCTAAATCACGTCCAAAACACTGTATAATGTAAAAATTCCAATTCCATAATTTTTTTTTTAGTTGTTTCAAAAAAAAAAGCAAAAAAAAAAAAATCCGGATTTTAACAAAATCTGGGAGTCCGGACCTGATCCGGACTCTATATATATATATGTTGAGAGATAGTTTGTCTTAATATATTCATGGTGGGATTAGTTTCAAAATGGGAATAAGATAAGGAGGGAATTGGGGGACAAGGTCCACAAGGTGGGGTTCGTGGGCTAGGCCCAATTCGTTCCATTTGGATACAAAAATTTTATGGATAAATTATAGGAATAATTACATTTTCTATTATATTTTTAAAAATTATTACAACAATAGTGCACTCATAAAATATTTATACAATTTTTGCATTTAAAATTTTATTTACAAAATTAGTTCATTCTCATCCCTTTAATTTAGTTGAGTGTTTTAATTTAACACTTTCTCTCTCCTCCCATTCTATCCCCTTCGCCGAACATCATCGCACTATAAGAAACATCATTTCTTTCAGGCATTGAATCAAACACTTTGCTAGCTTCATCAATATATCCATTACTGCAATACACATTTAGCAAACTAGTATACATATAAATAATTTATAATGTACTGTCGGACCCCCTCACCCCCAATCCACATCCACACCTGCGATTTTTTCATAGTACAGTTGGTAGCCAAACATTCATACTAAGATAACCAATTCAGTGTTATTAGGTTACTAATTTATTTTTGAAAAATCTATTACAGATTTTTTTATTTAATAGTACAGTTGGTAGCCAACACTTTATACAAATATAACCAATTCAGTTTTATTGGGTTACCAATTAATTAAAAAAATCTATTGTAGATATTTTTTATAATGTAGTTGGTAGCCAAACCTTAATACAAAGGTAACCAATTCAGTTTTATTCGGTTACCAAGTAATTATAAAAAATATATTATATATTTTTTTTCATAGTGCAGTTGGTAGCCAAACCTTAATACAAATGTAACCAATAAAAACTAAAATTGTTACCTTTGTATGAAAATTTTGGTTACCAAGTGCACTGAAATTTATATTGGTTACCCACAAAAACTAAAATGGTTACCTTTGTATAAATGTTTGGCTACCAACTGCACTAAAATTGTTTGACTACAAATCAGTGTCCCAATTTAAAAATTGTTCCCGTATGCATCAAAAGCAACCCTCTCCTCTACAACAATGCCATCAGAGTCTTATGCAATGTCAACACCTCCGAGGCTTCAACCCACAAAAAGATGTCACCAAACGAAACCACGACCAAATCTCGCCTTCTTTGCCGGCGGCAACCTTCGTCATAATGGCGGTTGTGGCCGTAATAGATGAGGAGATCGACGTCCATAGCGGCTACATCTTCAAGATCTACAAATCTACATATTCTTCAAGTGTTGAAGCAGCGGCGACGACGAAGACGAAGAAGAAGAAGACGAAGGAGACGACGAAGGAGAGGACCGCATAAAGTGGAGTAGTTTTCTTTTTGAATCAAGGTGTTTCTATTTTTGTTGGTTTGGATTCTGTGATGTGTATTGCACTACTATTGTTATTATTACATATTATTGTAATTATTTAATTGGTGCACTATTCTTGTAATATCTTTTTATTTGTTGTATACTTATGTAAAGGACCCTAAATTATATATTGATGTGATAAAAATATGTACTGCAAGTGCACAGTGTCTAATTGAAGAACTGACAAGTACAGGTCGAACCCACAGAGACTAGATTAATTTTAATGTTTCCTTAATATTTATTTTAGGCGAATTAGAAATAAAGATTGAGAATTAATTAACTAGAATATGAAAACAATTAACGAGAATGAAATCAAGGAATCTGAATCCACTAAATAATAAACATAACATATAATTCAATCTCTTCTATTTTTATAACTCAAATTATGATTTTGATCTCTCTTCCCTTTAATTTAGTAATTAACAATTAACGTGGGCAATCATAGACTATGAAAATTTAAGGATTAACTATAACCCATCAAAACTTCTTTGAGCAAGCATGGATTATGAAAAACTCATATCTTAACAATAATCTATCAAAACCTCTTAATTAATTTAAAATCACATAAGAACTATAAAACGAATGTATTTCAATAACGAAACATGAAGGCGAAATCAATTAAACATAAAAGCATAAATAATAGAAGAGATAAAAAAATATTATTATGAATAATTATTTAATTTCATCTTCATCCTAGATTAAAGAAATTAACTAGACATGAAAATAAATAAATTAACTAAAATAAAGAAGAAGTAGAAGATTGAAAATAAATAAGAAAACTCCCTTCATTCACGATCCTCCAACAAGCGTTGAAACATAATTTAATTTACTCCTACTCCTAACCTAAAGTAATACAATACTTAATTCCCTCCTTCTCTCTAAAACAAGAGGCCTATTTATCGGAAAAATAACTTTGAACTCTAATTTAGATTCATTGAACTTGGACACTTTGATTCCCTTTCCATGTAAGATTCAACTTCCTAATATCAATCAATTTCTCAAAAACATCTTCTAGATAGACTTTTCTTTCTCTTGTTGGATTTGAATTGCACTAAAATTGTTCCACTTCTTTCATTCTCATTGTAGGATTCTTCTTGGACATTCCTTATATGAATAAGAGCATTAAATATTGCTTGATCACCAAGATTTTGACTTTATTGCAATAAATATTAAATCCTACAAAATAAAATAAAACATATTAATTTAATAAACTAATATAATAAAAAGGACAAAATTAGGGATAATTAAATGTATGAATTACGTTTCTATCAAATACCCACATACCTAGCTTTTGCTCGTCCTCGAGTAAAATAAATAAAAATAAAAATAAAACAAAAATTACAATACCCCATTTTCGTAAGAAACACGATTGCACTTAGCATGTGCAACAAGCCTTTAAACCCCAAGGTTACCCCAAGTGGACGAGTTGTGTCTCGTGAGGGTTTGCAGTGAATATACCTACAAAATTTAAAAATATTTTTTTGGGTTCAACAAATTATGAAATTGAAAGAAAACTTCTAAATATTTATGGGCATTATACATAAGCAAGATTAAATTCAAAATCACACTTTCACCTTATCAAAAATACTCGATCTTCATTTTAGACACCATCCTTCATTAAATCAATTTCATGTAATGCATGCATGTGTATGTGATGTAACTCTTAGTAGGGATTTTTATCATGAAAATCAAGCAAACTCTTTTTTCCTTTGTCTTTCTTTTTTTCCTTCTTTTTCTCCATTTTTTTATTCTTAACTTGTGCAATGTCTCATTTTTTTAGGCTTTTCAGAGTTACCCATGTAGAGCAAGCGTTAGACCAATGACTCCCAAACCAGATGACTTTAGGGCACTAGGTGTAGAGACACCCCTAAGGATTTACTAACTCGAGTAACAAAGGCCACAAAATTAGACTAGTCAAGCTGCTTTTATCCATCATACTTTTCAGCGTGAATATCGATGCTTCCCAAGGCTTGGATACCCATTTATTTCGTTTAATGGACATTGAAGCAGTTATTTATTTATTTTTATTTTTTTTCAACTTTTCTCAACTTTTTTTTTTCATTCTTTCTTCTTTTCTTTTCTTCTTTTTTTTCTTTTTTTTTCAATTTTTTTTCTTTTTTTTCAATTTTTCTCAACTTCATTTTTTTATATTACTCGAATCATGATTTATACCCCACAACTAAGAATTAGTGCAAACGTGAAGTGCAAAAATACTTGTGAAATTAATTTTAATTCTAGATGATGTTTCGAACTAAGATTTTGTATCTTATCAAAAATTCAAGAGTTCTAAATCTTTCAATCTCACTCATGCGTTTTGCTCCACAAACACTTATTAGAATTAATTCAATTCATAAAAAGTCAAACAATTTTTTTTTAATTTTTTAATTTTTTTTGTGTTTTTTTTTTCGTAAAAAGAAAAAGAAAAAAAAAATCTAAAACAAACAAACTCCCCCCATACCTAAATCATGCATTGTCCTCAATGTATGCAAATGAAGAAAAAAAAACAAAGATATGAAAGAATTGTACCTTGTATGCGGGGCATTTGTTCTGCAAGAAGATGTGGTGAGAAAGAAAACAAATGTACATATCTACGAATTTTATAAATCCTAAAAATTATGTGACTAAAAATGAATGTTACAAATGGATAAGTGAGTGTGAACTTTTCATTATTTTCAGGAGGTCTAGGAAATTGAAAATAGTCAGAATTTTCATCACAGTTATGCTTCAAGGTTACCTCAAGAAAACTTTCATTAACATGTTCAAATGATGGAAGAGTTGGTTCAAATACATGTTCTAGTTTAGTTGACTTATTTGTAGTGGATCTCAACAGCTCATTGACCATATCTAATTATTCAGATTCATTCCAATTTTGGTCAAGGTGATTTAAGAAAAAATCAATTGGATCTTTTTTAATCAAGAGTCTATTTTCAATTATTTCTTGGGTCATTGACAATTCTTGGATCATGTTTACTTTAATGGGTTGGTCCAAGAAATCACTAGGTGGTTTTTTAGGAATAAGTCTTTCAGGGTATGGAGCTTTAGGCTTATAAACTTTTTCAACCGACTCATCAAATTCAACATGATCAATTTTAGGCATAGACTCATAATTTGTAGACTCCTCAAATACGCTTGACTCAAATTATGTAGAATTGAATATAAAATTTCTATTTTCCTCATAATTTCCACAACCATCAAGATTTTCAAAATTAACCTAAGAGTTACTAGAAAATTCACCCACCTCTTGTTCATTTATTATGGTGGCTAATCGACTCATTTGAATTTCTAGACGAGATACGGATTTTATTAAAGTTTCCTACTCTTCTCTAAGGTACTAAGTATCTCCTCTTCTTCATTTGATAATTCTTGTGGATATTGAGGTTCTGGATCCGAATATGGATATAAACATGAAAATGGATAAGGATTTTCATAAGTTGAAAAAAATTAATTTACTTGGTGCGGATTAAAATTTTCATAGGGTTCTTGATTCCAAGCAAAATTATTATTTCAACTATAATAAAAATCCATTTTTCCACAAATCACAAAACAAATAGACAACTAACCACGAAAGTCGCACAAAAAAAAATATATAAAAAAAAACTAAACTACTATATATATATATATATTTAAAAAAAATATATGGAGATACAAAGTACCGAAGAAAGAGCAGCAACAAAATCTTTATCTTTTCGCTTCTTCGATCCGCTTCAATAATCCTGAAAAAAAAATGAGTTAAAACTAATTCGAATAAATAAAAATTAAGGAATAAATAAAAATTAATTCTAGTCCCCGGCAACGGCGCAAAAAACTTGATGTGATAAAAATATGTACTGCAAGTGCACAATGTCTAATTGAAGAACTGGCAAGTACAGGTCGAACCCACAGAGACTAGATTAATTTTAATGTTTTCTTAATATTTATTTTAGGCGAATTAGAAATAAAGATTGAGAATTAATTAACTAGAATATGAAAACAATTAACGAGAATGAAATCTAGGAATCTGAATCCACTAAATAATAAACATAACATATAATTCAATCTCTTCTATTTTTATAACTCAAATTATGATTTTGATCTCTCTTCCCTTTAATTTAGTAATTTACAATTAACGTGGGCAAGCATAGACTATGAAAATTTAAGGATTAACTATAACCCATCAAAACTTCTTTGAGCAAGCATGGATTATGAAAAACTCATATCTTAACAATAATCTATCAAAACCTCTTAATTAATTTAAAATCACATAAGAACTATAAAACGAATGTATTTCAATAACGAAACATGAAGGCGAAATCAATTAAACATAAACGCATAAATAATAGAAGAGATAAAAAAAATATTATTAGAAATAATTATTTAATTTCATCTTCATCCTAGATTAAAGAAATTAACTAGACATGAAAATAAATAAATTAACTAAAATAAAGAAGAAGTAGAAGATTGAAAATAAATAAGAAAACTCCCTTCATTCACGATCCTCCAACAAGCTTTAAAACGTAATTTAATTTACTCCTACTCCTAACCTAAAGTAATACAATACTTAATTCACTCCTTCTCTCTAAAACAAGAGGCCTATTTATAGGAAAAATAACTTTGAACTCTAATTTAGATTCATTGAACTTGGACACTTTGATTCACTTTCCATGTAAGATTCAACTTCCTAGTAGCAATCAATTTCTCAAAAACATCTTCTAGATAGACTTTTCTTTCTCTTGTTGGATTTGAATTGCACTAAAATTGTTCCACTTCTTTCCTTCTCATTGTAGGATTCTTCTTGGACATTCCTTATATGAATAAGAGCATTAAATATTGCTTGATCACCAAGATTTTGACTTTATTGCAATAAATATTAAATCCTACAAAATAAAATAAAACATATTAATTTAATAAACTAATATAATAAAAAGGACAAAATTAGGGATAATTAAATGTATGAATTACGTTTCTATCATATATTCTATTATATTTTTATAAATAATTATAACAATAGTCCACTCATAAATTTTTTATACAACTAATACACTTTCATATTTATTTATAATATTTGTGCAATTAAGATTCCTTAATTTAGGGAAATAGTATTCAATTAGAATTCTTTAATTTAGGGATTAGTTATACCCATGACTTCTTCTCTCTCCTCATCTATAACAACTGCAGTTAGTCATCACCATTCTTCTTCATTCAACGTATTCTCTCTATATATATATATATATATTAGTTAGTCGTACACACACACTCACACACACACACACATATATATATATATATATCTATATATTTATTTATTTTCTTTCATCCTGTCTGAATCAGTTTTTGATTCTGAACCGGAAAGAATGTGAGATGGCAATTTATCATCAACCAATGTTAATGCTGAATCAGGATGAGGCACATGATCTGAAAGGATGGAAGAGTTTAACAAGTCATGTGACGAGCGGAGTATAATTAAGAGAATGACATCAAAAGAGGAGTGCACTACTGATGCGATTCCACCAGTTCCCGTTGACCCCTTTGCCCATCTAGGCTTTATACTCAACTCCGATGGCTCCATTACTCGCCGACAGGCCGGAATCCTAATTGCCGCATCTGATCCTAACCACAATTCCCCAGTCCTCATCACCAAAGACATTACTATCAACAAATCAAACAATACGTGGATTTGTATCTTCGTACCAACGGAAACACTTGATTCCACCTACTCTGACAACCTACCTCTCATCGTTTACTTCCATGGTGGCGGTGGATATGAATACTGGATGATGGTAACCAAACATTCATACCAAGGTAACCAAACTGTCATATCAAAGTAACCAATCAACCTCCACACTTTAAATTTTTTTTAGTACAGTTGGCTACCAAAACTTCAGATCAAGGTAAGCAAACCTTCGTACCAAGGTAACAAAACCCTCATACCAAAGTAGCTAATTCACATCCACACCTGCAGATTTTTCATAGTGCAGTTGGTAGCCAAACCTTCAGACCAAGGTAACCAATTCAATTTTATTAATTTACCAATTTCGTTTGAATGTGATGCAGTTGGTAGCCAACCATTCATACAAAGTTAACCATTTTATTATTTATGAGTAACAAAATAGTTATAAAAAAATTTCAGAACATTAATAGTTAATATCTATTTATTTTTAAGCTTTTTGTAGGGCGAATCTTCTTCTTATTCTTATTGACGTTCTGGACAACGGAGATTCGCGGCGGTGTAGCGGCGGAGTATGTGAGGTGTAGCGGCGGTGTAGCGGTGGACTATTATTTCAAAGTGTATGTGAGGGAGATGAATATTTAAATTTGAATTTGAATTTGTTTTTGTTGTTAGATCCAAATATTTGAATTTAAATTATTAATTATGACAGTTATGTGTCCTTGATTTTAGGTTTCCTTATTAATATGAATTGTACTATTTTTGTAATATGTACAATCTTTTTGTAATTATTTGATTAATGCATTTTTTTGTAATTACTTTCTATTTGTTGTATACTTATGTAAAGAACCCAAAAAATTTTATTTTGATTGTTTGGGCCATTATAATATCATGGACCACTCATCATCACAACATTACATACTTCCTTTCACTTTTTACTAATATTTTTCTTTGTCATATAAAAGGAACTAACTACTTTTCTCATCCCTGCATCACATCATGCATATGTAACAATGACCTCAATATATAATCTAATTATTTTATTTTTTATTTTTTTCATTTGAAAGGGAAATGAGAGCTCTATCATTTTATTCCAAACATTAAGAGGTGGACTATATATATATATATATATATATATATATATATAGAAAATGGATCAGGTCCGGACCTCCCGGACGGGAGAAAATTCAGACCTTTTTTTTTTTTTTTTGTAGAACAACTAAAAAAAAAAAAAAATTATGGAACTGAAATTTTTCAATAATACAGTGTTTTGGGTGTTTTTAATACCTACACCAACCAATGTATGTACAGTCTGCCCAGACTGTACAGACATGTTTTGTTATAGGCATCCAAATCACGCCCAAAACACTGTATAATGTAAAAATTCCAATTCCATAAATATTTTTTTTTTAGTTGTTTCAAAAAAAAAGCAAAAAAAAAAAGAGTCCGGATTTTAAACCTGTCCGGGAGTCCGGACAGGATCCGGCCTCTATATATATATATATATATATATATATATATATATATATATGAAAGATTGTAATGTAACCTTTTTGATCCAAATATAATCTTTTGGATTGAGGAATTTCAGAAATAAAATTTCTCTGGTATTTTGCCCAAAAAAAATATAAGCCGTTGATGGATCATTTTTAGGGTGAAACGTAATGTTGTAGTATGAGTTTAATGATAGTAACTATATATATACTATAAGCTACACTTCATAGTTCCTATATACGTATCTAAATATAATAGCAAAGTTATTTTCTTTAAGTTTAATTTAAAATATTATTAAATTTAAAATTGACATAATTTTTTATAGTATATGATATTATTCATAATTGTATTTTTATAATTAATGAATTCATATAATTTATTTTAAATTTAAAATATCTTCAAATAGTCGAAATATCTCTTATATATTTTGGGGGCACGGGCGTGTCTTACTTTTAAACTTTTTCCCCATGCTCAAATTAATGGCGTATAAAGGATTTGAATAATTAGTATTTCCATGCTTAAATTTCAAGCAAGAAGATAATTATTGTGTTAAAGGAATGAATTAGGCTTGAAAATCAAACATGTTTAAGGCTGCAGCCATATATACCCATATATACAGACCTGATTGGCCCTGCGATGATTATTATTATCAGTAAAAAAGGAAAATTCAGAAATATATGCATGCATGTGGAGTTATAATACTGAAATTTCTGATTTCTACTAAATTAATCCCATCAATTAATCTTTATAATTCATTTTGTGTTGTACAATTTACCCCACAAGTGTCACCTTATTCAGAAAATAGACTGATGGGCTAATTTTATCAATCTTATTATTTTAGTATGTTTAATTTTAATAACTGCCCAAGATATTAAGCTGTTTTTTATTTGTTAGAATAAATTATAGGGAATTGTTAAATTCACAACACTTTTTATTATTTTTACAACAAAAGTATTGCTGTAGATGTATAGCGACGGTTTTCACCGTCACTATAAGACCTATAGAGCGACACTTTTTTTGTGAAAATAATAATTTTTGTTGTGAATTTAACAATTTGCTAAACTTTATTGTCCAAATATAAAAAATCATAGTGCGTCTTTTCATTTCAAAAAACAAAAGAATTAAGAAGTATTTTCTACATATATATTTATATATATTCTGTATTTCTATCATAATTTTATAAGATCCAACTATATTTATCTGTACATCTATATTATAAAAAATAAAGTGACAGAATGGAACAAAAACTCTCATTCTCCCACTTTATTATCCAAAAAATATACTTCACTTACGTGGATATTTATTTATAAGATTTTTGTATTTATAGATTTTTAAAATTACATGAAAATTATACAATTTGAAAAAAAAATCCTAACGATGACATTGCAAGTGTAGTAACGCGCTAGAATAGTGAAGTACGCATGTGGGGGTCCAGTGAAGAAAATTTAAAGAAATATTAAGCGAAAAACTGAACTAAGCCGTGTCCTTCTAGAGGAGGAGTTGATTTATATATATGTGAAGCTGTGGCTTGGAGTATTTAGTCTACCATTCTAGTCTTTAGTAGCAACCATATATCAATATCTCTCTTCTCTCTCTAGAACTCTCTCTCTATATATATATTCATTGATTATATAGTTGATTTATAGGGAAAGAAGGAGTTTGATTGAACATGGGGAGGCAACCTTGTTGTGACAAAGTTGGATTGAAGAAAGGGCCATGGACTACTGATGAGGATAAGAAGCTCATTAACTTTATTCTCACCAATGGCCAATGCTGCTGGAGAGTTGTTCCTAAACTAGCAGGTCAGTACTTTCCTTGATTAATTAATTAATTATGATCCATGCAAAAAAAAGAAGAGAGATAATTAAATCTCTCTCTCTCTATATATATATATGGTAGTTTCTTTAGAATTGAAATTCTTGATTGCTAGCTGGATCCTTTTTTTTCCTGATCAAAAGATAGGTTTAAAGAAGAAATTGGTGGTGTGTTTACAAAGGCTTCTACATATTTATTAATTTATTGAAATTGTTATCTAGCTTTACTGAGCTTTTATATATATATATATATATATATATATATATATATATATATATATATATATATATATGGTGGGCGGGTGGGATTGCAGGACTCTTGAGATGTGGCAAGAGCTGCAGGCTGAGATGGACAAATTATCTTAGACCAGACTTGAAGAGGGGTTTATTATCGGAATACGAAGAGAACATGGTTATTGATCTCCATTCTCAACTTGGCAACAGGTTAATCTTTTCTACTCCTGTAAAAACAATTACTATTACTATTACATCTCTCTCAATATATATAGAGCAAGGATCACAAATGTCACCCGCGGCTCTACTTGTTTTTTAAAAAGCTCTAAAACGACGTAATTTTAATAAATGAGTACGCTATGTTTTTGAGTTTTGAACAGAAAAAAAAAAGAATAGAAAACTTAAAGTTTTTCTTTGTGTTGTTTCTGAGTTTTTAATAGAAAAGAATAGAAATTTTAAAATTGAGGACATAGTTGTAATTCTAATTTCTTTTCCGTCCAAATCAGGCCAATTTTGGACGAAAAACTTTGGCAGGAAAAGTGGTCAAGTTTTCTATCCATTTCTTTTCTTTTATGTTTATTAAAAAACTCAGAAACATAAGAATTGGAAAGAAAGCTTAAATTTTCCGTTCATTTTTTTTCTTTTTTGTCCATTTTAAAACTCAGAAACAGAACGTATATATAAAAGAGTCAGTTGTATAATATTTTAAAAAATATTAATAATTATGTGAAAGAAGTTGGTAATAATTTTTATATAGGCTGCTCCGATCCTCAAAATGCCAAAGTTGGTAGTATATGAGATGTCTGCTGTATTAATTGATCCTTGGAAAAAATTAATGATCCATGAGTGAAGTACTGCCAGACAACAACTGCAAATTATGGAATGATCCTAATTTTCAGCTCCCATTCCTTGGCCCTTCCATCATTACGGCCATTTTATGCATTTCTTTCATTTTCAAGTCACCAAAGTTATCACTCTTTAGATAATTAACCAAAAAATAAATAAAGGACGATGATTTTGTTCAGCAACTTTTTAGGCATGAAATAGCTACATATATACTCCCTAGACTACTTTTTTAACATGCATGGACAACTTTTAGTGGCCATTAAATTTTTGACAATTTCTTTTTCTTTTTAATGACAGATGGTCCAAGATTGCTTCTCATCTCCCTGGAAGAACTGATAATGAGATCAAGAATCACTGGAATACCCATATCAAGAAAAAGTTAAGAAAAATGGGGATTGATCCTCTAACTCATAAACCACTACCTCCTCCTCCAACTGATCAACCTCAAGAACAGCCAAAACACAGCATATCAGAAATTGATCATGACAAAGAAATTGAGACTACATCAATGGACTCGACCATTAATTCTGATAATCAAACCAAAGAAGAAGATAACCCTTTTGAGTACCCTTCATCAATTGAAGTCATCATTAACAATGGCTTTTGCAAAGACGACGAAGTCCCATTAATTGAGCCCCATCACATTCTTGTCCCTAATTCCTCTGTTCCTTCTACTTCTTCTTCTTCTTGTTCCTCATTAACAAAAAATTCATCCAGTGACAGCAATATAATTCTTGAAGACTTTAAGTTTCTGCCAAATTTTGAGTGGCAGAATGATGATTGCAACGACATGGGTTTCTGGGAAATTGAAGATATTTTCAGTAGTTTGGATTTGTTGATTAATGATGTTGATAATGACACAAATAATGTAAATGTTGAAGCTCCTGATCTTACCCAGTACTCAAGAATGGTCTTGGATAATGATGAATCTTGGAAGTATGAGCTCTTGTGATGTGGTGTTTGTTTTTTGTGTAGATTTTACAATGAATAAATGAGGGGGCGGGGTGAGAAAAAAAAAACATTATTTGTATTTTTTACCCCTTTTCATTTTGTTTAATGAAAGACACAAAAATATCAATCCCTCATGTACATGAATATATTAATGAAGTTATGTTGTCTATACCTTCTGTGACAATTAGGTGAGATCATTCTTAATTTCTGATTACTTTTCTATGAAACTTTTTGTGAAGACCATGCACATAATTTTGAACCAAAATAGATTACATAATCAATATAACTTGGTTCCCTTATTTGTTGAGTTAATAAACTAAGAAATGTTGTTACTCAAAGTATTGTAAGTGCATGGGTAATTTAAAAATTAGTTTAAGTATCTGAACTATTTGCATGCCTTCAATTTCCAAGTCTTTTAGTTAGATTTGGATATTATGAATTTCATAATGAATTATTGTCCTTATTTACTTTTCAATTTAAAATTTGTTAATTTTAAACCAAACCCTCCTAATAATCTCAATAATTAAACACGTTAAAGTAAGCAACATGTAAATTTAAATTTTTTTTTTTGATACCGGATAATATATAAAGAATCTACAACTTCGGTACGTAGTTCCACTTTTATATTTTTATTCTTTTAGTCAAGATTGATTAGTTTACCTTTTTTTAATGTAATTGATGAAGATATATAATACAACTAAACAAAATAAATGTATATTGCCTAACTCTCTAACTACTTGAAAATAAAAAATACTAGTATTATTAAGTTGTATAAGTACAATTCTTATGCATTATATATATATATAACTATAATTAGTTATAAACGTAATCATATAAAATAAACTATCCACCTCTTGAATTTAATATATTAAGTTGGTACATATATATAATATTGATCATCTTGTAAAATCCCATAAGAAATAAAGAAACTTCGTGTGCAAGTCTCTATTAATAAAGAAACTTTGTTTCTAAAATTGGTATTGATTTGATATATAATACGTACAAAAATGAAGATAAAGTTTTGGTGTTTTTTGGACAAATGAAATGAAATTGGTGGGTTGACATTAGGTTTATATATATATATATATATATATATATATATATATATATATATAAATGAAGCTGTAGTTGGAAAAATCAAAAATAGAAAATTAAGTTGAAATTGTTATCCGAATTGAATATATACAAATGCAAGTCAATTACAACCTCCGTCCTAAATTAATTGCTCAATTTTAACTTTTTTAAGTCAAATTGACTATTTTTAAAATTAATTATTAAGCATATATAAATATATTTATAAAATTATAAAAATTAGGATTAGTAATAAATTGTATATACTTTTTTGGTTATAATTTTTTCATCTATATTTTTAAAAAAATTAATAAAAAAATTAATTTTAAAAATAGTTAATTTAATTTTAAAATATTAAAATTAAATAATTAATTTGAGACGGAGTTGGGAATAATTATGAAGTTTATGTGTGTGATATTGAAGGACATATTGACCAATTCTCAGTAACAGGCGTCACTAACAGCTAGCTAGCTAGCTGCTTCATTTTGGAGAGAGACAGATTCTGCTCATTAATTGACTCACTTTAATTATTTCTACTCGGTTTGGTCGGCCCCAAACCAATACCACCAGTAACAAACAAAGACTAGAAATTAAATGGAGAATGAATCAATATCTTTTTGCAGCACTGCACATATATCCATGCATGGATTTATATATATCTATCTAATAAAATACAAATGATTTTGAATTTCCCGCTCACTCAATAAATCATCTGGGCCGTCCAAAGTTTGAGATAAATCCCACCGTCCATACATCTATCTAATAAAATACATCTATCTATCTAATCTATCTAATAATGATTTTGAATTTCCCGCTCACTTAATAAATCATTTGGATCGTTCTAAGTTTGAGATAAATCTCACTGCCCATACAGTGCCGGAGGCACGGGACCCAGCTAGTATATATATAGAATGAGGATCCAGTCCGGTGATCCTAAAATACGGACCCCGTATTTTTTTTTACTTTTTTTTTGAAACAACTAAAAAAAAAATAAATTTATGAAACTGAAATTTTTCCATAATACAGTGTTTTGGGTGTGTTTTTAATACCTATACCAACCAATGTATGTACAGTCTGCCCAGACTGTACAGAAATATTTTGGTATAGACATCCAAATCACGCCCAAAACACTCTATTGTGGAAAAATTTCAGTTCCATAATTTTTTTTTTTAGTTGATTCAAAAAAAAAGCAAAAAAAAAAAAAAAGGTCCGAATTTTGTTAAAATCCGGAAGTCCGGACCTGATCCGGACTATATATATATATATATATATATATATATATATATATAGGGATTCCATCCACAGCAATCGGTTGTTGGGAGCAACCCATTTTTTTCAGCCGCTACAGCTTGAAGCGGCTTATAAAAAAAAATTCTAAGTGGCCGGTACAAGCTGTAGCGGCTGGAAAAAAATGGATTGCTCCCCAACAACCGGTTGCTGTGGATGGAGACCCATATATATATATATATATATATATATATATATATATATATATATATACAGGATCAAGAGTAGACCTCTTAAGTAGTAGAACTCTCTTAAATAATACTCCCTCCGTCCCAAATTATCTGCTGTTTTAGAGTTTCACACAGATACCAATATGTATGATAAAAATACTAAAATACCCTTTGTACTGACTTTTTTATTAATTGGAGAGAGAGAGAGAGAAACATTGAAGAGAGAGAAAGCAGCACATTAATTGAAGAGAGAGAGATAGAGAGAAACAATTATTAATTAAAGAGAGAGAGGGGCATGAATGTGGATGTTTAAAAAAGAGGAGAGGCATTAATGAGAGTAATGATTATCAACAATTAAGAAAAAGGGGCAAATTTGGAAAATAAATGAAAAAAATGCATTGAAATCTTAAAAAAATAGATATTGTGGGACAAAATTTTTTTTGCTAAAACAGCAGATAATTTGGGACGGAGGGAGTAGAACTTTATCAAAATGACGTAGTTTTGATAAGACGCGGTGGCATTTTTATAAATACCATGTCACCGCGTATTTATAAAAATGACACCGCGTCTTATCAAAACTACGTCGTTTTGATAAAATTTTATTATTTAAGGCATTCTATTACTTAAGAATTTTACTCTTGATCCTTTCTGAATATATATATATATATATATATATATATATATATATATATATATATATATATATATATATATATATATATATATCTAATAAAACACAAATGATTTTGAATTTCTCGCTCATTCAATAAATCATCTGGGCCATCCAAAGTTTGGGATAAATCTCACCATCCATCTATCTAATAAAATACAATCTATCTAATTCTATCTATCTATATCTATATTTTATATATCTAATTATATCTAATAAAATACAAATAATTTTGAATTTTCCGCTCACTCAATAAATCATCTAGGACGTCTAAAGTTTGGGATAAATCCCACCATCCATCTATCTAATAAAATACAAATAATTTTAAATTTCTCGCTCACTTAATTAATCATTTGGGTCGTCTGAAATTTGGAATAAATCCTAACGTCTATAGTGCCGGAGGCACGGGACTATTGCTAGTATATATACATATTATGATCATAATAAGTTATTAAAATATATAGAGATGTCATAACTTGTCAGTATATCAAACTTTAACTACTCTTATTTTGTTGTTATTTTTTTCTTGCCTTCAATTCCTTTTTAGTGTGTGTGTGTGACTGTGTGTGTGTGTATATATATATATATATATATATATATATATATATATAACCAATAATTAATTTAATTAAACCATGTGGTTGACTGACTCCCAAAGAAACCCAAATGAAGAGAGAGGTAAAACTAGAAACAAGTCCAACTTTGTTACCCTCTATTTATCATTAAATAAGTATCGTCCGTAAGAAAATTAATATACTAACTACTACATAAAACGGCTGTTTATGTAAAATTAATTACTCCATATCATATTATTATAAGTTGAACGTACGTACGTGCTATTGAAAGTTTAACTTCATCTTTATTAGAAAATATATATTTACGCAACCATGAATCAAGTGGGACTTATTTTAAGTTACAACTTTCAATATTTTTTTGACATGATATATAACGCATAATTAAATCTCAAGTTTGTCAATAAAAAACAGATCAATTAAATTATATTAGAGGTTAACGTACTTATTGATATTTTCAGTGTGAAATATACATATATATTAAATTTAAATAATAATAATTTACAATTAATTGTAAAATACATGATGACTGATCACTCAATTTACATGACTTGGCCTAAACACATGAATGTTATTGAACTTGTGAAAGTCAAGGAAAACGCGGTTATAGAAAAATTAATATTTCCTTAGATTCTTAATATAAGTCGTTTTAGAAAATTACTTGGGATAGTATAAATTGTTTCAGAATTTCAAGTAAGTATTAACTGTTTAGTTTCTAATATTACCCCAAGTAGTAAATATAACTTTGATTCTCTCACTATTTTTTATCTAATAAATTAAATAACATTCTCTTTTTCTAATACAATGACAATATAAATAATTGATATTATATTTAATGCTATATAATTATTTTATTAATACTTGTGCTCAACTCTAAAACGACTTATATTAAAGAATGGATGTAATAATTAATTTTCTTATGATGGTAAATTTATAACATTATCATACATGATATATTCAAAGATAGTTCATTTAATTTGACATTAATATTATCCAAAATCTCTCTCTCTCTCTCCAATGTGAAAATATGAAGAAACTTGTTCTGCCGCCTTTAGTGGACCACCAATTCTTTTCTCTCGTCTTTGTAGACATTATTATTAATCCATTTCAACATGCACAAATATGCTTTCACACTCTTTTGATCAAGAATTAGGTCTAGAACTTGGCAAACGAAGCATCTTCATATTAGTAATATATATTTTATGATATCTATTATTATTGTATTGATTAAAAGAATTTATGTCAATTTTGAATTTGAAATTAAATTTAATAAATTAATTTTAAAAAATTAATAATAATTTTATTATTTAGAACGAAGAGATCGAAGGGAGTATACAAATATACACTCAAATAGAATTTTAAGTACTAATTATAAGCAAATTATGTGAAAAAGAAAGAAAAAAGGGTAACGCAAGAACGAATTAAACTAATTTACTTTTTTGTCAAATCATAATATTTAACATGCTCAGTTCTTTCTAATATATTTAATTTTATCATAATTGTTTACTTGGGTTGGGTGGATAATTATATATTATGTGATCCAAATAGAAGTTTTATTAGTGCATGGGTGATTGCTTGAGTTAAAGCTACAAATATGTGTCAAATCATTAAGATTTCATCCTTTAAACACGCTTTAATGAGTGGTGATACAAACGTCAGTCTAATTATAATTATTATCCATAAACGATTAATTATCATGTACTACAACTCACTCATATATATATATATATATATATATATATATATATATATATAGGGAGCGGATCAGGTGCGGGATCCCGCACCTGGTTAAAATACGGACCTTTATATATTTTTTTTTTGCTTTTTTTTAAAAAATAACTAAAAATAAATAAATAAAAAATTATGGAATTGAAATTTTTTCATAATACAGTGTTTTGGATGTGATTTGGGTACGTATAACAAAAATATGTATGTACAGTCTGGGCAGACTGTACCACCACTTTTTGGTATAGGTATTCAAAACACGCCCAAAACATTATATTATGGAAAAATTTCAGTTCCATAAAATATTAAATTTTTTTTTAGTTGTTTTAAAAAAAAAACCAAAAAAAATCAAAAAAAAAAAAGTCCGCATTTTAACAAAATAAGGGAGCCCTTACCTGATCCTGTCTGTATATATATATATATATATATATATATATATATATATATATATATATATATATATATATATATATAAGGGAACGATCTATAGCATCTATATACTATGGGACAAATATTGGTATATAGGCTCTAAACCACACGTTTTATGGATTAACGGCTGGGATCTAGAGTTATAAACTACCGTCCGCTAGTACTACTAGCGGATGCACTTATTATAATTTTTGGACAATTAAGCCCCTCGTACCTGACAAGAAGCATGTCCGCTAGTAATACTAGCGGATATACCTGTTGTCCGCTAGTAATACTAGCGGATAGAAGTCAGTAGCCATTCCCAGTATCCCTGTACGCATAAACAACATGCCTGTTATAAAAATAAATTACGCAAGATCCCTGTACACACGATTTCAGCAAGATATCACTCCACATGATTTCTTTCCTGTTATAAAAATAAATTACACAAGATTGTAGCCAATACAGACAATCCTTGTAGCTATTTCAATTCAATTACAACACTAAACAAGATTGTATACATCAGAAAATCTAACATTCTATTTCAACTCAATTACAACACTGCTAAAACAACTGGAAGATTTCCTTCCTGTACTGAAAATCCCATTACATACCTGCATCAATTAAGATAAAACACTAGCAATAAAGATTGGGATCTCAGCATCATAAATTCAAATAAAGAAAACCACATAATTAAGGAGATTAGTATTCGCATCTCAAATCGTCAACGAAGAAAACCACACAATTAAGGAGATTAGTATTCGCACCTCAAATCGTCAAGGAAGAAAACCACACAATTAAGGAGATTAGTATTCGCACCTCAAATCGTCGTGGTAAGTTTATAATTATGGCAGAAGATATGTTTAATTCTAGTTCCTCAAATTCTTCTCGTGATAATATTGACATGGATAATATTGGTGCTCATAACATGAACCAATCGCATATTAACCATTCAAAAAGTCCATACGAGGGTCAGATTTTTTCTACTATTCAAGAGGCGAAAGAATTTTATAGAAACTATGCACGAAGTAGTGGCTTTGAAATAAAAATTGGGGCAAGTCATAAACATGCCCGCTCCAACAATTTGTCCAACAGACTTTTTACGTGTACCAAAGCAAGAAAACCGATCGAAAGAAAGAAACAGGATGTTGATGATGTTGAAGGTAGTAAGGTCAAAAGAAAACGGGATTTAATAGGTCGCACGATGTATAAAGCTAGAGTGTCTGTTGTTCATCTACAAAAGGAAGATACATGGAAAGTTTCAAAAATTGAGTTGACTCACAATCATGATTTGGTTACTCCGAGCAAGAAAATTTTCATTCAAACACGGAAAAATATAACTCCTGTTGCTCGAACTTTAATCGAAACTTTAAACAGCGCTGGAGTTGGGCCAAGTACAAT
Organism: Panax japonicus; assembly: GCA_020205505.1. Taxonomy (NCBI): domain Eukaryota; kingdom Viridiplantae; phylum Streptophyta; class Magnoliopsida; order Apiales; family Araliaceae; genus Panax; species Panax japonicus. Next base: position 55,477,460 of record CM035098.1, on the reverse strand, counting down.
GATGAATGTTTTTAGTGAAATAGGAGGAGGGAGGGAAAATGTTGGTTTTAGTGATATGGATATTCGGAATGTTGTGCGAGATTTAAGACGTGACACGATAGATTCTAACGATGCCCAAGCAGCTCTGCAGTATCTCAAAAAACTTTCAGTTAAAAATCCTCTATTTTTTACGATATCAAACGAGATGAAGATCATCGTATCGCATGCATTTTGTGGATAGATTACCGATCAATGATAACTTACAAAAATTTTGGGGATGTAGTGACATTTGATACAACTTATCGGACGAACAAGTATTTCATGCCTTTTGTTCCATTCACTGGGGTAAATCACCATTACTATTCCATCTTGTTTGGTTTTGCACTGATACAGGATGAAATGGAGGATACTTTTGTCTGGGACTTTGAGACTTGGCTTAATGCAATGAACAATAAGGCACCGATTACCATTATAACTGATCAGGACAAAGCCATGAACAATGCGATTGCTAGGGTTCTTCCTGAAACACACCATGCACTTTGCACATGGTATATTAGTAATAAATTTCCAGAGAAATTGCATACATTGTATGACGTGTATCCTACATTTAAACATGATTTTAACTGGTGTGTTTATAAATCATTGACTGCTGCAGAATTTGAGGAGCGATGGGAAAAGCTGATGACAGATTACGAACTGCATGGCCATGATTGGCTACAATCACTCTATGAGGTTAAACACAAATGGATCATGGCGTACACAAAGAATTTTTTTGCAGCGGGAATGACGACTACATCCAGGAGTGAGGGGATGAATAGTTTAATCGATGAGTATATTAATGCGACAGCGAGTATAAAGGAATTCATCGTAAACTTAGAAAAAGCCATTGAGAAGCAAGTAATGAGAAAGAGACAAGCTGATTACGCAACCTGTCATCGGACTAGAACTATGATTCTTGAATCACCGTTGGAAACGCATGGAGCTGCTATTTATACAAAGGAGATGTTTAGACGCTTTCAGATTGAGATTGTAAAATCCCAAAAGTACATAATGAAGAAACTTCAACATGTAACAACATCGGATACGAAGTTGTACGCAGTGTACAAGACAAACGCCAGCGAAGAATCCAACAGGTACTTTACTGTTGTTAGTGATGTTCAAACTGGAGATATACAATGTAATTGTAAAAAATTTGAACATTCTGGTATGCTTTGTAGACACATTATAAGACATATGATTGCAAAAAGTAGTACGCAGATATTGAATAAATACATTTTAAGCCGTTGGTGTAGAGATGGTAACAAAGTGAACGCTGAACTACCAAAGATTTTGATTGAGATGACCAACTACGAGGAGTCTCAGACGATGCGCTACAATTATTTGGTCACACTGGTCCTACGATTAGCTTCTACGGGATCATGCTCTATTAATGGTTTTAAGCATGTTGTACAGTTGTGCATTGACAATCAACCCATCGTTGAGAAGTTTGACCCCGATGAAGTTAATGTAAATGGCGTGCCAGAAATTTTAATAGATGATGATGAGGCCGTTCAAGATGAGCCGTTATTGGATCCTATTTGTTCCCAAACAAAGGGGCGCAAGAAAGCTTCAAGAATAAAGAGTGGGATTTAAGAGGCTGGAAGTCGTAAACAATTGAGAAAATGTGCAATATGTAATATGATGACCAATCATGATAAGAGGAACCACTACAAAGTTTTGGGACAAGACAAGTCGGGTTGAAGTGATATTTATATTTGCTTGTATGAATTTTAAATTTTGGTTTTCTTAAATTTCTTAACTGAGTATTTGAAAGACTTATTTAGTTGAAATGCAGATTTCATAAGGCATATGGTTTCTGGAAAGCTCATGTATGCAACAGTAGGCTTATTATGCAGCATTATAGATTACAGTTTTCAGTAGGCTCATGTATGCAGCAGAATATAATGACAGTACAATAATAGATTCCAAACAATAAAATAACGTATAATAATGGTATCATTTTGAAACTAATCACCCATCTTTATAAAATAGCGTATTACGACAGTTGGTCAATGTACAATGATTACTCTTCACCCACATCCTCATCTAAATTTTGGTCAATACAAAGATATTTTGAAGGAATATCCCTCGCCTTGCACATCCTAAGCTCATGTCCTATTCTAAATCTAAAGTTGTAAGCCTCGTTTGGAGTCCACCTCGGTTCCTTCATGATGTTTATCCGGTGCAAAAAGAAATCCACGTACTTTGCAACATAAACGCCACAATCGTCTGAATTCCATTGTCTCGGCCTACTCACACAGCATTTAACTTTCGGCTTCGATCTTGGCCACTTTGCTTTAGGATTTGCCATACGAAGCAATAAAGGAATTAACTCCACCTATAAACCATAAAACAATCATTTAATTCCCTAAACCTCATATGTTTGTGTTATGGAATGAAAAATAAGTAATATATTAAACAACTCACGACAACACCAAAGTATCTTTGGTATAATTGTGACAATGGCATTAAGGGTTTGTCATCATAAAAAGGATCAAAAAGCCTTATTTTCCACTTGTTCACACTCCAAATAAATATGCAGAAATGACTATTGCTTTCGTTGATGAAGGGAACGAATATGTAATCACACTCATGAATTGGGGCACCAACTGCAGGATTGATGTAACTTGTTAAAAATTTGAATGTTGTTGATTTGCTTACTCCGGCACTTGGTAAGTGTTGGATGCCCAAACCCGCAAAGTACGTTGGCATGAAATAAAAGGTAGCCCAATCATTGGATTCCTTCACTCCTCATCCTAGCTTCTCTATCGCTCAACAATAACAAATATGCATCCAATACATGCTCCCATAACCAACCACTGGGTCTCAGACAGTTCACATCCTTAAACTCTAACTTGTATAGACCGCCTGAATGGGTATGAGGAAAGTATGATGGGTAGGTAGTTGGACTAAACCAACAGAGATTTAACCAAGTGATTTTTTCAATCTTTAAATAATTGACCAGATGTGTGTGCTTTGTTCCCTCTCTCCTTCTAACCGGTAATTTCCTACTGTGTTGAGTAGGAGGAGCAAGGCTACCCTGAGTTTCTTGAGCCGTAGGCTGGGGTTCCGTCATGTCAATATCCATTTGTCTAACTTGGGGTTGTGTTGGATTTTGTTCGACTGGAACCCCTTTGTAATCATTCATGAACGGCTGGTACAGTGTATTTAGCCATGACTCGTACATGGTTCTTAACTTAGCTGGCAGATCAATTGACATAAACTTCACAAAAATAGTTTTTGCAGTCTCAATCTAAAATTAAAACAAAAACAAAAATTATATTAGTAAAATAAGGACATCAAATTATAACACAGAAACATGTATAAAAATTATAACTTTACAAACTTACAGTATTTACAGCCACGTATTGGTTAATGAATACCCATGGCTCGTAATCTTCCCCTTCACGCCTAAAGGGTCGAGGATGGTGTATCCGTCTCCGAGTAATTTCTCTGTACCATGTCATGTAATCCTCGGTAGATATATGCTGCAAACCCTCCAACACTTGCCCTTCTAAACTCTCCATGTAGGCCTCCCACAACTTAATATAACTGGCCCTATGATTTTCATAATTTATTCTCTCAAACAATTTATGTTCCGTCCTCAACTCCACCATGTTTTCAGCATTAGATGGATATGACTGCAAATATCCAAACTGCCTCATAAATCTGTCAAGCATTTGAAACTCAACAATGTCGTAATGAATCAAAGGTAAACGAGCGGCTCCACCTAAACTTGCCTCAAAAAAGTCTCAACCCAAACGTGTGTCAAATATCTGATATGGACGCCACACCCAATCTGTTTCCAACATGTCATCAATCTCTCCTCGGTAAAACACAAGATGGTGATGTGGATTTTTGTGGTGCTGATATTGTTTGGAATTTGGATCAAAAGAAGAGTATGCCCATGATAGTGCCCTAGGTATCAACTTATGGGAATTAGGCCTAGGGGTAGGACGACCAATGTTGACCCTTTCGTGAGCCCACATCATAAGCAAGGTTGCACATCCTGTAAATTTTTTCAGTTATTTTCTGAGTAGCCTCATGCAAATCCCTATACAAATGCCCTAAAACTGCTGTCCCCCAAGTATATGTAATAATGTCTTCCAATATTTCCAATAACAATAAATACCTAGGATGCACAATATTTTTATTCTTCGTAGGAAACAAAATAGCGCTACACAAATACAACAGGTATGCCTTAGTGTGTCTTAACACATCATCTGAAGTAGCATCTTTAGGTAATTGTCCATATCTATGTCTTAACCAAGGCAAACTTATGCCCCCCTTTTTATAGCACTGTTCCCAATCCTCTACTGATACTTGTTGCCCAAAAACCCTTACAAATAATCTTTTGGGATGTTCTAGTTCTCCGCAAGTCAAAGGTTTTCCTAATATGGGCAATCTTAATATAAATCCAACATCCTCTAAAGTAATTCCGACCTCTCCACATTTTAAGTGAAACGTATTTGTTTCACTCCTCCAACGCTCAACAAAAGCAGATACAAGAGATGCATCAATCCTTGACACTACATCTTGATGACAAAATATACCGAAACCTAACTGTTCAAGTAGATATTCTTGATGTTTAGTCAAGTTCCATTCAATTAATTTTGCAGACATCTAACAGATTTCTAACACACCTCTATCCTACAAGTTAAACAGAGGATACATGCATAAATTGTCAAAATATGAATTTTTTTCACAAAATTTTAATAGAAATATGAGATATAGAACATGTACTTACAATATTTTGCCATAAGTCAGAAGATACATGATTTTCTTAGTCCCATAAGATAACAGGATCAAAAGGTCCTGGATTGATATCCATATCGGCCCTAAAAATTCAACAACATGTTAAGTATTAAATAATTTATAAAAATGACATTAAAGAGGTAAAGGGAGAAGGAACAAATATAAAATACAACCATTTAAATTGTAGGGGATCCATATATAGAATTTATAAACAATTGTTCAAACATATGAATTTATCAAAGCATATTAGTAACATACATCCAATTGTTCTGGTAATAAATTTGATCTATGGACTGTTTTAACAAATGGATATAACAAGAACACACTCATCCCCATTCAAGAACAAGTGGATATAAACTAATATTAACAAGAAATGGTAGAATCACACTCAACAAAAATAATCTACAAAATTAATACTAACAAGTGGATATAAACTAATACTAACAAGAAATAGCTAGCTACTTCTTTATAAAAACAGGATGAAACTAGGGTTCAACAAAATTAATGGAGAACATCAACATAAATCTCAGATTTTGGAGATTAATCTACAACTTTACCTGCAAATTCGACCCCAATAGTTGATTTACAGATGACGTCGTCCTAGGGTTGTATTGATTTGCACAAAATCAATACAAAAAGCAAGAAATCTCAGCTTGAGTTGCCTACAACTTGAGCTAGGGTTCTATGATTTGTCAAGAGTGCCTGTGGTCGTGCGGCCCTAAAATCGCCTATGCCGAGAGAGAGAGAAGCTGTATTATGTGACCCTTAGCACTGTGCATGTAGAATGTTGTCTGTATTAAGTGACCCTTTCAATCTGACTTCAATCCGCTAGTATTACTAACGGACTATCAAACTGACTTATAACCGCTACTAATACTAGCGGAGCATGCCCTTTCATAGTTAATTTCTGTAACGAGAGAGGGGGGCTTAATTGTCCCAATTTTTTACTAATTACATCCGCTAGTAATACTAGCGGAAGGTATTTCCCCTATTAAATCTCAGTCGTTAATCCATAAAACGTGTGGTTTAGAGCCTATATACCAATATTTGTCCCATAGCATATAGATTCTATGGATCGCTCCCCATATATATATATATATATATATATATATATATATATATATGGGTCTCCATCCATAACAACCGGTTGTTGGGGAGCAACCCATTTTGCCAAGCCACTACAAGCTCTACCGGCTTATAAAAAAATGTCTAAGTCTGGTAGAGCTTGTAGCGGCTGGCCAAAATGGGTTGCTCCCCAACAACAGGTTGCTGTGGATGGAGACCCTATTTATATATATATATATATATATATATATATATATATATATATATATATATATATTGTAAGACCCCAACTTTTTTAATAAAAATAAATTTTCTATAATTATCATTTATGAATATTATGGAATGAATTTAATATAATGTTATAGTTGTGGGTAATATTTATAAATTTTGTAAAGTATGCAAGTTGTCATATAATATTCGATTGGTCGGGGAATATTCGTTTTAAACAGAAAATATTCGTACGACGATAAAATTATTGGTGGACCCCACAACAGAATTATTGTTGGATTGAGAAAACGACAAAAATATTTTATTGAAAATAACGACGGAAGTTTTACAGTTGATACTGTTGAACTACTGGGCAGTAAAAGTACAGTAATACACGTTGTTGTATAGTAGCACACGGTATTGATTATTGATATTTATGTGAGAAGTCGCTCAGTTTGATTCAATTATTGTCGATTAATAATATGAATTATTATAGCGATGATGACGTTTTGTTTTATTCGTATTATTAACGTAATAAAACAGAAACATCTTTTTATATAAAACAAAATACTTTATTAAAGTTATTCTATAAATAAAATATATTATATTTTATTTAAAAGATTTTTCTTTAAATATGGACCGTCAGATTAAAGTAAATCAATCTGGACCGTTCATGGATTAGTTACTATGCATTTTATTTTCCTATAAATAAAAGCTCATTCCTTCATTATTTTCTTACGAATTTACTGAACTCTAGAGAGAGAAACTATAGAGAGAGACTATAGAGAGATAGAAGAAAAGTATTTTGCTACTTTTATATTCAATTTCTTTTACGGTAAGGGGTGTTATTCTTTCTTATGCATGAAGAGAACTGTTGTTATTCCATTTCTTATTATTCTGTTAGAATAACCTGTATACGCGGTCTACCCTATACTTGGTGACATTCTTCTATTATTCTGTTGGAACATCCTGTCTGTGTGTTTTATACCAGACCTGGTTCCGTCTTTATTATTATTCCGTTGGAACATCCTGTCTGTGTGTTTTACACCGGACCTGGTTCCATCTTTATTACTATTCCGTTGGAACATCCTGTCTGTGTGTTTACACCGGACCTGGTTCCGTCTTTATTATTCTGTTGGAACATCCTGTCGGTGCAAATTTTTCCTGACCTGGTTCCGTTATTATTATTCTGTTGGAATAACATGTCTATGCGAAGTACCGCATGCATGGTGATTTCTGTTGTTATTCTATTCTTTATTATACTCAGTTGGTTAAAGTTTTGACTTCTATACTCCATGAAATTAGTAGAATATCCTTGATATTTGCGCTTCATCCAGTATCTTTTTATGGAAATATTCTTCTGATCATTCTTGAATTTTACTCTACAAAGCAGTATCATGTTGACAATTTGGACGTTAGTAGTTCTTGGACAAATTAATTATTGAACTTGTTTTAATGAATTCTTATATCATTGTCATCATCCTCATGTTTATGTTATATTGAAAGTCATCTGTGGCCTGTAGTGCATAGATGGACTTGGTATGATTATGACCAGGGATTATTCGGTGTAATCATGACCGTAATGTTACAAATGATGTGGTAAAAGTCCTTATTGGCCCGTAGTGCATTGATGGACAGTTGTTGGCATGATCATGACCATTGATGAATACACAAATATCTTTGGCCCGTAGTGCATAAAATTTGTGGTCTTGACCCTAATGAATATCCTTGGCCGTAGTGCGGGGATGATGTGGATTATTTATTAAGCTGAGTCTCAGCGATAAAAGTGATGAAAAACTTTTTAAATCATAAAAGATAGTAGATTCTATTCTCTAATTGACTCTTTTAATGGATTGCTTGATCCGCTGCTGTTAAACTTGATGTTGTTATATTTTATCAGTTTAATACTGTTGAAGGCTAACGATAATTTATTCTACATTATCTTAGTCATAATATTTCTTACTGGGCTAGTTGAGCTCACCCTTTCTTTCACTGTTCTCTTCAAGAAATGAGAACATAGCAGGGACTAGTCGGGGAACGGAGTGACGGTCCAGAGGATAGCATTAGTAGTCCTCACTATTCTGTGAAATAGTGTATTAATAATTATAATGAGGACTCTTTTTGAGTTTGTATAATCTCTAGTAGACAATAATTGTATTCAAACTCACAGTCATGTTTTGTCGTATTGTACACGACAGTTGTATTAGTAAGTTGTATTTGAATGATGTACCATGTATCTGACGACCCAAGATGGGTGATGTATACCTAATTTTGTGGGCGTCACACACATATATATATAGGGAGTAAATAATAGTAGCAAAATTAAATATATATTGTGTTATATATATGTTTCACTTTCATATTATGAAATTAAGAAACATATATATATATATATATATATATATATATATATATATAAAATCTTATTTCGTTCTAAAATTAGATATATAATTTGATTTTTTAGGTTAAACGAAGACATATTAAACATAAAATTGGTATGACTAAAAAAATAGAATAAAATAAAAAGGTTATTTATATTTTTATAAAAAAGGTTATTTCTGTTTCTTTCTATGTCGTGCGAATATTCTCCGACAAAAAGAATATTTCACAACCAAACGAATATTTTTCGACACAACGAATATTTTATGGCAACTTGCTTACTTTGTAAAATTTACACATATCACTCACAACTATATCATTTATTAAATTATGACCTTACTATTTAGAATAATATTTATAAGAAATTTAGAATACTTTTATTTCATAAAATTCGGAGTCTTATAGGGTGCATCAAATTTTATCTATTAACCATTTTGTGTGTTATGTAACTGAAACATGGGCTTGGAGCATCTCCAAGAGTAGTAGCAAAAAAAACTCTTTAAATTAAAATTTGTTGACCTATATGACAATTTGAAGAATATTATTTACTATTTTTATATTTTGTGTCTCATCAGTCTCTTCAATTCAATGAGTTTTACATCAAACCTATCAAGCGTAATAAAAGTTTTTAGCATCTATATAATTGTAGATTTGAAGAAAGTTACAGATTTGAAGGGTGAGAAGGAGATTGCATATTTGATGACTAAAGTTGAAGAGACTGTTGGAAATGATTTTTTTGATGTGACTCACTTATTTGAATATCTCAAAGTGGTTGAAAAAATTGTTGAAGATGCTCTTAGCATGTGATTTCATACACAAAATTGAGAGTTTTTTGAATAACAATCTCTCGATAACATGATGTTTCGATTACATCATAGGATTTAAAACAATATACATTATTTTTAAAAAAAAACATATTTTCACAACAAAAAAATTTAAGGCTATAAACAAAACTAGTGAAAATTACTCCAATTTTTTTGAGCCCGCAAGACTAGTACTACCTCCATTTCATAATAACTGTCTTTTTAGCTTGATGCACATAGATTAAGAAACTCATTTAATACTATCATTTAAGAATTAAAATTTGTAGGAAATTCCATCACTACCCCTTTATGGGAAACTAAAAACTATTAATACAAGAGAGAAAATTTCTTGGGACAATGAGAAAAGTTAGGGGTAACATAGCAAAATAAATAATTTATTCTCCTAGAAAGTTGTAAACGACAAATAAATTGAAATAAATTTTTTCTTCTAAAAAGACAGTTATTATGGAATGGAGGTAGTACCATTTAGCGTGACAAAGAATGTAAATAAGTAGTATTAATAATAATTTAATCCACGTCAGAAGAATATTCAATCAAATTTGGCGAATAAGTGGCTTGATTTGAAAACTGCCACGCGGTTTCAAAACCAGGACATTTTAGCAATGTCAAACTGGGTTTTCTAACCAATCACCATCCCTCCTTGTATTCTCCATCAAACAAAAGTCTCCGTGTTGTCTTCTGTAGGTCCTCCCCCGCCCCGTCAGATCAGATCCCTTCCTTCTAGGGCGTGTTAACTATTGGCGCGTGGAACTACCAACCACCATTTCTTTTACTATTTTCTACGGTCTACCTATTTTATATCGTCCGTCCTAAAAAAAAAATCTTAATAATAAAATAAAAAATAATGCTACTACAATTACATAAAAAAATGTCATATAATACTTACACATATATATATATATATTGTGGACCCCACATATCAGGCGAGAAGACAGCATGTGTGTATGTGAGCATTATGTAATTTTTTTTAATGTGATAGTAGTATTGTTGTAAAATAAATTGTTATTTTTTATTTTATATTAATTTTTAAACCATTAATTTAATAATTTATAAAAATTACATGATAGTAAAATAATAATAATAATAATAATAATGTATACATTTGATAAAATTGTATTATTTTCTATTAATATTTATATAAAGACTTTTATTTCCCATTTTAGTGCTTATTAGTACTACTATTATTACAATAGAACCAGTGTCTATCACGATTAAATAGAACCAAGAAGCTAGGTCAGATAATATACAAACAATTCGAATTTATTACAAAATGTTAAGGTTATCAAATAATGATATCTATCTAATAAAATACAAATGATTTTGAATTTTCCGCTCATTCAATAAATCATCTAGGCCATCCAAAGTTTGGGATAAATCCCACCATTCATCTATCTAAAAAAATACAATCTATCTAATTCTATCTATATCTATATTCGATATATCTAATTATATCTAATAAAATATAAATAATTTTGAATTTTCCGTTCACTCAATAAATCATCTGGGACGTCCAAAGTTTGGGATAAATCCCACCATCCATCTATCTAATAAAATACAAATGATTTTAAATTTCTCGCTTACTCAATAAATTATCTGGATCGTCCAAAATTTAAAATAAATCCCAAACGTTTATAGTGCCGGAGGCACGGGACTATTGCTAGTGTATATATATATATATATATATATATATATATATATATATATATATATATATATATAACAACCTAAGACACCACTTATAAGTATAACAATAAATATCATTAACTGGCTTTCTACCAACTGAAACGTGACAAGCCAACCACTGAAGATCAAATCGAATAAATGACACGTACGTATGTACATTAATTCGATCAAAATTAAAGAAAGTGAATAAATGCATGCTTATCTCAGGCTTATGAATTATGACCTAAACAATTTCAGTAACCGATCCATCGACTCAAATTTAGAAAACTGAAAAAAGATACTAGTGGGTATATGATTGAGAAGAGAGAGCATTTGTTAATCGTTATGATGATGAAGATGCGTGTACTATTTTGGTTTGTTATGGTATGGTTGCTATAGACACAGAAGTTGGCAAATAAAATAATACTAATACTTTCTTCTCGTTTTAGAGAATTATTTTTATTTTTTAATATAAATCGAATTTCAAATAAATATTAATTGCTTAATTTCAATATTAATCTAAGTAATAAATATAATTTTAGTTTTCTCACTAATTTTTGTCCAATAAATAACACTATTTTTTTCAATACAATGACAATATAGATAATTAATATTATATTTAATGTTATACAATTATTTTCTTAATAATTGTGCACAACTCTAAAAAGACTTGTACTATTATTAAGGAACGGTGGGAGTGACATTTGAGGTCGGCTGATAATCTTGTTTTCTCAACATCTCACCATTTAATTTTCAGGGCAATCTGGCAAAGGGGCATGGGTATGTCGGAAAATGGCTTTCTTCACTGGGGCGGTTGCCGAATCATATCGGCCGGTCGCCCCACGCATTGGCCTTTTTGAGTGCATTTTGGGACCCTCTTATTTCCCACTCCTAAAGCTTGCTGGCTACATTAATATATGCATCTACCTGAATTTCTCACTATGAATCAACTAGTTCAATCCTGCAATGAGTGCAGCTTTCACAGTTGTAAGAAACCACTTCGTACATAAGATCCGTTTCAATAGAATTCAAAAAAAAACACTTGAAACATATATAAGATTTCATACTTGTTATATAAGCCCATGTTTGGTGTGCAAATCATTATAAAGTGTGCGAGACATATTTATTAATACACCAGACATGCAAGACTAATCATAATTTATGCGAGCATGAATTTATTAGATCTTAAATATTATTCTATGTTTCACGAACTCTTCATTTTAATTTATCTAAATTACATGTGTTCAACACTCGACACTTGGGCAAGAGTCTGGATACGAAACAGTACTTCATGTTAATATAAATAATTGACAAAATTGAAAAGCATGCATATCAGACTCTTCAAAATATCGTGTCTAAACATTGGAATTAACAAAAAAAAGGTTGTTCTTACAATAGGAATACAACTTTAATGAGTACTTGAGCAACTAAGTATGATGATGCATGCAAAAATAAAAGAGTAAGATAGTACCACTGACTCAAACAAATCAAACTTTTCACACGTATTTATTAACGCAAATTATAGTCACATTACACATATTTTGGATCTTGGGACCTAAAAGTGGGAAATAATTGGACAAAACTTGAGCAGATTTGCAGAGCCAAGGCGGTGCTACGACAACAAAATATTGCGAAGAAAGAACACTTTAGAGGAGAACAGAGCCCCATTGGGATAGATTTCATAGCAGGCATCTTCAAATATTGCGTCTCTCACTTTCAGTTATGATGATTAATGATTATGATTTATGAAGATGAAGATTAAAAGGGTTTCGACATGCTTCATGATCCGTTTAAAAATTACAGATACATTTATAAATCGACGAATTTTAAAAATAATTTTATATTTTAAAATGCACCGCTAGACTTATTGGAACAACCCGGGTCAAATCCCGAGTCCGAAACAAATCTTGGGTCAAATCCCAAGTCCGAATCGAATCAAATCCATCCAAATAAGGCCTCAAACCACTGGCCCAATAGTATCTTCTTGGGTCATCTAGCCCACCACAGGCTCCCAAAAGGTCATGACTTGAAGGTACTATTGGTAGTTACTTAATTCCTTATATACAGACAAATTTTTACCCCTATCTTTCGATGTGGGACTGGGGTGTTACACTTATAAATAAAAAATTTAACGGTCTTGATATAATATCGAAAGATAAATAAATAATAAAGTAAAAATATCAGGTAACTTTATAGTATACACAGGGGCGAAACCAGGATTTGATCTTGGAGGGGGCCAAAAAAATTTTTAACAACATAATATATATTCATAACTAAAAAGTAAAGTTCCACCATTACAAAATATATTTTTACTAAAACAAAGATAATGTAGTAATAGATTTGATTTATCAAAGACAACAAAACATAGCAAAAAAAGTGTAAATGTTGTGCAGCAATAACATTCAGATCTTGATGGTGATCTAGATGATTGTGCAGAAATAGTGTAAATGTTAATAGCACAAAGACAATTGCTAATACCAAGACTGAGGATCAACTTTAAGTTCTAATACCAAGACTGAGTTCTAATACAAAGAAATAGTGTAAATGTTAATAGCTTCCTCAGTATTTGGGCAAAAATTATTTCATGATCGCCACAACTCCTTTCACACTAGGCAATAATTTTTTTTTCTTCAGATCTTGGGGGGGGCCATGGCCCCCTGCAGCCCTCAAATAGTTTCGCCCCTGAGTATACAGGAAAATGTGCCTTCTCTCCTATTCATAACGTAATGGTCCCCAAAGCCTTATCGTCTGCAACCACACTTCAAAGTTGTTCTACATTGTTCTTAATTTGAGGCAAGTTGTGGGATTTTGGGACTCGATCGGACTGATGATCATTATAAACAATGGACCAAAGGGGGACATTTGTATTGGAGGACATTTTTTGTTATCTGTAATATATAGTATTATTTATTAATGCATATAAATAAATTATACAAAAATGAAAAATATAAATCCGAGTCCTTTGAATTCACAAAGTCTCCTTAAAGCAAATTTATTCCCCCACAGATGCTAAGGGTTAATTGAATAATTGCTTCCCAAGATAAAACGGATTTCAATTCTTAATTAGTAGCATTACAAAATTAAGAATTCATCGAACGCAAATTCTATGTTATGTACTCGAACTTTTACTAGCAATAATAATGATGCATGTAATATGTAATGCATAAATATACTTACTCAAAACAGGAAATGGAAAATTATTAGCAGAACGGAAAAACACTGCAGAACGGTAGGAAGGAACGGAATCTGCAGAAACGGGATTTTGCAGAACACAGAACGGGACTCTGTTTTCAGAACGGAACGGACAGATTGTGGAACGGGAACGGGATCTGTTTTAGAGAACAGAACGGAAAACGGGAATTCTAGAACGGGTTTTCAGAACGGGACGGGACAGAAAAAATTTCTAGAAATGGAAGGGAAATTTTTGTATGTATAAAATGCTTTCCCCACACCATTTATTTATAGAAAAAGTTTGCATGTAACCGTCGTCAAAACGACGTAGTTTCACAAACCCGCCCGTCACGACCACGACCCGACCCGAGTCCACGATCCGACCCGAGTCAATTTTCTCATTCAAATCCCATTTCCAACAATCCCCCACATGAATGTAAAATTGGCTTTACAATATGCAAAATATGTTATGAATATGCAGACACTAGTTCGAGTACATGAGAAAAGATATTTCATCAGGTTAAGTAGCCTAGTGGCTTTGAACTTGCCCTAGTAAAATCTATCGGATTTACTCGGCTAATCAGTAGACTTGATGTCTTTGAACTGTCAGCTTTTTGTGTAAACCAAGACAATAGAATTCACAAAATATCTCTTCAGGCATAATTGGTTCTCACGTTTGTGTTCATTTTGGCCTTGAAACACCTCTTGGTTTCGTAAGTATTTTAGAGAATTCAGCCTTCATAATTCTCACAGAAGTGGCCCCCTTCTTAGTATCACAAGAGTATCCTGCAATACCCCACTTGAACGCATTTCAAGATATAAAAGTCATTAAAAGCGTAACTTATCCTGATTCTCGCGGCAGATGTGCACTGTCTCATCTTAGGAATGGTTAGGAGTAAATATCTCCTCAGTGCTTTACTGAGTACTACATAGTTTGGTTTGCCCATTGAACCTAGATCTTGGGATCTCCAGTCAGCTAGGTTGGGTTGCCACTATGACGACTCTTATTTAAACAGTAGGCTTTAAACCCATTCCCCTCGATGATTTTTCCACTTGCTCTCTTGTTAAACCTTTCGTAAGCGGATCCGCAATATTATCTTTTGACTTTACATAGTCAATTGAGATAATTCCATTTGAGAGCAATTGTCTAAAGGTATTATGTCTTCGTCGTATATGACGTGACTTACCGTTATACAAATGACTCTGTGCTCTTCCAATCGCTGATTGGCTATCACAATGTATACATATAGCTGGCACAGGTCTTGACCAATTTGGAATATCCTCTAAGAAATTACGAAGCCATTTAGCTTCTTCTCCAGCTTTGTCTAAAGCAATGAATTCTGATTCCATTGTAGACCTAGCAATACAAGTTTGTTTTGAGGATTTCCAAGATACTGCTGCACCTCCAAGGGTAAAAACATATCCACTTGTGGATTTCTAGTCTTTATTATCAGATATCCAATTAGCATCACTATATCCTTCTAATACTGCTGGATATCTTGTATAGTACAGTCCATATTTTTGAGTATGTTATAGGTATCCTAAAACTCTCAAAATTGCTTTCCAATGATCTTTACCTGGATTACTCGTATACCTACTTAGCTTACTTACTGAATAAGCTATGTCTGGTCTTGTACAGTTCATGACGTACATTAAACTGCCTATTATACGAGAATATTCTAGTTGAGATATGCTATCACCTTCATTTTTAGCTAGATGAAGATTTATATCAACTGGGGTCTTATTTAGAATTATATTATACTTGTTAAATTTTTCAAGTATTTTCTTAATGTAATGAGATTGAGATAATATAATTCCATCAGAGGTTCTAGAAATCTTGATTCCTAAAATTATATCAGCAATCCCCAAGTCTTTCATGTCAAACCTATTTGACAACATACGTTTTGTTGAGTTGATAACTTCATTGTTGCTACCCATGATTAACATATCATCCACATAAAGACAAACAATGACATATTCCTTTTGAGTGCTTTTGACATAAACACATTTGTCACACTCATTGATTTTAAATCCATTTGATAACATAGCATTATCAAATTTCTCATGCCATTATTTTGGTGCTTGTTTTAATCCATACAAGGATTTAACAAGTTTACATACTTTCCTCTCTTGTCCAGGAGCTATGAAACCTTTAGGTTGTTCCATATATATTTCTTCATCTAATTCACCATTTAAGAATGCAGTCTTTACATCCATTTGATGTATTTCAAGTCTATTTAAAGATGCTATTGCTATTAGCATTCGAATAGATGTAATTCTTGTAACAGGTGAATAAGTGTCGAAATAATCTAATCATTCCTTTTGTCTATAGCTTTTAACAACAAGCCTTGCTTTGTATTTTTCAATTGAGCCATCAGCTTTCAACTTCTTTTTGAAGATCCATTTATACCCTAAAGGTTTTGAACCAGGTGGAAGATCCACCAGTTCCCATGTATGATTTTGCATAATGGACTCAATTTCGCTATTTATTGCTTCTTTCCAATGAGAAGCATCTGGAGAGGATACTGCTTCCTTGTAGGTATGAGGATCATTTTCTAATAAAAATGTTAGAAAATCCGGACCAAAAGACGTTGAAGTCCTTGCCCTTTTGCTACGTCTAGGTTCATCCACTACAGACTCTTTGCCTATATTTTCAGGATTATCACTAGTAGCATCCAAAGGTCTTTTGTTTGAATTTGAATCATTATTTCCATTATATGGAAAAATATTCTCAAAAAATGATGCATCTCTTGATTCAATAAATGTATTAACATGAATATCGTTAATTTCAGATTTATGAACAAGAAAGCGATAAGCACTGCTGTTATTTGCATAACCAATGAAAACACAGTCAATTGTTTTTGGTCCTATCTTAACCTTTTTTAGGTTTAGGAACCATCACTTTTGCTAAACACCCCCACACTCGTAAGTATTTATAGCAAGGTCTATGACCTTTCCATAATTCATAAGGGGTTTTGTGAGTTTTCTTATGAGGCACTTTGTTAATAATATAATTGGCAGAAAGCAAAGCTTCCCCCCATAAATTCTGTGGTGCTCCAGAACTGTTCAACATAGCATTCAACATTTCTTTTAATGTCTGGTTCTTGCGTTCAGCAATACCGTTAGATTGAGGTGAATAAGGAGCTGTAGTTTGGTGAATAATACCATGAGTAGAGCAAATCTCTTCAAATGGTGATTCATATTCACCACCTCTATCGCTTCTTATTGCTTTAATCTTTTTGCTAAGTTGATTTTCAACTTCATTTTTATAAAGTTGAAACATTTCTACGGCCTCATCTTTGCTTCTTAGCAAATATACATAACAATATCTTGTGCAATCATCAATAAAGGTTATGAAATATTTTTTCCCACCTCTAGTTTGCACAAACTTTAAGTCACATATGTCAGTGTGAATTAAATCTAGAGGTTCAGTTTTCCTTTCAACAGAATGAAAGGGTAATCTTGTCATTTTTGATTCCACACAAATTTCACATTTATGTTTTAGATTAATCTCTAATTTAGGCAAGAATTCTAAATTAATTAATCTACGCAAAGTATTATAATTAACATGTCCTAATCTAGCATGCCATATGTTTGAAGACTCTAACAAGTAAGCAGAAGAATTAATTTTATTATTATCAATAGACTTCGGTACAACAGTCATAACATTCATCTTAAAGAGCCCATCATTCATGTAGCCCTTTCCTACAAATATATCATTCTTAATAAGTACAAACTTATCAGACACACACACCAACTTAAAGCCATTGTTGCTCAGTAGTGACCCAGAAACTAGATTCTTGCGAATATCTGGCACATGAAGCACTTCATTCAAAGTCAGTTCTTTGCCAGATGTCATTTTCAGTACAATCTTTCGACGTCCTTAAACCTTTGAACTTGAGGAGTTTCCCATAAAGAGTTGATCATCATTTTCTACTGGTTTGTAAGTAGAAAACATCCATTTGTTGGAACATATATGGCGAGTAGCTCCAGTGTCCACGTACCACTCTTTAGGGTTTCCTACCAAATTACATTCAGATATAACTGCACAAAGGTTCATGTCTGAAACATCTTCAGAAAGCTTCTCCAGTTCTGTCACATTTGCTTGAGACTTTTGTTCTTTCTTGAACTTCTTTGGTTTGCGACATTCATTTGATTTGTGTCCCGGAATACCACAATTGAAGCATTTGCCTTTGAATTTCTTCTTGGCCTTGAAAGCTTCTTTGCTTTCACGCTTCCTTTTGTTGTTGTTTGGCCTTTGTTCTACAACATTTGTCTTGGCTTCAATGAAAATCTTTCCACTTTTCTTCTCAGATCCTCGATTGTCCTCTTCAATCCTTTGTCGCACGATCAGTTCTTCAAGATTCATCTCTTTGCGTTTATGCTTCAGATAATTCTTGAAGTCTTTCCACGATGGTGGAAGTTTTTCAATCATTGCTGCAACTTGGAATGATTCACTTAATGACATTCCTTCAGAATGAATGTCATGTAGAATTACTTGTAATTCTTGAACCTGAGTGATAACTGCTTTGGAATCTACCATTTTATAATCAAGAAATCTACCGACAATGAATTTTTTCATGCCAGCATCTTCAGTTTTATATTTCTTATCTAAAGATTCCTAAAGTTCCTTTGCAGTTTGAATTGTACAATACACATTATACAGTGTATTGTCTAATCCATTCATTACATAATTTCTGCAAAGGAAATCTGCATGTTTTCATGCATCAACAGCAGCCACTTTTTTCTTGTCAGTTTCCCCTTCAACAAGAGTAGGACAGTTTTCTTGTAGAAACCGAGCCAAATTCAATGTTGTGAGATAGAATAACATTTTTTGTTGCCAACACTTGAAATCAGTTCCATTGAACCTTTCAGGCTTTTCTCCATGAGACATACTCACGGCAGGAATGGTGCTTGTAGAAGCCATTTCTGTTATACAAATAAAGACTATTGTCAATAAACAGAAATAAATTTCTGTTTGTACAAGATGTAACAAATTTTGTTTACAAATTTGTTTTTGCAGAATATTTATATATTAACACAATAATATATATTAGCAATAAAAATAAACTGTTATTTGAATTTAAAAACAATAACAGAATAGTATCTATTAATATGCAAACAATTTTCTGTTTACATAAAATACTAATATAATTATATAATATATATAAATAAAATATTATATATCTATTAATCATGCAATATTTATAAATATATAAACATGCAATTTATTAACATGTAATTTATATATAATAATAGAATTAATTAACATGTAATATACACTGTTAAACAGAATAACAGAATATTATTCAGTGACAGAAAGTTTCAAATCAATTCTTAAAAGAATTCAAACTTTCTAAGAATTTGAGATTCAAACTGCAAAAGAATAATTTCCTAACATGCTGTCATTTTGTATAATAAACTAACATGCAATTATTACTGTAAACTTACTTTAATAATTAAAATATTGCATGCATCTACCGATTATTAAAATACTGCATAATTTATTGTTTAAAAACTTCTGAACCATGCAAAATTACAAGGAACATATGATGACAACAAATACTTGTGGTAATTATTAAAACATGCATAACATAACATACAACATGCTTGTAATTATTCACCATGTACTTTCCACAAAATAACACAAAGTATGGTAATAAAACATTCCCAAAAATATGCATTTACGGTAATAAAACATGCATTTTATACAACAGGAAAGTTAATAAAATTAATGCAGGAAAGTTAGTGCACTTATTACTGTTCTCATATAGTATATATTATTATATTACCGATATATATATATATATATATATATTATAAATATATACTAACAAAATTTTTCAAACAAAAATTTATACTAACATATTTCAATAATGTACTTAAAATTGACTACACATTCTGACATAGAATTAAAGTGAATTACTAACAACATGCATGTAATTAATATACAATAAACTTCTAGAACATGCAAAGACACTATACTGCAATACACCTTAAAACAGAATAGATCAGTTTCCAACTTTTCTTAAATCTCATTTTTTTTTCCATCTCCCTATACTAACATATTCTTTTTATAAGGCCCAGTACTCAAATCAAATTACAGAATACTCATTATTTTAAATCACGTTAAGCAACACTGAAAACAATTTCTGTAATTATATATGCTCTTCATAAACAGAATTATAAAACAATTACTATATGAAATCCATATATATATATATATATATATATATATATATATGAGTGTCATCACGTTAATAAAATAATTTTTCTGTTTTATAATTCTGTAATTAAATTTTTTATAAAACCAAAATTACATAATTATATTAAATAATACTATAATTACAGAATCGATAAATTTGCTTTAAGATTGTTATCTGTAATATATAGTATTATTTATTAATGCATATAAATAAATTATACAAAAATGAAAAATATAAATCCGAGTCCTTTGAATTCACAAAGTCTCCTTAAAGCAAATTTATTCCCCCACAGATGCTAAGGGTTAATTGAATAATTGCTTCCCAAGATAAAACGGATTTCAATTCTTAATTAGTAGCATTACAAAATTAAGAATTCATCGAACGCAAATTCTATGTTATGTACTCGAACTTTTACTAGCAATAATAATGATGCATGTAATATGTAATGCATAAATATACTTACTCAAAACAGGAAATGGAAAATTATTAGCAGAACGGAAAAACACTGCAGAACGGTAGGAAGGAACGGAATCTGCAGAAACGGGATTTTGCAGAACACAGAACGGGACTCTGTTTTCAGAACGGAACGGACAGATTGTGGAACGGGAACGGGATCTGTTTTAGAGAACAGAACGAAAAACGGGAATTCTAGAACGGGTTTTCAGAACGGGACGGGACAGAAAAAATTTCTAGAAATGGAAGGGAAATTTTTGTATGTATAAAATGCTTTCCCCACACCATTTATTTATAGAAAAAGTTTGCATGTAACCGTCGTCAAAACGACGTAGTTTCACAAACCCGCCCGTCACGACCACGACCCGACCCGAGTCCACGATCCGACCCGAGTCAATTTTCTCATTCAAATCCCATTTCCAACATTTTTAACACGTCTGTATATGTTTTTTGGTACTTTGAGAGTTGAAACCTTTGCTGGCTTCATATGGGTACTTTTGTTTGCATGGAAGCTAGCTTAGGTGGGCTCATATTATATTTTTTCAAGTGTCATTTAAATGATTCTTTACACATACTAGCTCCAAATATTATATAATATTAGAGTTATGTTTGTTTGCAAGAATTATAATTCAAGACTATTAATTCTCGGATTATAATTCTGAAATTATAATTATAATTAATCTCAAGATTATTAAGTCATTTTATAATCCCTAGACTAATAGTTAAGTCTAAATTTGAAAACAAATTAAGAAGAATCCCAAGTCCTATCTCAAGTATAATCCTTAAAAACAAACATAGTCCGGAGTTTAATGAACGAAATTAAGAGAAATTAGTAGACGTCATCATTTAACCATAAATTTACCATGCAAGAACCCCAGGACTACAGGCAGGCGTCAATGTAAAAGAAATTCCTCTAACTAGCCATGGCTTTCGATGGATCTCTAATAGCCACCCGGCCGGCCCCCTTACACTTGTGGTTGCTACGTCAAGACCAGACCGTGTATATATAATTAATGATGATTCAGTTACAGTATGTTTTTTCCGGCTACTCAAGTTTACAATCTCTTCTATAAACATCTAAATATATAGATAGATCTTTTCTAATTTTGAGTGACATGCACCTGCTATATATTAGAAGCTATATATGTTGCCTCCAACCATTACCAATTTTTCTTCATCATGTAACTATTATGCTTCCATCCTAGCCTAGCCTAGCCTAGCATTATATATATATATATATATATAGGGGTTCCATCCACAGCAACCGGTTGTTGGGGAGCAACCCCTTTTTGGCCAGCCGGTACAGCTTGTTACGGCTTATAAAAAAAAAAAAAAATTTAAGGCCGGTACAAGCTGTACCGGCTGGCCAAAAAGGGGTTACTCCCAACAACCGATTGCTGTGGATGGAACCCCATATATATATATATATATAGTCATCAAAGCTAAGTTCACACCTATAACTATAATAATACTAGCTAGTATATAAAAAAGTTAGCTAAAACATACTAAATTAAAGCTACAGCTCCCATTTCTGAGCCTAGCAGTTTTTTAAAAACTACCAAGTGCTTCCAAGTTAAACATGTGAGATCAAAGAATCTTACCCCCAATATATCCTCGTAAAACAAATTATAATAATTAAAATAATATAAAAATTTAAACACGTGCGTTCCAAAACTCTTAATACGTACACTCTATACATACAACTCTCACTTTTTATTTATATTTCCTCACCTATCATTTTTTTCTTAATTACACACATAACCTAGTATAAATAAATCGGTTGCAACCCTATGTACTGCATCCGTCTCTTAATATAAGTTAATATATGTCATTTGAGAATTTCTAATATTATCCCAACTATTAAATACTGTAAGTCTATAACTTTGTTTCTCTTACTATTTTGTTGCCCAATAAATAACATCCTCTTTTCTAATACAAGGACAACAGTATAAAAAATTAATATTATATTTAATTGTATGCAATTATTTTATTACTATTTGTACACAAGTCTGAAACGACTTATATTATATAAGGGACCGATGGAGTAGTTTATAAATGAAACAGTTATGGATGGTTGGTTCGGAAATCCGTAAAGGGATAATTCTACAATGCCCTTAAAACACGTTGTTGGCGGCCTGGTGGGCTTCTTGTTACTACGCAAATTTGATGGGCCTTATTCTTTAAGTTACTAAATCAAATAAAGAGGCCCATTACCAGAGCTTGATATTGTTTTCAAGATAAATTTTGAATTCTTAGTCTCATATAACTATTTTTTATATATTATCAATCTCATAACAATACATGATATTATTGATAGAAATTATAAAAAAAAAATTATTTATTACATATTTATCTAAAAACGTGGAATATGGATGGAGACTATATGATAACATGTTAGACAAAAATTAAACCCATCTTAACATTTTATTTTATTTTTAGTTATTTATCTTACATTAAAAAATTTCAATTTAAATTTGAACTTGTGTAATTTTGGTAGAGGAATATGCAAAGTGCAAGATTTTATTTTTTAGTAAAAAAAAATTATTTATCACCCCTACCCAAATTAAAAGATAAATTATTATGTAAAGTTGTCAAAACATTATTATAATGGGTTATTAGACTTGAAATATTTTATTTGTCATACATTGTTGGTGATTTTTATCTGAATTAACTATTTAATAGTTATTACATTATTACATCAAACTTAAATTTGTATAAATTAATCTTAAGGGTAAAATAGTTATATATTATATTAAAACATACTATAGATTAGTTAGTTATCAAACAATTAAATAAATATTTAAATTATATTTAATACATAATCTCTATTTCATATAATCTCTTATTACATAGGTTTATAATTAAAATGACAGTTTATATTCATTAAAGTACATATCTAGTTTGGGCCCCAGACTTGTATGATGAGTTTGGAGCCTAAACATAAATTTTCGGATCTAACAAATCATAATGAATTTTGCAAAACATAAGAATGTATTTTTTATTTAGAATAAAAATATACTGATACCTCTGTAGATAATCATAATAATACTCACTATCCATCTAATTTTTTAGGTAACAGTCAGTATTCCTAATGTGGTTGATCAACTAATATCTAAAAATATTTTTAATATAACGTCTAATACACACTTCAAGTTATAATGTTTAATTTATCCACTAAATATAAATTTGTATACTATAATTTTTACTTAACTTGATCTAATTAATTAAATTATGAACTTGTACAATAAATAACATAAATGTTAAAAACTAATAAATATTCATTTTATCAAGAAAATAAAGTCATACAATTTTTGCTAATTAAATTTCTCAAAGATTAAAATTTATGTGATATATATTCAAATATATTTTTTTGTAATTAAAAATTAAAATTTTTAATACCCATAAAAAGTATAAATTAACGCAATAAAATTATAATTATTTTTTCTAAATATTAAAATTTACATAAAACAAACTTATTATTACACAATGAATCTTATTATTCATATAAAAAGTATTAAATATTATATTAATTATTTTTCTTATATATTTAACTAAACATATGTTACACTTAAACATAACTATTTACAGTAAAAATGACAAATATTGTTACTCAAAAAATATATTAAAATAAAATATTTTTACAACATAGAGATAGTAATAAATATTATTATATTTTCTTTTATTCAACATTGCACAAAAACAACGCCAACTGTGTATATTAAAAAAATGTAATCAAAATCATAAACATCTCAAATTTTGGCATATACTCAAGAAAATTAATTAACATATAAAAATTATAATATGAAACTAATAATTTTTGTTGATAAACACCAAAAACTAAACTAGTTTTTTTTATAAGTTACCAACAATTTAAATGGGATAGTCTTAATTACAAATAAAATTATAATTAAAATGTATTGTATTAAAAATGATAATTAAACACACACACATTAAAATTTGATAACATACAAGGGTAAATATGTATTTTTATCTATTTAGGCAATCCTAAAAACTTGCAGGGGTACTCACTGTTACTTAAAAAATTAGTGAGGAAGCGAGTGTTATTATGATTATCTAGATGAGGTGTCACTATATTTTACTCTTTTATTTAACATTCATACATAATTTAACATGGTCAAATGAATAATAATTGTTTAATTATTATAAGAATTTGAGATCCTCATAAGTTTTTCATCGCGTAAATAACAAACTCACCGATATTTTTTTATTAGAATAGTGCTACAGATACAAACTATTTTATAAATTACTGATGTGGCATACTCCACCTCAACTTTTTATGTGGGGCGAAGACTGCGTTGAATAATTTGTTGATCAATATATTAAGGTGAAATATGTCAAATAGCAATTTATAAAATAATTTATGTATATAATATTAATCTTTTTATTATTATTGATAGAAAGTAATGATGGATGTATTCTAAATTTGAGTTGTGCTCAAACATGGATAAAGGGCCACATACTAATTAGAAAAGGAGAAGGTTATAACACTTATGAAATTAGAGCAAAGCTAAATGCTACATTCGAGATTATTAATTATCCAGCCAATGACCTCCTCAGATTAAAAAATTAAAACATGCTAACATGCAACAAGAAAGAACTAAAATTAAAAAACAATAATTATATGATCGTTTATGATATCCATTATATACTCATGTGAATGTGAAATATCAGTTGCGTACAATTAAAGTCTGAGATAACAGTTAACAAAAAATTTGATTTGTTTGGTTCCATGTAAACTCTCATTCTTACTGTGGATTGACACATCAAAATATAAATTGAATAATTCTAATGTGATTAAGTATATCCAAAATAATTATTAAAATATTTAATACTGCACCCATTTACATACAAAAATTTGAGAAACGGAAGATGTTAGTATGAAGTTTATTTTTGGCTAAGTTGGTCAATTGATCAATAAAGTGTTGACACATAAACGATACTTTATCAATATTCTATTAACCAATTGATTAATTTACTCAAAAATAATCCGATGAGAAACTGTACTCTTATTTTTTGTACTTGATTAACTGCTACCTTCTCAGTTCTCCCCACTCCTCCTTGGTTTTCTTTTGGCAAAACTAATGATTTGACCACCGAAGTTGACACGTTTTAATAAATACTTGATTAAACTTTTAATTTTTTAAATTAACTCACTGAACTAATTTTTATTTTCAAATTGGGTCATTCCGTTAAAAAAAAGTTGACAGACGTTAAGTTTTTATCTACGTGGCGCTGACGTGGCAAAAAAAATAAAAAATATTGCTTATGTGGCAAAAAAAATCAAAAACAGATTTTAAAAATAAAAAAATTAACATTTTAAAAATAACAAAAACATAATAAAATAAAACAAAAACAAAAAAATTAAAATATATTTAAAATATCAAAACAAATTTTTTTTTAAAACGTAATTTTTTTAAAAAACAGATTTTTTTTTAAAAAAAAATTGATTTTTTTTAAAAATAGGATTTTTTTAAAAAACAGAATTCTATAAAAAATATAATTTTTTAAAACTTTAAAATGTTAATTTTTTTTATTTTTAAAATCTGTTTTTGATTTTTTTTAGCCACATAAGCAATATTTTTTATTTATTTTTGCCACGTCAGCGCCACATAAATAAAAACTTAACGTCTGTCAACTTTTTTTAACGGAATGACCCAATTTTAAAATAAAAATTAGTTCAGTGAATTAATTTGAAAAATTAAAAATTCAATCGGGTATTCAATAAAACGTGCCTAACTTCGGTGTCAAATCATTAGTTTTGCCGTTTTTTTATTACATTTTTTTCACTTTTCCTCTCTATCTCTTTTATTGAAGTTCTTGGGTTTGAGCATTTTGAACGGAAGAATCCATGGCATTGCTTCTTCTTCTCCTTTTTCTTTTAGCTGTCTCTGTTGTTTCTGCAGATGAAGGTGAGCTTTGTTTCTCTACTTTTCATTCGATTCAATAGTTTTAAATGGCTATAATAGTTTCATTATGTGGGTTATATACTAGATACAAACCCGCGCTTTACGGCAGGATTAATCATTTTGTTAATAATAAATTTATACATGCAATTAATAAATTAAAATATAATAAGAAGATGGTAGATTGTTGTGCAATTATCAAATTTTAATAGCATATGTTATATAGTGTTGTATAAAAAATTTATGTGCAAATACATATCCAAGTATATAATTAATCTGATCACTAAACCCCAAAACAATATATATATATATATATATATATATATATATATATATATTAACGCCTTGATAAAAATGTTTATAATGTAACCAATATGGTTAAAAATGAGTAACTCTTTCATTCTAAAGCACTAACAAATATTTAGAAAGTGTCATGCACAATGCCACCGAATTGTTATATCGATATGATTGCTAGTGGTATATTTGAAGTCTGTTACACATTACATAAATCTCACCAAGCCTCAAATATCTGACACGTGTACTTGATGCATTTTGAAGAGTCCATGTCTCGTATACGCTAATTACTTGCACTAGAATTCTAACATCCAAACGAAAGGGAAAACAACGAAAAAATGTCTCAGTTTCGGTCCTCAGACATGAAGGGAAAACACATGTTACATGCGAAAACTGAAAAGCACGAGAATTAATAATTATATTGGATCTTCATGTCAAACAAACACCATGTCCAAAAACATAGCAGTATAGCACCGTGTCATACATAACACAATGTTATAATTAAAGAACGAATACATACCTCATTAGTTTTTTTATCAATTTTTGACAATTGTATAGGCACTCACAGTATTACCATAATACAAAAAATATATATTAATGATGATGAAAATGATTTACCAGATGTTAGTACTTAACAAATCGTGCAAAGCCACAATCCATATAATAGAATGTAATAAATGAAGAAGCCATAAATATAAACACAGTGGGATATAGTCCACAAAATGAAGCTATATCCCCTCCCATTGAATGCACTGTACCATAATCTGAAGGTCTTCATATAACTCCTTTGCACTTTCAACAGTATTTAGAATTGTAGGGCGCAAAATTTTGTTGTGCTAAGCAGAATAAAATCTATGATGCACCTGAAATAATGCAAGAAGCATGCCAACAAAAATTTAACTCTGCCAAGAACTGCATACACCAAATCCATTGTCACATTACCATTGAACCACAGGTACCAAGATTATCACATTTAAGCTTCTTCCAGTTTAGGTCTTCAATCCAGTTATATTTATTGAATGTGCAGTATATTCACACAAACAAAAATTAGCACTTAAATGATCTTTTTAACAGTCGTTGCAATCTTATAAATATTTGCGATAGGAATCTGGACAATAGTGAAATATAAGAATTTAGACATACTTAATAGTTGATTTCAACATTACATAAACTATTAACCAAATAAATAATTATCTTTCCACAACTCTTTTATAGGAAATAGTATTGCCCGAGATAAAAAAAGTCTCACACTTAGCTAAAAATTCATGTGTTTGTCGGATTGAAAACTAACAGAACATAAAGGAATTTAGCTCCTATATTAAATAAAAATGAAAAGAATTAGAGTAAAACACATATGAAATGGACTTACATAAAATTTCAAATACTGTCATCCAAAAAGTAAAAGACAAACCTATTATACTCTTATTTAAAAGTTTTTCAATGGTTATACATGAATATATATATATATATATATATATATACAGACAAAAAAAATGAATATACATAAAAACTAAACAATTTTGTTGGGGGTAGTGTTGAGAGTTTGTCGGTTTATTTTTGTCTTTGCAACAGAAATTTGGCTCGATTGAGATAGCTTTGTAAATGCAAATCATGATTTACCTAAAAAGATTCAAATAGATTATAGTAAACATTTCATGAGATATAATAATAAAATAATCATAGTTTACACTAATAATGAGCACCAAAAAGATAATAGTTAGAAACGGTCAAACCTTTATACATTAAATTGTGAAAAATTTTCTAGAAAACTACATTCTTTGTAGTATTGTATGTTTGTCCATCTTTGTCACAAATTAGTATTTTTACTCAACTCTTGCTTGTAACTCTTGATACTGCTACACACAATTGGTCATGGCAAAAACTGAACGTGACAGATACAGTCCAACATGTGAGAGAGATTGCCCCTGACTCTTATTAATTGTCATGAAAAAGCAAACAACCAAAAGAAATTGTATTTGTTGAAATTTAAAAGGTAATCTAATATTTGACGGTGTTAAGACCAAGCGAGGTATGAATACTTTGTGTCCAAAATTGCTGACTGAAATTACTTTTGCTTCTATCAGATGTTTTTTCAATTGAGTTACTATTAATCTCGTGACATTGCACAAACCAAATCATTGATCTATATTTCGGAGCAACATTACAGGAATCCCAATCTTCAACGTTATCTTGTGGTTTGACATTCCTGAAGATGTAATGCTATTAAAAAATTATAGGGTGTAAATATGCCTTCATAGCTGTTTGAGTTTTCATCAACCTTACATAGGACATCTTAGATATGGTATTTCATAACCTGGCCATAAATACATCACATATTCGTTCACCTTATTTATAGCATCAAGTGTAGGAGCAAGGATGGCTTGGTATTAGAAATAAAAGTCATTGTCAAATTTTTTTAATAAATAATATGTGATATCAACAATTGCTGCAAGGGGATTGATCAGATATTTGATAAGAAAATTTGGATAAATAACGGAGAGTAATGATAATAGCTCAGTAATGATAATATCATAAAGTAGTGATTTTAGGAGATAATAATTAAATTAGAAAGTATAATATCAGAACAGTTTACATTACCAAAATAGTTTAGATTTGTAGTTATTTAGAGAGTTATACATTTAAAATATTAATTTGGGATTAAAAAAAGTTGTGATTTTAGTAGATAATAATTAATTTAGTAATGATAATATTAGAACAGTTTAGATTTATAGTGATTGAGGGGATTATAAAATCAAAATAATAATTTAGGATTAAAAAGCAATGATTTTAGAAGATGATAATTACGTTATGATAATATAAAAATCGTTTAGATTGAAAAAATAGTGATTTAGTGGATTATAAAATCAACATAGTAACTTATGATTTATATTATTTGTTATTTTAATTTTGTTTTAAATGTTTTGATTGTGTAATATTATTTTGTAATATAATTATAAATGGTATAATATTATGTTGTAATATAATTAAATTAGTAATGATAATATCTGCACATTTTAGATAGGTAGTGATTTTATTATATACGTGTATTATAATATTATACCATATATGTATGATATAATGTATGATATAATTATGAATGTTATAATATTAGAAAAGTAATTATTTTAGGATACAATACTTATGTTTTAACATAATTAAATTAGTAATAGTTTTGAAAAGTAGTGGATTTTAGGGGATTATAAAATAAAAATATTAATTTAGGATTAAAAAATAGTGATTTTAGGATATAATAATTAAAGTAAAAAGGATAATATCAGAACAGTTGACATTACTAAAACAATTTAGATTTGTAGTGATTTAGTGGATTATAAATTCAAAATATTAATTTGGGATTAAAAAAGTAGCAATTTTAGGAGATAATAATTAATTTAGTAATATTAATATTAGAACAATTAACATTATCAGAACAATTTAGATTTGTAGTGATTTAGGGGATGATTATAAAATCAAAATATTAATTTGGGATTAAAAAATAGTGCTTTTAGGAGATAATAATTAAATTAGAAATGATAATATCAGAACAGTTGACATTACCAAAACAATTTAGATTTGTAGTGATTTAGTGGATTATAAATTTAAAATATTATTTTGGAATTAAAAAAGTAGTGATTTTAAAAGTTAATAATTAATTTAGTAATGATAATATTAGAACAGTTTAGATTTTGTAGTGATTTAGGGGATTATAAAATCAAAATAATAATAATAATATAAAAACTGTTTAGATTTCGAAAATAGTGATTTATGAGATTATAAAATAAACATAGTAAGTTATGATTGATATTATTTGTTATTTTAATATTATTTTAAATGTTTTAAACTGTATAATATTATGTTGTAATATAATTTAAAACTTCAATCTATTAGCTTCCAAAAATTCTTCCAATTATTTGAACCACGTTAATTGATTCTAAAGATATGAAAATTTATTTGCTTAACCAATTTATGGAAAACTCAATCAATTTAAAATTCATGTGAATATTTATTTTTATCTTTAAAATAATAATTTTGTAGTAATTGATATTTTTTAAAGTAGTTCAAGAAATCAACTATTACATTATCAAATTAATTTACATGAATTGAAATTGTAATTTTCACTAATTGATTAGTAAAAGAATCTAATCTGGGTTTTTTTATGGGATACTGGAAGTATAATTAATTTTGTCATGAAACTTGAAATTAGTTTAATTATTTTATTAAAATGGAATGAACAATTTACGTTAGTTCATATGAGGTTGTGCTGATGTGGTAAGATTTTGAATGGAATCTATCTATTATTTATTATCTATTATCTGTTATCTACATAGCACCATTGAATGACATGTGTTTTTCCCACAATGTAACACATGTTCTATATAATTAATGTGCATCCCACACTAATTTAATTATATTACAACATAATATTATACCATTTATAATTATATTACAACATAATATTATATTGTTTAAAACATTTAAAACAATTATATCCTAAAATTACTACTTTTCTAATATTATACTATTCATAATTATACCATACATTATATCATACATGTATGGTATAATATTATAATACACGTATATAACAAAATAACTACCTATCTAAACTGTGCGGATATTATCATTACTAATTTAATTATATTACAGCATAATTTATACCATTTACCCTTAACAATTACTTTGATATATATACTGATCACCTTATTTTATAAATATTATCAACAACCACGTTATTTTAGGATCCATTAATTAGATAACTCTCTTAGGCAACAACCAGATTGGATCAATTTAAACACGATAGGGCCAACTTGCTTTTTATGAAAAATTAGTTTTAATTATTTGAAAAGTAAATTTCCTTTAATATTAGACTTTTATTTATTTTACCTACTTTTCATAGTTTCATGCAATTAAAAATACTGTGATTTAGTATATATAATAGATAATAGATAATGGGTCTCCATCCACAGCAACCGGTTGTTGGGGAGCAACCCATTTTGGCCAGCCGGTAGAGCTTATACCGGCTTATAAAAAAAAATTATCTAAGGCCGGTACAAGCTCTACCGGCTGGCCAAAATGGGTTGCTCCCCAACAACCGGTTGCTGTGGATGGAGACCCATAGATAATAGATGTTTTTATGCATTTCATTTTTAGATTTTATGAAATTAAATCCATCATCTGTTGTGCTTTATGAAATTAGAAATATTAGAAAAAAAGGAGGAAACTTTAAATCAGTACAGTTTCTTCATCTCTCTCTCTCTCTTGCTAAAATGTTACTAAAGAGAACTTGTTTTTAAATGGAAAAAGTTTGGTGTAATTACAAGGTTTGGCAGACAGCTGATTCTAGAATTATGTTTCTTACATGTTCTTTTTTATTACTTTTATTTTTTATAGAGTATTATAGAAACGAAAAACAATAAAAGAACATGACAAATAGGCCAGAATCAACCTAGCAGTTGGTGCAATGGTTCAAATGACCCCGTGATGAGCCGTAGACTCAGAGTCTTGGATTCGAATACCACTAGCTCTAATTTGTGAAGCAAATAAAAATGGCCATGGTGCCACGGGGACACACGAGCAAGCCCGTATGAAAAGCCTGACTCGGGGTGGGAAGATTAGTCAGACTGCAACTCCACATTAAAAAAATAAAATAAAATAGGCCAGAATTTGCCAACATTGTCTTCTTGCCAATAAATTTGTTTTGATAATATTGACTTAAAAGTTCCAGAATTTAAGTACTCTGGTTTTGCACACGGCTTGGACTTGGACCACTGGTTGGAGGTTGGGAGCATGTCATGCTCCATTCTAAGAATGGCCATGTTGGTGGTAATAATAAAATAATGTTTATATACTTCATTGTTTTGTGTAGTTATATATGCATCTGTCCAATATTCTGCTGATTGATTGTTCCTTTATGATTAGGTTAACTCATAACATGTGCTTAAAATTTCCTTTCATTTTTGTATTTTACCAAGACTTTGATATTGAGGTAATAAGAACCCCCCATCCTCTGATTAAAGTGACTGACTGCTTTAAAAGCTCTAAGATGATATGCTTTAGACTTTATAGGGAGAAGGGTGCTTGAAAAGAGAAATTAGATAGAAGAAAAGAAGTAAGAGAATCTTTTAGCTTGTTCATTTCCCTATTTCCCTTTGTTTTTAGTTCTATGAGCAATGTTGTAGTATTTTTTATGCATTCACACATCCTATGATTAAAGCCAGCATAAGAAACATTAGCTATAGCATATAAATACTTTAGGTAAAGTACAATCATGATTCAATTACCTTTTTGGTGGTTTGGCACGTTTGCTATGCAACTGTTTTACTATCAAAAGATCCAATTAGACTAAAGTTTGTATACTATGATCTCTTTGATGAAGAAAAGTTATGTTTATCAGTAGTGTGACACATCTGTTGGGTAGAATACAATCATGATTTCGTTTTTGATTGGTTTTACAAAGCTGCTCTCCATATGTTGACTAACAAAGCATTCACTTGCATCGTATACTCCCTTATTCTCCATAAGTTACATTTATTGATAGTGTCCCATGATAGTTAGCACAAAATCTTTCCCAATTGTAATATTGACCTTCAATTTTGAGTTAATCCTTAGGGTTTTTATTCTTAGGTGCATATATCAGTTTCTTGCATTATTGCTTTAGCTGACATGAACAAATAATTTTTAAAGAGTCATTCATTGCACTAGCAACTCCTACTTTATTTTGTTTGTTACATAAGCTTGTCAATTAAGATATCATGGGGTATCTTTAGCTGCGATCACCCGGAGTTATGTTTACACTCTTCATTGTGTTGCATCTTAGAGCATCTATGCGGTACATAAGAAAAGTAGATTGTGTTTACAAGATTACGACTACGGTTCCCTTCTTGCAGATGCTTTTATCGGTGTGAACATAGGAACAGACCTTTCAGACATGCCACACCCAACTCAAGTAGTAGCCCTGCTCAAAGTTCAGCAAATCCGACATGTTCGGCTATATAATGCAGACCGTGGCATGCTTCTTGCTCTTGCTAATACAGGCATTAAAGTTGCCGTGTCTGTCCCAAATGAACAGATTTTGGGAATTGGACAATCAAATTCCACAGCTGCTAGGGTATCCAAGAATGTCATGGTACATTACCCAACCACCAACATCACAACAATTTGTGTTGGTTCTGAGGTTCTAACCACCCTCCCAAATACAGCCCGTATTCTCGTCAATGCCCTTAAGTTCATCCATTCAGCACTCGTGGCATCTAATCTCGACAAGCAAATTAAAGTTTCAACACCCCTTTCTTCCTCTATCATCCTCGACTCCTTCCCACCATCACAAGCCTTCTTTAACCACTCTTTGAATCCAGTTTTAGTTCCCATGCTCAATTTCTTGCAGTCCACAGGTTCATATCTCATGCTCAATATATATCCTTACTATGATTATGTACAATCCAATGGTGTTATTCCGTTAGATTATGCACTCTTCAAACCCCTTCCTGCAAACAAAGAAGCCATTGATGCAAACACACTTGTCCATTACTCCAACGTCTTTGATTCTATGGTTGATGCTGCTTACTTTGCAATGTCTTTTCTAAACTTCACCAACATTCCTGTAATGGTGACCGAGTCTGGTTGGCCATCAAAAGGAGACTCTAATGAGCCAGATGCAACTTTAGAAAATGCCAATACTTACAACAGCAATTTGATAAAGCATGTGTTAAACAACACTGGAACTCCCAAACACCCTGGAATTCCAGTTAGCACTTATGTATATGAGCTATATAATGAAGATACAAAACGTGGGGCAGTGTCAGAGCAGATCTGGGGATTGTTTGATGTTAATGGGGTGCCAATTTATACCTTGCAATTGACGGGGTGAGGATCTATTTTAGTGAATGATACTGCAAACCAGACTTACTGTATCGCAAGGGAAGGTGAAGATTCAAAAATGCTGCAGGCTGCTTTGGATTGGGCTTGTGGACCAGGCAAGGTAGATTGTTCACCATTATTGCAGGGGCAACCATGCTATGAACCCGATTCTGTGGCTGCACATGCAACCTATGCTTTTGGCACATACTATCATCTGATGGATAAGGCTTCTTGGAGTTGTGACTTCAATGCGGTTGCTTCAATCACTACAACTGATCCAAGTAAGCTTTCTCTAGATCAAACACTAACACTCATTTATGTTTAACATGTGCTTGCTTCTATCTTTCCCTAAAATCTTATATGTGAACTGATCAAGTGACCTGATGAGTGATTTTTGCTCTGCTATGATTTTGCAGGTCATGGTTCTTGCTCGTCTCTCGGAAGGTAACTTTAACTTGAAACAAATAGCTCTTGTCAATCATACTTCAATAATCACACGGCATTATGAATTCCAAAGCTTGACCATTTTATTTTTGTGCATGTACAGTGGTGGCAAGAACGGGACATTCGTAAACAGCACATCCCCATCTACGGATTCTAAGACCTCAGGCTCACCTGCTCGCTACTTGTATGGTGGTATTATTGTGATCAAAGTTTTAATATGGATGTCAGTTCTATGATAGATTCTTAGGGCTTGTGGTGATCTTTCCATGGGAAGCAGTGTTGTAAGCTTTGGAAAGTGATCATCCACTAATTTTTGTACAAAGCCAAGTTGGAAATGGCCTAGCCAGCCTGCCAGTGTTTTTCTTCTCAATTATTTTTGTAGGGGTTAGGTAAGCAAGGGAATGATCTTTTATTGACCTATCATTCTTTCTTATAAATTTTGATTCTATTCATCTTTAATCTTTGAGCAAGAGTTTCCTTTGGTTTTTAGTTGTAATTAATAAACAACATGCTTAACATAAGGTCAAAAGTCCGTTTGTTTTCTGTAAATGGCCAAGGTTTGGACTTGACCTTGGTAGCAGCATAATCCCCAAAATAACTAGGAGCTTCAAATTAAGTAATAACTAGTTTGGATTATCAAATCACTAGGAGCTTCAAATTAAGTAATAACTAGCAATTTAGGATTTTTCTACACCGTCCGATTTATATTTTGAAACACACCTCACCGACTTGTACCGGTCAAATACACATCATAATAACATTCATTAAAATATCTCAAGAAATACTAACAAGTACTATAAGAATGCATGTTCAATTAAAATTTAGATAACATTGTTATAATTTTAACCATATCAACTATATATATAAATATTCATAAATTAACTTTAAATATGCAAACTTAAAAAATAATTAAAATATATATTTGAGTAACTCTATAAAACTATATAAAAATAATAATACTATGATAATTAAAATAAACAAGTAAATACATAGCAGTTCAAGGATCAAGTTTAAATTTTTTTTATACCAAACCGCACCAACAAGGCTAACGGTTCGGATTCGATGAAGTTTGACCAGTTTCGGGTTCAAATTGTCATCCTAGTGGTGTGTTTGAAAATTGAAAAGAAAACAATGGTCAGATATGTAAATAAATAAAAGAACGAGCCCATACAATGATATTTTTAGTCACAACCCTAATATCCATCCCTATAAATCATAAGTAGTTTCATTTTTTGATCATCCTAATCTCCTATAAACTATTCTCTACTCTCTTTTCCTTTTACTGCCGCAAATATAATGTTCTAATATCAAGTTCTTAGGGAAGTTTTTTATATCTCCTTTTATTTACAGCAAGGAAAGGGCATCTACTACTATATATAGAACTATGATTTCCTCAGTTTCAATACAAATAACTGAGGAATTAAGAATTGATGCGAAATCAAATCATTTTTGGAACCTATGGACATGCATTTTCCCTAGTTTCTCCATGGATTTTAGCATTTTCTCGTAGGTTCAACATACATAGATCATTTTTCTCTAATCTTTTTAATTTTTTTTTTGAATTTTTGGTTTATAATTTGAATGCTCGATGATGAATGATTTGCTTTAACCACACCGAATAGAGGCTGTTGGATCTGGGCCTCTTGGAATTAAGTTGAAGTTTGTTTCCATGTTTGATTTTGCTTGGTGGAGCTTTATGACTCTTTTTCTATGGGTTGTAGGAATCTTAGGGTTTCTATTTCTTATAGAGGTAAGATGAAGGCTTTGTCAAGCAGCTTGAAGTATGGGAACTTTTAGCACTTCGGCTTAAATTCTTGAGGTTTTCCCTCCGTCAGTGTTCTCATGTGGAAAATTTTTGGCCTTTCGACTGAGAGCATTATTATTTTGTAGTATATATAAACCTGTTCTTGGATGCTAATTGTTTTTTACATTTTGTCTTTGTCTTTCATATGAGAGATCGATTTTCAAGTAACAGGAAATGGGTAAAGCATTTGTTTAAAGGAAATTATTTTGTAGTGGTTTGGAAATAATTTTTTTATTAATAGTCGAGATCATTGAATCTAAAAGAAAAATAAACATGGTTTTGAATTTCTGACATTAAAATGAAATGGATGGATGGAAAACAGATCAAGTAATGTGTACATAAAACTTGGTGGATCTTCAGGGTAATCGTGTTGTATATTCTCATTACTACATTAATCATCGCATAATTGGAACCAACGTTCTCAATTTTACATTAATCTCAAGGAGAAGTAGGAGGGGTTGCTGTAGGAGGTGGACTTTCGGAGAATATTGCTGAGAAAAATCGATCAGCAAGCACTACATTTGCAGCATCAGAAGGATGAAAGGCGTCCCAAAAAACATATTCCGTTCGATTTTTGCACAACTTTGAGTTAGGCAAGCATAGCCCTCCAACATTTGTGTCCACATTGCAACACGAGGTATTCGAGACCTTAAAACCTAAATAAAATAAATTTGTGAATTCAAATGTCAAAAATTATCTACAGGATTGATTTTGGTAAATTAAATTACCGTATGTAGTAGGTTTGTTGATCAAATCTAAAACTGCTTGGTATGTATCTGCAAATGCTAGCTTTGCACCGGGGAGGTTCCGGTTTAGAGTGGTTATTAGCTTTTGAACTCTGGAGTTAAAATACAGAACCCATTCATTGACTTGGGTTAAGCATTGTCCGCGCTTTGATTTCACCCGTTGTGAAGGAATGCATCCGAGTGGTCCGAGTCCATGGAATACTATCTTTCTTGCACCCAGCTGGTACAGCCTCTTTTAGAAAAAGAAGAAGAATAAATGGGTAAAATTTTAGTCATCGGTTAGGCCTGAAAAAACATGTAGAAGAATAATGGTGCTGGCTGGCTGGCTTCTAAGTTGAATAATTCTAAAATTGACTAGTGCGAGTGAAAATAGGATGGTTGAATTGAAGGGGTTCTTCACCGTAAATTGTTCGCCTAAATTTGATATTAGAAGTCCCACAAACTCATCATGAGTGTACTGCTGGCCATCCGCTAGAAAGGGTTGCAGATAATTGTTGACATAGTCATTGCTACCTATAGAAAAATCACAAGGTTAATTAATTAATCCATTGAAAAATCCTCCGGTTGCTTATTTTCTTTTATTTTCCTATACCAATTCCAATGAAGTACGTTGCTTCATTCAAGAGCTTGTCTGCAGCATCCACCCCAATTTTCCCCTCGATTGCTTCCTTGGTCTTGTTAAAGCTGTTTATCTGATCGTCGAACGTTAATCTCTGAATCTATTATTATAAACATCAAGACAATAAAAACACTTCCACACTTGCGGGCTAAATAAAAAAAATACAAAATAAATTGGAAAATGTGATAAAATGGTGATTACAAAGTAGAGTCCAGTGTCATTGAGAATTCCAGCTCCACCAGATGCATAGTTAACCCCTTTCAGAATTGCATCATCTTTTAGCGACAAGGACAAATAAGGCGGAGGTGATGGAATCCCAAGTTTTTCAGCTGCATTTATTTATTCGACAAATGATGATTAATTTACAGTAATAAGCATATAATGTCACACACACACAGACAGAAATATATATAAAATCATGATCATACATATTATATCACCAATGGTCCTCCCATTTGTGAATCTTCCGGTGGCCTTTCCACCTTTATAATCAATCCCATAATACGGAAAATTTGATCTTGCTAGAGATAATTGCAAGAAATTGTTGTTTCCGACTTCTGTTAAAGAATCACCAAAAACAAATGTGATCATTGATGCCGCCGAAGAAACACCCACCATGTTTGTGATAATAAGCAAGACGGCGAAAGCTAATCCAAACACTAGTGCCATTTAATTTCTTCTTTTAAGTTTTGATGCAGTGATATTGAGGATTTATAGCAGTAGTGGCTAAAACAACAACTATGGATTGATTGGAGATTGGACTCTGAGGTCAAACCCAGTTGTTTAAGTTTTGATATATTAGGTGATTATGTAGAAAATGTTGTCCTGCTCAAAAAAAGGGTTCTAACTCCTAACTACTACCTCCATACTTTATACAAAGAAAATATTTGTTTCAATTTATTTGGTATTTTCAATTTTTTAAGAGAATAAATTATTTATTTTTTTATATTATTCTTAACTTCTCTCATTATCCCTTGTATTAAATTTATTTTCTTAATTCGTGTGCATAAGCTAAAAGGACTCCGTTCCTAAATATAAGTCGTTTTAGATAAATATTTTTGTTCATAAATATAAGTCGTTTGAGAATTTCAAGTAAGTATTAATTGCTTAGTTTCCCATATTACCCCAAGTATTAAATATAACTTTGGTTCTCTTACTATTTTTTGTCCAGTAAATAATACTCTCTTTTTCTAATACAAAGGCAATATAGATAATTGATAGTATATTTAATGTCTTACAAGAAACGGAGGGAGTAATATTAAGCTCAAATTTTTATGTAATTGGCAGTTGATAGTTTCTGTCTTACAGTTGGCCAACTTCACTCATCAGAATCAGGGAAGTAAGTTCTGTTAGGTCTAGCCTTGTGATGTTGAAGAAGAAGAGGGTAAAATTGCCATTGTTCTAGTTTTGGCAGGACTGGTTATTTAGGCCCATTACAAAAGTTTACGTCTCCTACTCAAAAAGGAAACTATTCCAATTTCCAAGCTGTGAGGGGCATTGTTCTGTTTGTTTGTTTTTTATCACACAATTTAGATCTTCTTATTTACCTGATAGTTAGAAATTTTATTTACAGTTTTACAAGTTTATCATTTCACTAATTAAAATTAAGTACTAAGACAACCACAATCTCATTTTTTTTCAAAATAATTATACCATTTTATAAAATAGTTATATGTGTTATAATCAAGATTCCCTCCTCGTGAGGGTATGCCAGCTTGCCTCCCTCCTTTCTTCTCTCCTGTGATGATTCCTTCCCCGTGACTCCTCTTCCTTCACATTCTTCTTTTCTTCCATGACCATTGCCTATATAAAGGCAATCATATTGATGAATAAAATTAAGATTTTCTCTGAAGAATTTCTCTCTTTCTCTCTTGCTTATTCTCTCTAAATTTATGCAGCAATTATAAGAGTATCTTTATATACTTTGTTAAAGTTTTATAACACGTTATCAGCACAAAGCTCTAACCAACTGAGACGGTAAAATTAAATTCTTGCAATTTATTATTATACTACCGGTTGGGCTATGCCACCAATAATATAATTTTATTCTTATAATTGCAATTAAATTCTGTTATTTACAATGGTACCATCTATCCTTATTGATCTTACAAGACTTGGTGGGAACCTTTTTACCGCTTATTATTATGTTGGAATAATCTGTCTATGCGAAGTACCGCATACATGGTGAAATTCTTCTATTATTTCGTTATTTATTATTCTGTTGGAATATCCTGTCGGTGCGAATTTCGCCTGAACTGGTTCCGTTATTTATTATTCTGTTGGAATAACCTGCCTACGCGGACTACCGTATGCATGGTGAAATTCTTATGTTATTCCATTATTTATTATTCTGTTGGAATAACCTGTCTATGCGAACTTCCGCATGCCGGGTGAAGATCCATTTGCATTTTTGTATATACATTAACATTTGCATTATGCTAATAACATAAATATAAAACTATTTATATTTGCATTTTATCACCACTCGAGGTCGTGACATAGTTTATTTTTTTATATCATACATGCAATTATTTATTGTTTTAATAAATAATAAAATTGTGTTTTAACCCAGAATAGATGGCAAACTTGGCAAAAATAGATTTTTTTTTATTTTGAAAATCTCTGGAGACAACTATTTGGCTTGGGCACTTGATGCAGAATTGCACCTTAGTGCAAATGAGTTAGAAAAGACCATTGAATCAGGAAATACAGCAACTTCAGCACAAAATGCAAAAGCCATAATTTTTCTTCGTCACCATATTGATGAAGGATTAAAGACTGAGTATTTAACAGTCAAAGATCCCTTGTCTTTATGGACACAACTGAAGGAAAGATTTGACCACCAAAAATTAGTTGTTCTTCCTAATGCCAAATTTGAGTGGCTTAATTTAAGGCTACAAGATTACAAATCAATTACAGAATATAGTTCCAATATTTATAGAATAACCTCTACTTTGGCTTTGTGCGGAGATCTAGTTTCTGAATCCCAAATGTTAGAAAAACACTCTCAACTTTTTATTTCACCAATATGATTCTGTCACAACAATATAGACAGAGTAAGTTCACAAGATTCAGTGACTTTTTGTCTATCCTCCTTGTTGCAGAAAAGAATAATGAATTATTGTTGAAAAACCATCAAGTACGGCCAACGGGTGCTACCCCATTGCCAGATATTAACAGCACATCATTCCAGCAGAATAAATGTGACAAAAGATGGTCATATAATAAGAAGTCTTGGAGACGAAAGAACAAACGAGACCATCATAACAACAAATTCCAGAACCGCGACAATTCAAGCCATCAGAAGTGGCAAGTGTCTGAGTCGGGTAAAAATAGAGAAAATGCAACACCGATAAAGAACAAACCAGATGTTCGTTTTAGGTGTGGGATGAAAGGGCATTGGTCGCGTACCTGTCGTACGCCGAGGCATCTGGCTAATTTATTCCAGGAGTCTCAAAAGAACAAAGTAATGGAGGCAGAAACAAACTTTGTTAATCATCAATTGAATATTGTTGATGATCCACCATTGACCAACAATGAGGAAAAGATTGTTGATATTATTGAACCTTCTGAAAGTATCTTTTGGGATATCGTTTAATTTCTTGTTATAATTAAACATCCTGTATAATATTATTAGTTTTCGTTCTATACGTGGTATGTGTTTATCATGAATAAAATTATATATGAAATGTAGCTTTTCTTATTTATGTTTTTATATGTGTCAGACCATCTTTAATGGATATGGAGGATATATGTTTAGCAGATAGTGCAACAACTCATACAATCCTTCGAAGTGAGAAATATTTTTCACAACTGATCAAAGCTAAGGGAAATGTAGGAACTATCTCTGGTACATCAAATTTAATCGAGGGATTTGGAAAGGTTAGTTTCTTGCTACCAAATGAGACACAAGTTTTTATCAAAGATGCTCTATATTCTAGTAAATCAAGAAGAAATTTGCTTAATTTTAAAGATATTCGACTAAATGGTTTTCATATTGAAACAACCAATGAGAATGATAATGAATATCTTCTCATCACTTCTACTATTTCTAGAAAAAAGAATATCCTAGAAAAACTTCATTCAATTTCTTCTGGATTATATACTATGAAAATTAGAGCAATTGAGTCTCATAATGTTATGATTCTAAAATTCATAGATCCTAAATCGTTTATGCTTTGGCATGAAAGACTCGGTCATCCTGGTACTTCTATGATGCGTCGTATTATTGAAAATTCTACTGGCCATCCTCTCAAAAATAAGAAGCTGTTTCCTAGTAGTTAATTTCATTGTGTTGCGTGTTCTCGAGGAAAATTAATTGTTCGACCATCACCAATAAAAGTTTATAAAGAAGTCCCAAAATTCTTAGAGAGAATTCAAGGAGACATTTGTGGACCTATTCACCCATTGTCTGGCCCATTTCGATATTTCATGTTTTTAATAGATGCTTCAACTAGATGGTCTCATGTTTGTCTTCTCTCTTCTCGAAATTTTGCCTTCTCAAAACTTCTTGCTCAAATAATCAAGTTACGGGCTCAGTTCTCGGATCATCCAATCAAGTCAATTAGACTTGATAACGCATCTTAATTTTCA
Organism: Panax japonicus; assembly: GCA_020205505.1. NCBI lineage: Eukaryota > Viridiplantae > Streptophyta > Magnoliopsida > Apiales > Araliaceae > Panax > Panax japonicus. The sequence goes on along the minus strand of CM035098.1, from coordinate 55,434,442 downwards.
TCAATGACTTTTAATGATTTTTGTATGACTATTGGAATCTCCATTGAGCATTCCGTTCCTCATATCCATACACAAAATGGTTTAGCTGAATCTTTAATAAAAAGACTTCAACTAATTGCACGACCATTAATGTTAATGGCTAACTTGCCTACCTCAGTTTGGGGTCATGCGATTCTTCATGCTGCAGCCATCATTCGAGTAAGACCAACGGCTCTTCATAAATTTTCTCCTCTACAGTTAGTTCTTGGACAGACACCCAACATATCACACTTTCGAGTTTTTAGAAGTGCGGTATATGTTCCAATTGCACCTCCACAAAGAACTAAAATGGGAGCCCAACGAAGAATATGTATTTATGTTGGTTTTGATTCTCCTTCTATTATCAGATATCTTGAACCTTTAACTAGAGATGTTTTTACTGCACGTTATGTAGATTGTCATTTTGATGAATCTGTATTTCCACCATTAGGAGGTGGGAAAGTTTTAAATAAAAAACTCTTTGAAATATCATGGAATGCATCAGATTTAAATTCACTTGATCCTCGTACAGGACAATGTGAAATTGAAGTTTAAAGAATTGTTTATTTACAAAATATTACAAATCAAATGCCAGATGCATTTAATGATGCTAGAAAAATGATAAAGTCACATACACCTACAGTGAATACTCCAGCAGGGATAGAAATACCTATTGAAAGTACTCCTGAAGAACTCACAAAGTGGATTTTCCATCATAGATGTATATGTGGATGATTTGAATCTTGTAGGTACTCCTGAAGAACTCACAAGAACTGCTACTTATTGAAAAGATGAATTTGAAATGAAAGATCTTGGAAAGACAAAATTATGTTTGGGAATACAAGTGGAGCATTTAACATCTGAAATTTTTGTTCAACAATCCACATATGCTGAAAAGATTCTCAGTCGTTTTCATATGTATAAAGCTCATCCTTTGACTACCCTGATGGTTGTTCGATCTTTAAAAGTTGATAAAGATCCATTTCGGCCTCTAAAAACTGGGGAAGAAGTTCTTATGAAGTTCCATACCTAAGTGCAATAGGTGCTTTTATGTATCTTGCAAACTGTACACGACCTGATATTACTTTTGCTGTCAACTTGTTAGCAAGATACAGTTCTTCTCCTACTAAGAGACATTGGGATGGGATCAAACACATTTTGAGATGGCTCCGTGGAAGTATAGATCTTGGGTTATTTTATCCAAGAAATTCAACGTTACAATTGGTTGAATATGTCGATGCAGGATATTTGTCAGATCCACACAATGGAAGATCACAAACAGGTTATGTATTTACATATTGTGACACGGCTATATCCTGGAAATCCACAAAGCAAACCATGATAGCTACATCTTCAAATCACTCAGAGATTCTCGATATACATGAAGCAAGCAGAAAGTGTGTTTGGTTGAGATCAATTATTCAGCATATTCAAAAGTCATGTGAATTACCATCAATCAAAAATATTCCTACAATTATGTATGAAGATAATGTTGCATGCATTGCTCAACTTAGAGGAGGGTACATCAAGAGAGATAGAACAAAGCACATTTCACCTAAATTCTTCTTCACACATGAGTTACAAAAAAAGGGTGATATAGATGTGCATCAAATTCGAACATGTGATAATTTAGCTGACTTATTCACAAAGTCGCTACCATATGCAACGTTTGCAAAACTTCAGAAAAGGATCGGAATGTGTCGACTGAAAGACTTATGACAACATTTCATCAAGGAGTAATGAAATCCTTTTGAGGGGAAGACTGTACTCTTTTTTCTTAGTCACGGTTTTTATCCCAATGGATTTTTCCTGACAAAGTTTTAACGAGGCAGTCAATTAAGATATTTATGTAAAAGATATGTACTCTTTTTCCCTTCGTTAAGTTTTTCCCACTGAATTTTCTTAACAAGGTTTTTAATGAGACATAATCTTCTATCGGAGGAAATTAGGGGAAGTGTTATACAACACGTGATTCCCTCCTTATGAGGGAATTAGTTGCCTTTCTCCTTCTCCTTTTCTTCCGTCCGTGAAACCTTCCCCTCCCCCGTGACTCCTTTCATTCCCCTATATAAGGAAGTTAATACTAAAGGAAAAATAAGTTTTTCTCTGAAGGTTTCTTCTCTTTTTCTCTTGCTTATTCTCTTTTAATTTATGCAATAATTATAAGAGTATCTTTCTATACTTTGCTAAATTTTATAACAGATATCTTATATTCGTTGGGCATAAATTAATTGTTGAAATCATGTGACCTTACTGCTAACAAATTGAACATGAGTGTATTTGAATTTTACTTATTTGTAATTTTACCCTATTGTGGGATCAAAATATAAATGGGTGAAATTCAAATACACCCATATCCAATTTTTATACCCACTTTAAATTTTTGTTATAGACGTTGTTCCTTCATTATATATGCACGTTCTTCACGACAAAAAGGGAGACACTCTCAAAGCTTATATCAGTGGTTATACAGAGCAAATTTGATCAAGAGCATTCAAAGTTTATTTTCCATGTATTCATTTTACTAATCTCAATTCTTTGTGGGAAAAGCATAGTTTATTGTAAGCATATTTCCTTGTATTAAAATTTGAGTTCAAGCCTTGTTTGGACTGATCTGGGACGGTAAAAAAATTAGAATAAGTAATATTTTTATAATTTTCATATTATTCTCAACTTTTAATATCACTAATTTATTTTTATCTACTAAACCTAAGCTATCAGATTCAACGAAACAAAAAGTTAAGATTCCTAATCAAATAAGACCCGTGTATTATATCAACTAACGAAACAAAAAGATAAGATTCCTAATCAAATAAGACCCATGTATATTATATCAACTAATTAGAGAGACCTTGAAACTATCCATCAACTAATTAGAGAGACCTTCTATGACAACTCAAAAATTTATAAGATCTTGAATGATTAAAATAAAGGTTAAAAAATAAAACTTAGATGGGAATTTGAGGATTAATTAAAAAATTTAAAGAACCTATATGGTTTAATTTGAATTTTTAAGTAATGTAAAGAAATTAAACGAGAATGATGGAAATTTTGAAAAGAATAAGAAGATAAATTTAAGTTATGGTACAGTTGTACTCTTTAATGGTTGATGTATAGTATATGGGCTAAACAATTTCTTTAGAGAACAAAGATTCAATACGAACTAGCTACCGATCTAACTCACTGTGAAAGACAATATAGACGAGACAGGAAACTAGATTGTTGGTTGTTTGTGGGAAACCACTCAGCTTACTATGTTTAACACTATTAGAGACTCGGTCTGTGTTGAGTTTAGAGTTATGAATACGTATGATGATAAGGATAAGTACATTATAACATGTGTAAGATTAAGTAAATACATATATTGTAAATATGTATATATAGTTATTCTTTATATAAAGATAATTAAAGAAAGCTTAGGTTGTGTTTGATAAACTTGAGAATTAAGATCTGAATGATTATGATGTCTTAATAAATTAGATCATTTGAATAGTTATGAGATCTGAATCTAAAAAATTGTTTGATAACTAAAAAATAAGTTGTCACTTAATGACACTATTTTACCATTTTAAAGGGTAAAATTTTATTTAATAATTTTAAATATTCAATTTAATAAAAATGAGTGCAAAATATTGTTGAGTATATTTATATAAAAAAATATCAAAAAAATTCATTAAGAGATACCTCTTAATTATTAAGATTTCATTTTCTGTCTTACTGATTAAGAGGCAATCAGAGGTAACAAAAAAATAAACAAACAGTATCATGCCTATTAGCGAATAAGAGGCAGTCAATTAAGAGGCAATCAGATGTAAACAAACAGCACCTTAGTAGCCTAATGTTATAAATTAGGTTTTAGGATTAAATAACCTGAAGGGTTATGTAAGACCCCGAATTTTACGAAATGAAATTATTCAATTTTTATAATTATTATTCTATTTAGTAAATGGTTAGATTGATAAAAGTACAGTTGATGAGTGAGTTTTATACTCATAATTGAGTGTATTTGAGCTTAATCTTTTGATTGGTTTTAAGTATTTGTACTTATTCATGCATGTTTTACATTGTTTTGTAGGAATTGGGACAAAAGTTACTTGGATCGACGCTTGGGGTGGCTAGATTCGCGTTTTCGCCTTGCCATTTACACAGTAGTCACTTCAAAGCCAATTTGAGTATTTCTCCGGACCTTATTTCGAAACACTCAAAGAATAAAAGTCGTAGATCTACGTCTCCTCTTTCCGGAACATCTTGAATCATCAAAATTGGAGTTCGGACGAAGAAGTTATGACCATTTTTTTCAAAGGACGTCGAAGCAGAAAATTTCCAAAATTGGGCCAGCGCCGGGGCGCCCATTTCAGGCTTATTTTCAGCATTGGGGCGCTAATGGGCAGTGTTCCAGCGCTGTGCCCAGCGCTGGGGAAGGGCTTGGTGCGGCCTGGACGCATTTTGGGGTGAATTTTGACACATTTTTGACTCCAAATTGGATTGGATTTGTTCCTAAGCTAAAAATTGGACTTGTAACCTATAAATACATGATATAAGGCATAAAATATAGAGAGAATACATAGATTAGCTTAAATAAAACACTCCATTAGATTAGAATATAAACCCTAGTTCTTAATTAGCCATTGGAGATTGAAGCAAATTGAAGAACACCGAAGATCAAGAACAAGAGCAAGAGGGGAGCATCAGATTTGCTGACAACAGATTCTATTCTCTTCTCTTATCATACTTTTATCTTTTAATGTCTATTCAACTGTGGATTCTTGGTTTTAATTCATTAATTATGAACTAACTCTTTTATTAAGATTTTAATTGAATCTTTTATGTCTATAAATTAGTTATTCAATTTATTCCAATTATTTGTGTCAAAGTGAGTTGTTTATCTTGCCTTATGCTTATTAATTAATTATCTGATCAGTAATTACCTTGTTACTCTAGAAGGAATTGAAAAAGGAATTCTAGGTTAGAACTGGGCATGATATCATGTGACCTAGTTATTTGCAAAGTGAATAATTAGGTTTATGAATTGAATGAAAATATTTGTTCACCGTATATAACACATAAGGAATTGGGATTGAAAAGAGTTTAATTCAATTATTTTGCATATGAATATAGCAAGATTAATCTGGATTAAATAGAAGGCAATTGATCACTTGAAAAATGACTTTTGGCATTTGAGAATTTCTGTTAACAATTCAGTAGGCATAAATATTGGGATAATTAGATAATTGATTTAGAGTTCATAATTGGGGATATTGAAGTCTTAATCCTTATTTATCTGAATTCATTCAAATAATTTCTTTTAATTGTTAATTTAGTTTTCTTAATTAGAAAAATCACAATTTACAGTTGTTTAAATAAAATTGATTTGGTTAAGAGTTAGTATTTGGTAATTTTTATTAAATAATTCCTCGTGAGAACGATACTCTACTTTCACTTTATTACTTGTTGACCGTGTATACTTGCACGTATTCATTGATTGCGAAATCGATCAACAACAGTAATGCGCGTGGTTGCATAGTAGCACACGGTATTAATTATTGATGCTTATGTGAGAAGTCACTCAGTTATACTCAATTATTGCTACAATAATTGTTGCATCATATCTCTCATATTATTGATTCAATTATTGTCACAATATCATCTGCATAATATTTTATACTCCCTCCGTCCCAGGATAAAAGTCCTGGTGGACTTTTCACGCATATTAAGAAGAGGAATAAAATGACAAAATTGTCCATAATAATGTCATTAAATATGGAGAGAGAATTAGAATAAGAAAAGTATGAGATATTTAATGTTACGGGCATAATAGGAAAAAATGTGTAAAAATTTGGTTATTAAAAGAAAGTGGACATTTAACATAGGACAACCCAAAATAGTAATAAGGACTTTTATCCTGGGACGGAGGGAGTATATTATTAAATAAATAATTGAGACGACAAAGTTATTCATATTATTATTTGCAATATTGAAAATGTGTAGAAGTTCTGTCAAGGAGAGGTTTGGTTACCTAATTGCGCGCCAATAAGGAGAAATTCTTATCGAAAAGCCCCCTTTTTCCTTTGAACGATCTGGTTGTTAAATATTATGAGTTATAATATTAATGATGAATGTTATAAAAAAAATTTAATTTGAGTTCGGAGTTGAATTTGGAGATGCTGACGTGATATTTAAGTACGAAACGCTGAAATTGGTAAAAATAGACTATAAATACAAAATTTGTCGGGGTTGACTTTTTGGTCAAAAAAGTCAACAGTTGATTTTTTTCAAAAAAAGTCAAACTTCAAAATTTCAAAAATAAATTTTTGAGAAAAAATATTTTCATTGTGTTGGGATTGTTAGTGTTAGTGGAAATCGACATTTATTTCAATAATAATTGATGTCTAGAGGTTATATTGACCAATCGGGTAATTAATCGAATAAATGAGCAATTAATTGCTATTAATTCACATGATTATAAATATTTATTCACATGTGTGTACTATTGATTCACATTCATGTACTATTAAGGGAGTTGGTGTAAGATTGATAATACTTGCATGACTAAGTTAAAAATAGAGGTATAGATGGAGGTACTATAATGTAATTTGTATTTATACATGATTATAACTATTAATTCATGATTGAACTATTGATTCACATTATTTACTACTAGGGAAGGTGGTGCAAGTTTGATAATACTTGCAGGACTAAATTAAAAATGAAGAAAAAGAGGAATGTATTATACTGTAATATTTTGAGCCCCAAAACGTCCAATTATCAAAACTATATTTTCCTATAAATAGAAGCTCGTTCTTCCTTCATTTATCACCAATTCACTAAAGCTTTAGAGCAATTATTATAGAGAGAAATTATAGAGAGAAAGAAGAAGAGAAGTTTGTTACCTCACTATTCCAATATCTAGTTTCTTCTAAGGTAAGTGATATTATTATTATAGTAAGGGGTATTATTCTTTCGTATTCATGAAGAGAGTTATTTTCTTTCAATAATCATAAGGGTTGTTATTCCATTCTTTATTATTATGTTGGAATAACCTGTCTATGCGAAGTACCGCATACATGGTGAAATTCTTCTATTATTCCATTCTTTATTATTCTGTTGGAATAATCTGTCTATGCGGTTTATCACATGCATGGTGAATTTTGTTGTTATTACATTCTTTATTATTCTGTTGGAATATCCTGTCTATGCGGATTACGCATGACCTGGTTCCATTCTTTATTATTCTGTTGGAATATCATGTCTGTGTGGATAACGCATGACTTGGTTCCATTCTTTATTATTCTGTTGCAATATCTTGTCTATACGGATTACGCAAAAGCTGGTTCCATTCTTTATTATTCTGTTAGGAATAACCTGTCTGTGCAGTCTATCACATGCATGGTGAATTCTTCTGTTATTCTATTATTTATTATTCTGTTGGAATAATCTGTCTATGTGGATTACCGCATGCATGGTGAATGAGCATTTTTATTCATTCCTTATTAAATTGTAGAAATGATCTGTCTATGTGGATTACCGTATGGCAGGTGAAAATCTATTTGCAGTTTCGTAATTTTTCTGACCCTCAAAATTTTGAAAAAATTTGAAATGATAATTTGATGAGTTTTCTGTATTGTGTCCAAAGATGGCGATTTTTGGATGTATAGATTAAGAGTTATAGATTTTATGGGAAAATACTATTTTAAAAGTAAACCCTTATAACTCCTTGTAATTAACTCCAAAATTAGTGAAATTTTTATTGGGAGTACATGTATATAACAGGAGTATACCCTGTAAATTTCGAAATTTTTAGACAAAAGTACAATTTATGATAAATGTCTAAATATTCGACAGTTTTGGCCATATAAAAAATAGTAAATGAATTTTAAAAATTTTGAGAAAAATATATGTTCAATATGGGACTATATTCTGCTAAATCCCAGAAAAAAATATTTTTGGGACTGATTTGGTATTTTTCATGAAAATGAACTAGTTATGAGTAAATGAATTAAATATGTTATGTGAAGTAACAAAATTAGAAAATAGAATTTTATGGCTTGGAAATCCATGTATATGCAGATTTTTTATGAGGGATTTGATCATTAGTAATGAAATCTTATGAGTATGGCATGTTTGAATGATTAAATGTATTATTTGATAAAGTGTAAACAATTGAAATAAATAGTTTATAAGTTTAAGAAGTAATTAAAATATTGTTATGATATTAATAATATTAGATTATGAGTTTATTAAGTGTTTGATAATATTTGGATAAATATTAAAGTGTTTAATATTTATACTTATTTTCGTTTGATTAATACTTATATCATTGTCATCATCCTCAAGCTTATATTATGATGAAAGTCATTTTTGGCTTACGTGCATAGATGGACTTGGTATGATTATGATCAAGGATCATTCGGTATAATCATGATCTGTAATGTTATAAATGATATGGTAAAAGTCCTCAGTGGCCTGTAGTGCATTGATGGACAATTTTTAATATGATTATGACTAGGGATTATTCGGTATAGTCATGACCATTGATGATTTAAATATCCTTGGCCCGTAGTGTAAGGATGACTCGATGATGTGGTTTATTTATTAAGCTGAGTCTCAGCGATAAAAATTGATGAAAACATTTTAAAACATAGAAGATAGTAGATATCATGCTCTACTTGACTCTTCCAATGGATTGCTTATTCCGCTGCAGTTAAACTTGATGTCTATTATATTTTATCAGTTTAACATTGTTGAAAGCTAATGATAATTTATTCTACGTTATCTTAGTCATAATATTTCTTACTGGGCTAGTTGAGCTCACCCTTTCTTTCACTGTTCTCTTCAGGAAATGAGAATATAGCTGGGACGAGTCGGGGAACGGATTGACGGTCCAGATGATAGCATTAGTAGTCCTCACTATTCTATGGAATAGTGTGATAATAATTATAATGAGGACTCCATTGAGTGGATATTGTCTCGATGACAATATTCTTCTTTAAACTCTCAGCTATGTTTTGTCGTATTTTACACGACTGTTGTATAATTAAGTTGTATTTGAATTTATGTAGTGTGTATTTGGAAACTCAAGATGGGTGATATAACGCCCCCAAAATAGGTATACAACACCCCTTCTGAGTCACCAAATACATGGTACAGAAAGCAAACTACAACTTCAATAATACAATTGTCATGCAAAATACGACAACACATACTGCGAGTTTAAATACAAATATTGTCTTCTAGACAATATCAACACTCAAATAAGTCCTCATTATAATTATTCATACATTATTTTACAGAAATAATGAGGACTGCTAAAATATCTTATTAGTAAAACCCCAACTTATTATAAATGAAATTAAATCTCCTCTATTTATTATTTTGAAATAGTAATGGTTGATTTGATTAATGTGGTTAATTATGGGTAAAATACGCAAATATTCCAAATAAGCAAGTGGTTATAAAATATTCATTTTTATCGGAGAATATTCGTTTGGTCGTGGAATATTCTTACTGTCGGAGAATATTCGTACGACGGCACAGCCTTGTGTGGGTCTCATAACAGAACCCGATTGGATGACTAAAACGACAAGTATAAGTTGTTTATAAATAACGACGTAGTTGTTACCGTTAATACTGTTGGAATACCCGATGGTTAAAACACGGTAGCACACGGTATTGCACCAATTATTGATTCTTACGTAAGAAGGCACTACTCAATAATTGTTACAATAATTACTGTTCAATATTTTATTTTATTGATTCAATAATTGCTATGTTGATATTTTATATTATTGTTGTTTCAATAATTGTCATTACACAGTATTTTTTATTATCGGATCAATAATTCATATTATTTGAATAATATTATTAGATAACATTATTGGTAATGTCTAGAAAGTTCTATCTAAGGAGGGGTTTGGTCACCTAATTGCGCGCCAGTAAGGAGAAATCCTTATTAGAAAGCCCCCTCTTTCCTGGGAACAACCTGGTTGCCAGTATTGTGATTCTGTAATATTATTTGTGAATAATTAGCTATTGATTTATATGATAATTAAAAATATTTATTTTATGTGGATATAGGTGAAGAAAATTTTAAGTGACAATTGTTGAAAATTTGATATTTTATCTTTTCTGATAAAATAATTTAATTAAATATATTATTATATTTTAATAATATAATAATGGTGATATTTTTACAATGAATGTGAGATATATATATATATATATATGAGGAGGAAAAATATTTTTGTTACTAAAAATATTTAAAACATGTTAAACATAATTGTGGACCCTATTTCTTGACTAAAATTTGATTATAGCCTGTAAAATCGCTCGTTTGTGGATTTCGGTCAATTTTTGGTTGGAATTTGGAAAAACTTTCTTCTGCAAAGTTGTAGAGAATAAAATTTCCTATGGAAAGGACATAAGTTTCGAATTTTTCTGATAAAAGGGCTATTTATTATGAATTATTGAAGTTCCGAAATTCCAGAATAATTGATTTTTAAGTTTTAAATATTTTTAATAAGAAATACGTTTTTTTTTTATTTAGGTGAGGTGGGTCACTCTTGGTGGCTGATGTTTTGAGTCAGATTATGTGTGCGTAAGAATTTAATAAATGTATATTAATATTTTATTAAATTTTCTGCTTTGGTGTTCTAAGCATTTTTCTATAAATAAGGTGCATAGGTTAGAATTAAAAATCTCACCAGAAACTGAAGTTTTCTCTCTCTATATTATCGAGCGTATTCTTGTGAGTATTTTGATACTTTGTGTTGCTATACGGTGCAAGTTCCTTCAGCATTATATCTGATATTCCAGCCAGAAGTACTATTCTTTTTCGAGGTAAGGGATGTTATTTTTTTTAAATGATATTATTTCTTCTAATATCATTATGCCAGATTATTGGTAAGATTTTTCTTGTGAAATTCTTGTCTTTTAGTGTCGGGGTTACTATTCACGTATACGGCACTATTCACAGAAAAATTAAATTTTCATTTGTTGTCCAAAATATCTATTATGGATACTAGCTTTGATTGTATCCATGTTTTAATCATTCTTGAATTTTACTTCACCACGATTATTTATGAAGTATTTTTAAACTTGGACTGCTTAAAGTACGAATCCTTAATATTTGTTCTTTTGTTTCATTGGATTCGTTTTCTTTAAAATATTTTTCATCATCCTCAATCCTAAATGTTGATATTACTGAATATCTTTGGCCTGTAGTGCAAAGATGGTTGATTTTCTTATGAATATCTTTGGCCCGTAGTGCAAAGATGAACAGGTGTTGAGATGAACATGACCAACTGATGAATATCTTTGGCCTGTAGTGCAAAGATGAATATTTGATTCAAGATGTATATTGATTGATGTTACCGGGATAAAATAATGATGATGGACTTTTAAATTAATAGATAATAGTATATTACATTCTCTATGTAACTCTTCTATGAATTATTATTTCCGCTGCGAATATTGATCTGAAACTTGTTGTCTATTGTATTTTATCAGATTTTTTCCTGTTGAAAACTAATGATAATTTGTTCTATATTATCATAGTCATAATATTCTTTACTGGGATAGTTGAGCTCACCCTTTTCCTTTTTGTTCTATTTTTCTTCTCAAGAGGCGAGAATGTAGCGAGTTCTAGTTGGGGTGTGGAATGATGAATCTAGAAAGTTGTCTTAGTAGTCCTCACTATTTTTGTAAAATAATATACCAATAATAGTAATGAGGACTTATTTGGGTGTGAATATTGTCTAAATGGCAATATTTGTATTTAAACTCACAGTTTATATGTTGTATTAATAAAGTTGTAGTTGTTTCTGTACCATATTATTGACAACTCAAAATGGGTGATGTATACCTATTTTGGGGGCGTCAAAATGGTCCAAACTCCTTGAACTGCTTGGGTATGATAGACCGCGCGTTGCCATCATTTCCTCCCATATTTTGTACACGAGTCTCCCTCGTTTGATTTTGCATGAACTGCAAAAAGCTCCTAAACATTCCATCATTCATCATTTGTTAGGTAGTGTTGTTTACAAGAGGAATATTGGCTTCCTGTTGCACGTTCTCCTGGTTTGTGCTAAAGGTTGTTCCACAGTCTTATACACTCCATTGTTAACATTCTCAGCAGCCATTCTTAAATATTGCCATAAAACAAGGGTTAATTAAACAAATTAACATAACACATAATATCCCTATATTATGACCAACCAACAAATAAGCTTAGTTAGGACACTCTAGCTAAAGATTTACTCATCTCTACCCTCCTAGTTTTATTCCCCGATCTCCGCCAGAGACCATATCCCTAAGTTTTGATACCAACTGTGACGCCCCCAAAATAGGTATACAGCACCCCTTCTGAGTCGCCAAATACATGGTACAGAAAGCAAACTACAACTTCAATAATACAATTGTCGTGCAAAATACGACAACACATACTGTGAGTTTAAATACAAATATTGTCTTCTAGACAATATCAACACTCAAATAAGTCTTCATTACAATTATGCATACACTATTTTACAGAAATAATGAGGACTGCTAAAACATCTTTTTAGAACCATCACTCCATACCCCGACTCGATCCTGCTATGTTCTCACCTCCTGAGAAGAAAAATAGAACAAAAAGGAAAAGGATGAGCTCAACTAGCCCAGTAAAGAATATTATGACTAAGATAATATACAACAAATTATCATTAGTCTTCAACAGGGAAAAATCTGATAGAATATAATAGACAACAAGTTTTAGATCAACAAATGCAGCAGAAACAGCAATCCATTAGAAGAGTCACGAAGAAAATGAATTCTACTATCTTCTAAGATTTTAAAAGTCCATCATCAATATTTTATCCATGTAACATCAATCAATATACATCTTTAATCAAATATTCATCTTTGCACTACAGGTCAAAGATATTCATCAGTTAATCATTCATCTTTGCACTACAGGCCAAAGATATTCATTTATATCACCAGTCGGTCATGTTCATCTCAACACCTGTTCATCTTTGCACTACGTGCCAAATATATTCAATAATATCATCATTTAAGGACTGAGGATGATGGAAAAATATTTTAAAGAAAATGAATCCAGTGAGACAGAAGGACAAATATTAGGGATTCGTATAGCAGTTTATTCAAGATCAATAATACTTCATAATAACCAATTGTGAATCAGAATTCAAAAATAACGATCAAAACATGGATACAATCAAAGATAGTAGCCAAAATAGACATCTTGGATAAAAAGAAAAAAAATTTATTTTTTGGTAAATAGTATCGTATTCGTGAATAGTAACCCCAACACAAAAAGTTCTAAATTTGATTAAAAAGTTCACCAACATTTCGGCATAATGATATTAAAGAAAATAATATCATTTAAGAAGAAAATAACATCCCTTACCTCAAAATAACCGTACTTCTGACTGAATTTCGGATATAGTGCTGACAGAAACTTGCACCGTATAACAACACTCAAAGTATCAAAATACTCACAAGAAAATGCTCGATAATATAGAGAGAAAAAGAGAGAAAACTTGTTTCTGGTGTGATTTTCAATTCTAACTTAGCCCTCTATTTATAGAAAAATGCTAGAACGCCAAAAGAGACTAAATTAATAAAGTATTAATAATTCTTTTCTTTTCTCTACGCATGCTAGGTTGGACAATCAGCCATCTTTGAACAAAATTAGTAGCCCATGTGCATTCAACACCAACCAAAAAGTGGGTCCCACCCATAATTTAATAAAAATCATTTTATTTTTTGAAACTTTGGTAATTCATAGAAAATAGCCCGTTTATCAAAAAAATACGAATTTTATATCCATTCCACACGAAATCGAATTCTCTACAACTTTGTAGCTTTGAGTTTCTCCAAATTCCAAACTAAAAATATCCGAAATCCACAAACGTATAATTTTCAACTCCTTTTAAAATTCATAACAAATCATGCGTTAATTTTTAACGGTTCAAAATTTGTGGACATATACTCAACTTATATATGTATAACATATCCAAAAATCACAACGATCCAACTGCCGGATTAAAAATTATAACTCACACAATATATCGTAAAAAATACTGATTTGATTTTTAATACCTCCATTCTGACAAAAATACCGATAAAACACCTCAACATTAATTCATTCGATTATAACCACATAAATAAATCCATCATTTATATCTGCGTCTAATAAACAGTTCCTTATCATATAAATCAATAATTAATTATTCCCAAATAATATTACAGAATCACAATAATGACAACCAGGCAATTCTCAAGAAAGAGGGGCCTTTCCAATAAAGATTTCTCCTTACTGGCGCGCAATTAGGTGACCAAACCTCTCCTTGACAGAACTTTCTAGACATTGCCAATAATGTTATATAATAATGTTATGAATTATTGTTATGATAATGGAAAATACTGTGCAATGACAATTATTAAAACAACAATAATATTAAATATCAACGCAGCAATTATTGAATCAATAAAATAAAATATTAAACAGTAACTAATGTAATAATTATTGAATAGTGCCTTCTTACGTACGAATCAATAATTCAACAATACTGTGCAATACCGTGTGCTACTGTGCAACCACGTGTTTTACTGTATTTTAACCACCAGCTAATCCAACAGTGTTAACGGTAACAATTACGTCGTTATTTATAAAAACTTATATTTTGTCGTTTTCTTCATCCGACAGTTATTCTGTTATGAGCTCCACGAATGGATGCGCCGTTGTACGAATATTCCCCAACAAAAAGAATATTCCACGACTAAAAGAATATTCCCCGAAAAAATGAATATTTTATAACCACTTGCTTATTTTGTAAAATTTGCACATTTCACCCATAATCAAAGCATTATATCAAATTAACACCTTATTAATTTAGAATAATGAATAGAGAAAATTTAATTTTATTTATAGTAAGTTGGGGTCTTACAGGTGATGTATACCTGTTTTGGGGGTGTCATGATATATATATATATATATATATATATATATATGTGTGTGTGTGTGTGTGCCAGGAGAATACCCTGTAAATTTCAAAATTTTTGGGCAAAGGTTCAATTTATAATAAATGTAACAAGATTTGGTTGCTTTGGACTATTTAAATATAGTAAATTATTTTCAAAAATTCCAAGAAATATATATAGTCATAAGGGAACCATATTCTGTCAAATCCTAGAAAAGAAATTTTTTTGGAACTGATTTGGTATTTTTCAAGGAAATAATTTAGTTATGAATAAATGAATAAAATATATTATGTGATGTTAAAAATTAGGAAAATAGGATTTTATGGCTTGAAAACCCTAAATAGGGTATATGCAGATTTTTGAAGGATATCTTGTGATATATTATGTTTATGGCATTTTAGGTTCATTAAATAAATGAATTAGTAAAGATTAAACAATTAAAATAAATTATTTATAAGTTTAATAAATGATTAAAATATTATTATAAGATTAATAATATTAGATTAAGATATTATTAAGTGATTGATAATATTTAGATTAAAGTGTTATTAAATTATTGATTTAAAATATTATTTAATAATTAATAATATTAGTGAATAATTAAAATGTTATGAAATAATTATTAATATTAAATGAGATTTTATAAGAGGAGTTAAGCTATTGATTGGACATTGAATGTATAGTATGATGAATTGGAAATTTAATATGTTGGAAAGGAAAATAGCTTGTTGGATTGGAGGATTAGTGAATGCAGGTTACTGGATTAGAGGTCAGTTTAAATACAGGTTTGCTAGATTGGAGGTCAGTTGAATCCAGTTTGCTGGATTGAAAAACAGTTTCTTGAATTGAAATTCAGTTTGAATCCAGTTTGCTGGATTAGTTTTGTCAGTTTTGTTGTGATGGGAAACATCAATTTATTTGAATAATCTAGGTTGTTGAATTAGGTATTCGACTTATTGGATTATATAGAAGAACTTATTAAATGAAAGGTTAAGTGTTAAATCATAGTGATAAAGTAATTAAAAAATTATCAAAGGACGATAATAATACTGATGTTTTAAGGTTATCTAATATTTGATTTTGTGGTTAAATGTTAGATAATTTACTTATGAAGTAGTTGTATCATGAGATATACTATTATATGTTGATTGAAAGATCAATCTTAACAATGATATGTCTTTACAATAAAAAGATTAAATTAGATTGCGTAGCAGTAACTCAAACTCGAGTTATTATTTTAAAGCATGTTAGTGGATAATTATTGTTGATTATTCCACATATATGATTATTGATTCGCACTTAGTGCATGTTGCATATGTTCATCAGGTATGAAAAGCTGATCACCTTCATTGCCATAAGATTCAATTAAATTTGTTCATGGTCATTGTTGACCACCCAGCATTATTGATTCAGTCATTCAATTATTAAAATTTTGATTCATGCTCTTTCACAATTATTATATTGTTAAAAATTCGAAAGCTTATTCTTTCTTTCAATCATGATATATCTTTATTGTATTTAAACTTGCTGAGCAAAGTAGTTGCACACCCTTGCTATATCATGATAATAAATTTCAAATTAAGACGAAACCTCGAAGAACGATAAAGGCAAAGGCAAATTCTAAGAGTAGATTATTAAGCATTTATAACTATTAAGTTATCTGATGTAAATCATATTTGTGAACCTTTTAAGTTACTGAAGGTATGTATCAAATTAAGGTTGTGAACCTTGAGAAATGTTGTAAAATCATGTGAAATAAACAATTTATATTTATATTTTCCGCGTTAGTTTAGAGAATATGTAAGAAGATGATGTATACGCACCAGGTCCGGGAGAGCCAGATTTGGGGGCGCCACACCTTCAAACTGTCATTCCTTTATTCCTCAGAACTTCACAGAAGAGGAAGAAGAGGGCCATTGAATTTAACCCAATTTTTTTTTATAAATTCGAGTGTCTTTCAGAATGACATTCTTACCCTTTCCTTTTTACGAGTAGGAGTAGGATGACCCTTTTATGATACTACCTATATACTCCCTCCGTGTCAAAAAAAAGATTAAAAGTACAATTATTTTAATTTTAAAATAAATTTAAATTATTTATTTTTATTTTTTTAATGTGTGTACTTATCATTTTATATAATTTTATAAGATCACTAAAAATAAATTTAATTTTTTTAAATGTGTGTTAATTATAATTTGCACATCACCACTCATTATTTTGTTGCTACCTCCAAGTCCTATCTTGTTTTGCTATTATTATTAGACCGTTTTTATTTGGACATGTTAATTGAATAGGAGAATTGGACCGGAAGAAAAAAAATTGTTACATCGAACAAATGGATTGTACTATCAAATTATTCGCTGAAACAAATTCTTTGTTCTTCCAGTCCAATTATTTTGTTCAATTTACCTGTCCGCATAAAATTATTATTATTATTATTATTATTATTATTATTATTATTAGTAGTAGTAGTAGTAGTAGTAGTAGTAGTAGTAGTAGTTGCGGTTGTATTATCATAATATATCACAAGGTGAGTATAAGAATTTGTGATTAAGCCAGACAATAAATTTTAGTTTCTAAAACATACTTTAACTCAAATTCAGATTATGTTTGATGACTTTTGAGTATGATATGACAATGACTTTGTAGAAGTAATTTTTGTTCAACAATTATTTAGATATTTGTATTTGATAATGAATTTTTTTTCTTTGATTAAATTTTTTTTGCATATTGTTATTCATAATTCAATGATTATAATTAATAAAAGGGTAAATTTGTAAAAATAATATTTTTCTTTTCATTGAAACTTAAAAACGCATAAAATAAAAAATTTAAATTTTCTTTTAAAAACTCAGAAATAACAGAAATAAAAACTTCAAGTTTTATATTCTTTTCTTTTCTGGTCTAATTTAAGTTTTCTATTCTTTTCTTTTCCGTTCAAAACTCATAAACAGAGTGTAAATGTCTCAATGGTGAGAAAGTTGCAGAAATGCAAAGGGGGCAATTGTGTTCGTCAAATAACAGAACATATTTGTACTTGGATTAATTTTGTACTTGGTTGGATATTAATTTTAATAAAAAAAGACTAATTTTGTACTTGGTTGTTGGATATTAATTTTAATAAAAAGAGTCCCCAATACCAATTCATATTGGACGTGAATTAGATCACTAAATTAGAGGATATGGGCTGAACCATGTAAAAATCTATATTTGTGGTTTGCAAATTTGTGCTTGATCATTTACATTCTTATTATACATTTGAACTATTAATATACATCTCACTAGCTAGTCATGTTTGCATTATAACTAAAGTAAAATTTAGTCTAAAGCAACACCAACTTTGACACGTAATCACCTTTATAGTTGTGCATATACACAAAATTACATATATAAAATCTAACAAATACTATTATTTATTACATATTTAATTACAAAATTTCAACAAATAACTAACAACATATATAAAGATTATTAAATTATCAAAAAAAATATATGAAAGAACAATAAAAAAAATAAAGTATACATATAAAATACTGAAATAAAAAAAATGCATGTAAAATATGACAATCTTACAGGTTGGCAACCACGTGAGCATTAGCATTTCCACCCAACATATTCCCTCCTCTTTCCATACACCATTATCATTCCAGCCCCAGCCCCAGCTAGCTCAACTGATAAGTAACTATCAATCACTATTACAACACCATTATTGTCATCCCAGCTCCACCGACTGTTTTGATCAAATTCCGCAACCATATGTCAGTCTGCTGCGGCGTCGAATGTGTCCTCGTATTAGGCTGCCTCCGGTGGGCGTGGAAGCGCTGCACCTACATCGGAGCTTACGACAGCGCCACCTGGCCGGAGGCCACCCCCGACGAGTTCTCGCCCATCCCGCGCCTCTGCCGCACCATCCTCGCCATCTACGAAGAAGACCTCCGGAATCCCAAATTCCCACCCGCCGGAGGCTATCGACTAAACCCTGACTGGGTTATTAAACGCGTCACTTACGAACAAACCCTAGGTCAGTCACCACCTTATCTTATCTATGCGGATCATGAAAATCGAGAAATTGTGCTCGCAATTCGAGGTCTTAATTTGGTCAATCAGAACGATTACAAGGTTTTGCTCGATAATCGGCTCGGAATGCAAAAGTTTGATGGTGGGTTTGTTCATCATGGGCTGTTGAAGTCGGCTACTTGGTTGCTGAATCAGGAATCCGAGACTCTGAGGAAGTTGTGGGTCGAAAACGGGTCGGATTATAAAATGGTGTTTGTTGGGCACTCGTTAGGGTCTGGTGTGGCAGCGTTGTTGACTGTGATCGTGGTCAATCATCGAAACTTTCTCGGAGGGGTTCCCAGGAGTAAAGTGAGGTGTTATTCCATCGCACCAGCTCGGTGTATGTCACTAAATTTGGCAGTGAAGTATGCGGATGTCATTTACTCTGTAATCTTGCAGGTGAGAAAGTTTGGCTTTTTAAGTACTTATTGCCATGATTGTGTTTATTTGGTTGTATCCGTTAAACTATTTGTTGAACATACGAGTGTATTTTGATTGTATTTAGTTTGTGGGAATAAACATTTTCTTGCGTGTGAACATAAATTGTTGATTCTAGCTTTTTTTTAATTGTGGCAATCACTGAGAAATATAGTTGTGAAATGAGAAGTGGGATATGGGTAGTTAGGAAATTATGTGATGCAACGGTTGGTCCGTTGAAGCATGTGTGAGCCGAAGTGAGACAGAGTGAAATAGAGGGGGAGAGGAGGGAATTTGTGTCTTGGTTGCCAAGTATACAATGATCTGTTATAAATGTGTATTATCCTTTGTCATCATACACAGAGGCGGAACCAGGGGGGTCGAGGGGAGGAATATGACCCCCCTAGGATGAAACTTACTGTGGCATGCCGCCTGCCGCCTGCCCCTGCCGCAGTGCCGCCTGCCTCTTCAAGAAAAAAGAAAAATGAAGACCCTTTTGGAAAAACCTACACAAACCCACAATCCTTGAACTTGTATTGTCAAAAAACTCTTCATTTTGAGCAAAAACAGAAACTGGGTATTCAAGAAAAGAAGAATATTTGAATGAAAGTGACAAATTAAATAGAGATCAATTTGGCGGTTTTTTGTTGGGCTTGTGTGATTTTGCTTCTTTTTTTAGTGGGAGTTTTGGTTATCGGTTTTGAGGGGATTGGTGGGTAGGTGAGATCGTCTTCAACTCAGGTTTTTCTCTCTTCGGGTGATTCTCTCACTGTTGACTGCTCTTCACTAAGATGGGGACTGTGCTATACTGCACCAAAGTTTATCCTAAGAGAGAGTGGCCAAATTCCGAGTTTTACCCATTGTTTTAAGTCACATTTATGCTTTTGCCAATTCAGGTTTTTGTCGGTTTTCTAAAACTCTAATATTTTTGCACAATTTTAATATTGTTACTCCACACTCCACAGTATGATATATAAAATTAGAATATTAAAGATAATAATATTTGTGGTGCGAAAAATATTAGTAGTATCTAAAATGCAATGTTTATAATATAAGTTTGTATATTAAATAGTTTACATTATTCTGATGATATATATACTTGCGTAAAATAAAATTATGATATACTCTTTTAATTAATTATATTAATGATATTCCATATACCGATAAACCTAGTCGGTATGCATTGGGCTGCTAATATACTTTCCATTTTTTTCAATTTGGGTCAAAATCAAACCCAAGGACCTTAACTCCGCTCCCTCGCCGCTGCAACCTACACGTCGCTGCTCTGAACCTCCGGTAACCGCCCTCAAATTTTGACCCCCCTCAAATTTTGTTCTGGTTCCGCCACTGATCATACATGTTTTTTCTTTGTTGAACATTTATCGGTGTTGAGGTTTTCAGCTTTATCTATTGCATTTGCTTGTCATTATATTGTGTAATTGTGTTTTATTAACTTTGAATGTGGGAATGAGGCCAATGTAGTTATTTAATTATTCTAAGGTGGTGTTTGATTGCATCTTAACAATCCACCTCTTAATGCATCTTAACATCCCACCTCTTAATATTAAGAGGTCCTCTAAATATTTTAAACTCATATTTGTATCTTAATTAAGATGCAATCAAACTCCAACTAAGTTTCTAACCTATTCTTGTTCCCAGGATGATTTCTTACCACGAACACCCACCCCACTGGAAGATATATTCAAATCAATCTTCTGGTTAGTTAGCTTTCTTTTCAAATAACTTTTACTAACCTCTGGCTTGTACAGGAGTGAGTTATTATTATTATTATTTCTTAAAACAGGCCTTAATACTTTGTACAGCTTGCCTTGCTTATTATTTCTAATTTGCCTGAGGGATACCTTCATACCAGAAGGTAGGAAGCTAAGAGATCCAAGAAGACTGTATGCACCGGGACGAATGTATCATATTGTTGAGAGAAAATTTTGCAGGTGAGGTAAAAATTTAACAATTACCTGATTTTCATCCTACTTGCATCTATAACTCTAAATAACAGATATCAGTTGTAAGCGCAGAGACCGTAATGCTTTTTATTTATGGCATTTTGTTTCGCTAACCTTCACTAACAGCCATTTCCTATGGTTGAAATTGTGAATATTTTTATTATGTACTGTCCACACTAAGATGACAACAATATTACACAACCACCAATTTTCAGCACATAATAATTAGGAGGCGAGGAGCCATTAGTTATGAACTTTAGTCAATTCATGTAGGCATCATACCATCTTTTAGCTTCTACTTGGGGGATTCATAATACTATTTAAACGGAGTTAATTATTGCTATATTTCAGTACATATGTCGACTGCAAACATGCACTAGCGTGTGACAGCTTCCTCATCTGGCATGTGTTTGTGCTTCAAAAGAAACTACTTATAGATTATGATCCATCAAGTATCATACTCCCTGCGTCCCACAAATATAATCACATATGGCTAGTTCGCACAAATTTAGGAAGTGAAGTCGATTTCTGAAAACTGAAGACCAAAATTTTAGTCTACGAAATAGTATTCAATAGCACCTTTTGAGACTTACAGTCGACCCCAGCAAAAAGTATTTTCTCTTTTCACTCATTTCGTGACTTTAGAAAGAGTTCCTAGCTCTTTGAGACAAATTAAACTCAACTATAACTTTATTTGTGTCATTTAGGGAGTATTAGATATAGTAACTTCTTCTCTTGTTTTTTTTAATCGTCTTAGTTCAAATAACATCTCTTGTGCCTTTATTTGTGTCATTTAGGGAGTATTAGATATAGTAACTTCTTCTCTTGTTTTTTTTAATCGTCTTAGTTCAAATAACATCTCTTGTAGGCACAAGACGATTTAAGATAACCGTGATATCAATGCTCTTATTTTTTAATGCCCAAAACATGAGACTAAATCTTTAGTAAATAACTAGAAAGTAGATTTAATAACTGTCACTCCCCCAAATTCGGGTCTCCTTTAACGCCTGATCTGATCTGGTATTGACGATACAACTTTATCTATTAAATCTACCAATAAATCTATTAATTTAAGTAATCTATTACAGACATTACATCAATTCTTTATCTCCATCCCTGGATTGCAACATCTTTCCTTAATATACACTAATATTATACTTGGTAAAAACTCAAAACTCATTTAATTAAAAACTTAATATCATACTCTTTATTCCATAAACGTAAACTTTACAATTTTTGGTTACATCTCATAGTCATAAAAATTACAACTTATTCTAATGCATTAAATATGCAACTCCTCCAACTTTACTTCCTCTTGAGTATTCCATAACTTCAACCCAACACTAAATCCTTCTTCTCAACTTCATAACCATTAATCTATCCTAGGCTTTCAATATTAGCAACCAGTCAGTTCCTAAGAAAAAGGGGGGTTTACGTTAAAGCGGTGCTCAATTAGACAACACTTTTACTTGATAGAAATTTCTAGACATTGTCAATACTGTTAAACTAACATAGTTAAATGACTTCTACGTCTACCAGCTTAAATGTAAAGTATATTATGCATTTTTATAATAATTCTCAACTCTTTTAATCAAATCTCCAAAGTTATTACAATTTTAAGTTCTATTACAAATAAAGAAGACCAATTATCTACTCTTCTTTAATTTTTCCGTTTTATTGCCAGACTTTTCTGGTAATACTTCCTTAACTGCAAATGAAACATATTTGCAAGAATGAGCATAAAATAGCTGAGCAAGTCTAACACATAAGAGAACTCACACTTCTCTGATTCAAAGGGATGAATAGCTCAACAAAAAATATCAACAATTGTTCATAATAGTAAACTGAGGGTTGTTAAACCAA
This sequence comes from Panax japonicus, assembly GCA_020205505.1. Taxonomy (NCBI): domain Eukaryota; kingdom Viridiplantae; phylum Streptophyta; class Magnoliopsida; order Apiales; family Araliaceae; genus Panax; species Panax japonicus. The sequence goes on along the minus strand of CM035098.1, from coordinate 55,411,142 downwards.
GATCTGTTTGTCAGTCATAAGACCTAAAATTCTCCATTCATCAGTCATAAAGACTTAGAACTCTCTGTAGATATTATAAGAGGATCAGCCTAATAATACCCTATGTTATGCATAACAACTTCTATACTGTCAACTTTCGTTTTCAATAATATAGGAGTCGGTTACCTGATGCATCATAAATTCCCCGTGAATAAGGGTTGTTGATGTAGGACGGGATAGGAAGAAGGAATAGGGTATAACTATCTTCGCAGAGAATCAGTAAAGAAACACACACAAAAGCACACGCCTTTAATCTCAAATCAATAAATTCAATATTCTAAAATTAATTAAGTATTACAATGCTTAAATAGAAACCCGATACTTGGGAATTAAGTAAAAACCCTAATTTAGAAAAGAAACAATCTCCTAACTAAAATCTACTACTATAATTAAAACTCTCCTAATGAAAAACTACTACTATAATATCCTACTAAATAATTTAATTAATAACTTAATATTTATCTCTAAATAACAATACAAAATTAATAATAAAATTTTTGAATTTCTTCTGTTCTGCATCATTCTCCTCGCTTTTGAAAAAAACTCGTCCTCGAGTTTTGAAATATCATAGAATAATAAACCACAGTCCGAGAGATGTCTTCGAACAAAATAGTCGCATCCGATGTTTTAATGTCATGACCACAATTTTCAGGAAAAACAATAACATAATATATAAATTTGAAGAAGCTGGGGACTCCAATGTATCAACCGAAAAGAGAAAATCAACATGACTGACCTCAACTTTATCTTCCTTGATGTTTTCGCATTTGGGGTCAAACTTAATTCAATTTCCTCACTGCAAACCATCTCTGAACCTACAAGTTGTTCAATACACTTCACTTCCGCTTTATGTTTCTCAAAAACATCAATATTTGATAGTACTTGCTCTTCTTTATCCTCACCAATTTCATTTTGGTTATTGATAGTTTGATACGTATTATGAGACATAAATCAATTGTCTTGTAAGAATTTACTTTGCGGGCCTTCTCTTGTGAACACGTGGCTTTAGTTGAACAAACACGATTAGGATGAACATTTTTTTGCACTTGAACAAAATATGGACGAACATAGCATGTGGTTATGTACTCGTAATGTGTCTTTAAATTTGCAAGTTTCAGAAAGTGCAAGCTCATTACATAATTTCAAATACTCAGCACTATACGGGACACAAGACCATTTAAGTTGCTCGTATATGACCAAAGTTCGATGCTCAAGTTGTTTTATCCTAGTCCAACGATGGTTTGAATTGTTAAACCTGGAAGACATTGTATATATGAAGAGGGGTTGAATTGAAATTTTCAAATACTTTGGGGTTTAAAGTGAAAATTCAAGAATTGTGGGGGATAAATTGAATATTTCAAAAAATTTATGGATTGAAAGTTTTAGAAACTTTGGGGGCGGAATTGAAAATTTCATAAACGTAAGGGGCTGATTTGAAAATTTCATAAACTTGGGTGTACAAAACTGTAATTTAGCAAGGAAAAAAATCTGATGAACAGTGTCGCGCAATGTACCAATGAACAGTAACACTGCTTTTTTTAAAATAGATTAAGACTACGGCGACGACGATTTCTGCTACAGATCGTGCTTTCGTCTCGGAAAATTGTTGTCGATTCTCTAGCGAACTTCGACAATTTGATGGAGGCAAGAAAAATAGGGTAGGAATTAATTGGGTGAAATCAAATGATATTATAAATTTTGGCTCTGATACCATTATGATGTAGAATGGGGTAGGAAGAAGGAATAGGGTATAGCTATCTCCGCAGAGAATTAGTAAAGAAACACACAATTTTAATCTCAAATCAATAAATTCAATATTCTAAAATTAATGAAGTATTACAATGTTTAAATGGAAAACTCAATACTTGGGGATTAAGTAAAAATCCTAATTTAGAAAATAAACAATCTCTTAATTAAAATGGCTTAAATATGAATTAATACCCTAAACTATAGGTCATATTCCACTTCGGTGATCCATCTTTTAATTTTGTCAATTAGATGATTGAACTATTAATTTTTTTCAATTGCAACAAATTGAACCTGCCACGTCAGCAATTGCTGACGTGGCTACTTGTGTGGGGCATAGAAAGCTGGTGTGGCAAAAAAATAGTTTTTAAATTTTAGATTAAACAAATTTGATTTAATGGAGGGTAAAATGGTCCAACAATAATTAACATAAAACAAAAACTTAAAATTCCTATATATCCATATATACAAACCCCCAGCTCCCATCCAAATAACCGCCGAGCAAATCCGGCGAACAAATCCGACCAAAATCACCGCTGAGCAAATCCGACCAAAACCCAGATCTGGAGAAGAATTAGGTGGAGAGATCAAGAAACAACAAAGGAGAAAATCTTTTTGTTCCCTTATTTTTGAAGTTGTGGAAGTTGTTTGTTTTAGGTTAAAGTTTCAATCTTTTTGGTTTTGGGGATTTTCTTCTGTTGGGTTTAGTAAGAGAACGAAGGTAGGACTGGTCTAGTGTTTGTCTGTTTAGTTTAGAAGAAGTCTTCATTACGGGAGGAAATGAAAACTAGGGTTTGGGCGATATGATTCTTGAATTTTATAGTTGTTTTGTTGTTGAGAAAGTTGGGGATCGAGATTGAGAGATGGTGAGATAATAAAGCTGGGCGATCTTGGCTTTATTTCTCTCCGGAGAGTGAGATAATAAAGCTGGGGTTGGGTCGGAGATGCTGCGCTGGAGAATGGGCGGTGGAACAAAGAATTTCGCTGGCGATTGTGCGGCGAAGAATGGGTGGAGGAACGGAAAGTTTCGCCGGCGAGTTTTTGTCATAGAAAGATTCAGGCGAGAAAGGGGTTGTCGCTGCTTCGTTCGAATTAGGCATCACTGATTGTGGGATTGGTTCAGAGATTGTGCGATGGAGAGTAGTTGTCGGAATTTGAAATTTCTTAAACCCTTCGAGGAGGTGGTGGTGGTATTGACTGGTGGCGGTGGGTGGTTGAGAGCGGAGGTTGGGTTTCTTGGAATTGTGTTCTTCCTGAAGAAATGATGACGAGAAGAGTGATCTTCTCTTTGTAGACCCACAACTGCTGCACTGCTTTCTGGTGTTATTAATGGTGTTGTACTGGCGGTTGATGGTGGTGAAGCCACTGGCTTCGTTCGATTTAGGGAGAGATGGTGGTGAAGAAATGTTTGTTTTAATTTAATTTGAAATGTTAAATTATATTTTGACTATTTTACCCATGATATTAACATATTTGTTTATGTAATGAATATAAAAAAAAATTGTCACATAAGCTTGTTAAGGTCCCACACAATTAGCCACGTCAGCAATTGCTGACGTGGCGTGTTCAATTTGTGTAATTGGAAAAAATTGATAGTTTAATAACCTAATTGACAAAATTGAAAGGTGGATCACCGAAGTGGAATATGGCCTATAGTTTAGGATATTAATTCATATTTAAGCCAATTAAAATCTACTACTACAATTAAAACTCTCCTAATGAAAAGCTACTATTATAATATCCTACTAGAAAATTTAATTAATAACTCAATATTTATCTCTAAATAACAATACAAAATTAATAACAACATTTTTGAATTTCTTCTTCCGTTCTGCATCAGTTGTTCATTTCAGTTACTAACCAACAGATTTTGCCTCAAAACAATTTGGTTTGGCACAATAAAATTATTCCGAAAAGAATAGCTCAATACTCGAGTTAAGCCGAATCAAATGACAAATAATTCTTCTCAATAAATTATTTCACAATATATAATGAACTTCGTAATTCAAAGAAAGAATTAAATGAAATTCAACAATTTAAATCACATCGTTGCACTTTGCGTAAGTACATAAATCGAATGAGTTAGAAAAGTTGTCTGATAGCGTCTTCTATGTTTACGCTAATTTTTCGTCTTTTGTATGGCCTCTTGAAGTTGCAATCTTGAATAAGCAAGACTTGATTTTCTACCTCTCAAATATATGTGATCTTACTATTGCTTTTGAATTTAATGAAGGTTATTAGCATGGTATGAGGGCCTTATTTATAGACAACCAAGACTTAGGATATAATGGTCATCACACCACAATCAATCAAAGTGGCCAACAAGGCCACCAATGCCTAACATCTCCACCACTTACAATTGACCAACAAGGCCATGTCCTACCACTTGTGTCTTGCAACAAATGTGTTGCAAGGCTTGGCTACATCTCACCTCTCCAAGTTTGACAGCACCACAAGCAAACCCTTTCATAATGCTTGACAACACATCATATGCTTGGCTACATCTCACCTCTCCATCATATGCTTGACAACACATTAAAGCAAGCAAAACTCAATTTGGTGACTAACTCTTCAAAGCAAGTATCAATACTTGTAAGCTTGTAAATATTACATACTTTCATAATGACCAAAATATATATACTTTCTCTACACCTTAACCAGATCCCACATACTTTGGTTACTCCAAACTTGGCTTAGCATCTAGTTTGGTCATTAGTTAGCTTTCCTAACTAATTCGGTTAGTCGAAATTGTTGACTTTTCCAAAGTTGACTTGGCGTTTTTTGAATAGTGATTTAGCGTTTTTATGAATAGTGATTTCCTAGTTGAGTTTTATAAAAAAAGTTTGTACTTATACTTGTAATGAACCCACACATTCAATCACATAACACATAATTTCAATCACAAAAAAATCCTTTATTAATCATATAAAGTTACATTACAAGTCTTGTAAGGATTCGGAATATTACAATAACAATAGGATTCACTGGTATAAAAAATAGCTTTCTGGCAGTCGAGAGTTAAATTTTGGATAGTTTTATTCTCTTGTATAGCATTTATGTGTTGCTGGCAAAAACTGTTGGGCTCATTTGTACACTGAACTTCTCACTTCTCGGAACACAGGTGTGGGAGGTATCCTCCGGAGGTTAGAACGGCTATCCCAGTTGATGGAAGATTTGAACATATTGTCCTGTCATGCAACACTACTTCTGATCATGGAATTATTTGGATTGAACGAGAAGCAGAAAGGGCTTTAGAAGTAAGTGGGAAGTAAATCTATTAATTTGACTTGTCCTGAAACCTTAACAAATTGGTTTTGCAAATTCTCAACTTCTTATACAACATGTTTGTTTCCAAATAACCAGAAGATGAGGAAGAAGCCAAAGATGAACCTTGCTCTTTATGGACCTATATCATTATTCTTATCAAAAAATAAAATTCTAGCACCCATCATTATTCTGTTAATTTAAATATCATTCTGTTGTAAAGAGTACTATTGTTTCAGATAATGAGGGAGAGCATTTCTGAGACCATTACTACTGCCCCAAAGGTACAGAAACTTGAGAGGCTACACACGATTGAAAAAGAACACAAGGATGCTTTGGAAAGAGCTGTTAGTTTGAACATACCTCATGCGGTGAGTAGCTCTGAAGAACCATCTAGGGACAAGGAGAAAGGATCCTCATCAGGAGACAAGGACATTGAAGATTCTCAAAATGAGAGTAAAGTTGCCCAAAAACCTACATCAGAATCTGCTGGAGGAGGAACCAACTGGAACGAAGTGGTTGGGTTGCTTTTGGACAAAAATGAGTTGGAAAAACTGGGACTAAAGAGAGATGCAGCTGCCCCCTATTGACCCCCAAGCAGATAATTGCATGCTAACAGCATCACCTGATAGTTTTATCCCTCTTTGGTTGTGTGCATCAAATCATTCTTCTTTCACACCATATTATTCCGGTGTCATCTCATGCTCGTTTTTCTTTCCCTTCAACCATTTTTACTATATATTTGAATTCACATTTGTTTTCTTGTAAATGCTGAGGTATGGCCAGCACTATGTATATTCAGGGTTGGGCACCCATGAGCCATGAGGGATGTAAATTACGTTTCCAAATATGTCTAAAAGAGGGTCATATATATCAATTCTATTGAAGATTTTTTATTTTATTTTTTTGCATCTATAGATATGCAAAGGTTTAAGAGTCCTATTACCGGATGTGTAATGGTATGTTGAATTAGTTGATACCCAACCATGGTCGAATTACAATTTGAATTATTAGAGATCCACATTTTTGGAGCTTCCGGTGCTTTAATCTTAAACAACTCACTCGTCTTACTCAAATTTATATCCTATGCAATAACTCCATAGCTCACTGAACCAATTCTTTATGCAATTAGTTTCAAACTTACAACTTACATGGCAAAACAAGCTACCCCAAGTATGGGTTGTCATTTTCAAACTTTATATTATTTGAATCAAAATGAAGTCTTATAGCATATTAGACTAGTTCTGCTGTTTCAGAAAAAAAAAAGAGAAATAAACTGTATTACAAGCCACCAAAAGGATAAACAATATTCATCGACCGACATAGTGACATTATAATAGAGCGTACTAAACGCAAAAACGAACTCGTCCACTCAAAAGAGATCCAAAATTTACAAAATAGAAATGATGTTTGGTGCATGCAGAATAACCCCTTTAAGCTTTTGTACAGCTAATATTGCTACTCAGAATTAGTAGATGCTACTTTTTAAAACTAGAAAATCTTCATCAAGTTTGCATGGCTTCTGCATGATAGTTCTCCAGTTCCTTGTCAAGCTGATCAGCTGACTTGTCGACATTTCTCTTCCCCCCACGGCCACTTCCTCGACCACGCCCTCGGCCCCTGCTATTGCCACCGCGACCACGACCACGAGGTCCCTGACCAGGGCCATTCATCATGCCCCCACGGCTCCTCTGACTACAACAAAACAAATTAGATCATGTAAATTAAGAGAAGTCGAATAGATCATGTAAATTAAGAGACAAGCTGAACTAAAATTATTTTCATGCAGAAAAGGAGAAAATTACTTTCAATAAACAACTGTTTTTTTATTTAATAAGTAGGTAAATAAGGGATACTAAACCGCAAAAGTAAGGGTGAGTTCATGTACAAATGTTTGAGCATCCAATATTGGATACGAATATTGATATTTTTGTGCAAGCTAACTTTAGAATATTGGAACATAAGTGTACCATACTTGGGAATGCAAAAGTACGTGATTCACTAGGTCAATAAGAGTACCTGAAATCGATGAATACTAGTCAAACTATACAAAGTTTGAACTCAATCCTCTAACCAATCAAAGATTAAACAGACGTAACAAATCTCAGTCCCTATAAGTCCTAGAAAGAGGTTTCTCCGAGAGAGTGCCAAAATAAAACAAGCTATGAATAAAAGGGAAGTTAAACTTAGTCTGAACCCAATCCTCTCACAAATCAAGATTAAACACTAGGAACAAATCTCAAGTCCATAGCGACGTATGTTTGGCAAAAGTTCTAGAAAGAGGAACTCTGGCCTGAGATGCAATACTTATCACACATGAGAATATATTATTCTATTAGGATCATATCATATCCAACTATCACAAATGTGATACCAAAACCCAATATCACAAAACAGGTGCCAAAACCTCACAAGAAATGAACCCAATTCTAAACGTGACTTTTTTTTTTTTGAGGAAAAAAAAATCTTATGAGCTCAAAATCATCAAGATTTGATTACCATTATGTCCATTTGGATTGTAATTCTAGTCAGAAAATGTCTGAATTAGGTAACCAAAAGATATCAAATAGCATAATGGGCTAAAGAATATGATGCTCAAGATAGTTCCAAAGACATGGTTAGTAGTTACTTGCAAATGAAAGACTTACCCAGAAATACGATTAATTGCAGCAGCGCCTCTGCCACGAGGCCCACGACACATTTCCGGCCTGCACAATGTCAAATTTCAGTTGAGCTTCAAATTGCTACATCATTTACAATTATTGGTGGGAAAAAATGAGTACTTGGCAATAGTCAACAACAAACATGAAATGAATATTTCAACCAAGAACTCTGCTAATCTTGTCTTAAGTAGGACCTCATTGCAAGTCCCACAGATTAAATACCACTTCTTTGTGGAGGGAACACAACCAAATTAATATATGTATCATGGATATAAACGATAACCTAAAACATAAAAACATAGCTGACCACTCAAATCAAATTCTTTTGCCAACATACATCACTTATACAAACAACAATCAAAATCTAAGAAGTATGACTATACAATCTATGCAGATTACTTAAACCTATACATATCTCACAGCCGTTATATATTTGTGAAACTGAATAGCTTTCCACCTTTACCACAAGATAAAGCTTGGTGCCATATATAATCTACTAGTATAAAATACAATTTTCCTATACAAGAATCAATTGTGAAGCCTGTCGATGGATCTTTACTCTTCGATAAGTACTACTATCCACTAAGTCAGCCAACAGAATCAGCAAAGATTTAGGTCAGACGGACATTTACCAATCTATTAAAACTAAATGGAAACAGACACCCAGGTCAGGGTGCATAATGCTTTAACTCGAAATCCTATAGCAAAAACTAATCGACAACTCAGCCCCAGCCCCAAAGAAAAAGGAATAGAAAGCAAAGAATAAAGGGCAAGACAAACAAATTAGGAGGAAACGCAGAAAGGATAAATATATGTTAAAGATAAAGTCACTTACGTCATCACAACTGTCCTCCTTCCATTTACACCTCCAACTACATTCACACGAGCCGAAATTGAAATTGGGATCTCAGAGTTGGCGCCAACTATTTCAATCTTCATAGGCTTTCCATCCAATTGGACATTATTATATCTCTTCATAGCTTGAAATGCATCACTTCTACGAGTAAACACCACTTCAGCAGAGCCCTATAACAAACTTGAACGATTAATGCAACAATAACAATAAAATTACCAACGCGTGATGACTTTTCAGCACTGTAAGAGCAACATACTTAAAACTAAGGTAACTAAAAATACAAATATTCTCATGCCAATCATTTAATAGCCAGACAGGAGAGATTTTCACTCGGAACTAAGAACACAAAGACACTATAGTCCCTACAATATTTTTATTAAAAAAATTGCCTTGACAAATGAGCACACCACAATTATTTTAGAAAGGCTGACCTGGAGTTTTCATGAAGACAGAATGTCACTTTTAATCGAAACCTTCTTACTAAGTAGGACTACCTTTTCCACATCTTGCATGATAGCATTTGATATACAAATATGCAACTTGTATGACATGTGCACCGGAATAAAGAGCAACGTAACACTGCTACAACTAAATTCCTTATTCATCTCATGAATGTGTTAAAACTAAAAATAAACAAAGCATTTGATTCCCACATGGATCAAATAATATTTATTAAGAACAGAAACAATGAACTAGTACAAGAAAAAGAAGTCTGAGACTTTATACTTACACTTGGCTGACCATTTTTGTCATAATGAATTGCATATCGCTTTAGCTCTCCAATTTCAGAGAAAAGTTCCTGACCAGCAAAAGCCCATTTAATTTCATGAGAAATCCACAAGGAACGGTATAATATGAAAATATATGGCTCAGGCTGTACCCTTATATCTTCATTGGAAACTCCACCATCCAAGTTGGAAACAAACAATTTTGCTCCGTTTTCAATGCCAGATAGCCCAACGGCTCTAAGGCTCTCTTCCAACAAATCACGCTGCCATGGTAAACTCTTTGTTCTGCGGATTGACTGATGCAAGCATACCGAAAAAATAACCCACGTTGGAAAAATATGTCAGCACATTACCATAAAATAAGACGACTCACCATTCTTGAAGAATAAATCAGAAATCATGATATCACGATTTGAATCCAGAGATATTGAAATGTTCAAACCATGAAGTAATCTAAGATCGATGCAAATTGAGCTATAAATACAGATTGTAGATGGGAGATGAGGATTTCACCCACTGCACATGAACTGGTACTATGCTACAAGTGAAAGCTCCAGTTCTGAAGTTCAGCGAAGGAAGCCCCTTGGCAAAAACAGCATGAACTAGGATATTGATATAGTATCTATCCCAGAAGAAATTCCATAATAGCAATAGGATCCATCATAAACTCCCCCTCTAGACAACCAATAATCACAAATTTTAAAGTGATTGAATTAAATAGAAAGGATTAGATATGGGTAAAGAAATTCAAGTCCCCTATTGTTAGTGGATAATAAAGCTCTGAGAGCAAAAGTTCTTAATATCAACTAATGAAGCTCCTTGCCATAATATGCTAGAAAGCACCACTCTAACTTATAGTGAGGCCAGCAAAGATTTCCACTTGTATCAAATAGATCCATTGCATAGTCCCAGAATGCAGCCCACACTAACAGGATACCGTGAAGATCATGGTACCAATGCACTGCAATGCAACAGTACTCTTGTGGCTGAGCCATAGTGAGCATTTCCAGGAACAAAATGTCACAGATCCTCTTATGTGAATTTTTTTTAAGTATATCCTTGTGTTTGGATTTCTAAAGCATGACATATTCTCTAGCAAATTCATAAGATATCCATAGTTTTGAGCTTGCCTTGGCAATGGTATGAGCTGATGGCCGAGAAGTATTCACCCTCAATGGACCACCACCCCTACGAGGAACTCCTGTCATTCTTCCACCACTAAATGACCCTCCTCGCCCGCCTCTGGGCCTACCTTGTCCTTTACCTCTCCCTCTCTCAGTATTACGCCTACTTTTAATCATATCATCAAGTGACATATCCAAAGAAGCCATTTAGTATGCAGATAATGAAACCCGGTCCAAATAAAAAGTAAACCTGCCAAATAACAAAAAGATAATTAATTGATAGATGATACAAATGCATCAAATGTGTTATACAACACTTCCATGGATCAGGACAATTCATGGTTGATACTCTTATAAAAACAAACTCGATCAAAAACATTGTTATCCTATAACATGTGCCACCAAGCATTTCCTGTTTGTTTTTGGAACAAGAAAATGTCCACGCGATGTTAATTATAAAAATGTAATATTACAAAAAGTCGGGAGGTGCAACTGCTACATGAACATGCAGATAAAAAAGGTATATACACAATCATAAAAATCAATGATATAGTTCAATAACAATACAAGAAAATATTAAAAGAAAAAAAAGGGTAGGGTATAATTTAGAACATTGTTCATTCTACATTCAAAATCAAGGCTTTACTCACTCCTCAAAAACAGCATCCCACAACCCAAATCCTCAAAACAAGTTTTTTTCCAATTTGTTTTCCAAACACTGGGCTCAAGGAAACAGCTTTCTTAACTAATAGATTATGTTCTTTCGAGAAAATAATACTCACATAACGTAATATAAGTTTGCATCCAATCAACTCAAGTCAACTCAACTTTAGATCACAAAAGAAAGTAAATTAAAAATAAAAAACTAACAAACATACTTCATATGCATAAGCAAATCAACCATATAATAGTCTCACAAATCGACTATGAAGAAATTACCTTCAGAAAATCGCAAATCTATATTAGGGATCGAACAGATCTGTTATCTTTCCGAACAAAATCAGATCGAAATAAATGAGAGAAGACGATAATGGATATGCGGAACAATGGAAAATCGTTGGCTGCTAGATAAAAAGGAGGAGCTTCAGAAGAAGAGCTGTTTTTCTAGGGTTTTGAAAGGAAAAAGGGTACAAAGAGCGAATCTTTTCATCCGATTATAAATTGGATGGGAGGTAATACGTTATATACATACCACCTCCGAATATAAAATCTATTAACAGAACTTTCCTTCCTTAAAAGAAATTACTTTTAGTAAAATTTATAAATTCAAGCTCACCAACGGTTGGTGCGAAACAAGGGTGGAAAAGATAATAATGTTCTAATATATTATTATATAAAAATATTTAATTTTAATTTTAAGAAATATTTTTATAATAATTAAATATTTATTTAAATAATAAATATTTAAATTATATATTATAGGTTCATTCGATCAATTATCAACCTTTAAATTTGGATGTAATGCATATTTATTTAGTTTTGATTATAAAAAATAATATTTTAATTTGTAGTGAAATTTTATATTTAGTAATACTTACAGTTTTTTAAAATTTTAATCAGAATAAAAATATGAAATTCAAATTTTAATAAGTTTTAATTAATTATAATAACCAATTATTATGTTCTAAAAAATTGCATATTATTAATATAATTAATTATTTGATTGATAAAATTTCAAATTTTAGTAAATTTAATTTAATTAAAATATTATATTTATATTGAAATTCGTGATTGATATTTATAAATAGATTGCGCTATATGTTAAGATATATATATATATATATATATATATATATATATATATATATATATATATATATCTTAATAAAATTATAATAATACAATTATCCTACATAATTTTTTTTTTAAAGATGTATTGTGTTACGTAAAATTATAATAAAAAAAAGACTTGTAATAAAATTGTTGGAACCAAAAATAAATTTTTATAAAATAGTATTTATGCTAATATGAATATGAAAGATAAATTAATTTTATTTTAATATTTCAACACTGGTAAAAAAATAATATTATAGTTCCCTAAAATATTATACCCTTACAAATATACAAATAATCATGTGTGATTAGTCTACGTCATAAAAGAATTGTTGATTTTATTTGTGATAAATATGTAGTTCTTGTGTATAATAGTATAAGACCCCGACTTTTATGAATAAATATGAATTTTTTATAATTATTATTTTTAAATATTATGAAATGAATTTGATATAATGTTATAGTTGTGGGTAATATTTAAAAATTTTGTAAAGTACGCAAGTTGTTTATAATATTCGATTAGTCGGAGAATATTCGTATGACGGCACAATTATTGGTGGACCCTATAACGAAATTATTGTCTGATTGAGAAAACGACAAAAAATATATTTTATGAAAATAACGGCGGAAGTTTTACCGTTAACTGTTGAAACACCTAGTGTTAAAAGTACAGGAATACGCGTGGTTGAATAATAGTACACAGTATTAATTATTAATACTTACGTCAGAAGTCACTCAATTTTGTTCAATTATTGTTTCAGTAATTGCTGCATAGTATCTCACGTTATTTGATTCAATTATTGTTAATATTTTATATATTATTAAATCAATAATTGAGATAACAAAGTTGTTAATATTATTATTTGCATTATTAACGATGTCTAAAAATTATGTCAATGAGAGGTTTGGTCACCTAATTGTGCGTTAATAGGGAGAAATCCTTATTGAAAAGCTTCCCTCTTTTCTGGGAACGACCTGGTCGATTAATAGTGTGAATTATGATAATGATGATGAAATTTTGTTTTATTAGTATTATTAATGTAATAAAACAGAAAAAAAATTTATATAAAACAAAATACTTTTATAAAGTTATTCTTTTTATTAGGCTAATAGTAAAATCTTTTTATATAAAATAGAATACTTTTATAAAATTATCTGTTTTATTAAATAATAATTAGAATATATTATATTTTATTATGCATAGTATTTACATAGTGTCTGCATAGTGTTTGCATAGTAAAAACTTTTTATATAAAACATAATATTTTTATAAAATTATTCGTTTTATTAGATTATAAATAAAATATATTATATTTTATTGTAAACCAATCTGGACCGTCCATTTAAAAGTAAATCAATCTGGATCGTTCATGGATTGGTTACTATTCAGTCCATTCTTCTATAAATAGAAGCACATTCATTTATTATTTCTTACGAATTCACTGAAACTCTAGATAGATAAACTATAGAGAGAATTCTTCTTTTATAATATTGAGCGTATTTCTTTAGCGTTCAAGAAAGCTTTGAGCGTAGTGCAAATTTCTTCAAGTATATCTCCGCTCTACCGTCGGAGTACTCTTTTTTATAAGGTAAGGGGTATATTGTTTTTCATATTCATGAAGAGAACTTCTGTTATTCCATTCTTTATTATTCTGTTGGAATAACCTGTATACGCGGTCTACCCTATACTTGGTGAAATTCTTTTGTTATTCTATTATTTATTATTCCGCTGGAATAACTTGTTTATGCGAAGTACCGCATACATGGTGAAATTTTGTTGTTATTCTATTCTTTATTATTCTGTTGGAATATCATGTCTGTACGTTTTACGCCGGACCTGGTTCCGTCTTTATTATTCTGCTCGAATATCATGTCTGTGCGTTTTACGCCGGACCTGGTTCCGTCTTTATTATTCTGTTGGAATATCCTGTCTGTACGTTTTAAGCCGGACCTAGTTCCATTATTTATTATTCTGTTGAAATAATCTGTCTATGCGAAGTACCGCATGCATGGTGATTTTTGTTGTTATTCCATTCTTTATTATTCTGTTGGAATATCCTGACGGTGCGTATTACGCCTAACCTGGTTCCGTTATTTATTATTCTGTTGGAATAACCTGTCTATGCGAAGTACCGCATGTATGGTGATTTCTTTTGTTATTCCATTCTCTATTATACTCAGTTGGTTAAAGTTTTGATTTCTATACTCCATAAAATTAGTGGAATATCCTTGATATTTGCGCTTCATCCAGTATCTTTTATGAAAATATTCTTATGAGCATTCTTGAATTTTACTCTACAAAGAAATATCACGATGACAATTTGGACATTATTAGTTCCTGGATAAATTAAATTTTGAACTTGTTTTATTGAATTCTTATATCATTGTCATCATCCTCATGTTTATATTATGTTGAAAGTCATGTGTGACCTGTAGTGCATAGATGGACTTGGTATGATTATGACCAGGGACTTATCGGTATAATCATGACCGTAATGTTATAAATGATGTGGTAAAAGTCCTCATTGGCCCGTAGTGCATTGATGGACAGTTGTTGGCATGATCATGACCATTGATGAATACACGGATATCTTTGGCCCGTAGTGCATGGATAATTTGTAGTTGTGATATTAATGAATATCATTGGTCGTAGTGCAGGGATGATGTGGTTTATTTATTAAGCTTATTTCTAACGATAAAAATGATGAAAAACCTTTTAAATTATAAAAGATAGTAAATTTTATTATCTACTTGACTCTTTTGATGGATTGTATATTCCGCTGCAGTTAAACTTGATGTATATTGTATTTTATCAGTTTAACATTGTTGAAACTTAATGATAATTTATTCTGCATTATCTTAGTCATAATATTTTTTACTGGGCTAGTTGAGCTCACCCTTTCTTTCACTGTTCTCTTCAGAAAATGAGAACGTAGCCGGGACTAGTCGGAGAACGGAGTGACGGTCCAGATGATAGTATTAGTAGTCCTCACTATTCTGTTAAATAGTATGACAATAAATATAATGAGGACTTATTCTGAGAGTGAATATTGTCTAGAAGATAATATTTGTATTAAAACTCACAACTCTCTTATTGTATATTAAAAATTGTATTTGTATTCTGTACCATTTATATGGCGACTCAGAATAGATAATGTATACCTATTTTGGGGCGTCACAAATAGGACTATATGGCATAGTAGAATATGTTATATTATTTTAATTAATTACATTAAGTTGTAATAATAAATTTTGTAATAAAACTGGTAAAATAAAAAATCTCTTAAAAGTTACTTTTTCAATTAAAGGTTGGTTGAGTTTTTTTTAATACTTTACAATTTTTGTCAGTATATATTTAATTATTATAAATTTGTATAGTACTTGAACTAATTTAAATATAAAAGAAAAAGATCTTTCTTTTTATGTTTCAATTATAAATAATAATATTTTTAAATTTAATAAAAATATATTCTCTTAATTCCAAATTGTAAGATCAGTATTGATTTTTTTAAAAGTTAATTTGAAAAATTTTCAAATATAATATTGGCATGATTCATTTAAGTTTTAAAAAATAATAACTCTTATAACAACAAATACTTTTTAGATAATTTATAATTTTTATAATTGTATCGCCATAAATACACGACTTCATGTATTGAGTTTGAAAATGCTTAAAATTAACTTTAAAAACGCGTCATATTGATTTTATAAATTAGAATGGATGTAACATTTTTTTTTCATACATACTATTAATAATAACAATTTATTTGATTTTAATGTGAATTATATTTTAATTTTTTAAGAAATAAAATTATTTTAAACCTTTAAAATGATATTCTTATAATTATTACATTCAGATTTAAATAATTTTAAGATTTTACTAATTAACTATAAAAAAATAAATTACATTTTTTTGTGAAATGGATAAAGTAAATTGTTAGATAATTAGTTGTGACATATGATAACAACACTGTGATAATAACATTGAATGCTACTATTAATAAAAAAATGCATTTCTAAAATTATTATATACTCACTATATTTTAAATTTAGAGATATATTTTTTTAGTCCGTTCTAAAATTAAAAATATATTTTTATTTCAAGACAATAAATTAACATAATATTCTTAATTTATCATTTATTTTTCATTATTATTTTTAATATCACAACTAAACTCTTAATTAATATTAAAAATATAAATTATTCTTAAAAATTGTCAGTTTACAAATTGTATATCTAATATTGGAACAGAGGAAGTAAAACTCTTTTTTGAAATAGAGGGAGATTTTAATTTAAAAAAATACTTTTGTAAGAAGCAAAAAATTTATGCATTTGGTACAAGTGTTTTTTTTTGCCAAGATGCGATTTATAAATTTATTGGAAAATGTAAAAAATATATAATACATACTTTTTATAATTTTTTTAAAACAATTTCATAATTATGAAACTATTTTTTTTTTTTGCATAATAAAAATATTTTTTGTCATAAACAAATTTTCTCATCTTGAAATTGACCCAACAACATAAAATGTAGTCATTAACCACCAAAGGATCGGAACGCTAACCTTTCGCGCCTCAATTTCTCTTAGTTCTCCGGTCATTCGAGTCAAATGCGAACCAGAAACCAGACCAAGCGACACCCTGTGCCGGCCGGTAAGTTTGCATCTCTCGTCAGTCACACACTTTCTCTCTCAACCATACTTGTTCATAAACAATTTACTTGCATCGTGTAAACCCTATTGCGCCGTTTGGGGTGGAAGTACTATTCTCAGTTGTTATTTTCACAATTGAGGGAGTATAATTTGTTTTGTGTAATTGTAATGATTTAGGTTTTTCCTAAAAAATTGCTAAATGAGCCCTCTATGTTTGTATAAAAAGTATGTTTCTTGCTTTTGTGGTGATACATGGAATGTATTTCAATGAACCACAATAGTATTCTCCTTCTTGACAGGTGCAGAAGACACTGAAAAAGCCTCGACGTGATTCTGGAAGCTATTTAAAGTCTGTTGATGATAATGGTTTGTTGTGTACCACAAATTGTCACCTGCCTTAGTTTACTATGCTTTTAAGTATAAATAATTTAAGCAAGAACGCTAGGGCATTGGTGTGAGATGTAAATTATAGAAGTATCTTGATTTCAGGAATTCTTACTGACATATCACAAGAGGCAGTTGGCAAACTTTTGAAACGAGTTAATTTACGTGGCTCACGAGGGTTGAAAAAGCAAGATAGTTATCTCCATAAATGTGATTCCATAGACAAGGTTAGTGTTCTTATTATACTTTACAATAGGCAATTGTGTATAATGACAAAATTCTTGAATTGAGCAGCTTCATTTTCATTTAGTCAAAACTTATTCTTTGCGAGTACTTATCTAGTGGGTTGCAGGACACACTGAATAAAGTTTCAATTTCACTTTGAAACTTCAACACTTGATTTACATATTATAGAATTATTCATACAAATCGTGCAATTTGTTCCTTTTAATCTCAATTTTTAGTTAGAGACCGGTTCAAAGGAGAATGAGATACAAAACTCTTCTCCAACAAAAGAGAAGGCAGAAGGTGGAAGTTCTAAGCATGCTAATCCTCATGGAGATGATGAGATGGATGAGCCAGACTGGGAAGATGGATCAGTTCCCACTCAGAGTTCCTCAAAGGATCATCAAGAGGACAAAGTAAATAGTGTTACTATTGAATTTGAAGCATCACCTGATTCGGCGAAGCGGAAGCCCATCTGTCGAGCTTCTGCTGAAGATAAGGTGAATTTTATTACAGAGTTGAACATATTTTGGAGATGGTGTTAACTGATGGCTTTTTGCTTTGATTGAACCTGAGGATCTTTTGTACTTCTTGCAGGATTTGGCTGAGCTTGTTCACAAAGTTCATTTGCTTTGTTTACTAGGACGGGGAAGGTTAATTGATCAGGCCTGTAATGATCCTCTTATTCAGGTAATTTATTTTATTACTTAATTTTTTGACTAGGCACACTTTCTCTCACCTTGTTTTATTTTATTTATTGTGGCATCCTGTGAAGATTATAGCTGAATTATTATTGTCTATAGTATAAATCCAAAATTGACTAAAACATTAGTATTGTATAAAAATCTGAATAACAATTCTCTATTGCTATATAACTCTTGATAATTTCTCTGGATATCAGAAGTTCTGATTTAAGCCTCCTAGTACAGATGTTCGAAGTGGAAGCCACACACTGTCTACTGACTCTACTTAGGTTTCACAGTTGTACTATGCTGCATCTTTTAACTATTTAACACATATTGATGGAAGAGAATCGATCATGCGATGAACTTTTAGGCTTTTATTTTTGTGATGGTATAAAACCTGTATAATAGAAAATAATTTTTTTGAGACATTTAAACGTGCACATTATGCATTAGTTTGAACGTTGAAGTGTTTATGGAGTGAATGATATTTATTTTTGGGACACGTTAAGGAATTTCACAAAAAATGCATATTTTTATTTTATACAGGCTAGGTGTGTTATTAGTGTTTGTGGGATAGTGAAGCTCTTAGTTCAACGTGAACTATCAATGGGATTTAAATATGTCTAGGGCATTACCCACAGAATACTAACAAGTGAGAAAATTAGGTTTCAAAGATCTCATACACAGTTACAATGAAGCAAATGGTGGTCCAACAGTTCCCAAGCCTGGCGACACTTCCTGTACAGATTCACTATGAATTTCCCTCCCTACCACATGTTATCTTGAGTCAAGCTTTCCCCTCAGGCTGCTGCCCCTGAGAAGAAGACCAATTTTTTGGAACTTTGGTGCACTTCCACGCTATGGAACTGAAAGGGCTTCAAAGTAAAAACGTACCAAGAATCTCCTGCACCCATGTTCCTTCAAGGGTTTTGTAACTTCGAGTGCTATTTAAAAAATGATGGATGTAAAATGTAAATAGTCAGTTTTTTCAGTTCATAGATAGAAATGTGGTTCATAAACCAGTCAGAAAGAGCTTAGAGTTCCAAACTTTGAGGTGCTTGTAGATATATCTTTTGATTCTTTTTATAAACATTCCCAGTACGAGTTTCAGACACTATATTCAAGACTTCATAGGAAAAGGTGACCATAATATCCTTTGCAGTATCCAATTGTTAGGGTGTGTGATAAAATATGGCTACTGAATACGTCAAAATTTGACCGTCAGATATTGAATCAATTTGCATGTCATGCAAATATAACAATCAGTATATAGGGACACCAACATATTCATATCGCAGAAAGCCTCATGCTAGGTCTTAATATCTTAGTTTGTATGATGTCTGTTTATTGGAACTGATTCTCTTGGAAAATGTGCTTGAGTTCTTTGTACTAAGTGAAGCTTATAAGGCAGTCAGATTCATTGACTTCTACCTCTCTTATTGGACATTGTGAATGTCAATGCCCAAGCTTTTCAATGACTCATAGAGCTGTCCAGACATCCTATTTCACATTTTTACGGTATTGCTTCATAACTTAACATGGTCCTTCGATGTTTTATGCATGGTATCTTTAGTTTTTTTTCCCTCCCCAAGATATATGCTTCAGTATTTTTAGGCTTCTGTGGGCCTCTGCTCTGCGCATGAGTGGCTTACGTTTCTGGTGTATGACATAGAGAAGTGTTAGTTTGTTTATTACTTTATATTTCTAGTCTTATCCATTGCTCTTTCAAGCGTTTTATATACTTGTTTGTTAATTCTGGTATATGTTTATGTGATAGCAGGCTGCCTTACTGTCACTAATACCATCCCAGTTTTTGAAGATTTCAGAGGTCTCAAAACTTACTGCAACTGCTTTGGCTCCTCTAGTCAACTGGGTACAGCCTCCCTCTAACCATCCCAGCTGTCCAGTTTCATATTTTAAACTTATTCCTATCTGTTAATTATTTGATTCCTTTTGCATCTTGCAGTTTCATAATAACTTCCGTGTCACAAGTCCAGGTGGTACAGAAAGATCATTTCAATCAGCTTTGGCATTGGCTCTTGAGATGCATGAAGGCACTGCAGAGGAGGTATTTTTTTTGCTCTCATATGCATACATTTTATGTATTTATCGCATCAAACTTCCTTGCGCATGTGTATATACATTGTATACTTGTTTTTATATGCTGGATTGCAATATGCTAAAACAGACTCCATAATATGGAAGTAAACGAGCTGTGTACTAGAGACCGGTACTGATCCTTGTTGGGTATTTTATTTTCTTTATCTTCTTTGCTACTCAACTTTGTTGGTCATTGCAAGTGCTGGTCATACCACTATGGACGAGACTCTTTTACTATCTGGAGTATAGTAATTGTACAAATAAAGCTTGGTTAAAACTATCCAAGTCTTGAGTAACCAAACCTCAACTTAACGGGGAACATACCTGCTTCCAGTTAACTAAGTTATACTTGCTACCCTACACCTCAGCACCTCCCAAAAATTCCCACATAAGCTTATGAAGCCTCTTTATGGTTTCTCCTCTTTCTTATCGAAGCCCAAAGCAGAAAAATTAACATGAAGTACGTCGACAAGTTTGAAACTGCGCTTTCAATAAGAACCAACCTACCACCTTTGGACAACTATCCCTCTCCCCCCCCAAACCCGGCTCAAGCCCATTCCTTCCTTTCAGTGAAGGCCCAACACGACAACACTCACTCTTCTGTTTAGAAGACAAAACACTTGGGCTGCTCAAAGGTCAACTGGCAGAAATGAAGCAATTATATATGGTTTTAGCTCTTTATACGATATCTATGTTATTTGATATGGAGTTTTCAGCTTTTTATATAGGATCTATAAAGTCCTAGTCGTACTTCTACGTTAAGAACAATCATATTCCTTGTTCTTCATTGTGTGTTTTGTCTTTTTCAAGAAATGTGAATGAGCTCAACAACTCTTCTGGTCTTTAAAAATCATATTTTCTGGAGTTCTATATTATGTTTGCACCCTTTTAGTTGAGTTGGCCAATACAAATTTCTACATTGAAAAGTAATAACATTCCAGCAGAGATGGACCAAAGTTGGATCAATAAATGAACATCTTGGTCAGCGTTATGAGTAAAAGTTACGAGTTCATTTTTCTTGCAGGTTACTGCGTTGTCTGTGGTACTGTTCAGAGCTTTGAATCTTACAACCCGGTATTGTGTTATTAAAAACTTACTTTGTGTTTTATTTGCATTTCAATGCTTTGTTATGCTTGATATTAAAGTTTGTACTGTGTGTGTGTTTGTGCACCAGATCTACTCGTATTCCTTGAGGAATAAGTGGTTAGACAATCTAGGTGGTTATCTGTATTGATGTATTGATGTTTCGAGAGAGAGGGAAATAGGGAGGGAGAGAGAGAGTGAGGTGCGTTTGATGTTATAACTGATTAAAAATGGCCATCAACTTATAGGGTTATTATTTTCTAAAGACTTGACATTTTTTTTCTGATCAGCACATTATTTTTACTTATCCATTATTAATGAAGTGGATAAGCATATTTATGGGCAGTAAGCTCCCAAAATATGAAATAACGACTTTGAGCGCTTAAAAAAGCACACTGGAACTTCGAAGTGAAAATGCTCCTCTGATTTTCATTCCACCTTTCGGAATCTTTTTAATTTTCATGGGATATGTGGTAATTGACAATAGTTGAATCAAACATATAACTTTTGTGTATCAAAAATGTTTTCCCCCTTTTCTGAATTTCGTATGTAAGATATATATCTTAAATAGTGTTGCCAAAATTGAAGGGCCAATTTTTATTTTTTCATTCTTAATTGGGAATCAAATTTTGGTAGAGGGGTCCTTGGCAGGGTTTAGCCATGGGGTTTTCATGCTTTCAGTAACATATATATATATATATATATATATATATATATATATATATATGTTGCCTTACAAGCATAAATATTTCTTCTGATTCTGCAGCATCATTGCCTTTTCACCTACTTATGTTGAAGGCTATACGCTTTCAGGTTTGTTGCTATTTTGGATGTCTCCTCCTTGAAACCTGATGTTGACAAATCAGAATCCACAAGTAAACACGCAAAAGGGGTACGTAAGGGGATTTTTAATTCTTCAACATTAATGGTGGCTCCGCCAGATCTGGTTTCTGGATCTCATGATAAACAATCTGCAAATGATGCCAAGAGCAATGTTTGTGAAACCTCTCTGAGAGTTTCTTGCAAAAATAAAGTTAACAAGACAACAAGTAGCATTTCTCAGCGCAAACATTCTGCCGCTGCAGGTCAATCGACTGATAAAATGTTGGTCAACGATTCTATCGTTCTTAACTTGTCAAATGATAAAATGTTGGATTCTCAAGCTTGTGAAGCTCATAATAATACGTCTGATGTTTGCTTTACAAAGCAGTCTAAGGAGCCAAAGAGGAAAGGGGATCTTGAGTTTGAGATGCAGTTGGAAATGGCTATTGCTGCTACAACATCTGGAAATTCTAAAAGTAACACAGATTCAGATGTGACAAACTTTCATTGTAATTCAAAAAATTTGTCATTGAAAGGAATGAAAAGAGTTAGAAGTGAAGAATTACCATCTTCCTCTCAGGGAATCTCTGTTGCAGTTGGATCTAGAAAAGTAGGAGCTCCTTTGTATTGGGCAGAAGTATACTGTAGTGGAGAGAACCTGACTGGAAAATGGGTGCATGTTGATGCTGTCAATGCAATTGTTGATGGAGAGGAGAAAGTAGAAGCTGCAGTTGCTGCATGTAAAACAACTTTGAGATATGCAATTGCTTTCGCAGGACATGGAGCTAAAGATGTGACGCGCAGGTTTAATATCCTTCCTGTTATCAGTACTTTCTTTTAGTTGTGTTATGATGTTTGGTAACTTATCTATTGGATGCATGAAGTTGAATTTTTTGATATTTGTTAGATTTTACGGCGGGCCTTTTTGGTCTCATTGCATCGTCTTTGTATGATTTCCTATAAGCATTTTTCGTTTTTCAAACAATTGCTTTTAGTATATAACCATAGATTTGTTTTTCTTTTTCTTTTGAGGTATAATGTCAGCTTTTATTAATGAATTAACAAATACAAACAAACAGCATACCCTTCTCTAAACTATCTTTTACATAAGAATTCTATCGGTAAAATCTTCTATCGGTAAAATCCCAGAATTTGCATATAACCAGTTGCTGAAAGTCCAAGGAACCTCTTTACAAGGAATTAGCTTATCTTATAAAAGAGTTTCAACATCTTTTCAGACTAATCTCCATCTCTTGCTATTAAGGCAGACATCCTCATATTGCTTTCCTCCCGCACAAAATTATATTAGTAGCCAATACCGATCTCTTGATGTGGGCAATGAATGTTTCATCTCATTTCTTAACCTTTTCCAGCAATGAGACATTTATGGGCTTAAAATAACACTTATCCCATTGTAGTTGGCACGATTTGTGCAATAGACCACTGAACTAATAAAAATGTTGGAATTACACCATTCTAACAGACGTCATAAATTTCCTACGCGGCATTGCAAAAAAAAAAAAAATTAAAAAAAGGAAAGTCTTACGTACCAGGCAAAACAGTAATAAAAAATATTTTAAAAACAATAAGTTACCGATTCAGTTTTTATTGTAAATTTTCTTTATTATTATTATATAAAGGAAATTATACTCTTCCAACAAATCTGGGTTCTTTTTTGCATCGGCATCGGCATCAACGTGCTTTCACCACCATCATCATTTCATTCATCTTACATATCACTGCAAAAACAATCTAAACCAACCTAATTGTTCTTTCTTTCCCATTTTCTTAGCTAAAGATTTGGATAATTAGAGAGTTGTTCATGGAGTACAAACCCTAGGTTTTATTGTTCATCAAATTAAAGTTTTGGGTAATCTTCTTCTTTTCATTTTGTTCCCTCCTTTCTCGATCTGGTCTCTCTACATGTATAATTTCTCTCTCTAATCTTCGCTATCAAACAATTTATGCTTGCTGGGTTTACTTTTGGAATTGTTTTTAAAAAACAAAAGTTTTAGATCTGGTTTATGAAGAAGATAGATGATAGGCAAATAACTAATTAAACCCATAACTAATTGGGAATAAGATAAGACGATGGATTGAGAAGAAGCTGAATTTGGGTAGTTTGATTTTGCGTTTTTGAGTTGAAGAAGATGGCTTGGTTTCAGCTAGCTAATTTATTTTCCATGTCATTTTTATTTTGTTCCAGCATTGCCACATAGGAAATATTTAGCCTAATTTAGATGGTGGTTAGATAAATTTGACGGAATGGGTTAATTGCATTATTTTTTTAGTTCAATTGGTTGATTAAATTTTTTTTCAGTTCAGTGATGAATTGCACAAATCGTGCCAACTACAATGGCGTAAATGTTATTTTTGCTGACATTTATGTAAAGTAGTTAGGGACTTAGGGTTTTTGGAGAACAGATGCTGCCTAGTTTCTGCTGCACAACAGGGTCTTATATTGCAGTGAACACCTACTCATCAATGCTGCGGAGTCCAGTTCTGCTACCTTCAAAGATAGCGGAAAAAACTGCTACTCAATTACAATCTACATATCAATGGAATATCTTCTTTTGGGGGATATGGGGGTCGTTCTGTCATCATAGCTTAGTGCAATTTCCTGACTGTCAAGATTTCAATGGAATTTGTCCCTTCATTTTATGCTTACACTTTTAGACTAGCAGTCTGTTAGCATCTTTTGGCGTGAGCATTTTTTTATAAAGTTTTTACAGATAAATGGAATGAAATATTTATACTGTAAGCTCTTTGTTATAAATCAAAGAGAATTAGTGGTTATGTTCAACCGTTGCATATATGGTCTACATTGGAACATAACCAAAGCCCCCTGGCACACATATTCACCAACTACATTAATTAACGTAGGCGCTACATGAAGAAGGTAAAATTCCCCTAGGTTTCCCAATTCCCCCTAGTTCCCTTCCTTGCCCCTTTGTCAGGTTCCCCCCCCCCTAGATGAAATGTATCCCTAGAATTAAATTGTAATAGAATAGGTTCTCACACACACCAAAAAAAAAAAGAGAGAAGGTTTTTTGTGCATGTCTATCATAGAAGCTCAATATGTTGCGGATTTAAGCATATATACATATTTATTGTTCCTTCCAATTTTTTTCTATGCATGCTGATTGGTGAGCTTCATGACTCATGATAAATGATTTCTACAG
Organism: Panax japonicus; assembly: GCA_020205505.1. NCBI lineage: Eukaryota > Viridiplantae > Streptophyta > Magnoliopsida > Apiales > Araliaceae > Panax > Panax japonicus. The sequence goes on along the minus strand of CM035098.1, from coordinate 55,385,814 downwards.
AGATGATTTCCCCCCATATTAATGGAGAATCAATCACTTGGTAATCTTTTATGTGATGATAATATTATATTGTTGTGTTACTCATGCCTCAAATTAAACTGCTGCTAGTAATTCAAAACTTTAAGACTATCTTTGACTATCTAGTAATTATATTATAGCTTAACCTTGTGTTAATCTTAGTACCCAGTGGAAGCTCTATTTTACATTTCAGGTACTGTATGAAGTGGTATAAGATAGCATCACAGAGAATTAATTCGAGTTGGTGGGATGCGGTGTTAGCACCATTGAAAGAGTTGGAATCGGGAGCAATTGGAGATATGGTCTTTTTGAGACAGGAGTGTTCACAGGAGCATGAAAAAACAGAAGCAGCTAGAATGCCTGTTCAATCATCGTTTGTGTGTGTATCAGACCCTCTAAACTCTTCTGCAAAGTTGACCACGGAAGTGTTGAGAGTAAATAGTCAGAAATTTACTGCAGCCTCTTCTGCAAAGAACTCCTTTGTTGCTTCCAGGAATTCTCTTGAGGATATGGAGTTGGAAACTAGGGCATTGACTGAGCCTCTTCCAACCAATCAACAGGTGCAATCAATTTGTATAGTTATATCGATAAAATATAGCAACCTTTGTTATGCATGTAACTTTCAAATTCTTTGCGACACATAGGCCTATAAAAACCATCAGTTGTATGCTCTTGAAAGATGGCTTACCAAGTACCAGATACTTCATCCCAAGGGTCCTGTATTGGGTTTTTGTTCTGGTCGTCCAGTTTATCCTCGAACTTGTGTCCAAATACTCCATACAAAAAAAAGATGGTTGCATGACGGGCTGCAAATCAAAGCCAGCGAGCTTCCAGCTAAGGTCTGATATGGCTCGTAGAATTTTAGTACTTGACACTTATATTAACATGTATATTTCTCTCTGGGTATTTTAAGTAGCATCTGGTAGATAATTAAACACTAAATATTGGACTTGTTTGTTTTAATCAGTATTTGAAGCGGTCACTGCAGCAGAGCAATACACAAGCTTGTGAAGAGGATGATTATGACGAGGGAGACTGTGCACAAAATACAGCTCTTTATGGAAGGTGACAAACAGAACCATTACAACTGCCTCATGCTATAAATGGGATTGTGCCAAGGGTGAGATTATGTTTACCTCAAAATCATCTGGAAGTTCAGTTGTTTGAAATAATAATGTAGTTAACTTGTACCTTTATTTTGATAAACCATTTGTTTTTTTTCTTCTAATAATTATAGTTCTTGGATTACAAAATGTTGTATCATATCCCAATTTTCTTGATCTCGTCCAGGTGAGTGCCCCAAAGATTTTTTTTTAATTAAAACTACGACTCGTAAAAAGAAGTTCCAGACAAGTCTGATAGTGTACACTTTTTCTAAAAGTGGTTTTTCTTTCCTAGCTTATGGATCTTATATGCATATAGAGTTTCATTACAGGAATGATGTTGAAAGGAAAGGAATTCCTTCCTTGCATATTTATGGGAAGTTGGACATTTTGTGAAGTTTTTCTGTCCTGTTATTTATAATATTTCTTTTTATCTTTTTTTTGTTTATTTGGTTTTGAGCAACATTACTTACTAGAGGTGAGGAATAAGGTGACACACCTACTATTATTTCCATGCTGGTGGGTGGTTGATTTACCATATATATGCGATAAATATGTGCTAAAATTAACTTTCCACATTATCTTTGATCCTTTCTTAACTACACTTTCCTCCATTGATTTTTTTTCCTTCCTGATATTGGATATCTGATGTTCATTATGTATATATGTCCATAATATTATTAGACTTGTCTATATGCTACTCATCATCTGTATGAATTTATGGAGGATGATTGAATCTTTTTTCTTTCAATAATATAACTGGAAATATCTCATCTTTGTATATTTGTATCTTCTTCTTTAGGAATTTGTCTGATTGATTGTGAAAATTTATCCTAATTTTAATTTCCAGAATGAGCGTGGCCAAGTTGATGTGTGGTCTGAGAAGTGCCTTCCCCCTGGAACTGTGCACCTGAAGTTGCCAAGGGTGGTCCCTATTGCAAAGAGGCTTGAAATTGATTTCGCACCTGCAATGGTTGGTTTTGAATTCCGGAATGGACGCTCCTTCCCTGTATTTGAGGGCATTGTGGTGTGTGCCGAATTCAAGGATGCAATTTTGGAGGTAAATTGATCTCAATTTTGATATTGAATGAACATTATTGCTACAATTCAGAAAAAGTGTTTATTCGTATTATTGTTTTATTATCCTATGGTCCGCCTCTGATTTGTATTTTTATGTGACTAATCTAATACAGTTGGCATTATCATCACAGCGATTTTTACATCATTATCTCAATTTTTTCTTAAATCATACGAGTTCTTGTTAATAATAATTACGATTACTTTTTTATACATGATAAATGTTGTTCCCTTATAATGTTTTCCATAAATTTTTTGATATACTTCTGGTACATTCCTGGATTCTATAGTATTCATCACGAATGATGCTACAATATCTTAGGTTGATTGTTTCTCAGGCATATGCAGAAGAAGAGGAGAGAAAGGAGGCTGAAGAGAAAAGAAGAAATGAAGTGCAAGCTATTAATAGATGGTACAACTTCTTTCGTCCATTGTAGTCAGGCAAAGGTTGAACAACTGCTATGGTGATGGTTCATCATCACACGCTTCAAATGACAATCAGAAAACCGACGTTGAGGATAAGAGGCAAACATCCAAGTGCCAGCAGCCAAGGAATAGTAAGCAGGATGCTCCGCCTTTGGGACCACAAGGAGACCATGAACATGTATTTTTGACAGATGATCAGACTATTGATGAAGAGAGTTCGATGCGGACTAAGCGTTGTCGATGTGGATTTTCAGTTGAGGTAGAGGAGTTGTAGTACCAACTACCAAACATGCATGCATCTGATTATTTACTCTTTCTTGTAATATATCTTGATGGTTTTTGTTCATTCAACCTAGGGTATTTGGTCCCCTTTTAACTAGGAGTCGTATTTAGCTGTGCTGTATTTGCAATCATTCTGATGCAACAGATGTGACATATATGAAACTGAAGGAGCTGAAACATGCTACATCTTCCTCCTCCCTTGTATTTAATATGCAGGATAAATTTATACCAAAAAGAAAGGAGGAGAATTGAAAGAGCTTTAATTGCGTGTAGAAAGCCATTAAAATCTTACTATGTTGGTCTGAAAATATGCTACCATTTGATGCCTTGATGGACATAATCAGTTAATTATAACCAACTTACATTCATTAATTTAATTAAAATTAAAATTAAAAAGAGATATCTGCAACTTTTAATTCTTTCTACAAGCAGATCTCTTATGTCAAGACATTAGAAATCAAAATAAAGACTATGTAGACGCTACCAAAAGCCACAGGATACGGCATTGCACATACGAACAGTAACCTATTTCTCTTGATCTCTCACACTCGCACAAAAGCAAAGCTCCAAACTCTACTCAGGCAGGACCCCATAACTCCATAAGGAGTGAAAGTACCTACACATCTCCTCAGTCCCCCACAAGGAGTGAAAGTACCAACACATTTCCTCAGTATCCAAAAATTAAAAAATATCTCCTCAGGCCACCAAGAGAGTGGACTAGTGAAGTCATATTTAGATAAATCAAGATTCCCTAGGTCCATTGAAAAACACACATTTAAAACAATACTTCATTTTTATGAGATGAATTCATAATGAAATATTTAGAAACTGCTGCAGTACAATTTTTCAATAGTCTTCACCCAATACTACTATTACTGATCTTCCCAAAAAAATCCCAAAACCCAGTTGCTATGGTGTCTCTACCATTTACACCCCTCCATGTTATTATATCAATGGAAGGACCCAAAATAATATTTCTAATTTTTCAAGCAAAAAATATATAATCTTTTGGTACTACCCACATTCAGGTCCTTGTCAATTGGATGTGATGGCTCAATAAGCATATAGATAAGTCAGATCTATTCAAGAAGGAATCATAAAAAGCTTATATAAGAATTGAAATCTGACTACTGGTTAAATTTAAAAGCATGCCTCAACCAACAAGAAGTAGGCTTACTCCAGAATTCACAAACAACAAGACATAGCATAACTGCACTACAATGTACCATCCATCCAACATTACAAACACAACAACAAACCCTAGCAGGTGAGAGAGTCTCATAATTCATACCACATTAGCATAGAAATTAACAACTAGTAAATTAAAGGGTCTAATTTAATTTGCCTCCACACCATTTTGGGCCAACTGTGGCTGCACCTTGCGAGGTCTTCCCCTGGGCTTTCCAGACTTGGAGGGTGTCGGCTCGCTGGGCTTTTCAACAGGCTTAGCCTTCTTAGGTGCCGGTGGCGCATTTGGGTCCCTTCGAGGGCGGCCCCTAGCCCTTGGCTGGCCTGGCTGAACTGGCTGGACTGGTAGGACTGGCTGGACTTCAACGGGCACGGGAGCAGACGGGTCCTTGGCCTTAGGTGGGCGGCCGCGGCCCCGTTTTGGTGGGGCATTTGGGTCGGGCCTCATGTAGTTGTTCTTCACTATAATCAGCTCTCCATTTTCCTTCAACTTGTTGAGATGATCAGTGAGCAGGTTGATGTGGCCAGCTGGCAGATCTCCGTAGGTGGATTCGATGTACCTCGATATGGATGATTTGTTAGATCCATCCTTTTCATTCAGGGTATCAATGGCTGCAAAAATCATCTACAAATCCCATAAATCAGAACCATTATTAGAGCTCGAATTGGGTAAAGAAATGATTTTTAACCTACAATTTTAGTTGACTAGTACACAAAAATGCCTTAAATTAGGGATTTAAAAGTTTTTGTTTAAAAAAAAATCTGTAAACGTACAATTTTTCCCTGTTAAATTGTGGTAAACAAAAAAAAGGGGATTAATTTTGAAATATAAAAGAGTGTAAAACAATTTAAGCTGAGAAGAAGAAAAGGGAAAAGAGGGTTAGATAGAGAGATAAGATTGAAAATATACCTCCTGGTATGGTGGTAGTGATGGAGGTTTGCTTACTTCTTCCATCGCCATTGAAATTTCAGTTGCAGCTACAGAGAGAGAAAGTCCACAGAGGAGAAGGGGAGTGTCAGCTTCAAAAGCACAGTAACAACTGCTAAAGCGCAAGGATACGAGAGAGAATTTAAGAGTGAAAAACAAACAATTTGTTTCGTCTTGAAAGGGAATCAAAGGTTGGGATTTTGAGAGGGAAGATGATCCAACGCTTTACGTGTTAGATGAAGATATCACATGGATTTGTGACGTGGCTTCTTGCAAGGAGTACATGGTTGTTGTCATAATTACTCTCCTAGGACGAAGATTACCAGAATATCCCCGGTGTGGGATCTAATGACCATTCAGTGCACAGTTGACTTGAGCCAGTGTTTTTTTGTCATTTTGTGGTAGTTCATTAGGCCCAAACCCACTTCAGTGGGCCTTTCAAATTTATTAGAAGCCTGTGAGAGGTTTGGAGGTCTTTTCACTCATTCTTTAGGTAATATTTTTAACATTTGGCATGTTTACTGCACCAAAAATATATGGAAAAATGACATGTTAACAAGTAGCCTCCTACATTCAATTCATGATCTAACCAAAAGAATATATTTATGCGGATACTTTAAATTAGACAATATAACTTTATCAAAAGAATAAAAGTAATTTCTTTCGGTAAATAATTAGACAATATAATTTATTTGTTCGTTGAAATAAATTTATTTTATTCTTGTGATCAATTATCATGTTCAATTTACATGTTCGTCTAGAAGGACTTTAACCAAAATGATATATCCTTCGGCTTTTTTGTGTTGACTTTTCAGTTAACTAGATATAATAAAAAAAATAGTGCTTTTAGGGGCTTTAAATTTTTTGTCTTTAAAAGTGTGATGTGTCATTATAATATTAGTTGGATAAATCTCATGTGATTGACAAAACATAAATTATTATTAAAATATTTAATATCATGTCATTTGAGATCCATTTGAGTTTAAAGTATTGAGACCCTTACCGAGAGTTTTTGACTTGTGGTATTCTAGGCCTTTTGCCAAGCAAAATGTCCTAAGTTCGATTTTTCGGACTAGGATCCTCTCCATTTCAAATAAATGGAGACTCTATTTTATGGTTCAGATTTAAAATCACATCTCTCCCTTCCATTAGTATGATGTCACATTTAACACATTTTAAATTTGGATAATGAAATGGAGAGGATCCTAGTCCTTAGGGGCAGACCTATGCATGGGCAGCATAGACAACATAGGCACCTGCTTATGCTAAGTTTTTTTTTATAGGTATAAGGGAGGGACAAATATATAATTTAATAAACTTAAACGGGACAGATTTATGGAAGAATTATACTTAGAGGAGGCAAAAAAATATATATTTCACTCTTAATTTTAAAATTTAAACAAATTTGTTTTGTAGCTTTTATTTGAGCATTTGATAAACAAATATGTTAATCTACTTTACGCAAATATTTAAGAGATAATCAGACACATATATTTTATATTAAAATATTTTAAGTTGACTTCAAAAAATTAAAACTGAAGAGAATATATTTTATTGTTCCAATGAGATGAACTAGTTTTAGATGAAATGTACTACTCCATTCGTCCCCATAAAGGATGACTAAATGTATAATTTTTTTTTGTTTCAAAAAAGGTGAGATAAATTATATACATCGAATGGTACATATATTATTTAGTGGGGTCTATTAATATAAAAAATAAAAGTATTCATCACTTTATGTAATCTTGTGAGGCTACTAAAAAATAAATTTAGAACTTTTTTATTCTCTTTCCTCTACTTTTATTTTTCTTAATGTTTGCAAATTGTATTTTGTTCATCTTTTTCGGGATGAAGGAAGTAATTTATAACTTTGATATATTTAGTTTAGATATTTTTGGGACTTTTTTCACTTCAATCATCGTTTTGAAGATTATTTGTGCCATTCATTAGTTATTTTTGTGATTGACCTTTTTTTAAAAAAAAACTTTTTTATTAATTTGTTTAAAATGATTAAGAAAAGAAGAAGATTCTGACAGTGCAGATGTTTATTTAAATTGATTAGTTTTCCGACAATTAACTTGGCTAGTTATCTCCCACGTGATAAATTGCGTGAATTAAAAGTTGTCGTTTACAAGTAACCAACTGGAAATTAAGAACTAGTCATAAATCGGTTAACAAATTCTTGTTGAAGATTCATGGCAATAGAGTGATTTGAAATTAATGTCATGCAAGTTGCATCTTTTAAGTTAATTAAAGTATTTATACATGTTTGTTATGACTAGTTTTTAAACCCATTGAGTTCTCACTTTTATAGTATACATATTACCTCCATTTATTTAATTAACTATTGATTTTAATTCATATTAAAATTTTGTGATTAAATAATTTACATTGCTATATAAACTGATATGTTACCAAGTATATGCTAATGTAAATTAATTGCAATGTTTGTTTCTACATCAAAATAAACTTTATTTTTTAAAAAAAAAATAGATAAAGACAAAAAATTATCGAATCATATTTGTATATAAACCAAGAGCGAAACTCAAAGTGGTAATGAGGTCAGTGACGAATCCGCCCTTCATGAGAACCGATCATCCTCCCTGCTGGTCTCTCCCTCCCTCCCATTAGCAAAAAATAAAAATAAAAATTAAAATAAAAATTGAGAGGACCATTCTGATTCAAGAAAAATGCAGTGCTTCAGAGGAAATGAATTTCTTTACTACCAAACTAACGACCACGTACGGCACATTGTTTGTAACAGGATATAAGTTTACACATCGGTCTCACCCTGATCTTAACTAGCTAGCCAATATCATCATACACTTATAGATAGATTATAGGCCTGCCCCAGAAAATTCCCAAATAAAAACTGGCAACTCCTACCTCCGTACTAAATGAAAAAGAAAATGCATGGAAGCTCACTAGAAAGTAAACTTGGGTACGCAGTCCAACTTACACACACAAGTATAAACTGCTCCATGGGGAGAACATTTGAGCTAGAAGCGAGTTTTCAAGAAACTGTTCGAGTGAGTTTTAGCAGAAGCAGCTATACTCGGTAGCCAAAAATAATTTCTCCATTTTCCTGTCCAATGTGATCAAACAGTCTCAAAATCACTAAGCCTTCATTTTTCTGATCAATCAACTCCAGAAAACTGCATCCGTCTGAAGTAGAAATCGAATTTACTATAAAACAATATAAATGTGACAAAATTATTGGAAAGACTATTATATATATATATATACCTCTTATGTGTTCAGTATTATTTAATTGTTTAAGAACTGCAACATGCTATAGGACTATCCCCACAATTTCTCACTCGGAGTTCCACAGTCCTCAGATCACGTAGATGTTCCAAGATTTCTTCAAGAAGATCCATCCCTTTATCTCCTTTCTTCAAGGAACTAAAACAGTGCTTTAAAAACTCCTTATCTGCTTCAAGTGCTTGTAATCTTTCATAGACATGATCAACCTCGTCTTCTATTGTAACCCTTTTGTTCTCCAATTCAAATTTATTTAGCAAGGTGATTCGCATCCCAGTAGACTGAGATTTCACATCTTCTTCAGATTCCAAACAAGCTTCATCAAAAAGAGGAAGAAGTCTCTTTGCTGTAGAACCCAATGTTTTTTTCTCTAAAAGGCCGTCTCCATTCAAATCCTCAGAAAACTTTCCATTTTCATCTGGGCTGCTACACTTGTAACTCTCATCAAACTCTTGGCCATAAGCATCTGTGAAATGTTCAGTTAGTTTTATATCCTCAAACAAGTGCTCGTCATCATCCGCCAGTGTAAAAAGCTTCTGCTCCAATGCCTTGAGCTCCTCTAAAATGGACATCCTCTCATCCTCAAACTCTGCAATCGATTCATCAAGCACACTCATATGCTTTATGCAGTCCAGTCCAGTTTCCTCCAAATCTAGAACTACCTCACCATGATTGTTGTCGTTAGGGGCACATAACCTACCATCATCACCCTGAAGATCAATGAATAGTTCATCATTCTCCTCCACATTGATGGAAGAAGCAGTAGAATTTCTACTTCTTGTGCTCCTACATTTAGTTTTGCTCGTCATTCTTTCTTTCGCTTCATAGTCCAAGACTTTCTTATGACACATTTCTAGTTCCTTCTCAAGTTCTTGCTTCTCTTTTTCTCTCTTTATTATGAGGTCATTCAAAAGCTGCAAGGCTTCTTGATCATACTCAGATTGTTCTTCCATCATCCTTTGGTAATGCAGTGCTTCCATCTGCATTGCGGATTTCTCTTCTTGAAGCCTCGTTATCATAGCCAATGTCTGGTTGGCAGCTATTGCAGCAGCATTCCTCTCTTCTTCTAGTTCTACTTGTAAAGAAGTTAAAGCCTTCCGTTCAGCTTCTAATTCTGATTTTAGTCGTTCAATGGTCAGACCCCCATCATCACCTTGCACTTCACTTATTACACTTCCATCCCAAGACTCCTCTGCTTCCAGTTCCTTCTTCTTGGTTAGCTGGTGCTCATCAGCACCAGCCATATAAGTGGATGCAAGAGGAGAATTCTCTTCCTCCACCATTTCAGGCTCTAAGTTTGCAGGTAAATTATGATTTATCCCAGAATGACTGTTTCCAGCAAAAACTGTTGACTCTTGTATTATAGCTTTCTCCACTTGCGCTGCGCCTACAACACAAGTTAAATTAAATCATTACAATTTTTCTTGGTACATGATTCTCTTTTTTAGGTCACTATTAAAAGGTAATGTGGGATTTCTAAGGCAACTAGATGAGGCTTACCTTGGCCTTTCTGAACTATAGATGCATCAAGGTCTGTAATTATTTTGATTTCTCCATTGTCCATAGGAGAGTTAATTAGTTGAAGGCATGCCAACGGATGAGTTTGTTCTTCAGGTTGATCAGATAAGTCCATGCCTGTCGGCGTTTGGGGTGTGATTTCATCACCAAACAAATCACAAGGGTCTTCTTCCTCTTCTGCAGCAGGTAAACAATAAAAATATATTAAAAAATACAATTTTTAAGATAAAAGATGATTAAGAAATGAACAGATTCTTGTAAGCTAGTGTCTTTGTACCTGGTTGTTTACTGGCTGCTGGTACAAAATCATTGCCTCGTTTTAGGTGATTATGCTCAACCACCACATCATCCTCTACGCTTATGCCTGATCTTTGGCTTGTAACAGTTGAAGAATCAATTAGTTCAACCGGAATTAAGCGATCAAAATCACAGCACTCACTATTCTGGAAAGACAGATTCATGACTTCAAGTGATTCATCATCTCTATGGAATATTTGAATCCTTGCATTATCATCATCATCATCAAAAGATTTGTCATTCAACTCTGTATCACTGTTATCTTTTGCAATATCTATTATTGATCCAAAACTAAAACTTTCAACATTAGGATCTTCATCAACTTCACTTTTTTCAATGAATACATTTTTGCAGTGATCTTCTTGAAAATCAGATTTACTCTTGTCCAAATTCTCATCTTCATTGTCCAACACTAGCGCAATCAGATGGTTTTTGTCTGCATAATCCAAAACACCCCAAGAAGGCTTCAACAGCAGGCAAGATGGGTAAAATGAGAATCCCCTGGTGCTCATAATTTCATCACAACAACAACACTTGTTGTTTTCTTGATCATTCTCAGCAACATTTTCGCCCACCCACGTAAAGAAAGCAACTTTAGGTGACATTTCAATGAACCTTCCACTGCATATCGACGAGCAATCCGTGCACATGTTTCTGGATTCAGCCAACCTGTGGTGACTAGTACAGTATCCCAATCTTGAAATCTCCGCAGCATGTTCCTCACAAATAAGCTCTCTATAGGTATGTCTGTTATCATCATTAGGCTCCAAAAAGTGATCAACTCTTGAACACCACAAACACGGCGGTTTAAGGCCAAAATATTTGGCAAATTTGCATATCAGATACCAAAACAAAGAGTTGATAAGGAGGAGCAAAATAAGAACCCATTCAAGAACTGCATACACTAGAATTATAGTCATCTTGTTGCTGTTTTTATGCAACATAGTTGCAAACTTGTTGGGAGCCATGAATTTTGCTTTATTAATTGTTTGCAGAAAGGGAAGAGGAATGTGTTGCAAGACTTGATATATAAATACTGGATTGAAGGTATCTTTGTGAAATGATAATAAGAATAAAGGGGAAAAAAAGAGATTAAAGTTTATCAAGAAGTTCAATATAAACTGGAGTTGTGCTTAAGTAGATTAATTAGACTATGATTGAGCTAAGTTATTTCTTGGTCCAGTTGTGTCTGATTTGGGCTACAATAGGCGCGGAATGTCCCCACCGCCATTTACAAAATTGATAGGGTAGCCATGATATCTTGTGCCCACATAGAATACCTCACTTGTAGTGCCACTCAAATAGTCAAATTATAAAAGCAAAAATTCTCCTTTCTTTTTCTTTAATTAATTTTTATTATTTTTTCTTTTTCTTTGTAGGGTGGGGTGGGGTGTTATTTATTTATTTATAGTTTGAATTTTATAATTTTTTTTGGGTATTTCCAATTTGGGACCTAGTGTACTATTTTAATTATAAAGCCAACTGAATAATGCAGAGACATGTTATTTCTCTATAGCTTTGTTATTTTTTTGTAAATGAAGTGTATCTTATACCATACAATGGATCTCGATTTGCTTCATGTTATTGAAGAGATTTCTCTCTGTCCTACCAATTAATGCTTGTTTGTCTTATAGGAAGAAAGAAAATAAATAAATAAGTAGTATTAAAATTTCCTACTTTATTTAATCTTTTTTACAAAAAATATGTTGTAAATTTATAAACAGTATAAATTCACAAGTGTCACCAACCTTGTTGACATTGGTCCATCCTAATATACCCCAACACTTTTAACTAACACTTAACAATCAATAGCCCAATAAACAAAAAAAAATGGCAACCCTAGAATAAGTGTAAAATCAGTATTATTTTTCCTTCATCAATATTAATATTTTTTTTTAAAAAAAACTGTTTTCTTTTTAGAACTTTTATAAATTCACATACAAATTAGGCCAGTGCCCTTAGAATATTTGTCAATAATTCAATTAAAATCCTTTATTTTATGCGTAGTGAAAAATTGGGATCCTAAATGAATGTCAAGGAATGATGGTCAGGCTGTCAGCAGTGGGCTGCATGATAGAAACATGAAAGGCTAGAAAGCAAAAAAGAAAGAAAAGAAAAAGCTGAAAGTAAAGAAAAGGAGGATAAAGTGGATCAAATTAGGGGGACTATGATCGTGGCCTAGGGAGAAGCCTTTTAATTTTAGCCTTTTTAGTTTTTTTATTTGTTATGGATAAAAAATAAACATATATTATATCTATTGTTCAATATAAAAATAAACAGCCGAGGTTAAAATTAAAAAATTCACATCTACTACTATTAGTAGTGGACGACAGGTTATGTCCGCTACTAATAGTAGCGGATGATGATGAATATAGTACCGTCGTTAGTGTTGTTTGCTACTAATAGTAACAAATGTGAATTTCAGTTATAATCTTGTCGGTTGATTTCTATAAATTCATGTGCAAGCTTATGTGTTGATATATAAAAAGAAATTACATTGTAGATAATAATCAAATTTTTTAATCCTAAAGCAAGTAAATTTTTGAAAAAACAAGAAATAACTGTGTATGTAAAAAAATTCAAATTAATTCTATTGCCTACATTATTTGGATCAAGACTTTTATAATTTAATAACAAAAAGAAGAAGCACTAATCTAGAGTGTGGGACTCAGAATTTTGAGAGCCAATTCTAAAAATTAACTATTGTCAAGAACATCTGGGGAGCCTATATATGCATGTGGAAATATCAAGGATGGGCATTGAAAATGTCAAATTGGGAGACACCCACAAGGTAAGGAAGCTTTTATGGGCTGGGTTGGATAGAACCAGAACACGAAAAATTGGATAAGGGAATGGATGGGCTAGGAAGTGATAAATTGTCCCATACTCTCATTATGTTATTTATTTGGATTAATTACATATATTAGTACATTTATGAAAGTAATTACAAAAATCATACCTCTATAAAATAATTACAAAAGTAAAATATTTTTTTGTTTTTATTTTTAATTTTAACATAATTAAAGGTCCTTAAATTAAGGGATTAATATTAATGGGCAGTTTTCTTAATTTAGGTGATCATTATCTGGTGCTTTTTTATTTCAAACGCCTGATATTTCTCTCTCTAAAATCTTCTTCTTCTTCTTCTTCTTCTCCTTCTCCTTCTCCATAACTTTTATTCTCGTATTTCTCTCTTCTTCTTCTTCTTCTTCTTCATCACAGTTTGTTCGACAAATTGGTGGCGTAAATTAATTGTTTTTTAATTTACTTTTGTTGCACTTGTTAATCAACAAATCACACAGACGCGACTTTCTCTCTCCAACTCTCTCACAACTGAAAGGATTCTGGTTTCTCTCTCTAAGGGCTGTTTCTAATTTCTGTTAATTCTCATTCTACTAATTAATTGTCAATATGATCATATATATACGCTATGTTTCTAACATAATAGAGTATTGATTGTTTGGATTTGTGTTGTTTTTATGTTTTGTATAGAATGGTTGATACAAGAAAGAAGGATGGAAAGAGGAAAAGAATAACAGAGGGTGATTTTATTAAGGACTTGAAGAAATTTATTTGGGTTTGTGTAGTTGGATTCTGATTTTGATGTTCCTGTAGTTAAGACAGAAGCTCAAGTTCATAGCCAGAAGATATTTCCAACCCAAAAAATTTTAAAGGTGTGCTAATTTAAATTTTGTTATTGTTACTATCATATAACTGTTTGGTTACTTCTGCATTATATTTTGGTTACTGTTATTTGTGATTCGGATACCATTTTTGTTATTTGTTATTCTCTACAAAGAAGTATCATGTTGACAATTTGGACGTTATTAATTCTTGAATAAATTAATTCTTGAACTTGTTTTATTGAATTCTTATATCATTGTCATTATCCTCATGTTTATATTTTTTTGAAAGTCATCTGTGGCCTGTAGTGCAAGGATGAGCTTGGTATGATTATGACCAAGGATTATTCGGTGTAATCATGACCGTAATGTTACAAATGATGTGGTAAAAGTCCTCATTGGCCCGTATTACATTGATGGACAGTTGTTGACATGATCATGACCATTGATATTGATGAATACACAAATATCCTTGGCCCGTAGTGCATGGATAATTTGTGGTTGTGATACTAATGAATATCTTTGGTCGTAGTGCAGGGATGATGTGTATTATTTATTAAGCTGAGTTCCAGCGATAAAAGTGATGAAAATCTTTTAAATCATAAAAGATAGTAAATTTTATTCTCTACTTGACTCTTTTAATGGATTGCATGTTCCGCTGCAGTTAAACTTGATGTCTATTGTATTTTATCAGTTTAACATTGTTGAAGACTAATGATAATTTATTCTGTATTATCTTAGTCATAATATTTCTTACTGAGCTAGTTGAGCTCACCATTTCTTTCACTGTTCTCTTCAGGAAATGAGAACGTAGCCGGGACTAACTGGGGAACGGAGTGACGGTCCAGATGATAGTATTAGTAGTCCTCACTATTCTATAAAATAGTGTGTTAATAAATGTATTGAGGACTTATTTTGAATTTGAATACTGTCTAAAAGACAATGTTTGTATTAAAACTCACAACTCATGTTATATATTTAAGATTGTATTTGTATTCTGTACCATGTATTTGGCGACTCAGAATAGGTGATGTATACCTATTTTGAGGGCGTCACACATCCAGCCGCACTCAACATGTCATGGGAGACGTTTCAGAAATTGTTCAATGATAAGTACTTTCTTGAAAGTATTCGTCATATGAAGGAAGTGGAGTTTATTAGACTGGAACAAAATAACATGACGGTGTCCCAGTACGAGGCGAAGTTTGCAGAGTTATCCAAGTTTGCACCTTATTTGGTGGAGAATGAGGAACGTATGACGCGGATGTTTCTGAGAGGTTTGAAACCCAGTATACGTCAATATCTCATTTCTCATAAATTTTCTTTCTATTTAGATGTTTTCAATAGGGCTCAATTATTAGAGCGAGATAACGAGTACGTTCAACCGAGGGACCATAACCAGGATCATACCGGTGACATCAGTCATCAGAACAACGATAATCAGCGGAGAAAGAAAAATACGGACAAAAGCGGTACGTATTACTACAGAAAAGATCCAAATGATTCGACAACGTATACAAACGGCACAAGATCGACAAAAGAGTTATGCGGATCTTCATCGAAAGGACGTGAAATTTAGTATTGGGGATCATGTATTGTTGCGTGTTGCTCTATGGAAGGGAGTTACAAGATTTGAGAAAAGAGGAAAATTCAATCCACGATTTATTGGTCCATTTCAGATTCTTGACCGAGTAGGAAAAGTAGCCTATAGACTCGCGTTACCTCCAAGTATGTCTCGTGTTTATAATGTTTTTCACATATTTGTGTTACGTAAATATGTGAAAAACTCGAACCACGTTATTGAGTTAGAACCGGACGAGATAGCTGAAGACTTAACGTACGAGGAGTTACATGTCAAGATCTTGGATAGGAAGGAGCATGTCCTACGCACAAAGGTCATACCACAAGTTAAAGTTTTGTGGATGAACTATGCTATTGAGGAAATGACCTAGGAGTTGGAAATGAAAATGAAAGCAAGGTATCCTCACCTTTTCGAAACACCAGGTACGTACGTCAATTTTGAGGACAAAATTTCATAAGGAAGGGAGGTTGTAAGACCCCAACTTATTATTAATGAAATTGAATTTCCTCTATTTATTATTTTGAAATAGTAAGGGTTGATTTGATTAATGCGGTTAGTTATGAATAAAATGCGCAAATATTTCAAATAAGCAGGTGGTTATAAAATATTCATTTTTATCGGAGAATATTCGTTTGGTCGTGAAATATTCTTACTGTCGGGGAATATTCGTACGATGGCGCAACCTTGTGTGGGCCCATAACGAAAAGCGATTGGATGAAGAAAATGACAAGTATAAGTTGTTTATAAATAACGGCGAAGTTGTTACCGTTAATACTGTTGGAATACTCGGTGGTTAAAACACAGTAGCACACGGTATTGCACCGATTATTGATTCTTACGTAAGAAGACACTACTAAATAATTGTTACAGTAATTACTGTTTAATATTTTATTTTATTGATTCAATAATTACTACGTTGATATTTTATATTATTGTTATTTCAATAATTGTCACTACATAGTATTTTTATTATCAGATCAATAATTCATATTATTTGAATAATATTATTAAATAACATTATTGACAATGTCTAGAAAGTTATGTCTAAGGACAGGTTTGGTCACTTAATTGCGCGTCAGTAAGGAGAAATCCTTATTGGAAAGCCCCCTCTTTCCTGGGAACGGCTTGGTTGTCGATATTGTGATTCTGTAATATTATTTGTGAATAATAATACAACTTCCAATTCACCTAACAAAATTCCAAATTTTTCATTCAACAAAATCCAAATTTCTCAACAGAGATTCAAGAACAACTTTACTAGTGCACATTAATATGTTTTACTCATGAGTCATGACATTATGGTAAGTTGATAAAGACACAATTACTTATGCAAAAAATTGAGCAAATCAATCATTGTATTATCGCAAGTTCAGTAGTTCACATTAATGGTGAACGTAAATAAGATGAATATAACAACACAATTTATTCAGTAACAAAAATGAGAGCATGTCATAAAAAATTAAACTTTCTATCACTGAATTTACAAAATGTCAAAATTTGGTAAAACAAAACAAAGAAAAACCCTACTGGAAAATATAGTCAATACGCCATTATATTCATTGTCTTTAGAGAGAATCCTCAACAACCAATCTCAACCTCTGAGCCAACACTTCCATTTCTGCAACCCTAAGTTCCTGCCACCGCTTTTCAAAACTCCCATCTTTGCCCTCTCCTCCCTGAGTAAACTTCATTCTCATTTTAGCCTCCTTCAAAGACTGATCAAAAACATCAACTACAGTTTTCGCTGAAATTTCCCCAATTTGACTACCCTGATCATTGCCCATTCTTGGCAATTCCTCCTCTTCTAGAAGACAATCCTCAAATTCCACATTCACTTCACTCAATTTCACATCTTCATAATCACCACCACCACCACCACCACCACCATCATAATTATAATCAGCATTGTTATTATTAACAGAATAAACATTCGATTCATGGTCATGAGTCACTGTTTTATTAGATAAAGGAATTGAAGGCAAAAAGCTAACTTTAACTCCAACTAAATTAGAAATCTTTACCGGTATCTTACTGTTACTACCGCCACCAAACGGCGACGTAGAGGAATAATCCGGGTGCCATAACTGCTCCGATATCTCGTACAAAGCCCTGTCGTGCGGCGACAAGAGCGACTTATGGAGCCCTTTGGCGAGCCGAGCTGAGATAACGCGGAACTTCTTGCGGAGACGACGGAGCTTCTCGAAGAGCTGGGATTTGGTGTAGGGCTGCGACATGGTGTTGGAAAATCGGTTGAAGAAGACATTGAGATCTCTGGGGAAGGAAAGGGATTCGGAGGTGCAGTCGAAGAGGCCTTGGAGGAATCGGATCTCGTCGGGCTCGGTCCATATTCGGTGGAATTTGAACGGCGGAGGACGGAGGAGATCGTCTTCATCGCCGCCGTGGTCGGCGGTGGTGGGGGAGGAGGATTCGAGTTTTGGGGGAGAATTATAAGGAGAGAAGGAGGAGTCGGGGGCCTTGCGTTTGATCGGGAGCTTGCGAGGGGAGGATTTAATGGAGATGAAAGGGGGTTGAAGAGTAGAAGGGGTTGGGGTGGAGTCCATGGCTATGGGGGGCTCTCTCTCTATATGTCTAGTCTGTGTTTTTGGGGTGAACCATTTCACTGTGTTTATGTGAGGTTGATTGAGATTTGGTCAATTAAGTGTGAGTTATTATCGGTTAGTTTTAGGAATTGGAGTATTTCATTTTAATTTTATGGTATTTTTATTTTTCTAAAATCATAATCTATTAAGTATTTTTATAACTTTGAGATTCTTATGAAAATTTATTTTTTTATTAATCAATTAAAATTATTATATTCGCGTTTTATTAAAAAAAAGCATTTATATTTTCGGTCATTTTCTTTTTCATTTTATTAATTAAAACACAGCTAGTAAACACCGTTAAAATCGTCACAACAAGAACTGAAGAACTGAAGAATAAACAAGTTCAAATGACATGCTTACCTCGAGTCCTTCCCCTGTTCACTCTTCTCTCTCCTTCGATCTCCAGCTATGCCGGCCGATTTATAACCATCACCAATCAATTAACTCTAGCCGCTCAGCTAATCCACACCACTTCACCCAAAACAGAAACCGAAATCATCACCTCCCTTTGCAATTCCCTGAGAAAAGGCTTGAACTGGAACACCCTCACCAAAAAATTCAACTTTCTTCATCTCACCAACGATTCACAATTCACCCACAAAGTATTACTCCAACTCAAACAACCCCAAGACGCAAAAAGGGCTCTCGCCTTCTTCCACTGGTCTGCCCAACACATTAAACACGACCCTTTTATTTACTGTATCGCAATTCACATCCTTGCTCGTGCCAAGCTCATTAAGGATGCTCAAGCATTGCTGGAATCAGTTTTAGCCCAAACTAATTCAGGTATTACAGTTGTTGATTCCATGCTTGATAGTTATCAAGTTACAAATTCGACCCCTTTTGTGTTTGATTTGGTTGTGCAATCTTGTGCTAAATTGAGGATGATTGATGATGCTATTAGTGTTTGTCAATACTTGGATGAACATGGGTTTAAGTTGAGTATTATTAGTTATAATACAATGATGCATGTGGTTCAGAGATCTGATAAGACCCATTTAGTTTGGAAGATTTATGAGCATATGATTGATAAGAGAATTTGCCCAAATGAAGTTACTATGAGAATTATGGTTAGTGTATTGTGTAAAGAAGGGAAATTGCAGAAATTTTTGGATATTGTGGATAGGATCCAGGGGAAGAAATGTTTAGCTGGGGTGGTTGTTAATGCTTGTTTGGTTTTTGGGATGATAGAAGACAGGAGGATTCAAGAAGGGTTGGTGTTGTTAAAGTGGATGTTGCAAAAGAATATGATTCTTGATACTATTTCTTATGCCTTGATTGTTTTTGCTAGAGTTAAGCTTGGGGATTTGGGATCCGCATGGGAGGTTTATGAGGAAATGCTTAAGAGAGGTTTTAATGCAAATTCATTCGTGCATACGTTGTTTATTGGGGCATATTGTGAGGAGGGAAGGATTGAAGAAGCAATTGGGTTGTTCCGAGAGATGGAAAATGTGGGTTTGAAGCCGTACGATGAGACCTTTAATCATCTCATTGTAGGATGTTCTAAAGTGGGAAGATTAGAAGAGAGCTTGAGCTTTTGTAAGAATATGATAGATGTTGGACTTGTTCCTAGTTGTTTGGCATTCAATGAAATGGTTGAAAGGCTGTGCGATAATGGGCACGCGCAAAGGGCTGATGAGATGTTAACGTGTCTGTTGGATAAAGGGTTTGTACCAAATGAAAACACATATTCTCGCCTTATTGCCGGATATGAAAAAGAAGGTGACCTTCAAGGAGTTCTCAAGCTTTATTATGAAATGGAATACAAATCACTCTCTCCAAGTTCTTCAGTGTTTGCTTCCTTAATTTCGACACTATGCCATTGCAGGAAAATGGAAGAAGCAGATAAATATCTAATGATAATGAAAGATAGATCATTAACCCCATGTGCTTACCTTTATGAGATGTTAATCACCGGCCATTTTGCGAGGGGTAATAAAACAAGGGGTCACCAACTTTATTGTGAAATGGTTGGAAGTGGACTTAAAGCTAGCAGCCAAACTCATTTACATGTGGAAGGATAAAACCTGTGGAAGGGCTTAGAAACTTAATTGGTTTAAATTATGTCCAAGTGACTAAATGATGGGAGCTGGCAGTGAGCCAATCTTTGCGAACCTAATAACTGGCAAAGTACCTCGAAAGGAGCTGGCGTTCTACTTGTTTCGGGAGGACAACAATCTTGATTCCATCTATGTTTATGCATCTTGGGACATAGTGGTGCTTTTAGATACAAGAAGAGGTCATGATCTTTTCCATTTGAGGAACACAAACACAACTAGTTTTAAACATCATCCTCGTGGGCAGCACCACCTCCTGAGCAGCTCAGAACAGGTCTGTTTGGACAGTAACAAGAATCTTGCTACCAGCACCAGTTTCTCCAACAGTGCATGACTGTTGAGGCGAACTCATGATCCAGAAGTTAGTGCCAAAACAGTTTAACATCATATCTTTGAAAAATAAACAACTGGAATGGGGTTGAATATAGGTAGTTTGGTGGTTCAGCTAAAAAGGATTTACTTCAAGCAACTGGGTAAACATCATACCCTTTTGTTACTAGCCTTGAACTGGATATTTCCAATATACATGACAAGAATAGTTTTCCTTCTTTCCTTTTTATCCATTCTTTGGAGTAATTTTTATTTTTTGTTCTGGACAATGAAAAATACCATTAATTAGTTGTTCTGTTTTTGTTTGGATATACATTAACAAGATCAAAAAACATAATTAATAAACTTGACAGTGTGATTTTTGTCATTTTCAATTGCTTCATCTCTACAGCTGTTGAGCCTTTTGCGTTTTCTTGCGTGTTTATATGTTCTTTCTGAAAGTAGTATGCACACAAGCCAATCATGTTTGATGATAAAGCATATACTTTGTAAACAATCTTATTCATTTATTAATAAAAAGTATTAATTTATTAAAGGCTTTTAATTATCTACATGATGCTGTTTTATAATATGTGATAAACCCATAGTTTTAAGCAATGCTTTTAGAATAATGATGATGATCATTCTAATGAGATCTAAATTCTTAGAAAGCTTAAAACTAAAATAGTTCTCAATCGTTGGATTACTAAATAGGGGATTAGTGAATCCGGATAGATTGGTACATACGTTGTTTGCTCATTGGATGAGGATGATTAATCTCATGATCATTTGTGTGGAGACACTAAAGCAAGTATGTAGGTGCTTATTAGAGAATAAGTTCACTGAACGTGACTCGCTAAGGAATACCTAATGGAGTTTTACTTGCATGTCAATAGGAATTCCTGTAGTGATAGTAGTACAAGTGATCCTTGGACTTGAGATCATCATAGTATCTTGTGTATGATGAGTTATACTTTGACTTATTCCTTAAGACCCTTAGGGTATATCAAAGGGTATGCTTGGGTATAATAAGTTATACATGGAGATAATGTATGATCAATAAAGAATCTACCACTTCTAGTAAAAGAAGAGAAATGTCCTATGTGATTCGATAAATGACAACCCAGTAGTCCTTGGCCAAGGCAGAATGAAATTAGAAAGAAGTTTCTAATTTGCATTATTTGGGGTTGTGCATTTAAGAGTCGAAATACAAATAATTAAATAAAATAAGACTTGACAGTAATTCCATGTCTTATATTTAATTGGGACATTGTATGGTGGAAGGATTGAATTGTACGGTAACTATTTACTCAAAGGTTCTTTTATGATTAATGTTGAAATCTATATTATCTGGAAAGTCGTTGATCGCTAGGGAGGCTTATCCCTATTGTAGAATAAATATTATTTATTTAAATAAATTATTAGTTTAATTTATTTATTTAAATAAGATTAGAATTGTTCTAATTGATTTATTCACAACCAGTTTAATATGGAGAACCTAAAGGGTCACACCATAAAAGGAAGAATAATTATTTAAGAAGTTAATGGCATAATCGTAATAATAAGTTAAGTATATTTAATTTAATCTATGGTGATAGAATAAATTAAATAGCTTAATATTTATTATTTAATATTTTGGAAATATTAAATATAAATTAATAAGAGGAGTCTTATTATTATTATTATTACTATTATTATTATTTAATTCCTAAAGGAGTTTGGGAATTAATTAATAAAAGTACTCTCAAATATAGGAGGCAAATTAATTAAAAGAGTTTAATTAATTATCTCTAATAAGATTAGGGAGCTTAATTAATTAAAAGGTTAATTAATTATTCCTAATAAGATTAGGAGCCTAATTAATTAAAAGAGTTTAATTAATTAAAATAAAACCCAATTCCTTAATTGTTAAGGATGGGTTGCCCACATCTATAAATAAGAGGAGTCTTATTATGGGTGAGGGAGAGGTTGACGTATTATTAGAATACGTAATTCCAATAGTTGGTACGCCTTTTTCTATAGAGATAGAAAAACTAGGGTTTAGCCAACCACCCATCTTCTTGAATTCTTCTTCTTCCTTGGTGGATCACCTCTAGAGGCCAAACACTTGGGTGGCTAACGTTGATCAAAGGAAGGAACCAAACCCGATGGATTCAAGTTGAACGCGAAAAGGATTGGAGATGAACTTGTACCTGAGGAAGTTCGGATCTTCAAGGGTATGATTCTTGTTCTTTCTTTTTCGTCTAATTAATAATTGCGCATAAAGGGTGATCCGGGTATATGGTTTGTAAAAATTTTAAACTCTGATTTTACACGTTTTCGCATATTTTTGTACTTTGATTGCGTTCTTGAATATTACAAATCTAACAGTGGCATCAGAGCCAAACCTTTATGCAAATTATTAATTGTTTTAATTTAATATGTATATTGGTATGTGTTTAGAACAATTTAATTGGACATAATTTTGTTGTATAAAATTTATTTATAAAAAAAAATAAAGGGAACTGATTCCCCCCTCCCCCCCCAAAAATCTGTTATACTGCGCGGACTGCTGAAAAGGAAGAATGCTCCCTCGTGGTGTCAGGATTCATGTTAAAGTTGTTTGATTCCTTTGGTTCCTAAAGTTATATATATATAAACATATAATGTTTTTTTATAAGAAGGGATGCAAGTTTTTTTTTATATATATAAAAAGGAATATGTTTCAAGGGATTCTAAGGGAGAAACAATCCTGCCACGTTAACAGTTAAGGTTATATTCGGTTTATATTATATATATAATAGTTATATATATATATATTAGTCTTAATTATTTTATTATTAAAATAAATAATTATTTTGATTTTAAAATAAAATGTTTATTTTAATCTTAAAATAAAAAAAAGATTTATTTTAATTTTAAAATTAGATTTCATGCTAACTAATTAGAGTTGGAATTGAGTTCCATGATAACTAATTAAAGTTGAAATTGAATTTCATGTTTCCTTAAATAAAGGAGTTTATTTAGATATGAAATAAGATTTCATATTATTTAAAATAAAAGAGTTTATTTATGAATAGGAAAGTGAATCCATCTTTTCTTAAATAAAGGAGTTTATTTAAATATGAAATAAGATTTCATATTATTCAAAATAAAGGAGTTTATTTGTGAGTAGGAAAGAAAATCCGTATTTCCTTAAATAAAGGAGTTTTATTTTTTTTAAATGGAATTGGATTCCATAATTAATTAAAATAAAGGAAGTTTATTTTGATTAAAATAAAATAGTTTATTTTATTCAAAATTGGATAAATTAAAATAAAATAGTTTTATTTTGATTTAAATTTGGATTAAAATAAAGGGGTTTATTTTGATTCAAAATAAGATTTTATACTAACTAAATTTTGCCCATTAAATGATATCAATATATATATTAAATATTTATTATTCATGAGATGAATGTTATTTATTTATTCATACGGTGATGTGTATGATAATAAATGGGATAGATTATGGACTATTGACCAATGTGATTGGATTTTATTTTAGTTGGATGCATGAATGTATGTGTTTTATTAAAATGTGGTCTGCGTACCTCGTCTTCTCTAAATTTTTCTTAATGTAAATTCTATCTCCCTCCTATGTACTTCCCCTTGACTGCTGATCAAAGTTTCTATTTATTTTAAAATAGTTTTGTAATAGAAATAGTTAGAATTAATTTTGAAAAATTGGAGATCAAGGAGCAAGGAGAGCGTGAAGGCCCGTTTGTAATGGAGCCTGGGTTTAAATGTAATAGTTATATTTAAATATTAATTTTTGCACCCTTAGGGTTTGACCTTTTGGTTCACTTGGTGGCTCTAGTGAACCAAACTAGAATAAAGTCCATAATCAATCCAGATAGAATATAGTATTCTATATGTGCATGCTTATACTATATATATATATATATATATATATATATTATATTATGCAAACATGCTTCGCATGTTTATTAATATGACGCGTATTTTATATATATATATATATATATATATATATATATATATATATATATATATATATATATATATATGCGCGCTAAACAAGATGAGACAAATTAATAACAAACCCCTCAAATATTTTATATTAAGTTGTAACGTTCAAAGATATTTGGAATATCGAACGTCGCCTTCTAGCATGATAGAAACAATAGAGTATTGAATATTTAATATGAGTTTGTTGTGCACACACAAGGCGAGTATTAAATATTTAAGATGTTGTTTTTATTACATATGATGTTTATAAGGAATTGAACATTACTGCTTTGTTGTGCACACACAAGGGCTGTAGTTTTCTCTTCACTTATATGGAAATGCTGAGTCTGACTTAACTTATATCATTTTAGTTTGGATGTGCACACACTTGACCATTATGATTTAAGAGGCAAAATACAAGGAGTTACATAGTTGATGTAATTGACAAGAGTTGTCTACCTATTTATTTATATATAGTTTGTTGTGCACACACAAGGCTATATACATTTGAAATGGGATCCTTATTCTCACTAGCATATCTTTAATTAGATATTGCCGAACTATATATATTGAGGTTAATATAGTTTGAAGAAAATAGTGGGAAATACCAATTTAAAACAAGACCTAATTTATTTTGGTAATTAATAAAAGAATATATGTTAAAATGTTGTTAATTACAAATTCATTTACAGAATTTTACAATGTCTAAATTACTATCACTGCGAAACATATTAGATGTTATTTAACCGGACCGTATTAAACGGATTGGTTAAGGAATTTGAGAATAGTTCTCATGGCTGAAAAGCTATCTTATGTCCTTAATACGCCTATCCCTGCAATGGTTGCAGACAATGCCTCCGAGGAAGAGATTGCTACTTTTAGAAAGTGGCAAGATGATGCACAGTTGGCTCAATGCATCATGCTCGCATCCATGAGTAACGAGCTTCAGCGTCAGCATGAAACTATGGATGCTCCTACTATATTCCTGCACATCAAGTAGTTGTTGGCGAAGAAAGTATGACTGATAGATATCAGATATCTAAGGAGCTCTTTCGATCTAGAATGGCCAATGACACTATAGTATAGACAAAAGTCCTTAACATAATCAATTTGATTGATCAATTAGGATAACTGGTTTTGTCATGGATGGAGAGTTGAGCCAAGATTTGATTTTACACTCACTCCCGAACTCCTTTCACAATTGTTGTGAATTTTTCATATGAACGAGCTAGATATCAGCCTCGCTGATTTGCTTAACATGTTGAAAAATATTGAGAGTCACTTTCCAACCAAGAAAGACCAAGTCTTACTGATAGGGGCCAAAGGATCTTCTGAAAAGAAGAACGATTCTAAGAAGGTAAATAGAAAGGGCAAAAACAAAGGATAATAAGAACAAAACTGATACGGATAGCAAAGGAGTTTGCTTCCACTGCAATAAGCCTGGACACTGGAAGGAAACTACAAGAAGCATCTTGCAGAGGTTAACCAAAGAAGCTTAGTGAAGTTTCGGTTACAAATACAATTTTGTTCATGATTTAAAATAAATTTTCTTTAAGTCAAGGTTCTACTTGGGTATTGGATACCGACTTTGGTTATCATAAATATAGATTTATGAAGGGACCAAGTAGAAGTAGAAAGCTAAACAAATATAAATAAACCTATGTGTGGGAAATAAAGCAAAGATTGCTGCATTAGCCATACGAACTTATAGTTTAGCAATGCCTACAGGCAAGTCTATTAAGTCAATAAGTTGTTATTGTATTCCAGTTCTCGTTGGAAACATTATTTTCATTTTATTGTTGGACAATGAAATCTTTGGTATTATATTTAAGAACAATTGTTGTTCTATTTGTAATAATAATGTTTTGTATAGAACTGAAATATTAACTTAATGGATTTTGTATACTTGACTTACGTGAAAATAATTTTACATATTGAAAAAATTAGTATAAGAAAAGGAGATGATCATTCAAAGAGTTGAATGTATGTATTTGCTGAAATACAAGTGTGAATTATTTGAAAGGTTCAAAGAATTCAGAAGTGAAACAAATTGTCAAAGTATTAAGATTCTTTGATTAGATCAAGGAATAAATATTTGTGCAATAAGTTTCTAGATCATCTCAAATGGTTTTCTCATAATGGACGCCTCCTGATACGCAATAATTGATTGGTGTATCTGAAAGGAAAAATCGTACCTTGTTGGACATGGTACGGTCCATAATGATTTTACCGACATTCCAGTATCCTTCTAGGATCATGTCCTAGAAATGGCTGCATATCTACAAAAGGGTAACCTCAAAATCCGGCCCCAAGACTCCATAAAAGTTATGGACATGGAGGATTCCTAATCTTAAGTATGTTAAGATAAAGGGTTGTCCAAGTTATGTGAAAAGGTTTCAAAGGATAAGCTTGGGACAAAATTTGACAAGTGCATATTTGTGGGACATCCTAAAGTAAGTTTAGGGCATATGTTCTATAATCCTACTTAGCAAAAGGTGTTTGTTGAGAAGCATGTTGCCTTCTAAGATAAAGATGTTTATCATTGAAGGGGCTAGTGGGAGGATAATACATCTTGAAAAGTTCAAGAACCACAAAACACTACAAGTCAAATAAGAGGAACCTATAGATAGACCTATTGTACCACAACCGAATCGTAAATCTGGAATAGTACCGAAGATACCTAGGAGGTATGGATTCATCATGGATGATGATGATGAGGTACGTATCATAGAAGATGATGATCCAGTTACATACGATGAGGTAAGAGTTGTAGACACTCAGAGAAATGGATTGAAGCAATCTTCTCAAAAAATGGAACATTCATTTTGATATGATAATCAAAAGAGTTTGATTTTATCAAAAACAAGAATGAACCTAGTGTGTACAAATGGGTTAGTGGGAGCGTCGTGACATTTCTGGTATTATATGTTGATATAATACGGATAAGGAGTGACATGCCAATGCTAAAATCAATAAAGATAAAGTTGTCTAAACATTCCTCCATGAATGATTTGGGAAGCGTATCTTAATTGGGGATACAAATCTATATAGATAGATTTAAAAGAATATTCGGCTTAACCTAAGGAACGTATATTCATTTGATGCTAAAGTCGTTTAGCATGGCAAACTCCATGGGATGTCTTATGTTGATGAGCCATGGAGTGTATCTCTCTTAATAGTCCCCACAGACTCCTAAAAAGAGAGATCACATGAGTGACAACCATGTATGCAATGAAATATACGAGACCTGATGTTGATCAGTCATATTTTGGAGAAGTTCACTGTGAGACAGTGAAAAACATCTTAAAGGTCTTAACCGGCACTAAGGATGTGATCATACATGGTGGGTCTGAATTAAAACTAAAGGGCTTAACAGACTCAAGTTTTTTCAGACAGACCAAGACGACAGAAAATCCACTTTAAGGTAAAGTGTTACCTTGAACGGTGGTGCAGTGAATTGGAAAGGTTCCAAACAACAAAGAGTTGCTGGTTTAGTGATAAAGACAAAGTATATAGCTGTAAATGAAGCTACAAGTTGATTGTTTGGATGATAAGTTCATTAAAGAACTAGGAATAGTTCCTAAGTCTCATCTTGGATCTAAACATGTGTTGTGGCACTTTCATTTGATTATAAGAATCATTGAAAGTTGGGAAATCACTATAGAGATAGTGGACTCTCAAGAACAACATTACATATCCATTAACTAAAGCTTATCCAACAGCAGGATAATCGTTACTTAGAGAAGAAGAGTATGAGATACCATGGCGATTGGCTTTAGTGCAAGTGGGAGATTGAAAGTAGTATGCACACAAGCCAATCATGTTTGATGATAAAGCATATACTTTGTAAACAATCTT
Source organism: Panax japonicus (assembly GCA_020205505.1). Lineage (NCBI taxonomy): Eukaryota > Viridiplantae > Streptophyta > Magnoliopsida > Apiales > Araliaceae > Panax > Panax japonicus. The sequence goes on along the minus strand of CM035098.1, from coordinate 55,357,692 downwards.
ATTCATTTATTAATAAAAAGTATTAATTTATTAAAGGCTTTTAATTATCTACATGATGCTGTTTTATAATATGTGATAAACCCATAGTTTTAAGCAATGCTTTTAGAATAATGATGATGATCATTCTAATGAGATCTAAATTCTTAAAAAGCTTAAAACTAAAATAGTTCCCAATCGTTGGATTACTAAATAGGGGATTAGTGAATCCAGATAGATTGGTACATACGTTGCTTGCTCATTGGATGAGCATGATTAATCTCATGATCATTTGTGTGGAGACACTAAAGCAAGTATGTAGGTGCTTATTAGAGAATAAGTTCACTGAACGTGACTCGCTAAGGAATACCTAATGGAGTTTTACTTGCATGTCAATAGGAATTCCTGTAGTGATAGTAGTACAAGTGATCCTTGGACTTGAGATCATCATATTATCTTGTGTATGATGAGTTATACTTTGACTTATTCCTTAAGACCCTTAGGGTATATCAAAGGGTATGCTTGGGTATAATAAGTTATACATGGAGATAATGTATGATCAATAAAGAATCTACCACTTCTAGTAAAAGAAGAGAAATGTCCTATGTGATTCGATAAATGACAACCCAGTAGTCCTTGGCCAAGGCAGAATGAAATTAGAAAGGAGTTTCTAATTTGCATTATTTGGGGTTGTGCATTTAAGAGTCAAAATACAAATAATTAAATAAAATAAGACTTGACAGTAATTCCATGTCTTATATTTAATTGGGACATTGTATGGTGGAAGGATTGAATTGTACGGTAACTATTTACTCAAAGGTTCTTTTATGATTAATGTTGAAATCTATATTATCTGGAAAGTCGTTGATCGCTAGGGAGGCTTATCCCTATTGTAGAATAAATATTATTTATTTAAATAAATTATTAGTTTAATTTATTTATTTAAATAAGATTAGAATTGTTCTAATTGATTTATTCATAACCGGTTTAATATGGAGAACCTAAAGGGTCACACCATAAAAGGAAGAATAATTATTTAAGAAGTTAATGGCATAATCGTAATAATAAGTTAAGTATATTTAATTTAATCTATGGTGATAGAATAAATTAAATAGCTTAATATTTATTATTTAATATTTTGGAAATATTAAATATAAATTAATAAGAGGAGTCTTATTATTATTATTACTATTATTATTATTTAATTCCTAAAGGAGTTTGGGAATTAATTAATAAAAGTACTCTCAATATCCTAATAGGATTAGGAGGCAAATTAATTAAAAGAGTTTAATTAATTATCTCTAATAAGATTAGGGAGCTTAATTAATTAAAAGGTTAATTAATTATTCCTAATAAGATTAGGAGCCTAATTAATTAAAAGAGTTTAATTAATTAAAATAAAACCCAATTCCTTAATTGTTAAGGATGGGTTGCCCACATCTATAAATAAGAGGAGTCTTATTATGGGTGAGGGAGAGGTTGACGTATTATTAGAATACGTAATTCCAATAGTTCGGAGAGTACGCCTTTTTCTATAGAGATAGAAAAATTAGGGTTTAGCCAACCACCCATCTTCTTGAATTCTTCTTCTTCCTTGATGGATCACCTCTAGAGGCCAAACACTTGGGTGACTAACGTTGATCAAAGGAAGGAACCAAACCCGGTGGATTCAAGTTGAACGCGAAAAGGATTGGAGATGAACTTGTACCTGAGGAAGCTCGGATCTTCAAGGGTATGATTCTTTTTCTTTCTTTTTCGTCTAATTAATAATTGCGCATAAAGGGTGATCCGGGTATATGGTTTGTAAAAATTTTAAACTCTGATTTTACACGTTTCCGCATATTTTTGCAATTTGATTGCGTTCTTGAATATTACAAACCTAACACTTTCATCAACACCCATGGATTAATTTACAAGCAGAACATGGATAATAATGCTATTTCTGTGACGCCCCCAAAATAGGTATACATCACCTATTTTGAGTCGTAAAATACATAGTACAGAATACAAATATAATTTAATTATACAACAGTCGTATAAAATATGACATAAAATAATCTAAGAGTTTTAATAAGAATTTTGTCATCTAGACAATATCCACACTCAGTGGAGTCCTCATTACATTTATTGTCATACTATTTAACAGAATAGTGAGGACTACTAATGTTATCATCTAGGTCGTTACTCCGTTCTCCGACTAGTCCCGACTACGTTCTCATTTGCTGAAGAGAACAGTGAAAGAAAGGGTGAGCTCAACTAGCCCAGTAAGAAATATTATGACTAAGATAATGCAAATAAATTATCGTTAGCCTTCAACAGTGTTAAACTGATACAATATAACAAACATCAAGTTTAACTATAACGGAATAAACAATCCATTAAAAGAGTCAAATAGAGAATAAAATCTACTATCTTTTATGATTTAAAAGGTTTTTCATCACTTTTATCGCTGGGACTCAGATTAATAAATAATCCACATCATCCCTGCACTACGGCCAAGAATATTCATTAGTATCACAACTACAAATTATCCATGCACTACGGGCCAAGTATATTCATGTATTCATCAATGGTCATGATCATGCCAACAACTGTCCATCAATGCACTATGGGCCAATGATGACTTTTATCACATCATTTATAACATTACAGTCATGATTATATCGATTAATCCCTGATCATAATCATACCAAGTCCATCTATGCACTACAGGCCACAGACGACTTTCAACATAAAATAAACATGAGGATGATGACAATTATATAGGAATTCAATAAAACAAGTTCAAGAATTAATTTATCCAGAAACTAATAACGCCCAAATTATCAACATGATACATTTTTGTAGAGTAAAATTCAAGAATGCTCAGAAGAATATTTCCATGAAAAGATACTGGATGAAGCGCAAATATCAAGGATATTCCATTCATTTCATGGAGTATAGAAGTCAAAACTTTAACCAACTGAGTATAATAAAGAATGGAATAACAAAAGAAATCACCAGGCATGCGATAGACCGCACAGACAGGTTATTCCAACAAAATAATAAATAATGGAACCAGGTCAGGCGAAATTCGCACCGACATGATATTCCAACAGAATAATAAAGAATGGAATAACAACAGAAATCACCATACATGCGATAGACCGTACAAACAGGTTATTCCAACAGAATAATAATTAATGGAACCAGGTCAGGCGTAATACGCATCGATAGGATATTCTAACAGAATAATAAATAACGGAACCAGGTCATGCGCAAACGCACAGACATGATGTTCCAACAGAATAATAAAGAATGGAATAACAGAAGAATTTTACAATGTATGCGGTACTTCGCTTAGACATGTTATTTCAATATAATGATAAAGATTGAAACAACAGAAGAATTTCACCAAGTATAGGGCAGCCCGCGTATACAGGTTATTCCAACAGAATAATAAAGAATGAAATAACAGAAGAATTTCACCAAGTATAGGGTAGCCCGCGTATACAGGTTATTCTAACAGAATAATAAAGAATGGAATAACAAAAAAATTTCACCATGTATGCGGTACTTCGCATAGACAGGTTATTCTAACATAATAATAAAGAATGGAATAACAGAAAAATAATTAAAACTTCCAAAAATTAATTATTTCGGAACTTCGGAATTTTAATAATTCATAATAAATAGCCCTTTTATAAGAAAAATTTGAACCTTATGTCTTTTTCATAGGAAATTTCATTCTCTACAACTTTGTAAGTTTAAGTTTTTTCAAATTCCAAACAGAAATTGACCGAAATCCATAAACGGTGGATTTTACAAGCTATAATCAAATTTCAGTCAAGAAATGGGGTCCACCGACATGTTTAACATGTTTTAAATAATTTTAAGAACAAAAATACTCCTCTTCCTTATATACTCATATCCCACATTCATTGTAAAAATATCACTATTATTATATTATTAAAATATAATAATATATTTAAATAAATTATTTTATCAGAAAAGATAAAATATTATTTTTTTAACAATTGTCACTTTAAAATTTTCTCCATCTATATCCACATAAAATAAATATTTTTCTTATCATATAAATCAATAATTAATTATTCACAAATAATATTACAGAATCACAATATCGACAACCAGGCCGTTCCCAGGAAAGAGGGGGCTTTCCAATAAGGATTTCTCCTTACTGGCGCGCAATTAAGTGACCAAACCTCTTCTTAGACATAACTTTCTAGACATTGCCAATAATGTTATCTAATAATATTATTCAAATAATATGAATTATTGATCTGATAATAAAAATACTATGTAGTGATAATTATTGAAATAACAATAATATAAAATATCAACTTAGCAATTATTGAATCAATAAAATAAAATATTAAACAGTAACTACTGTAACAATTATTGAGTAGTGCCTTCTTACGTAAGAATCAATAATCGGTGCAATACCGTGTGCTATTGTGTTTTAACCACCGAGTATTCCAACAGTATTAACGGTAACAACTTAGCCGTTATTTATAAACAACTTATACTTGTCATTTTCTTCATCCAATCGCTTTCCGTTATGGGCCCACACAAGGTTGCGCTGTCGTACGAATATTCCCCGACAGTAAGAATATTCCACGACCAAACGAATATTCTCCGATAAAAATGAATATTTTATAACCACCTGCTTATTTGAAATATTTGCGCATTTTATTCATAACTAACCGCATTAATCAAATCAACCCTTACTATTTCAAAATAATAAATAGAGGAAATTCAATTTCATTAATAATAAGTTGGGGTCTTACAACCTCCCTTCCTTATGAAATTTTGTCCTCAAAATTGACGTACGTACCTGGTGTTTCGAAAAGGTGAGGATACCTCGCTTTTATTTCCGTTTCCAACTCCTAGGTCATTTCCTCAATAGCATAGTTCCTCCACAAAACTTTAACTTGTGGTATGACCTTTGTGCGTAGGACATACTCCTTCCTATCCAAGATCTTGACATGTACCTCCTCGTACGTTAAGTCTTCAGCTATCTCGTCCGGTTCTAACTCAATAACGTGGTTTGGGTTTTTTGCATATTTACGTAACACAGATATGTGAAAAACATTATAAACACGAGACATACTTGGAGGTAATGCGATCTATAGACTACTTTTCCTACTCGGTCAAGAATCTGAAATGGACCAATAAATCGTGGATTGAACTTTCCTCTTTTCCCAAATCTTGTAACTCCCTTCCATGGAGCAACACGCATTAATACATGATCCCCAATACTAAATTCCACGTCCTTTCGATGAAGATCCGCATAACTCTTTTGTCAATCTTGTGACGTTTGTATACGTTGTCAAATCATTTGGATCTTTTCTGTAGTAATACGTACCGCTTTTGTCCGTATTTTTCTTTCTCCGCTGATTATCGTTGTTCTGATGACTGTTGTCACCGGTATGATCCTGGTTGTGGTCCCTCGGTTGAACGTACTCGTTATCTCGCTCTAATAATTGAGCCCTATTGAAAACATCTGAATAGAAAGAAAATTTATAAGAAATGAGATATTGACGTATGCTGGGTTTCAAACCTCTCAGAAACATCCGCGTCATACGTTCCTCATTCTCCACCAAATGAGGTGCAAACCTGGATAACTCTGCAAACTTCGCCTCGTACTGGGACACCGTCATGTTATTTTGTTCCAGTCTAATAAACTCCACTTTCTTCATATGACGAATACTTTCAAGAAAGTACTTATCATTGAACAATTTCTGAAACGTCTCCCATGACATGCTGAATGCGGCTGGATGTGTGACGCCCTCAAAATAGGTATACATCACCTATTCTGAGTCGCCAAATACATGGTACAGAATACAAATACAATCTTAAATATATAACATGAGCTGTGAGTTTTAATACAAACATTGTCTTTTAGACAGTATTCAAATTCAAAATAAGTCCTCAATACATTTATTAACACACTATTTCATAGAATAGTGAGGACTACTAATACTATCATCTGGACCGTCACTCCGTTCCCCAGCTAGTCCCGGCTATGTTCTCATTTCCTGAAGAGAACAGTGAAAGAAAGGGTGAGCTCAACTAGCCCAGTAAGAAATATTATGACTAAGATAATATAGAATAAATTATCATTAGTCTTCAACAATGTTAAACTGATAAATATAATAGACATCAAGTTTAACTGCAGCGGAACATGCAATCCATTAAAAGAGTCAAGTAGAGAATAAAATCTACTATCTTTTATGATTTAAAAGGTTTTCATCACTTTTATCGCTGAGACTCAGCTTAATAAATAATCCACATCATCCCTGTACTACGACCAAAGATATTCATTAGTATCACAACCACAAATTATCCATGCACTACGGGCCAAGGATATTTGTGTATTCATCAATGGTCATGATCATGCCAACAACTGTCCAACAATGTAATACGGGCCAATGAGGACTTTTACCACATCATTTGTAACATTACGGTCATGATTACACCGAATAATCCTTGGTCATAATCATACCAAGTCCATCCATGCACTACAAGCCACAGATGACTTTCAAAAAAATATAAACATGAGGATAATGACAATGATATAAGAATTCAATAAAACAAGTTCAAGAATTAATTTATTCAGGAACTAATAACGTCCAAATTGTCAACATGATACTTCTTTGTAGAGTAAAAAGTATCATGTTGTCAACATGGTTGCTTGAATTCCCATAATAGATTAGTTAGGAATATGAAAGCTAACAACCTTACGAAAATAATCAATTTTTGCCTGATGAATAGTTAACCAATCAATCCCTAGAATTACGTCGAATGCAAGTATTTTCAATGAAATAAGATCGACAGGTAATATGAGGGTACCGATTTGAACCAAATAAGACTTATAAATAGTGGATGTAATGAAGGTTTCTCTCAACGGAGTTTCAACAAATAAGTCAAAGTCCAATTTCTCCAGAGTCAAATTTAAACGTTGAGCGCAAGTAGGAGAAATAAAGGAATGGGTAGAACCGGTATCAAATAAGGAATATACTTCGCTAGAGTTTATGATAAGCTTACCCGTGATGACCTCATTCAGGTTCCTTGCTTTCTGGGAGGTCACGACAAACGCTCTCCCTTGCACTACTGGCTTTGACTTTTCTGGGGAGTCCTTTGGTGCCTCCATCCTATCTGAATTTGTCTTCGATGAACGATAAAATCGGGCTAGGTGACATTCTCTTCCACAATTATAACATTCTTTGGACGGCATCGCATAGTTTGGACTGATGTGTCCCTCCCCTCAGCATTTGAAGAATATGATAGGTGGTCGTTCTCCTTCCTTAACAACAGGTGCTGATGCTAATGTCTTTCCATCATTGTTGAATCTTTTCTTCTTGAAACGTCCATTCTTAATGCTTTGGCCATGATTACAACAGAAGTGATTACCATTTCTGGCATGTTGATTCCCTCCACGCTTATTATCACCGCTTCGATGACTGTTATCACTGGTATTATCATTTTGCCGGCTGCTCTCTTTTGGTTAGGTTGACTCATTATCGTGCTCCAATAACTGAGCCCTATTAACAACATCTGAATACAAACACAGTTTATGAGAGATAAGATATTGACGTATCTCGGGTTTTAAAACTCTTAGAAACATTTGCGTCATTCTCTCCTCATTATCAACCAAATGGGACGTAAACCGGGATAACTCGGCAAACTTGGCTTCGTACTGCGACACGGTCATGTTGTTTTGCTCCAACTTGATGAACTATACGTCTTTCATGTGACGAATACTTTCGGGAAAGTACTTGTCGTTGAACAATTTTTTGAACTTCTCCCAAGACATCTTCAGTGCGGCAGGTTGAGTACGCTTTACAGATTCCCACCAGTAATCTGCCTCTGCCCGCAACATGAAGGTGGCAAAGGGAACCTTTTACTCCTTGGAGCATCCCAAGACATCAAATATCTTGTTGATCTACTTTATTCACGTCTCCGCCTTAAGTGGTTTTGGCTCTCCAAAAAACTCCGATGGTCCTAGCTCCTTGAACTATTTGGCGGTGACCATCCGAGAATTGCCAGTGTTTCCACCTGTATTTTGGACAGGAGCCGCTCTCGCCTGATGTTGCATGAATTGCATGAAGCCTCGGAACATTCCATCATTCATCATTTGGTCAGTGTTATTGTTTGCATTAGGATTGTCGCCTTCCTGATGCACATTATCCTGATTATTGATCTGTGGAGACTCAACGGTCTCCTATGCTCCATTGATGTTGTCAACATTCTCGGATGCCATTTTCAAATACTGCCACAAAATAAGGGTTAATTAACATATCACATATAATCCCTATACTCTGACCAACCAATTAAATATCAAATAAACTTAGGTAGGTCATACTAGCGAAGGAATTCCCCGTCTCTCCCCTCCTAGTTCTTGTCTCACATCTTAGCCAGGGATCATATCCCTAAGCTTTGATACCAACTGTGACGCCCCCAAAATAGGTATACATCACATATTCTGAGTCGCCAAATACATGGTACAGAATACAAATACAATCTTAAATATATAACATGAGCTGTGAGTTTAAATACAAACATTGTCTTTTAGACAGTTTTCAAACTCAAAATAAGTCCTCAATACATTTATTAACACACTATTTCATAGAATAGTGATGACTACTAATACTATCGTCTGGACCGTCACTCCGTTCCTCGACTAGTCCTGGCTACGTTCTAATTTCCTGAAGAGAACAATGAAAGAAAGGGTGAGCTCAACTATCCCAGTAAGAAATATTATGACTAAGATAATGCAAAATAAATTATCATTAGTCTTCAACAATGTTAAACTGATAAAATACAATAGACATCAAGTTTAACTACAGCGGAACATGCAATCCATTAAAAGAGTCAAGTAGAGAATAAAATATACTATCTTTTATGATTTAAAAGGTTTTCATCACTTTTATCGCTGGGACTCAGCTTAATAAATAATCCACATCATCCCTGCACTACGGCCAAGGATATTTATTAGCATCACAACCACAAATTATCCATGCACTACAGGCCAAGGATATTTGTGTATTCATCAATGGTCATGATCATGCCAACAACTGTCCAACAATGTAATACGGGCCAATGAGGACTTTTACCACATCATTTGTAACATTACGGTCATGATTACACCGAATAATCCCTGGTCATAATTATATCAAGTCCATCCATGCACTATAGGCCACAGATGACTTTCAAAAAAGTATAAACATGAGGATGATGACAATGATATAAGAATTCAATAAAACAAGTTCAAGAATTAATTTATTCAGGAACTAATAAGTCCAAATTGTCAACATGATACTTCTTTGTAGAGTAAAATTCAAGAATGCTCAGAAGAATATTTTCATGAAAGATACTGAATGAAGCGCAAATATCAAGGATATTCCACTAATTTCATGGAGTATAGAAGGCAAAACTTTAACCAACTGAGTATAATAAAGAATGAAATAAGAAAAAAAATCACCATGCATGCGGTACTTCGCATAGACAGGTTATTCCAACAAAATAATAAATAACGGAATCAGGTCAGGCGTAAAACGCACCGACAAAATATTCCAACAGAATAATAAAGAATGGAATAACAGCAGAAATCACCATGCATGCGGTACTTCGCATAGATAGGTTATTCTAACAGAATAATAAATAACGGAATCAGGTCCGGCGTAAAACGCACAGACGTGATATTCTAACCGAATAATAAAGACGAAACCAGGTTCGACGTAAAACGCACATACAGGATATTCCAACAGAATAATAAAGACAGGACCAGGTTCGGCATAAAACGCACATACAAGATGTTCCAACAGAATAATAATGAATGGAATAACAACAGAAATCACCAAGTATAGGGTAGACCGCGTATACAGGTTATTCCAACAGAATAATAAATAATGGAATAACAGAAGTTCTCTTCATGAATATGAAAAAAATAATACCCCTTACCTTAGAATAAATCTGGATACTGGAATAGAAATATAGCAGACTTCTCTTCTTCTTTCTCTTTATAATTTCTCTCTATAATAATTGCTCTATAGCTTTAGTGAATTGGTGAGAAATGAAGGAAGAATGAGCTTCTATTTATAGAATAATATAGTTTCAATAATTACACGTTTTGGGCCTCGCCATCATAACGTGGGTCCATGGAGTTTTTCTCTCTATCTCCATCCTTTGCAAGTCATACAAAATGGGCCTTTGCGTTGACAATATCGCACTCGTACCCGCATATGATCTTATACTCAATGCGTCAGCTACCACGTTTGCTTTTCCAGGATGATATTGGATGGTATGATCATAATCATTCAACTGTTCAAGCCAACGTCGCTGTCGCATGTTGAGTTCCTTTTGAGTGAAAAAATATTTGAGGCTTTTATGATCCGTAAAGATCTCCACTTTCTCTCCATACAAGTAATGCCTCCAAATCTTTAGTGCAAAAACGCCTGCTGCCAACTCTAGATCATGAGTAGGATAATTCCTCTCATATTCTTTGAGTTGTTGTGAGCCATAGGCTATGACTTTCCCATGTTGCATGAGAACACAACCTAACCCTTTGCCCGAAGCATCACTGTAGATGACAAATCCCTCCGAGCCAGATGGTATTGTCAGAACAGGTGCTGAAATGAGTCTCCTCTTGTGTTCTTGAAAACTCTTCTCATATTTCTCGTTCCAACCGAATTTTGTATCTTTTCGAGTCAGCTGAGTTAATGGAGTATCGATTCGAGAAAATCCTTCCATGAATCTCCGATAATAACCAGCTAAGCCGAGAAAGCTATGTACTTCGGTCACTGATTTGGGTTGCTCCCAGCTTTGAATATCTTCAATCTTTGCTGGGTCAATAGATATTCCATGACATGATACTATGTGCCCAAAAAATGCTACTTTCTCAAGACAGAACTCGCATTTCTTCAACTTGGCATAAAGCTTATATTCACGAAGCTTTTGGAGTATCAACCTCAAGTGTTGCTCATGATCTTCACGGCTTTTGGCATAAATAAGGATGTCATCAATATTTGTAACATTACGGTCATGATTACATCGAATAATCCCTGGTCATAATCATACCAAGTCCATCCATACACTACAGGCCAAGATGACTTTCAAAAAAATATAAACATGAGGATGATGACAATGATATAAGAATTCAATAAAAACAAGTTCAAGAATTAATTTATTCAGAAACTAATAACGTCCAAATTGTCAACATGATACCTCTTTGTAGAGTAAAATTCAAGAATGCTCAGAACAATATTTCCATGAGAAAATACTGGATGAAGCACAAATATCAAGGATATTCCACTAATTTTATGGAGTATAGAAGTCAAAACTTTAACCAACTGAGTATAATAAAGAATGGAATAATAAAAGAAATCACCATGCATGCGGTACTTCGCATAGACAGGTTATTTCAACAGAATAATAAATAACGGAACTAGGTCAGGTGAAATTCGCACCGACAGGATGTTCCAACAGAATAATAAAGAATGGAATAACAAAAGAAATCACCATGTATACGGTACTTCGCATAGACAAGTTATTCCAACAGAATACTAAATAACGGAACCAGGTCAGGTAAAATTCGCACCGACAGGATGTTCTAATAGAATAAATAAAGACGGAACCAGGTCTGGCGTAAAACGCACAGACAGGATATTCCAACAGAATAATAAAAACGGAACCAGGTCCGGCGTAAAACGCACAGACATGATATTCCAACAGAATAATAAAGAATGAAATAACAGAAGAATTTCACCCAGTATAGGATAGCTCGCGTATACAGGTTATTCCAACAGAATAATAAAGAATGGAATAACAGAAGTTCTCTTCATGAATACAAAAGAAATAATACCCCTTACCTTATAATAAAGTTGGATACTGGAATAAAAATATAGCAGACTTCTCTTCTTCTTTCTCTCTGTAATTTCTCTCAATAATAATTGCTCTATAGCTTTAGTGAATTGGTGAGAAATGAAGGAAGAATGAACTTCTATTTATAGAAAAATATAGTTTCAATAATTGCACGTTTTGGGGCTCGAAAAACTATAGTACAATGCCTCCAACTTTTTTTCATTTTTAATTTAGTCCTGCAAGTATTATCAAACTTGCACCACCTCCCCTAATAGTAAATAATGTGAATTAATAGTTCAATCATGTGAATCAACAGTTATAATCTTGTGAAAATACGAAATACAGTATAGTACCTCCATCTATACCTCCCTTTTTAACTTAGTCATGCAAGTATTATCACTCTTGCACCAACTCCCCTAATAGTAAGTGAATGTGACTCAATAGTACACACATGTGAATAAATAGTTATATAAGCATGTGAATTAGTATCAATTAATTGCTCATTTATCCGATAAATTCCCTGATTTATCAATATAACCCTAAGACATCAATTATCATCGGAATAGATGTCGATTTCAACTAACACCAAAAATGTGGCGCCCCCAAAATAGGTATACATCACCTATTCTGAGTCGCCAAATACATGGTACAGAATACAAATACAATCTTAAATATATAACATGAGCTGTGAGTTTTAATACAAACATTGTCTTTTAGACAGTATTCAAACTCAAATAAGTCCTCAATACATTTATTAACACACTATTTCATAGAATAGTGAGGACTACTAATACTATCATCTGGACCGTCACTCCGTTCCCCAGCTAGTCCCAGGCTATGTTCTCATTTCCTGAAGAGAACAGTGAAAGAAAGGGTGAGCTCAACTATCCCAGTAAGAAATATTATGACTAAGATAATGCAGAATAAATTATCATTAGTCTTCAACAATTTTAAACTGATAAAATACAATAGACATCAAGTTTAACTACGGCGTAACATGTAATCCATTAAAATAGTCAAGTAGAGAATAAAATCTACTATCTTTTATGATTTAAAAGGTTTTCATCACTTTTATCGCTGGGACTCAGCTTAATAAATAATCCACATCATCCCTGCACTACGACCAAGGATATTCATTAGTATCACAACCACAAATTATCCATGCACTACGAGCCAAGGATATTTGTGTATTCATCAATGGTCATGATCATGCCAACAATTGTCCATCAATGCACTACGGGCCAATGAGGACTTTTACCACATCATTTATAATATTACGGTCATGATTACATCGAATAATCCCTGGTCATAATCATACAAAGTCCATCCATGCACTACAGGCCAAGATGACTTTGAAAAAAATATAAACATGAGGACGATGACAATGATATAAGAATTCAATAAAAATAAGTTCAAGAATTAATTTATTCAGGAACTAATAACGTTCAAATTGTTAACATGATACTTCTTTGTAGAGTAAAATTCAAGAATACTCAGAACAATATTTCCATGAGAAGATATTGGATGAAGCGCAAATATCAAGGATATTCCACTAATTTCATGGAGTATAAAAGTTAAAGTTTTAACCAACTGAGTATAATAAAGAATGGAATAACAAAAGAAATCACCATGCATGCGGTACTTCGCATAGACATGTTATTCTAACAGAATAATAAATAACGGAACTAGGTCAGGCGTAAAACGCACCGACATGATATTCCAACAGAATAATAAAGAATATAATAACAACAGAAATCACCATGCATGCGGTACTTCGCATAGACAGGTTATTCCAACAGAATAATAAATAACGGAATCAGGTTCGGCGTAAAACGCACAGACATGATATTCCAACAGAATAATAAAGACAGAACTAGTTTCGGCGTAAAACGCACAAACAGGATTAAAGACGGAACCAAGTCTGGCGTAAAATACACAAACAGGATGTTCCAACAAAATAATAATGAATGGAATAACAACAGAAATCACCAAGTATAGGGTAGACTGCGTATACAGGTTATTCCAACAGAATAATAAATAATGTAATAACAGAAGCTCTCTTCATGAATATGAAAAAAACAATACCCTTACCTTATAAAGAAGAGTACTCCGGCGGTAGGGCAGGGATATACTTAAAAAAACTTCCACTATTCTCAAAGCTTTCTTAAATGCTAAAGAAATACGCTCAAGATAGAAGAATAATTCTTTCTACAGTTTCTCTCTCTAGAGTTTCAGTGAATTCGTAAGAAATAATGAAGGAATGAGCTTCTATTATAGAAGAATAGACTGAATAGTATCCAATCCATGAACAGTCCAGATCGATTTACTTTAAACGGACGGTCCAGATTGGTTCATAATAAAATATAATATATTCTATTTATAATCTAATAAAACGAATAACTTTTAAAAAGATTTTACTATGCAGGTACTATGCATAATAAAATATAATATATTCTAATTATTGTCTAATAAAACGAATAACTTTATAAAAGTATTCTGTTTTATATAAAAAGATTTACTATTAGCCTAATAAAATGAATAACTTTATAAAGTATTCTGTTTTATATAAAAAGCTTTTCTGTTTTATTACATTAATAATACTAATAAAACAAAACTTCATCATCATTATTGTTATTCACACTATTAATCGACCAGGTCGTTCCCAGGAAAGAGGGGGCTTTCCAATAAGAATTTTTCCCTATTAGCGCGCAATTAGGTGATCAAACCTCTCCTTGGCAGAACTTCTGGACATAGTTAATATTACAAATAATAATATTAATAACTCTGTCACCTCAATTATTGATTTAATAATATATAAAATATTGACAATAATTGAATAAAACTGAATGACTTCTCACGTAAGCATCAATAATCAATACCGTGTGCTACTATGCAATCACGCGTATTCCTGTACTTTTAACACCGGGTGTTTCAACAGTTAACGGTAAAACTTCCGCCATTATTTTCATAAAATATTTTTGTGATTTTCTCAATTCGACAATAATTCCGTTGTGGGGTCCACCAATGATAGTGCCATCGTACGAATATTCTCCGACCAATCAAATATTATAAACAACTTGCGTACTTTATAAAATTTCTAAATATTACCCACAACTATAACATTATATCAAATCCATTACATAATATTTAAAAATGATAATTATAGAAAATTCATCTTAATTCATAAAAGTTGGGGTATTACAAATAATCCCAACATAATGGAACTATCAAATTCATCTTTAATCAACACGAACTTATTCATTATTAATATCATAACTCACAATATTTAACAACCAGGTCATTCCCAGGAAAGAGGGGGCTTTCCAATAAGGATTTCTCCCTATTGGCGCGCAATTAGGTGACTAAACCTCTCCTTAGCAGAACTTCTAGACATTGTAAATATTACAATTTAATAATATGAATAACTTTGTCGTCTCAATTATTGATTTAATAATATATCATATAATGCAGATGATACTGTGACAATAATTGAATCAATAATATCAGAGATATGATGCAACAATTACTGTAGCAATAATTGAGTATAACTGACTGACTTCTCACGTAAGCATCAATAATCAATACCGTGTGCTACTATGAAACCACGTGTATTACTGTACTTTTACTATCGAGTAGTTCAACAGTATTAACGGTAAAACTTCCGTCGTTATTTTCATAAAAATATTTTTGTCGTTTTCTCAATCTGACAATAATTCTGTTGTGGGGTCCACTAATGATTGCGCCGTTGTACGAATATTACCTGCTAAAACGAATATTCCCCGACCAGTTGAATATAATATAACAACTTGCATACTTTATAGAATTTATAAATACTACACACAACTATAACATTATAACAAATTCATTCCATAATATTCAAAAATGATAATTATAGAAAAATCATCTTTATTCATAAAAACTGGGGTCTTACAGCCATCATACGAATATTCCCCGACAGTAAGAATATTTCACGACCAAGCGAATATTCTCCGACAAAAATAAATATTTTTTAACCACTTGCTTATTTGAAATATTTGCGCATTTTACCCATAACTAACCACATTAATCAAATCAACCCTTACTATTTCAAAATAATAAATAGAGGAAATTCAATTTCATTAATAATAAGTTGGGGTCTTACATTTGTTATCTCAATTATTGATGTAATAATATATAAAATATCGACAATAATTAAATCAAATAACGTGAGATACTATGCAACAATTAATGTAGTAATAATTGAACTAAACTGAGTGACTTCTCACGTAAGTATCAATAATCAATATCGTGTGCTACTATGCAACCACGCGTATTACTGTACTTTTACTACCGAGTAATTCAACAGTTTTAACGATAAAACTTTCGCCGTTATTTTATAAAAATATTTTTATCGTTTTCTTAATCCGACAATAATTTTGTTGTGGGGTCCACCAATGATTGTACTGTCGTATGGATATTTCTCGACAAAAAGAATATTCCCCGACCAATCGAATATAATACAACAACTTGCATACTTTGCAAAATTTATAAATATTATCCACAACTATAACATTATATCAAATCCATACCATAATATTAAAAAAAATATTTCAAGAAATTAAATCTTTATTCATAAAATTTGGGGTCTCACAATCTCCCCTCCTTATGAAATTTCGCCCTCGAAATTTACGTACGTACCTGGTATGCCGAAGAGGTGAGGATACCTTGACTTCATTTCGGATTCTAACTCTTGAGGTATAACCCTTGAGCGTTGAATACGATCTTTCTTATCCAAGATTTTAACACGTGTCTCCTCATACGTTAAATCTTTTGTTATCTCGTCTAGTTCTAATTTAATAATGCGGCTCGGGTCGTCCACATATTTATGTAACATCGGTACGTGAAAAACGTTATGAACACGCGACATACTTGGCGGTAAAACGAGTCTATAGGCCACAGTTCCTACTCGATCAAGGATTTTAAATGAGCCAATAAAATTGAGGGTTGAGATTTTCTCTCTCCATCGACTCTTGCTTCTAGAATAGCGCCCTGTTGAACCTTCTTCTTGACATTCATCAGCTCCGAGTGTGTAGTGATGTGTGAGTTTTATACTCATAATTGAATGCGTTTGAGCTTAATAGTTTGGTTGATTTTAAGTGTTTGTGTCTATTCATTCATGTTTTATGTTGTTTTGTAGGAATTGGAATAAAAGTTACTTGGATCGACGTTCGGGGTGGCTAGATTCGCATTTTTGGTTTGCCATTTACACAGCAGTCACTTCAGAGTCAATTTGAGTATTTCTCCGGACCTTATTTCGAAAAACTTAAAGAATGAAAGTTGTTGGTCTACATCTTCTCTTTCTGGAAAATCTTGAATCATCGAAATCAGAGTTCGGATAAAGAAGTTATGGCCATTTTCCCAAAGGACGTCGGAGCAGAAAATTTTCAAAAATTGGGCCAGCGCCGGGCGCCCATTTCAGGCTTATTTTCAGCGTCGGGGTGCTAATGGGCAGTGTTCCAGCGACGTGCCTGGTGCGGCCTGGATGTATTTTGGGGCGAATTTTGACACCTTTTTGACTCCAAATTGGATTGAGTTTGTTCCTAAGCTAAAAATTGGACTTGTAACCTATAAATACATGATATAAGGCATAAAATAAAGGGAGAATACATAGATTAGCTTAGATAAAACACTCCATTAGATTAGAATATAAACCCTAGTTCTTAATTAGCCATTGGAGATTGAAGCAAATTGAAGAACACTGAAGATCAAGAGCAAGAGCAAGAGGGGAACATCAGATTTGCTGACAACAGATTATATTCTCTTCTTTTATCATACTTTTATCTTTTAATGTCTATTCAATTGTGGATTCTTGGTTTTAATTCATTAATTATGAACTAACTCTTTTATTAAGATTTCAATTGAACCTTTTATGTCTATAAATTAGTTATTTGATTTATTCCAATTATTTGTGTCAAAGTGAGTTGTTTATCTTGTCTTATGCTTATTAATTAATTATCTGATCAGTAATTACCTTGTTACATTAGAAGGAATTAAAAGAGGAATTCTAGAGTTAGAACTGGGCATTATATCATGTGACTTAGTTATTTGCTAAGTGGATAATTAGGTTTGTGAATAGAATGAAAATATCTGTTCGCCGCATGTAACACATAAGGAATTGGGATTGAAAAGAGTTTAATTCAATTATTTTACATAGGAATATAGAAAGATTAATCTGGATTAAATAGAAGGCAATTGATCACTTGGAAAAGGACTTTTGGCATTTGAGAATTCCTGTTAACAATTCAGTAGGCATAAATATTGGGATAATTGATTTAGAGTTCATAATTGGGGATATTGAAGTTTTAATCCTTATTTATCTGAATTCATTCAAATCTTAGTTTTGTTTATTTGATTTATTTTAGAATAATTTCTTTTAATTGTTAATTTTAATTTTCTTAATTAGAAAAATCACAATTTACAGTTGTTTAAATAAAATTGATTTGGTTAAGAGTTAGTATTTGGTAATTTTTATTAAATAATTTCTCGTGGGAACGATACTCTACTTTCACTTTATTACTTGTTGACCGTGTATACTTGCACATATTCATTGATTGCGAAATCGATCAACATGTAGCTTGAGCGGCTTTAACTTTATCGATTAAAGTCGATTCTACTCGTATATTCACTATCTTCACGTGGGTCTCTAGAGTCATTAACTCTATCTTCATCATTTGTAAGTTATATGAAATGGGTTTTTGTGTTAACAACATCGCACTCGTAAATGCATACGATCTTCTACTCAACGCGTCAACTATCACGTTCTCTCTTCCACAATGATATTGAATGGTATGATCGTAATCTTCAACAGCTCAAGCCAACGTCTTTGGCGCATTATACGTTCGTTTTGGTTGAAGAAATATTTAAGGGTTTAAGAAATGAGTTTTGTACTGGGATCAATACAAAATTCGATTTCACGCTCTAGGGGTAGGCTAAGAAGTCTTCAAGAAATTTATTAACGAAAGAAATATTATTCAAAACTGTGACCCTCATCCAAGACTTGGATAGCACGTCACATTGATACCTATCAATTTGTCACTGTTATTCATGACGTCCCCTACGAAAAGTCTGACTTAGGTGCATTCCACACAAGGAAGTCACCAACGAAAGGTTCGGGGCTCTTTACTTATGGCTTGATATGATAATGATTGACTTTAGTGGTTTGATTGCTTGAATTCGTATAACAGGTTGGTTAGGAATATAAAAGCTAACAACCTTACGAAAATAATCAATTTTAACATGATGAGTAGTTAACCAATCAATTCTTCAAATCACATCAAGGGAAAGTATTTTCAAAGAGATAAGATCGACAGGTAACGTGATGGTATCGATTTGAATCAAACAAGATTTATAAACAGTGGAGGTAACGAAGGTTTCTCCTAACGGAGTTTTAACAGATAAGTCAAAGTCTTATTTCTCAAGAGTCAAATTTGAACGTTGAGCGCAAGCAAGAGAGATAAAAGAATGGGTAGAATCGGTATCTAATAAGGTATAGACTTCGCAAAAATTTATAATTAATTAACCCGTGATAACTTCATTTGGGTTCCTCACTTGTTGGGAAGTCATGACAACCGCTATCCCTTGAACTACCTGGCTTTGACTTGTCTAGGGCGACATTTGGTGCCATCACTACCGTTGAAATTGACTTTTATATAGGGCATATTCCACCCTCAACTGCTTCATCGTACTCCTATTTTATGATCTGAATCATTAATCTTCGATCCATATCAAATTGGGGTTGACTGCAATATACAGGGTAATTCAAAACTCGAAGTTGGGTTCTCTCAATTGCTATCCAAAAAGAGAAATACATATCATCTATTTTAGCCATCTTAGATCGGACATCTCTTTCCATAATATCAACGCGTCGTGCGACTTTTACCCATGCATCACTCATTCTCACTTGTTCAGTTGTTTCTTCTTTCAGCTCAGATTCCAGCTTTATCATCTTATACTCTGCCAAAGAGTGCTTCTGTTTAAGCATCACATATCGGGTAACACAAGCTTGAATTGTTGCATCCTTTTGTTCCACGATCGCCTGCCATTCTTCAGCCTGCTCTTTTAACTCATGAACACGATTTTGCAATTCTAAATTTCGATCATAAAATTCTTCTAATAAATTCTCCTCAGGTTCCTCTTCTTCCTCACTCTTAGCTGCTACCTCTGTGATTAACTCGGGTGCAACTATTAGTTCTTCAATCACCACATAGATATCTCTGATTTCTTCTCCGTCTGACATCACATTAATCTGGTTAGTGATTAAAGGTGTCACAACGGTCACATTCACTCCATTGTTAACATTTTCAGCTGCCATTTTCAAACACTGTAATAAAATAAGGGTTAATTAACATATCACATATTATCCCAATACTCTGACCGACCAATTAAATACCAAATAAACTTAGGTAGGTCATACTAGCGAAAGAATTCTTCGTCCCTCCCCTCCTAGTTCTTATCTCACATCTCAGCTAGAGATCATATCCCTAAACTTTGATACCAACTGTGACGCCCTCAAAATAGGTATACATCACCTATTCTGAGTCGTCAAATATATGGTACAGAATACAAATATAACTTAATTATACAACAGTCGTATAAAATAATACATAACATAATCTAAGAGTTTTAATAAGAATATTGTCATCTAGACAATATCCACACTCATTGGAGTCCTCATTATATTTATTGTCACACTATTTAACAGAATAGTGAGGACTACTAATGCTATCATCAAGATCGTTACTCCGTTCTCCGACTAGTCCCGGCTACGTTCTCATTTCCTGAAGAGAACAGTGAAAGAAAGGGTGAGCTCAACTAGCCAGTAAGAAATATTATGACTAAGATAATGCAAATAAATTATCGTTAGCCTTCAACAGTGTTAAACTGATACAATATAACAAATATCAAGTTTAACTACAGCGGAACAAACAATCCATTAAAAGAGTCAATTAGAGAATAAATCTACTATCTTTTATGATTTAAAAGGTTTTCATCACTTTTATCGCTGAGACTCAGCTTAATAAATAATCCACATCATCCCTGCACTACGGTCAAGGATATTCATTATTATCACAACCATAAATTATCCATGCACTACGGGCCAAGGATATTCGTGTATTCATCAATGATCATGATCATGCCAACAACTGTCCATCAATGCACTACGGGTCAATGAGGAATTTTATCACATCATTTGTAACATTACGGTCATGATTATATCGATTAATCCCTGGTTATAATCATACCAAGTCCATCTATGCACTACAGGCCACGGATGACTTTCAACATAAAATAAACATGAGAATGATGACAATGATATATGAATTCAATAAAACAAGTTCAAGAATTAATTTATTCAGGAACTAACAACGTCCAATTTGTCAACATGATACTTTTTTGTAGAGTAAAATTCAAGAATGCTGAGAAGAATATTTCCATGAAAAGATACTAGATAAAGCGCAAATATCAAGGATATTCCACTAATTTCATGGAGTATAGAAGTCAAAACTTTAACCAACTGAGTATAATAAAGAATGGAATAACAAAAGAAATCACCAGACATATGATAGACCGCACAGACAGGTTATTCCAACAGAATAATAAATAACGGAACCAGGTTAGGCAAAATTCGTACCGACATGATATTCCAACAGAATAATAAAGAATGGAATAATAACAGAAATCACTATGCATGCGATAGACCGCACAGACAGGTTATTCTAACAGAATAATAATTAATGGAACCAGGTTAGGCGTAATACGCACCGACAGGATATTCCAACAGAATAATAAATAACGGAACCAGATCATGCGTAAATGCACGGACGAGATATTCTAACAGAATAATAAAGAATAGAATAACAGAAGAATTTTACCATGTATGAGGTACTTCGCATAGACATGTTATTTCAATATAATGATAAAGAATTAAATAACAGAAGAATTTCACCAAGTACAGGGTAGCCCGCGTATACAGGTTATTCTATTAGAATAATAAAGAATGGAATAACAGAAGAATTTCACCATGTATGCGGTACTTCGCATAGACAGGTTATTCCAACATAATAATAAAGAATGGAATAACAGAAGAATTTCACCAAGTATAGGGTAGTCCGTGTATACAGGTTATTCAAACAGAATAATAAAGAATGGAATAACAGAAGTTCTCTTCATGAATACAAAAGAAATAATACCTCTTATCTTAGAAGAAACTAGATATAGGAGTAATGAAGTAGCAGAATATTTTTCTTCTTTCTCTTTATAGTTTCTCTCTCTAGAGTTTCAGTGAATTCGTAAGAAATAATGAAGGAATGAGCTTCTTTTTATAGGAGAATGTACTAAATAGTAACTAATTCATGAACGGTCCAGATTGATTTACTGTTAAACGGACGGTCTATATTGATTTACTATGCAGTATAAATAAAATATTCTAATAAAACAAAATCTTTTAAATAAAATATAATATATTTTATTTATAATCTAATAAAACGAATAACTTTATAAAAATATTTTGTTTTATATAAAAAGATTTTACTATGCAAACACTATGCAGGCACTATGCAAATACTATGCATAATAAATTATATTATATTCTAATTATTGTCTAATAAAATAAATAACTTTATAAAAGTATTCTGTTTTATATAAAAAGTTTTTCTGTTTTATTACATTAATAATACTAATAAAATAATTTTTTTTATATATATATATAATATATATATAAACTTCCGTGACTTCATAAAAAGACACCTCAATATATTTAACAACATTTATCATCATTATTATAATTCACAATATTAATCGACCAGGTCGTTCTCAAGAAATGAGGCTTTTCAATAAGAATTTCTCCCTATTGGCGCGCAATTAGGTGACCAAACCTCTCCTTAGCAGAACTTTTAGACATCGTTAATATTACAAATAATAATATTAATAACTTTGTTATCAAAATTATTGATTTAATAATATATAAAATATCAATAATAATTGAATCAAATAACGTGAGATACTATGTAACAATTACTGTAGCAATAATTGAACAAAACTGAGTGACTTCTCACGTAAGCATCAATAATCAATACCGTATGCTACTATGCAACCAAGCATATTACTGTACTTTTACTACCGAGTAGTTCAACAGTTTTAATGGTAAAACTTCCGCCGTTATTTTCATAAAAATATTTTTGTCGTTTTCTCAATTCGACAATAATTCCGTTGTGGAGTCCACCAATGATTGTACTGTCGTATGTATATTTCCCGACAAAAAGAATATTCTCTGACCAATCGAATATAATACAACAATTTACATACTTTGTAAAATTTATAAATATTACCCACAACTATAATATTATATCAAATCCATACCATAATATTAAAAAAAATATTTCGAGAAATTAAATTTTTATTCATAAAATTTAGAATCTCACAATTTTATAAAATTTTGTTTTAGAAACAAAATCAAATATTCAAGGCACAAAATATTTTATAATTTGGGACTTTTAAAAAAGGCATAGTAGGCAAAATCCTGCAATATTCATTTAGTTTTTTTACTAATCAATTTACGAAATTCTAAAAGTCAGTCGAAATTAATAGTGTAAACTATTTAAAATATATTACTCCATCCGTCCCAAATTAATTGCTCAATTTTAATTTTTTTAAGTCAAATTAACTATTTTCAAAATTAATAATTAAACATATATAAATATATTTCTAAAATTATAAAAATTAGGATTAGTAATAAATTGTATATACTTTCTTTTGGTTATAATTTCTTCACCTATATTTTAGCAAAAATAGTAAAAAAATTAATTTTAAAAATGGTCAATTTGACTTTAAAAAGTCAAAACTGAACAATTAATTTGGAACGGAGGGAGTACTATGTACACAAATATTGTTTCAAAAATTGTTTTTTTTCTTCACATTTTACAGTCATTATTATTATAGAAGTCTGATACGAGTATAACGTTGTACAAATGAATGTTTGACAAAGTATGTATGACATCTAAATAAAGGGAATTGATATAGCACTTCATAATTCAGCAGTTGCAGTCCACTATAGAACTAATTTGAATGCATTTATCATCTCCCTACACGAATGGTATTTGCATATTTGTACATTAACACGCCCGCAGCTATAACTGGTAAATCCTAAAAGGAAAAATGAGATACCACCATGGTTTGCGTGATTTCAATAACCTTACCCTTGGCTGAAGTAACTGTATGGGCAATTTACATTTCATTCTCTCCTCTGAAACGCTAGTAGGAGGCTTCACCAGCATTACAGTGAATGAAATGTTTCTTTCGGTAATACCAGCGAGCCTACGAGATAAGGATTTCATTAGAGCATATGGAGCAAACACCGACCAATACCAATACGCATACGCTAATGGAGTGACAGTTGGAAATAGCCAATGGAACTTGATCAAGCATCAGATTTCGGGTTCAATTGTAATCTAGCTTCTAGTGAAATTAAGAACTACTGCGACACCAAAACTGTGGATTTGAGAAAGGCTAGTCGGTTTTTGGTAAGAGTTAATTTCTCTTCTGCTTCTGATGCTTTTTTTCGAACCTCATTAACAACTTCCTCAGGAGCTTTCTCTATGAACTGTACAAGGCAATTAGAATCTGTCAGATGATATATATAGCCCGAGAAAGTAGATAAACATCCAAGAAAAACAGTTAATAAGATGCAAACATGAATCAGTCAAGCAAACGTGATAAACATCTTATTTTTAAACAAAAGTCAATAACAACTTTTCTGTTAAGTTAGGGGGCATCCATCAAATACCAGGCACATTTTTAATTCATTTTCCACGTACATTTTACATAAGAACGCCATTTGTTTCTATGCGTAAAAGTCAGCAAATCAGCACAGATTGTATGTTGCACATAAATAGGTAGGGTAAGTTTGTATGCATAAACTGGATAGGGATAATTTAAGGCATCTCTGCTTCACAGTAATAATGTTGTGCATGAAGTAGGATTTGGAATCACTAGATGGTAGCGAGTCCCATAAATCTGTCGTAATACATACTTTAGGAGAATTCAAGCGTGCCACAAGTCCATCATACTCTGTTTGCATCTTGGAAATGCGTTTTGAAAGGCGCTGAACTTCAGCAGAGATATCTACCATATCAGCAAGGGGAAGATATGCCTCCAGGCCCTCACCGGCAACAAGATGGACAGATTGATTTGCATCCCCTAAAGCATTTTCAGTGGTCTATATCAGTAGCATTAACAATTTAGAATTCACTATTACGAAAAAAACAATTTAGAACTGCATATTACTAGGATAAACAATATATAAAATTAATATGTAAGGCAAGATAACATTAACTGTACACCCATGATATCTATCTGGTAAATAAGAAAAGTTTATTTAGTGGCATACCTGGGGGAGAGTCAGAAAAGTGGATGCTTTGCAAATCTAGTCTGGAGAGAAGAGCTAAAACTTCCTTCTCTTTCTGCATCAAGCAATAGTATATATAAGTTTCAAAACAAAAACATGCACAGTAGTGCAGGAGTGAAGCTTCCCACCAAATTTCATTCCATCAGGTACTAAGCTAAATTAATTACTCTTTCCTACCAGTTATACAGCATAGGTTTAAGTTTAAAAATAACGTGAACCATGCAAAGGCAAAAAGATCAACATTGAGTTGGCCCAGGAGTAGTACACTAATATTTTATATGTAGGCTGTAGTGTTCAAGGTAGGCAAGTATATGCAGAACACCCCACAATTGAGACTGCTGCAATAATTGTTTGCTATAACATCAACAATTCTTTGACTAGTTCACGCATGCACTGCCTATGCAATGTTGGCATAAACTATTTCTTTGAATGTCACTCTTTTTATAGGTAATACATGCAATATTTAGTCACAAATTGCTTAATATTGAGCGACCCTCCTACCAATTGAGTATTGGAGATCATGGTTGGGGAATTAAGATGGTTTAATCCAAGAGAATCAAAGCTGCATTAATGTTACAGTACAGGAAATCATGAATGACAATTGAAGTGGTGAGGCCTGTTTTTGTGAATGGTTGGTGCTGGACATGTCATGTGCCCCCCCCTCCCCCTCCCCCTCCCCCTCCCCCTCCCCCCAACCCAAAAAAAAAAGAAAAGTAAAAAAGCACAACCCCATGTTAGGGAAACTTTTTAGATGCCTCAGGAGGCATGTAAGGTAAGTATTTCTGTAAGCACATGAAGTTTTTGACTTGCATGCCCACTTCAATGGTGAGTAGGCATTATCAGTGCCCAAAAAATTAGCATGTGTACTATCCATAATCCATTGCAGTCATGGAAATTTGAGGCAAATCCACAAGGAGGAATTAACCTCGCAAAGCCCTTGGTTTCATACACCATCGAGAAACCCTCAGGGCTCCCCCAAAAGGTGTATTAAAGCACAACTTAGCTTATGCTTAAGATCATGGCACCAAGTCTCGTGGGTTTCATGGGCACCCAGCCCAGCCTCGCCTGGCTAAAACACAAAAGGGGAGCCATGCCTCATAGTGGATGCGTTGCCCATTCAGCACCAATTAATACCATGATGAACGCTCTAGTGGGTTTCCCAAAGATGTTCCGCAACCTAAGTAGGTTCTTTGGGGCTTCAGAGTTTTGCATGAATATAACATAAATGTGCAATAGTTAAAGGCCATATCACATTTGCCTCTTGCATGACTGTTTGCACATAATGGGGACACACGTGTATACTCAAGTTAACAAGTATATTAATGCAGGCATGGTTTCCGCTAATCCTAAGTATATGAAGCAAACATTGACAATTAAATCTCTATTTAGCATTGGGAGAAAAACTCTGGGACACTTCCCTATGATCGTTCAATATAGTTTATCCAGCAATAGATACATTATTACATATAGTATTCAACATTTCCTGACATCCACCAGACTCAGAAGCAGGCAAAGAACTGGGATACTTACTGATATATACTGAGTGACTTCAGAATTTGCAACAATAGATGCAGATATACGCTTTGCTGGCTCAACAGAGTATTCAGCTCGAGCATTTCTTATTGCTCTTGTCTAAGTCACATGTAAATCACAAGTCAATGTTCATTAGCTTCCCTGAAAGGAGTAAGCCTGCAAGGATATTGTGGTAATAGCATGTTGAAAGGAAAAAGTTTAATGAACTTACCAATGCCTGTAAGTTTTCAAATCTTTTAATGGAGTTGATATGCCTGGGAAGTGAAGTCTGTGGCCAACATGAAACTATAAGAGCTTCCTTCCGATTGGGTAGAGCCTACAGATATCCAAAGGAAATCACCAATCTCAACAAAACATGATATGATACAAGTATACAACACTGCATAAAGCACCAAGCAATATATTACAATCTGATGATAATTCATAGTTTAATCCCGAAATTGTTCGTAGTTAATCAACACCTAAAGTGATGTGATTGATAAAGATATATAATGGGGAGAAACCAGATGTACATCAAAAGCAAAAATATAAAAACACAAAATAAAGAGAACATTTCTCTGACTCTTCAACATACAGATATTAAAGATACATACGCAGAAAGTTGAGTAATAGTTGATTCTTCAAAAGGAGGTGAACAATAATTTTACTTTTTTTGGATAAGTAGTTGATTTGCCTCTACTGAAGTAGCTAATAGCAACAATAGGTCACTAAGTCAGCTTTTGGAAATAGAATGAACTTGATTAAAGACGAATTGACGTTTCTAATAGATAACCACGCAAAACTTCTGTGTCTTTTCACTGAAACTAATAGGCGGGCCTAAACATAAGGGGCTTTCACTACATTTTAGATCGATATTTCCTTTTACTTCTGGGAAGGTGTAGACAGAAAATAACTATACATATACATAGAGAGAGATGAGGAAAAGAAAGGAAAAATTATTGATAGGTGCATAAACAGAAGAGGATATCAATATCAAAAAGGTTGAGGTTGAGTTTCCAAGGACCAATGATTACATCATTAAAAGCCAACACGACAACACCTCTTACAGCCTACAAAGAACAGTAGGCAAAGATTGATCTTCATATAAATAAAATTGAGCAAAAAAAGTATTCTCTGAAAAAATGGTAAAGAACTGCATAATAATACCATGCAATTAATAACTGTCCCTAAGCAATGTGTTATACATTTGGAAGTATATTATTTCTTATAACATCAGTAGTTCTATCATTATGAGACAACAAATATGTAAACATTGATCAATCAAATTCAGGCAATAGATTGGTAAGATTTAAGTTATTAATATTTATTTATGAGATGCACAAATGCACAAAATCTTTCAGATATTCTTGCCGAAGCTTCCAACTGAAAAGTCACATGGGAAAAGCCAAACATACAATTTACACTTACGGTAAGAAGTTTGAATTCAACACATTACCTGCCACAATTCTTCAGTCACATATGGCATAAATGGATGTAACAACTTCAATATGTTCTCAAAAACATATAAAAGAACGGCCTGTGCCACAGAAGATTCTTGATAACCTTCAGACTGGTAAAGGCGAGCTTTACTAGCTTCAATATACCTGATAAGAAGCAGGACAACATTAAGCCCTCAAGACATAATGGAAACAGAACCTGAACCAGGAGTAAGGAGAACCATCTTAACAAAGAAAATAACTTATATAGAAAGCTATGGTACTCCAATTGCACCTAAAATAAACTGACATAATTCTAAGAAAAAATGTGGTGCAAAATTTGACTTTCTTGTTCCTTTCACCCACTTGTTTCTAATAGGTAATCAAATCTAAGTTTTTGTCTTTAGTTAACTTAATATAATTGCATGTCATGTTAGGGTGTGTTGCATCTAGATTGTGTCAGTTCACAGTGTTGTGAATATGTGTTAGATTTCACTGTGTTTGCATGTTGTTAACTTTAAGCATGATGAAGTATGAAACCTTGTGTTGGCCAATGATAAAAACTTTGTGAATTAAGTTACAACTTGAATGAATGGGATAATGAAGGCTTAGGTTAACTTGAGGTTATTATTGAGCTGATTTATTGAAGAAAATCCTGTTTTTAATTGCACAATGTCATTATGTCAATTTAGCTGTGAATTAGTTGAACTGAAAGAATCTAAGGCTTAGGACAGATAGTAGATCACCCTTTATGGTTTGGTTTATGTCGTGTTTTGAAAAATAAAATAAAATGAAAAAACTGAAAAAATATATAATAAATTTGACTACTTGTCTTTGTGGCCTCTGTTACTTGAATAAGTAAGCCTTTAGGAGTGTCTCTATACTCGGTGCTCTAAAACCAACTGGTTTGGGAGTCGTTGGTCAAGTTCGCTATATGGATAACTTTGAAGAGCCTAATAAAGATTAACATTGCACAAGTCAAAATAAATAAATAAAAATAAATACTTAGCTAAGTTTAGTTTTGTGGCCTTTGCTATTCGGGTTATTAGAACCGTAGTGGTGTCTTAACACCTAGTACCTTAAACCGACTAGTTTGGGTTAGGGAGTACTGGTTGAAAGCTCGTTACATAGGCCTAAGAAAACTAAACATTGCACTGATCGAGTTCGGGAAAAAAAATAGAATAATAGGTTTTTGAAATATGGAGCAACTAATCTATAGAGGGGTAATACCTTATATCTATATTTATCTGTCTTTGAGCCTTGTGATTCTCAAGTTTGGTTGATTTATGATGAGATTGACATGTTGATATACGCATACACTGTGGGTTGAAGATAGATCAAATTGATCATATTTCGAGTTTAACTGATGTTTGATTTTGAACATTCATTTGAGTTGAGTTTAAGGATTTTTGAGGCTAACCGAGGTTGTTCATATTAAATCATTCTTGAGTTGTTGTTTCACATAGTGAATTATTGCATTCGGTTTTATTTAGTTGTTTGCATTGCTTGAGGACAAACAAATGTTTAAGTTTTGGAGTATTTGATGAGTGAGTAATATACCCATGAATTAGGTATTTTTAATTTGTTTGTTTTAAAGTATTTTAGGATATTTTTATTAGTTTAGTTTTGATTTTGCAGGTAAGGGCAAAGCAGGGGCAATTTGGTAATTTCAACATCATTAATGGCAAATTGGTATTGTGAAGGAATCCCAGGAGGCAGGCTTGGTTGCTCGGATTTTGGTGCACGAAAAGGAAAGGAAAGGAGAGGAAAGCAAATTTCTATTCTGAATAAGATTTCAAAGAAGGCTGATTTAGACAAGTCAAAAAGCTATAAATAGGGAGGAGATTATTGATCAATACACAACACATTCTTTGGGACAGAGCGGGAGATTGACTTGGATTTTGCAGAGGATTTTTATTTGATCACTTGGAAAAGGGCTTATAAATACTGTGAATTCCTGTTAACAACTCGAGTGGATTTAATAATTGGATAAAATGGGTAATTGATTTATATTGCATAATTGGGGATATTGTAGTCTTAAGCCTTTATTATCTGAATCAAATCTCTGTGTTAAAATTAGTTTTAGTTAATTTAATTTAGTTTTAATTGAAAAATCACAAAATTCTGTTGTTTAAATAAAATTGGATTGATATAAAATTAGTAGTTGGAATTTGTTAAGTAGGATTCTTCGTGGGTACGACACTCTTTCTTATCACTTTATTACTTGTTGATCGTATATACTTGCACGTAATTGTTGATTGTGAAATCGGACAACTCTAACTCTTACTCTACAAAGACATGGGTTACCTCAGGACAATGGTACTTTTATATCTCATAAACATTGATGATCTTTATTTGAAATTTCCTTATATACAGAAAATAATACTTCCACCTACATTGAATGGAGCTGCTTCAATGCCTAAAAGTGATACAAATAAGCTACCAGTATCTATCATGCGTCTCTTCCAGCCAACTTATCTCATAGGCTACACAGAAATAAGATCCCACCCAAAAAGATAATCACATTCACCATATTAGATATAAATAAGGCGCAAGGTTTTGGAAGTAACAATTGCAGTTTTTATGGCAATGATGTGTACAATGTCGAATCACAGGGAAGAATCAAAGGGAACTCGAAACTAAACTTACCACTACTAAGAACTTACTACTCTTATTTACATGCAGCGAGTAATTTATGATAAAAGTAAATTGATCATGCAAACAAACTTATGTTTTTTGTAAACATAGATTTCATTTAAGTTCCATAAAGCACTGATTAGACCCACACATATAGGGCTACAAAAAGATTTAACACAGTTTCCAAGAACCTCTTGGCATATACCAAGAATCTTAGTTCCAATAAAATAAACCTAAAAGGGATCAACATAAACCAAAGATGCTGTAGATTCACGCATTCAGAACAACTAGAGAACTACTAGACATCTCAACAACATATAAGTTGCTCTAATTATTAAAAAACATACCAATCAGCAAAATCGCCCCAAAAGAAATCATATATTTCCCTTCCAACATCTCCAAAGAAAAACTTGTCATAACTTGTGGTGACCATGTCAACAAGTATATGAAGTTTTGAGACCTGAACATAGGACAAACTTATTGAGATAATTATATGAGAATGAGAAATTGGCAGTTGAATAAGATGCATAGAAAGGATTATCTTACCACCCAACACTCTGGTAAAGGTAGCTTGATCAGGCACGCCTCATTATCGAACTGAGAAAATAATATAAACTTTCACTATACAGTATAAAGCAGAATGCACACTCCTTACAAATGGTGTAGGTTCGCTTGATGCAGAATGTAACTTCAATCCAACTTCAGTGAGACCATATAAAGTTATGGGATCACAAATAAATTTTGTACCAGGACCTGCAGCTTTTCTTTACAGTTTGTGGTTAACTATATAGCAACTACTTTGTGACTACTGTAACCAAAAGATGGAGTTATGAAAGCACTCTTCTTAGCTTGGGAAGGTCTACTTTGTAACTTCACTACCTAGAAGCTAAATTTTGTGGTTGGTGATGCTGGTCATCTATGTGACTAGGAAGAAACAAACTTTCCTTAATGATTCGGTATATCACACCCAGTGTCCACATGGTGCACACTTTCTTTTATTTATATTCAGTTTTGGTGTGTAATGTAATCATCTAACAAGTGCCAAGATAATGTATGCTCAATTGAATTCAATTCAGCATAAAAAAGAATTAAGAAATAATACACCAAGTCGTCCAAAAATTCTATAAAGAATCCTCAGACACCTGGAATCATTCAGTAGCTAATGCAAATAACTCAAAATTGTCTGCTGCAATTGCTGAATTGAGAGGAACTTTTCTTAAAAGGCAGTCTTCTACTTCCCTTCCAGCTAGACCTCTATTGCAATGCAAGTAAGAGAGGAGAGAAAGAGTGAACTCCATAATAACGCAGTTAACCTAAACAACATATTAGCATCATCCTAACCCCCACATAGTTGTATATAAAACCTAAAATCGCGGTAACTATAATAAAATTACATATAAAACAAGTATCGGAAAATCTCGTTATGGCAGAAACATAAAGATGATAATGTTTACATTCTTACAGCTTATTATTTTTGTGGTTATACATTACACAATCTGTTCTCAATTATAATTTCTGGGCAACTTAGGCCCTCGCATCATGCCATAAATTGAGATTCATGAATAATTTCAACTTGTTGAGACCCATTTAAATTCATAAAAACGAGAGGAACAAACCTCAAAGGCCAGTAAAGTTTCTAGAGCAGATATATCACTTTGACCAGGCAAATTCTGCAACACAAACTTTCCAGCATTCCATAATTTATTTGTGAATGCCTTGTTAGAGGTCAATCTCTCAGTTGATAAATTTAGATCCTGCAAAAAAGCTACTCAAATCAGTCAAAAGTTTAAGATAAGTTATAAACCAGCCACCACATGAATATGCAACAAAAGACACTGATAAGTAAAATGAACATTTGATAAGCTATGGACCCGTAGCAAGCAGCAAAAAGCAGACATGTGATCTTCTCCTTAAGAGGATAATGACCCGTATCCATGATTTTCTTTAGACAATGACAAACCTGACCAGCAGTTCCTAAAGCAAGTGTGAATCGTAATGCATCTGTGCCAAACTCTTGCATTGTGTCAATTGGATCTATAACATTGCCTAATGTTTTGGACATTTTCCGCCCCTGAAACAGTATCAGACAATATAAATTCTCTCGTATAATGCTAAGGAACTTCAGAATAACAAGCATGAATAAATGACCCCTTAACTAACCTCTAATGAAAAGAATAGCACAATATTTAACTAAGATATTACTATCCAGTTAATCTAGCTGCTCATAGTCATTTCAACCGAAACTTTCTCAAACAAGATATCCATTCCAAGAGCAATTAGTTTTTACCCCCTCCACCTTGTATTAAACGTCCTAATTTCTTTTTTAGGATGTTCCACAATAAATGTCCTATTTCTATATTTGTAACTACTTTTATCCTATTTTTCCACTTATACCCTCATAATCTTTTTACTCAGCTTTTGTTGGAAATTGAAGAAATGAGAAAAGGCTTACATTGGGAACTGATGAATTATTATATACCACTTTCTCTCTCACATTACCAGTATAACATGTCTTCCATTTAATGGCTCTCTAGACTTTTTCTATATTTATTCTAACTTTTAGTACTTATTAGGAATGTGTGAATAACAAAAAGAATGATCTAGAGAACTAATTAACATGGGAAGAAGTAATACTTTATAGAAAAGTGGAGAAATACTTCAATTAATAAGTAATTCAAAAGGACAATTTAGGTTAAAAAAATATATTATTATTTAGCGTGCCGAAACTAATTAGGACGTTTATTTCAGGACAGAGGGAGTAATATATAAAATAAGCACCAGTTGGTCACCATCTCTAAAGTATGCCTATTTATAACACGTAAACTAATACATCCAGAGAATATCCGATTACAGAACCAGTTAACTAATATTTTTGGCAACAAAAAGAGACCAACATTAGCACACTGGTTAAATTAACATGGGTGAATTTTCACAGATATAGTTGAACAAATACGAGTGAGAAATTATAGGCAGAGAGACTCCCACCCAGGAAGATTGTCATCATGCAAAGGTCTATGAGGGGAAAACAGGTGAGATAGAGAGATTCATGGAAAGAAGAAAAATAATGAATAAAGAATAGCCAAACCTTAATACAATGTCCCCAAAAAAATTCTGAGCACATGGTAAATCAGTTATAGCCTTACTCATAAGTTCTACTCACTTGAGAATCCCTGATAAGTCCATGTAGATAAACATTAGAAAATGGAACAGTCCCTGTGAACTCAATTCCCATCATCACCATACGTGCCACCCAGAAGAACAATATGTCATGCCTGTTCGGATATAATAAAGGTATTAATCTTCATACTGTCAAGTAAATGTAACAAAATTAACAATACTCTTTTTTTAATTTGAAAATCAAAGGAACGATGGAATAAGTTTAACTATATACATATAGCTAATCATACATGCTTCAAGTGAGCCATTTATCTGACAGAATAGGCAATAACAATTTTTTACATGCATAGGCATGAAAAAACACATAAAACCAGTTATACATCAAAACTCTAAGAAATCTAACAGATTAAAACATTCATAAATCAGTACTAATTTCTAGGTATGTAATTCTCATGGATTATATTCATTTACTCATTCCTATCACAAAATTACATGGCTTTACCAGATAAGCTTCTGCTAAGCGAGGACCAATATCAAAAAGTAGAGATGATATGTTGTCACACTAATACAACATAATTCTTACTCTCTCTCTCTCACACGCACACACACACATACGCACAAGTAATAATTTTCATAATAATATAATGGTGTAAACATGTTAAAACTAAAACATAATGGTGTATAATAAAAGAAATGAAACCGAAATTATCACTAAAACATTAACAGATGCCTAAAAATAAAAGATTAAAAGTAGACATTTAACAATATAATAATTAGATCAAGATCTAGGTGTAAATTTTGAATACATGTTTTTCACCCCAAAAAAAAAATCAAGAGAAATTATCCTCTATAGAGAGTCCAATTTGGTTACTGAAGGGAAGGTCTATAATGTGAAAGGAATCATCTAGACCAAATTTAGAAAAGCTTCACGCATGGCATCCTTGCAGTTGGTAATAAAATCATCTAAGCGCACGTGATAAGGAGTGTGAATCCTGACACCGTCCATAAGTTATTACCTTCAGAAAGGCATTTTGGTCGCCAATAGGGGAGATTAATGGGAGGGGTTAAACAGATACAAACCTGAATTTTGCATAATGTGCAAAACTGGATGCCTGTGAATCCAAACCTGCAATCTCACTATTGCTTTCCTAGGTAAAGGAAGAGCTTATTGAGCATATATTGCTTGTCTTTCCCTTTCCTCTTCTTACACTCTTCTCCCCAATTGTCAAACCAATCCTAACCATAAATTCAGTCCTCACCATTTACAGCCAATTGCACAATATAAAAAGAGTGACAAAATATCATATATTCATATCAGCACAGCGCTATCAGAAAATGCCTCACAATAAAAGTCGGAAACAACCAGAACACAAACTTGTCAATTCACAAGTTTCTGATTTATCACAAAATCTCCTCATTGATGATCTTTCGGTGGGCTGCCCATCCAATGCAGTAAACTTACCGGATTCATATCAATTACCATGTTGTGCAAGGAAAGAATGGATAATTCAATTGAGCAAATGGTAAAGGAGTAATTTCCAGATTCTGTCCCCTATACAAAACTTGTGAACATAGAAGAGCAGGAAAGACTACTTTCTATCCATTTACCTTGAACATATAAAATAATAACATTTATAACTTGAAATCATTAAGTACTCCTACATTGTGTCTTGTTCAAGTGCACCTGTTCTCTAAACTTCAAATTTTACTTGAGCATAAATGAATAAAGCACAAAAAGAAAGATATCCCTTTCACATAATTTCTTCTTGTACTAGGTCTCTGTAGAAGAGATATGAAGAATAAACCAGTAAATTGCTAAATCATGATTACATTAAAATTTTCAGTATCGTAATGACATTTCAACAATTCAAGAACAAATAAAATGTGGTAGATGGAGGTATATACCCAGTTTCGAGCACAGATGTTGGGTAGAACCGCTTAAAATCCTCGGCTGACACATCGGGCCATCCCAAAGTACTAAAGGGCCATAGCGAACTACAAGAGGCAAGCATGTACTAAATCAACTGTGACAAAATTCTGCATCTGCATGCAACTTATGCATCCATATAACATAGTTCACCTATTATTTTACTAGTAAGCACACATTAGTTCACTCTCAAAGAAATACAAGGGGAACATAAAGAATTCCTTCACAACTTGGCTTCATGAGTCAAACAAGTTAGTAAACTGAACATGAACAAGTTCCGAACTGACAATATTTATTATCTTCAAGCAACTGTTTATGAATTAGTACTAGACAGGAAAGATGTCCTCAAATCCTTTACTTATACATGAACTGGTGCCATACTCAATCTATTTTAGTTTATAAAATTGTTCCTAATGTAGTACTTTAATATTGTTCTTTCCTATTTTCTAAACTAACAAGGGAAGGGGCAGTATCAGATTGTAACATTCGAAGTAACATAGTTCTGTGCAAATTTAAAGCTCTCAAAGTTTAACAACGGAAAATTTACAAAACAAATAACTGAAGCCGTTTCTATCAAAGTTTAAATAACTGCTTCTTTACTTGATATGATTTCTCAAGCTCAAGTATAATGAAGTTTGAGAACATGACTATAGACTTCTATGATTAACACCCTAAAGCCTGTTCTGACATATAAGAACAATAATCTCTATTATTAAACAAAGAGTTGAAGGATTAAATCAAGCAGAAACAGAATGGTGTACCAATATTGTACTAGACATGTTATGCGATATCCATGGGTAAGTTTCATCAAGTTTATCTTCTACTCCCTGCGCCTCTTAATATATGTCGTTTTAGATGTTCTCTATTTTCCCTAATTATTTGTCGTTTGATATAATCTAGGCGAATTAGCCACAATCTTTCCAAAATTATCTTTCATTACTTCACCTAATTTTCTTAGATCTTTACTCACAATTCTCAAATGCTTTAACTCTTTCTTTCTCCTTATCACAACAAAATTCACTCCTATTTTCTCTCATTGCAATTCCCTAATTTTTGCTACATCCATTTGTTCTTTTCACCTTTTTTCTTTCCCCTCTCTTTCTCTCGTTTATAGTGTATATACTCTCCTTTTCAACAATTTTTAGATCTCTTCCTCTCCTCAGATTAATTATGGAGTTAAGAAATTTTAATTTTTCAAATTTTTTTTGTCTCCATATATATGAATTTTTCAATGGAGATCTTCTCACATAGAGTTTGTTTAGTCACAAACACCATGGATTGCAAAGAAAAACCTCAATATGACAAATGAATGGCTTTTTCTTCTTCCAATTAAAAAAATAAATTCACTGGTGAGACTCCTAAAGTTGCACGGAACTTCGATTTGAATTTGCCGACAGACATCGCCATCGATTTGAATAAGATCCCAGAATATGAAGGTGAACTTTCTGTGGATGAGTTGTTTTATGGGGGGGGAGGGAAGGGGGGAGGGAGAATATTAGCAAATGAGAGCAATGAGTTTTTTTAGGAGAAAATTATGGGAAAATGTTAGAGTGTATGAGACAACTATATTAATTATGGGAATTTAATGATATTACAGGTAATTGATATTATATTTAATACTATACAATAATTTTCTTAATACTTATGCGTAACTCTAAAATGACATATATTAAGGGACAGAGGGAGTATTACTTAAAAAACCGTAGTAGTAAGTTTTGACATCAAAAAGTTGAAAACTTCTTCATAACTATAAATTTGCTCTACTATTACCACAACTCATATTAATCTAACAATTATTGGCTTCTTATTTTGTTGTCATAGGTATTAAGTACTCATACATCCCATAACGGAAAATCTTGGCCTGAACACACCAAGTTTCATAATTGGCATACCAGCAGTAATAACTGCTACTAAATCACCAAAAACCATAAATTCTATTAACTTATGCATGGCAGAACCAACTCTCAAAAAGCATGAACCAAAACAAGAAAATTTGATCTACAAACGCATGTTCAAACGAGCAGAAAAGAACATTACATATACAAGTTAGCAGCAGCTTGCTTACTGAATCAAATAGGCATTAATCAATAGAAACATACAAATCTAAGGACGAGTTGAAGGCAATAACTTGTTAAGAAGTATCAATGATCAAGCTACTATATAATGTACAAGATTTGTGTTCATTCTGACAAACCTCGAAAACCAAGTGTCAAGAACATCAGGATCCTGATATATTTCAACATTTTTTCCATACTTCTCACGAGCTTTGTTAAGAGCTTCTTCTGAGGTCCTAGCAACTATATATTCTTCTTCACAGTTTTTGCCCACAATGTACCATACTGGTATACGGTGTCCCCACCACAGCTGTCGACTAATGCACCAATCCTTGATATTTGATAGCCAGTGATTATAAATCTGAATAATAAGCAGAACATACATGTAAGCTAGCATGCGGCCCTGAAATGTGAAAATACCTTAATATCTATGAAGCATGCATACCATTATCAGCTGCACACCAGTGCCCATTTGTGTATTGCATAAGATACGTATCGGATATTCCCAGATATGTGAGGCATTTAATGGAGGATTATTTAAGTTCAAGTTTTAATATATATATATATATATATATATTGGATACAGAATGGATATGAATTGAGTATGCCAGGGATACATCACAGGTCAAATATAAATTTGAGGTTTTTAAAGTGGGACAAAGTGCAAAATAGTTAAGACATCTGCAAAATACCTAGTTAGTATGGGTATTCTTAGACCAATTTATAAAAGTAGTATATATCAAAGGTTGCTTCCTCACCCATATAGTTTAGTTTCACAAAAATGTTTTCTAATCTGAATCTGTGTCCCCACAAAACCTCTCTCTCTCTATCTCTCACACACACACATCAAAACTCCAGCAAACCCAAAATTAATTAATCAGTTTTTGCCAAGTTCAGCTCTAATTAGCAAGACGATATAAAGTCACTAAGAAATTTCTTTTAATATATATTTAACTTACTAAAAAAGAGAGGAAAATAAAAGCTCGAGGTTGGGAAACACAAGGCCATGTAAAATCACTAAGGAATTTGAAGTTTACATACCTTCTCAAATCTCTCAGGCATGATGG
Source organism: Panax japonicus (assembly GCA_020205505.1). NCBI lineage: Eukaryota > Viridiplantae > Streptophyta > Magnoliopsida > Apiales > Araliaceae > Panax > Panax japonicus. The sequence goes on along the minus strand of CM035098.1, from coordinate 55,318,660 downwards.
TTAGTTCTCCTTTTTCAACTGCCTCGAGGGCCTTCTCAGCCAAGGGCTCCATAGTTACAAACCATTGCTTGCTTACCAAAGGCTCTATTATCTGATTGAAAATATAAGTATTAAAGCATTGTAACTACGTTCAACTTAAATAATCAAGAGGATGTATCAAAACAAAAACACACTTCTCCACCACGTTGGGATCTAGGAACTCGTAAAGTGTAAGGCTCCTTTTTAACAGCTAAACCTGTCTCCTCAAGATCTACCCAGAGCTTTTTCCGCGCTTCAAACCGATCAAGGCCACTAATTAAACAAGTGTAACAGCCATAAATTACACCATATTAGTATTTTTCACCAATGCAGTACGTTTCAAACTTTCTACAGCCTAAAAAATTGATACCGTGACTTACCAGTATAATCCAGCAACGTCATTGAGCGTCCCATCCTTGTTCATTACGTTAAGTATGGGAAGACCAAGTTTACGCGCAAGAAGGTAGTCATTGTGATCATGGCCAGGGCTTATTTTTAATACTCCAGTTCCAAAATCTTTATCAACATACTGCCACATTATCAAGTTCCAGTATGTTTTAAAACATATCCGGAATAAAATGAAATACATGCAGTAGCTCCTAAACAAAGATGGTAAATTTAAACAACCTATTAAAAGAACATTCAACAAATGAACATGAACTTCTTCTTTTTTGAGTCAAACAGTGTTCACTTTACAGACTATATCATTTAGGGAAAAAAGAGAAAACAAGAATAAAGATAATTGCAAAGCAGGTAGGGCTCAAATACACCAACTCATTTAGTGGCTAGACAAGGACGGGATGGGAGGGTCTGCTCAGAGGCCAAATGAAATCAAGTTTTGAAAGCAAGCCACTAGTTTATAGGGTACCACTGTGGTGGTAATGAATATTATCAGAGTCTAACACTACTACTTCCCAATTACGAGGATTCACCTTAAGGAATCGACGAATAGATTTTATGATTTTTGCTCTGAAGGAAAAGTAGCCTCCAAGTGGAAATTAAACTAGCATATAAATTTGCATCCATTATTTGGTTTCTTTGATAAAAACTGGGAAGTGGATTTATGTACCTTGTCAGAGATGATAGGCACATGACGGCCATATGCCAATGGAACAATAGCTTGCATTCCTATGTACTTAGAATAGCGTTCATCCTGCAAGAAAAAGTAACAAATCCATTAATGAAAAGAGCTCTTTTTTCAACAAAATGCCAACAATAGCATGTAACTTTTAACATCTCAAATAAAAGAGAAGCAACAGTGTCAAATATATTCAGAGTCATACCAAATTGTGAAGCATTCTTCAAGAGCAGCATGTTTTATTTTAATATATCTAAAGTCCATAAAAATTGGAAAACAATTATGTAATAGGAACAATGCAAAACAATGCCTGTTACATGCCTGTCAGCAAGATCGGATCAGGTCCAAAATCTGAAAGAGTACAAGTTATTTTAAGGCTGATAGTCATCGTAGTAGTGATGCTGGTTTTTAATCAGTTAGTAGATTGCTCACTGGGTTTTCATGTATGGGTTTGCAACTCTTTAAAAGTTTGTCTGGTTAAAGTCAAGTAATTCCCTAATAAGGAGTCCAAGTTGTCCTTTTATGAAAAGGGCAAAGGCCCAAAAACTGAAGAGAAAATGGTCTCAGAAAAGCTGCAATAGAATGCCATTTACCACTGATATTATTCTCAAATTTGAACAACAATCAGCCTCCAAAGCACTCTGTCTGTGCAAACTTTGTGTTACAAATTTAGACAAGTGTTTCCCAATTAATTATTTTCTTACTTATCTAGGAGACCCCTCAATTCGATGCCATCTCTTATTTCCCCTTAGATGTCCCGGAAGGGACCAAAGGTAAAAATGACATTGCCATAAATTAACTTATCTTCCTATATGTCGCTTTATTGTCATATATAAAATTGATGTGTTTTTTCCTTTCTGAGGTAAATGTCATGAAGAAAATACGGCTTCAAAGCTCCAACTAAACTGGGTTGGAGGCAATTAGGGTTCACAGCTTAATATTGATTTTATATAAACATTCTCAGATATACTAATATATGAAAATATAGTGTTAAGGAGATGTATATCAGTTGGCACAAATGATCAGCTACAAGAAATTCTGTAAAATCATTAAGTTAATGATTAATATACACGGAAATAAAGATTCTTTAATATGGACATGAAACAGCTGAATAAGCTTCTTTTAAAAAGATTTTAATAAACAGAAAAATGACCTGCCAGAAGATCCAAATATGCTCTATACTAAGTTAGTGTAGCATATAGGACCTACTAGAAGATTCACATATGTTCTATAAGAAGCTAGTGTAGTATAGTAATCCATTACCTACCACTTATAAGTAGAATCATAGGGTCTAGCTTCAACTCACAGTTGCCAGTTATCTTATGAATACATGAATAACATATCTTCCTCGTAGACATGCTCTAATATAGTCAAATAACTTCTGTTAAATAAAGGTAACTGATAGTACCCATCTCAAAATAGTATTAAGAATAGAAATAAAGAGAGAAATAGTATAAGAGAAACAGAATCTGAGAAATAGAGGAAGAGAAAAGACAACTGATTAATTATATTAGTAGAATACTCTAGAATATTAATTATTTAAGGTAGTAGATAATTATTAGAATTTTATTTCCTTATTTAATTAGGTTATTTGATATTTTACTTAGCCACCAAGTATTAGGTTTTTTTTTTAATTTCTATATAAATAGTTTTAACCCATCATTAATGAATTGATATTATTGAATTAAGCCTTGTGCTTTGTGGCTTTTAGCCTAATTATTTTATTTGACTCTCATTGATTCTTTTCTCCACCCTTGTCCTACATCATAATGGCATCAAAAGCCAAAAGTTCCTGATATATTTTGATTTCACCCAATTCCTTCCGACCCTAATTTTCCGTCATTCGTCAATTGTCGAAGTTCATTAGAGAGTCGACACCAATATCTGAGACAACAAAATAGTCTCAAAACTATCCCAAATTTTTTTATCCGAAGTTCTAAAAATCCCCGCATAGGTCCGATTTATCCCCGCTTAAGCGCTAGGTGGTCCTTTACTGCCTCGATTTGGTTGGAGCCTAGGCCCCACCTAGGCAGAATCTGATCTCTACTTTCAAACTCTACAATACTTAAATGAATTTGTTAAGCCTAAAAAGATTGTTTTTTTGTAATATTTCATGTAAAATTTTAAAAAATTACATTTAATATATATGTTTTGTATAGAAAACAAGTATGTATAATAGAAAAATAAATAAATGAGAGCACCTATGAAAACGCCTAGTCCGTCTAAGAAAACGTCTAGCGCTAGGCGCTTCCTCCGCCACCTAGGTTCGCTCAACGATTTTTAGAACACTGATCCTAGGAAAAAAATTTGCTACACTGTTGTTCATTCGTGGCAAAATTACAAATTGGTATCCCCAAGGTTTCTGAAACTTTCAACTTTAGCCCCTAAAGTTTTTGAAATTTTCAAACCATCCCCAAAGTTTTTGGAATTTTCAAATTAGCCCCAGACAAGTTCAAATTAGTCCTTGTTTCTTTGTATTTTTTGCACTTATGCCCTCGACCCCAAAAAAAAGAGTTGTTTTATTTTCTTTGGTTACTAATGATGCGCTTGTATCTAAGATGGAAGACATGTCCAAAAGCTATGGTGTAAGAATTGATTCTTTAGAGGCTCAAATGATATCCTTAATAGAATCAATAAATACTGTACTCCAACAGAAGTTTGACCAAAAAAAGGGTGAATCTTCCACTATTTCAACGACAATGACTACGGAACCACAATTGACAGAGACACTCAATGTGAATGACTCTAATTGGGAAGAAATTATGCAACTAAATGACAAGTCACAAGACGATGAAATTGAAGTTGATACAACGAGAAAGAGCAAGATTGAGGAAAAAGTTGATTATGTATTCCCAAAGCCAGGGTCAGATGGGGAAGTATAGGCAGCCCTACCTATGCTGAATTTTTTTATATATATTTTTAATAGGTATAGGAGTAGGGGGCAGAATTTATAAGTTATTAAACTCAAGTAGACAGATTAATAGAAAAATTAAACTTGGTGGAAGCAAAGGAAAACAATTCCATTCTAATCTATATCTACAAAGTAAAGACTACGGGGTAACAGAGAGCATCAAAGCAAACTTGAAAGAACTCGTTCTTCCTCTGCTTGGCTAAAAGCCTAAAACACCGCGACCACCCTGACTTCTCTTCTAAGTGACGACCACCGCGACGTCGTCTCCTCTTCTCATTCCATTGCAGTCTCAACTCTCTAGTCTCTACCTCTCGCCCCTTGCGCATATTAGACTTAGAACTTAGAAGTTAACTAAATTAGGGTTTTTTTTGGTCCAGAGCTAATTTAGGACCCTACTAAGGCGCACACCTTTTAGATATCCTTCAGGGAGTGTACATATTAGACATCTTAATAGGGTGCGTGATCATTGACGTTATCGAATTTTTGGGTCGTGTTACAAGGCTACTATAAATGTTCTAAAAATTCCCGCCTAGGCATTAGGCCCCCTCTTGGTGCCCCGCCTAGGTGTTAGGCCTCCCTTGGTGCCTCGCCTAGGCACCAGGCCCCCCCTTGGACCCTCGCCTAGACGCTAGGCCCCCCTGGCGCCTTACCTAGGCCCAAGGTGGCAAAAAAATCCCTCCAGAAAATTAGTTGAGGCCTAATTGAGGTATAACTACCCAAACAAGATCTTGATATATGTATTTTTCTAATGATTTACCATATTTATAATAAATGTTGTAGCATATCAAATCACAACAAGAAGTGAACAATATCAAGTCAAAATGGATAATTTTATTATAGTTATAATTTTTTGAACTTGAACCAACTTCAAATTATATAAATGATGATACATTTGTAATATTTAGTTTAATTCAATATAATTCTTAAATTTATGTTTAGTTTCTTAAGTTTTAATGTTTAATAAAATTCTTGAAATTTTAAATTTTATTATTTAATAACAATCTTGTTTATGAATAAAACTAATACGTTAAAAATATGTTTGAACTTTGAACAATTACATGTTTGTGTTTGAATTTTGATATTAGCAATGTGGATATGTGTTTGAACTTTAAGCAAAGCCCTTTATTATCTTTATTATAGATTGTTTTGTTTGGATAAATATAAGATAAAATATTAAAATTGGCTTAAAATAAAAAATCGCGCCTAGGCCCCCCTCGACCGCCCGCCTCCCACCTAGCGCCTTTAAGGACATTGGCTACTATAACCTTAGTCGATAAGGTTGTGGATTAAAAAATATATTGCATACATTGAAATCATTTTTTAATGTGAATTCGTTTTGTTATTATCTGTTTTAGTTTTGAAAGTATATTTACTATTGTTATCGAACAAAAAGAATTTTGAAAAAGTGTTTTGCAAATTATACTTGATCCACCTAAATGGTGAGAATTGTCACTTGCTGAGTTTAGGATGTTATTACTTTTCGTTGTTAAATTTTGATAAAAAAACTAGTTTCGGGGAGCTGCGTCTCCATTTTATGATTTTGATATTTAATATTACTTCATTTGAATTGAATTGAAAAATGTTAATTGTTGGGTTTAATTTAAGATTATTGTTAAGTTATTTTGGTCAGACTGTGCGCGATTGGTATTGTTGTCTTGCAGGCCTTTGGGCTTGCGGCATGTAGCGCTTCAAGTAACTCTTTCTCAGCATTTGACAAGGAACGGTTGATTAATTTTGCAAAGTTTTACCCGTTGGAATTTCAAGATAGAGATTTTTGGGGGATTGATCATGAACTTGAAACTTACATTGCAAATGTGAAAAATGACCCTGAATTTTATAATGTGAAAGGGATTGATGAACTTGCTCAAAAGTTGGTTAAGAAGAATAAGGCTTCCTGCCTTCCTCGGGTTTATTTGTTGTTAAAATTCGCTTTGATTTTGTCGATTACTACTGCCATGGTGAAGAGGATATTTTCAACGATGAATATTATTAAAACCACTCTCCGAAACCAAATGTGTTATAAATGGTTGAGTGATTGTTTGGATACATATATTGAAAATAATGTATTTGAAACGATTGATAATGAAGCTATCTTAGAACATTTTCAAGCTATGAGGTTTAGGAGAATAGTATTGTAATTTGTAAATATTATTATGATTAGTTAATAATATGCTTAGTTCAAGTTTTCTTATTTAACTTTAACAAAAAAATTAGTTAAAATCCGCCCCTGCTAGAAAAAATTCTTGGATCCACCCTTGCCCAAAGCAACTTGATATTCCATATGAAGAAACCTACCATCAAGTCACCGATTTTGTAATCAATAAGAGCTCCAACCAGAAGCGATACAAAGATGTTTACTCATTATTTTCTACTTATCAATATGTCTACAAGGAGGGCCAAATTTCTTGCATGTTTGGAGTCCAGTTCGTGGATTGTGGATTCTTCTATACTTCAAAACTCAAGGACGAATTTTTTTCAAAGGAGAGGAGAATGACGAGGATGGACGCAAAAGAAATTTAATATTATCTAGTTATTATTATGTATTATTATTTATGTATGATTTCAATGTAATTAGTTTATTTAGTAGATAAGGTTAGGATAAATATTTAATTATATTAGTGGAATACTCTAGAATATTAATTATTTAAGGTAGTAGATAATTACTAGGATTTTATTTACTTATTTAATTAGGTTACTTAATATTTTAGTATTAGGGGTGTTCTTATTTCTATATAAACAGTTGTAACCCATCATTATTATGAATTATTGAATGATGGATATTATTGAATTAAACCTTGTGTTTTGTGGCTTTTAGCCTAATTATCTTCTTTGACTCTCCTTTATTCTTTCCTCCACACTTGTCCTGCATCAACAACCTATGTCGTAGGGGCCAGAACATCCAACGATTTAGTTTCATGGAAAAAACAAGCCTCCATTAGATTAAACTCTAACCTGATATATATTCTTCGTGCCTTTCCCTTGAAAGCATGATACATATATATACAAGACGCAAATAAAAATAACTACCCACTTATCACAACTCCTAACTCACATCCACCACTAAATATAACTATCCAATCCACTACAACAAGTGCATAAAATTAGGACTCAATTATGCTACTACTACTTCCATAAAACAAGAATTCCTCTAAAGCCTAATGAGAAATTACTTACGAGTATTGGCAAGTACTCAACTGAAAACTTTCACAGTTGTACATGATAAACACTTCATTCGTTTCCAGAGATAAAAAAGAACAGCATGCCATTTAGACTGATTCATATTAACTAAAAAGATCTTTCAAAAAAAAGTATTAACTAAAAAGAAAATCATACACTTCATTCTAGGTAAGCTGTCCATCTCCCACATATAAGTCCAACTGCAATCAAACTTACCTCAGGATGCACTGCAATAGCAGTATCGCCAAATAAAGTCTCTGGCCGCGTTGTTGCAATTGTCAGAAAGTCACTCCTAGAGGTATACAAAATCGAAAAGCCATCTGTACTTAGTACGGATTATAAGACGGTAAACACTCCCATAATTACAATTTTGAAGGAAAAATAATAACTGCTCATGCATTTAACATAAAGTTTGCATAAGCATCTACATGTGTTCTAAGCACTAAACAATTGAGAAATAAACAAACATAAAGGCACCAGTGTACTATAGCATCTACAAGCAGCACCTCAATCTAATAAAAAGAATCTACTATGCCTCAAGTGGTTGGGCGGCAAACATGACTTGATATCTTAGGGTTCTTATGCTTTTTATCTTCACTTTGGAAATTTAGCCACAAACCAATTGTTAAGGATAATCCTTGTATTCAAGATGGTTTCTTCTCTAGAATCTTTACGATTTCTATAAGAACATTGAATAAGAACTGGAAGGGTTTTTATTACATAATTTACTTGTTCAAGTAAGTATGTACCGAAATTACTGGAAAAACATTATTACATCACTAGGCCACAAACTTTAAGAATTTATAAAACAAAAAGAGTGGGGGAACTTGTTTAGCTTTCCGAAATTTACTCTGATATATTCCTATAAACCATATATATAAATTACATAATACACAAATTGGTTTCAAATAGAATGAGTCCTTGATGGAATCGTGCGCCGTGTGACGCCGTTCTTAACCGAGATTCGTGTAGGACGAGGCTGTGAAAATTGGTTGGAACAGTATAAGAGGCTTTGGAAGCCTATGGAATAGTTGTATTTTAATTAGTTTCTTTTATTTGCAGTTATCTTATTTAATTTGTGATTATCTTATTAGAGTCAAGTCCCATTTAGGCTAAGAAAGTTGTATAGGAGTATTATAAATAGTGGTATACTTCATTATTTTCATTAGTTTGATTATTTTGATGAATAATTAGAATTAATTGAGTTTTGTTAAAAATTATGTGTGATATTTATCCTTTGTCCCAAAAAACCCCCCGTCCCCGTCATTTTGGTGTCAGAGCCAAATTCAATACATCCTCAGTCGTCCCAAAATCAGTGTCATCACCTTGAGCCAAAAAAAATTGCCCAGCCAAACGAAACCTTATCTAAACCCTAAACCATCTCCCAAACCCAAAACGTAACATCGCATTATAGCCTACAATGTACTTCCATCGTTTACTTTCATAATCCCAAAATTTCAGCACCCATTCAAATCAGCCCATATTTTTAGTTTCAAACATAGTTATCAAGGCACTAAGTCTAGGCAAGACGACAGCCGGGAGCTTAAACGCTTAGGCGACAAAGCGCCCGACTAGTCGTCCATAAGTCGACAAGTCGTTAACAATGTAAATTTTATACGTATAAAATTCTATATATTTAAAATTTATATGAATATTTATATATTGATATTTCTAATGATTTACCATATTCATAATACAGGTTGTAGCATATCAAATCACAACAAGAAGCGCACAAGATCAAGTCAAAATGATAATTTTACTATAGTTGTAATTTTTTGAACTTGTACCAACTACCAACTTCAAATTATATAAATGGTGATACATTTGTAATATTTAGCTTAATTCAATATAATTCTTAAATTTATGTTTAGTTTCTTCCCATTTTAACATTGTATATATAGAATACCATAAATTTCAATACTAAGAATTCAATAATTTATGAAAAAACAAGTAAAAAAGTATTGTTAAGATAAAGGTATATACAAGCATATAATCATGATATCATATCATAAAATTAGACAACCGTCCTTTATAAGATAAAGACATGTTCATTGTGACATTGCCAAAAACAAACATAATATAGAAATGAAAACAAAGTCATAAAAATTCAGTATTCTTTAACTCAAAATTCTCATTTTTCATAATGAAAATATCACTCAAGCTATCAAACAAAATCATCAAAGATCAAATCATCATCATCACTCCCAGCAGTGGCATCATCACTCGAAACAGTAGTTACTCTTCGGTCATAATCATCATCAACATCCTCATCATCATTAGGAAGGCCCTCCTCCTCTTCTCCAACATCAGAATCAGCTTCATTCACAATCACAGCTCTTGAAGTCGAAGCATTACCACGCCGTGAGTAGAATAGACCCGTCCTACGAGGAAGATTGCGTCCCTCGACGGCATCAGATGCACCAACAGCTCTATCAACATCCTCCCACGTAAGATCATCTCCATCATGAACTATATCTTGTTCGGGCACTATCCACTCATTACCCCAATCAAAGTCATCTAGGACTAATGGATCAAAGTTTCTTCCAAGTTCGCGCCTCCTTTGGAACCTATCAACAATTCGGCGATTGTATTGGACATGCACCAAATCATTTAACCGTTGATGCTCCAACCTATTTCTGAAATTTTGGTGCATGAATACTTACAATACAATCGCCGGTTAAATGAATCTAAATTTTTGTTTAAAAAATATTAAGCAAAGGAGGCGCGAACTTGGACAATTCGGCTATGAATCTGAAATTTTTGTTTAAAAAATATTAAGCAAAAAGAATATATAAAATATTTATACATTTAGTTATGTACTAAATACTTACAAACTCGAAAGTGCTCCGATTGCATTCACAACCGGAAGAAGAACAACAAAGGCCGAGGATTCGTTTTGCAAACTTTGTAAGCTCAATAGCACAACCGCCAAAAGCATTCCACCAATCAACTACATTAGATGTAAAAAATTAAAAAAATCAAATATAGTCTTAATTATTAAACTTAAAAAAAAAATTATAGTTAAATGTAATATGCTTACTAGGATTTTTTGTCTTTCGTTGCCTAATCGCCATGTCTTTAGAAAAGTCATCACGAGAAGATTCATAGACATCGGCTAAGTCGCTTATCTTGTCTGCCAAAACTTGGTCGGGAACCATTTTTGAAAGAACATCATTGAAGTTGCTACCCAACTTGTAAGCCAAATTAGATTCTTCTTCTTCTTTGATGTCAAAATACTTTCCCGGATTGAGAAATAATGCTGCCCCATATAACTTCTACTCCATTTGGCATGCCCATCTTGGCTCAATGATGTCAATCACTTTCTTATACAGCCTTTGTTTGTTGTTAAAGACATCTTTGATCTTTTTCTTTGCATATTCCATCGCAACAAAAATCTCGGGCAAAGCTGGCCTCTCATCCGAATCCACAATCCGCAAGACTACAAGTAATGGTTGCGAGGCTTTAATACAATCTTCTACGTTGTGCCAAAAAGTAGAAGAAATAATTGTATCACACTTGTTTCCCCGCCTCTGTACGTGACAGCCTCGAATTTGTCCAATCATCACTGATGAACAAGTGTCTCAAAGCATCCTTGTGCTTGCACAAGCTTTGAAGAGTCATAAATGATGTAGCAAATCGGGTGACTCCCGATCTCACAAGGTCCCTCCCATTTGTGTTGGTCCTCATCGCCTCAAGAAGGCGACCATGTCTGTAAATGAATCCAGTTATTTTTCTGCCCTTCACGATTGTAGACTTAAATTGCTTCATATTGCCTATGTCCTCTAACATCAAGTCTAGGCAATGGTCTCCTCTCCATCAACATACGACCTGCTGCCTTATAATTGGCGGCATTGTTCGTCACCACTTGCACAACATACTCAGCCCCAATCTCTTTTATCTTACCATCAAGTAGCTCTGTCAACATGTTTGCATCCTGAGATTGAGCACAGGCTTCAACTGATCCCAAAAAGTAAGTACCTGCAGGACTATTAGCAAGAAAATTTATCAAGTGTCTGCCTCTTCTATCCTTCATTCCGTCTGACATAAGACTGCAACCGTACTGCTTCCAAGAAGTTTTGTGTTTCTCTTTCAGTTCCTCTGTTTTAGTCTTGGCCTTCGCTAAGAGAGGAACCCTCAACTTGTGATATGAAGGAGGCTTGTAACCCGGCCCATATTGCCCAATAGCCTCTGCCATCACCTCATAACTTCTTCGATTTGCTGCATTAAAAGGGATGCCAGACTCATAAAAAAAAGTTGGCAACATGCATGTCAACTTTTCTCTTTTCTCTTCCGGTGTCCTTAGACGATTCTCCAAAGTAGTTTGGCTAGGACCTTTTCGATGCCTTTCGTCCACAACTTCTTCAGGAGATTTCCTAAAATGAGTTTCAATGGCCTTTGTTTGTGATTGTGGCTTAGGGAATTGAAATACACTCTTCATCCTTTTAGATGCAGTCCCAGAACTTGGAACAGCTGTAGAGGAAGCATTAGAAGCATTGGAAGCATTGTTTGGAATATTAGATGACTGAATTTCTTCTACTTCGTCATGGTCATCAAATTGAATTGGCTTATTCCTTTTGTTACCCATTATTGCTTGATGCATCTCATTTGAAATTTTTGTTGTAGTTCGAGGACACTTGGACACATCCCCATACCCACCGGTAAGATTTTGTTTAAATCTCTTGATTCCTCCATGAACCTTTTTTCCACAGAGAATGCATTGCACAAGATTTTTATCGCTCAATTCTGGCCAAAATGCATATTTCCACCCCGGATCTTTAGACTTGGCCTTTCTTTTAGGATCCTTAGTTGGATCATAACCCTCAGCTCCTGAACTTTCCGCCATTTAACTATCTACAATTCTACAAAATACAATTAAACAAACAAACAAGACATTGTAATTTGTAAATTGTAATAACAAAACAAGTAAACAACTAAACATAGATGGCATAGTTTCATATTTTCATTGTAATCTGGAATATCAATAGCAAGGGATAGTATTAACTTAGTTTTAATCACATTCATACGGATGCTTGATAAAACTTTAAATTGAGATGTTACATGCTGCAATATGTCAATATTAGTTATTAAGATGCTGTAAATTATTAAGATGTTACATAATTACATGCTGCAATATTTTTATATAGATGTTGCATGATGTAATTTTTTTTAGTTACAAGCTGCAAATTTTTTATATAGATGTTATAGATGTTACATGTTGTAAATCAATTCATGAATCAACTTGAAGTCTATTATTGTGTAGCAAATATCCGCAACAAACAAATCAGCAATCCAAATAGCCAAATATCCATCACATGTTACACAACCGAGCCAAAGGAGTAAACAAAACCAAACAGCAGCAGTCATGAGTCAACACAACACAACATGAGTCAAAAATTAGCAGCAGCAGTCATGAGCAAAGAAGAAGACGTGAAGAAGAGAAGAAACAAGTAGAAGAGAAGAAATGAAGAATACGTGTGTCCTACAAGGCTACAAGTCACACTGTCGAACTGTCGAAGGAAAAGGAACGAGCAGGAGCAGTAGTCGAACTGTCAAAGAAGGAAAAGGACTCTCGTTTCTTCCTCTCGTTTCTCCCTCTCGTTTCTCCCTCTCGAACTGTCGAAGAAGGAAAAGCCAAAAAGGAACTGTCGAAGAAGGAAAGGAACGAGCAAATCGATTAGGAGTTTAGGTTTATGAATTGGTTCGGGACAAACCCGCTTTGGAAAGTCGTCGCCCGCTTTTCCAGTTAGTCGTCCAAGTTGCCTGATGAGCGTCCAAGTCGTCCAAGTCGACGCCTGAGCGGTCGACTATGTGCTCTGCCACCAAGTCGTCCTACCGGCTTGATTTTCTGGTCGACTCGACGCCTAGTCGTCGCCTAGGCGACGACTTGACAACAATGGTTTCAAAACAGATCAACAAAAAGAAAGGTAAAAGAAGAGAGAGAAAACGAAAAACTGAAAGAGAAAGAAGTGTAAACTCGATGTCGTTGCACCTCGCCATCTTTACTGTTGCTTCATGTCGTCCGAGTCATCTCCATCTCTGTTTTCATCTGTTGCTTGCCTGAAACTCGCGTTAATAATATAAAGGATATAAAGCCAAGATAGCAGATCTGGGAGTATAAATATATCCTAAAAAATTACATTGAAGTACCCCATAGTTTTTATAGTTTTCTAATTTAGCCCCCAAGTTTTCTCAACTTCTAAAATACTCCTGAAAACTTTACATATCAGTCCTTGTACTTTTTTATTCTTTACATCTAGCCCTTGAAGTTTCATTAGTTTCGGTTTAGTCCCTATTTCTTTATATTTTTTGCACTTAAGCCCCTAGATCAAGTAAAAAAAAGGCTTATATTTTTATTTGCAAGAACCATGGTAAATGCGGAAGAAATCAACGCCAAGCTAGATGCTTATATGTTACAACAAGATGAGCGTCTCAAAAGAATTGAAGATTCAATCACAACACTTACTGCAAATGTTCAGGCTTCTATTGCAGCACTTGCAGTAAAAGTTGATGTACTCACGGAACGTGTAGATAAGGGATAAGAAAATGCTCATAAGAATTTTGAAGTCCCATCCTGGATCTTAATCATCTGAGACTACAGCAGCGTGACCCTAATCCACGAATTAATCATGTTTTAGATCCTTGGATGAATGCAGTGGATAGAAGAGCAAAACTAGATGTTGAAGATTTCAATGGCGATAATGGTTCCGAAACATTCTTCGATTGGATTCATAGTTTGGAGAATTTCTTTTGTTGGTATGAATTATCCGATGAAAGGAAACTTTTCTTCGCTGAAGCAAAGTTGAAAGGAATACTCGTATTTGGTGGGATATGTGCGAGACAGGTGTGCTCTCTTGTGATTGATACTGGGAGTTGTACGGATGTTATCTCTGAAGAAGCAGTTAAGAAACGGGTTAAGTTGAATGGTTACTGATACAAAGTTGTGGGTTACCCAGAGGTGTTTGGTTACATTTTTCGTTGACAAGCTTAAGGATACCGTTATGTGTAATGTTCTAACCCTTAAGGTTTGTCGCATTATCTTAGGGAGTGCATGGTTATGGAATCGTCATACGCAACATGATGCTTGTGCTAATATCTATTCGATTATCAAAGGCAATACCAATTTCACTCTTACTTGCGTTATCGACATGTCAAATTTCAAGTTTGCAAAGAACTCCTTGGTGATCCAGCGTGCTTATTCTTGTGTTGATGTTTTTAACTCGACGGGGTCGAGTTTTTCTCAGCGGGCAACTGATGTAAGACAAGGTCGTGAAAGTTGGTTGGAACAATATAAGAGATTTTGGAAGCCTATGGAATAGAAGTTGTATTTTAATTAGTTTCTTTTATTTGCAGGTTATCTTATTAGAGTCCAATTTAGGCTAAGAAAGGTGTATAGGAGTATTATAAATAGTGATGCACTTCATTATTTTGATACATTGAATAACTAGAATTGGTTGAGTAGTTAAAGATAATTTGTGTGATATTTATTATTTGTCCCAAAAACCCCGTCCCCATCAGTCCTGCTATATATTGTGAAAGATTTATGCCGAATTGCAATTACGGCGTATAATAATACTTGAGATTGGATAGATTATAAAATTAGTCCACTGTATCAAATACATTGTAAACGTAATACCAATTAGATTTATCCACGTAACTCGCAATAAAAAAGTCAACATGTAAAATCGCAATATATATCATTATCCATAGAAAAATAAAAGATAAAAATCTGAAATAAAAAATGGAAAAAGGAAAACGAAAATCTGGGGCCAATTTACCTTTTTCTCCATTTGCAACAAAAAATGTATAATTTAATAGTGGAAAATAACATAGACCAAATGAACAAGTGCTCCAATTAGTGATGTTACCATTAGATTAACCCCACCCCAAAAATCAAGGAAAACAAAAAAAGAGACAGAGCAACAATTGAAGAATAATTAAACAACATAAAAGCAGTAACAAGAATAACCTGAGCGACGAAGTGTTTGCTTATCAGTTATGTTAATAACTTTGTACCAGAATTAAATAGGAAAAATGAAGAGCCACATTTCACGGGGGCTGCTTTTAGCATCCCATTTGTATAGTCATTTTGATTTTCCAATCTACCTTTTTCCTTGGACCATCAAATTCCAATCGATTTCTAGCTTCATTTTGGATATATCTCATTTTCAACCCTCGATTTTTCTTCCCTTTTTTTTTTAAATGCAGAACACAATGAATTTAGTGCAAGTAATATTTGCCCAAAGAATGAATGATTTTCTGCCTAAAACGCATGAATGTGGATACCCACAATTCAACTAAAGACTAAACCTATATCACACTAGATAAACTCTTTCCCATTCTAAAGTCAATGGGCAAAAACACTCCCTATTCTGTTCCAGTTATCATAGTTTCTGAAAAGTAACTAAGATTGATCCAATGAATTTTTAAGTAATAAAAGCTGAATATTCATTACATAACTAGTGTTTCGCAATTTCAAGAGTGGGAGCTAGAGGGGGTGGATGTTCTATAGACTCTGCTTGTTGAGGTTGGTCCATTTCGAGGGGTTGATTCCATGCAGTGGATCCCTCATCAAGGTGGTAGCTTCTTGGCGAGTTCATATCAAAAGACTTTACAGGGGCAGGGTGGCTGTTTTCCTTAGAGAGGCATCTGGTCTGTGGGTTCCCAAGGAAGGTGGTATTTTTCTCTTGGATAACTGCTTAGGGAGCTACTTTCAGGATTCCCAATAACAGGGGGGAAGTATGTGGTAAACCTTACATGTGTAAGAAGGCTTTAGAATCGACCAATCATTTACTTTTACAATGCGAGTTCATTAAACTGCTATGGACATTATCCTTTATGATGTTCGGTGTGCCCTGGGTAATGTCAGGATAGGTCCAAGCCTTGTTAAAGGTGTGGAGGGGAGTAAAACTCCCAAGGAGAAGCAAAAGGCACTGGCAGATGTCGCCAAATTGTTTGTGGTGATGTGGATGGAGAGGAATACTAGATATTTTGAGAGGGATAAGCATATGAAAATTTATTCTTGAGCCTCCTATGGCTATCTGTATTCGATTGAGTCTTTTATTTATTTTGTGGTAGAGTTTTCCCTTGTGGCTTGAGATGACTTCTTTTCATTTATTTTCTTCTTTTTTTTCTAATGTCTGGGCTATGATCCTTGCTTGTTGTGTTTGCTTGCCATGCTCTTCGTATACTCCATGTGTACTAGCATGGCATCCCCTTTTCATGTTTATCTTTATGACTATATATGGTCACTTATCATCTGTGTTACTCGGACTCGTCATTTTTGGTGGAATACCCGTGTCGACACGACACGATACGGGTGCGGGATTCGTACGGGATTCAGCCACAAAAATCCGGATACGGTTGTTTAGGAAGAAGAGACGCGAGAGGAGGAAAAAGAAGAGCAGTCTGTCGAGAGGAAGAAGAAGAATAAGAAGAAGAAGAGAGGAGCCGTCTGTTCGACAGAAGAGCGGAGTGAGATCTGACAGAAGAAGAAGAGAGGAGCCGTCTATTCGACAGAAGAAGAAGAGAAGAGTGAGATTTGATTAGATCTAATCAGACCTGAGATTTAAAATATCCATGAAAAATTACAATTAAGTACTCCATAGTTTTTAAAATATTTTTATTTAGTCCACTGGGTTTTCTGAAAGTTCAAAATAGCCCCTAGAAAACTACATATCAGTCCCTATAGTTTTGTTTTTTTCATTTTTGCCCCTGTTTCTTTATATTTTTGCACTTCAATCCCCAGAGCAAAAAAACTTGGTGATATAATTTGAAACATTATTGTTAAAAAATTATAACATACCGTATTTCCGCACTCGTGTCCAAATTCGAATCCATATCCGCGTATCCTCTATTTTTTGACTTCACGTGTCCGACACCTAGATTCTTACCCGCACCCGAGTCCGAGTAACATAGTTTATCATATGTATACGGGCCGATCTAGGTCCAAAGTTGGATGCCCAACCCATCTTGGACCATCCAGATCATTAATAAAAGGCCTGGCACCACCTTTTATTAATAATCTAGACAGCCCAAGAGGGTTGCAAGGCTATAGCCTCCCATCCAACTTTGGACATGGATTCGTCCCAATATATGCATGTGCGCGCGCGTATATATATATATATCCACTAAACATACACATATATACCTAGAACTTAACCTTCAATTGGTCAACTAACCGAGTTAGAAATTCATTTAAAAGCACTATAATCCATGTTGGGCAAAATAAATTGAGTTAAAAAGTAAAAGACAACCGTCAGGAAACTACCTTGAACCTCCGGCAACGCGATATTTGATGTAATATAGAGCACCAGGTTCTTCAGAATATTCTACTTCCTGAGGCAGCGAAAGATTTTTCATGTTAAATAGAACTAGTTTTAGAACATCAAAAAGCAACAACAATATAATGCACATCAGATTAAACCCAGCGTAATACCAAGTCTGACACTGCTGTCTGTAAACTAGGGGACCAATTGACCATGTAAGAGCCTGCAAGAAACATTGATTTATGTGATCTCTGATAAAAACTCATACTAAGAACAAATATTTGGGAGAGCTAAGAAAAAAATCAGTGTGTTCATCTTTTTTCTGTTTTTCTGTCTATGATGAAAACTAGCTGCCAACAGGATAAATATGACTTTCGTTTGTCTTAATAATATATAAGAAAGGAATCAAACCCATCATACGTTAACTCTCTAATTCGTTTCTGTCTAAATCTTTTCCATTTACTTCCACAGTGTACAACAAGGGCAATAACATTCCAGTTCAGATAGCGACATATTGTAACAGAGCAAGCAGGTACCACAAACATGTGGTACTCTACTTGTTATTACCCACCAAAGATCCAGCAGGAAACGGATAGCCAAAGGATCATATCTACATCCCACTAGGACAGTAAAGGAAGCCTATCTATACCTCGCATCAGTAGACTACTATGTGAGATTGGTAGAAACTGAGTTACTGAAAAGGACATCAAGGATTTAAGAAGGGATAGTTCTGATGCCACAAAAACCAAATCATACATTACATAAGTATGAAGGTTTGCAGTTTTATAAAGACGTTTGAGGTAATCAATACTAATAACTTGGGCTTAAACTTTAGACCCACTTTGGTGAAAACCATTCCTTCAAAAATTTTGTTTGGCCATCAACATTCGAAGCTCTTAAATTTTTAAATCAACTCTGCAACTATTTTATCTATAATTAGAGATCTAGCTCTTAAATTTTGATGTACAACTGTACAAAAAGAATTCTGAAAATTAAGCATACAGTGGTTGACATGTCAGGTAAAGGAGAAGCAACTACACTACAATTTAAGAAATCACATCCGCAACCCCATAAAGAAAGGGGTATAATCAAATGCATTGATATTGGGTATGTCTGCTGCTCAAATTTTTATTACCTCTCTTTCAGAACATAAAAGGAAAGAAAAAGGTATGGTGCTCCTAAAATTATTATGAAAACACCCGAGGACTTTTACAACCATGCTACCTAGATACTGGAAGTCCCTCTTTTTCTTTTTCTTGATTGTTTTTATTTCACTGATACTGGAAGTCCCTCTTAGGTTCATAGGTTGTATTTTTACTCTTTAGTTGAATTACACTTGGAAACTATACTGAATAAATAAAAAACTACAAGCATTAGAGAACCAACAACCACGGAAATAATGAAAAATAAAATTAGGTTAGGACCTTGATAGATGAGGCCTTTCTCATGAAGCCTAATAAAAGCCTCAACTACAGCTCCTGCAACAATCAAAATCACAAACTCAGAAAATATTACATACAGCTGAGAACAAATGCCAAATGTTTATATACGTATTAAAAAATATTGCCAAAGGTATAAAAGAAGCCAAAGAAAGATTTTAAATAAATTACTTTAAAACTTCATATAAGCAACCTAATATACTATCCTAGAGATCAAAATATTAATATTATCCTGAACTATATCAAACACCATTTTTTTACTGGTTCTAGTTACTGGATTGAAAACCATCTTACGACTTAGCTGCTCATCAAGAGTGAAACGTTCTCTGGTCCAATCACAAGAAGCGCCAAGTCTCTTAATCTGATTTGTGATAGTTCCACCATACCTATGAAAAATGTATAGGAAGAAAAAAAAGGTAATAAGTATCCAAGTAGGAGCTATATTTGAATATATATATATATATATATATATATATATATATATATGTATGTATGTTTGTAAACATATAGCCAATCAAAAACATTATGTACATATATGTGTGTGTGTATATATAATGACCTGCTAACTAAACCTTTTGACCAACAATTCTTCTCAATAAGTAATCACTCTCAAGGAACTGAGAAGCATATCATCCTCCAAAATGTCAACTTAAGTGTATATGCATATGATATGGAAACTCATTTTAATTCTTGTTTCTGTTAATTGAGATCAGGGGGGTGCATTAAAATACAAGAGCTCGGAATAATATGGCACGATAGTTATTAAGTGAATCATTATATTTTTAGTTATCTAGAATCAAGCAACCAATATAGTGAAAAGTGAACTCTATAGTTTCCAGTTTATACTATGAATCTTATATTACAATCTTCATATAGAGAAATACACCCACTAATCAAAAGAAAATCAAGAGGGGTAAAACATACACCCAACATAAAAATATCATGCAAATATATGTCACTACTTCCCACCACTTAAACTTCAATATTTCATATCCTATAATGTCAGTTATTTTCTCAATATTCTTAATCTCGTAAGCATTTCCCTCTCTTTATCCTGTAATGGGATTCACTATCATTTGAAATTTTGGAAGGTTTAGAAGAAAATGAAATTCATATCCCAGTGAGGGGGGTGAAATTTCCAAAAAACAGATAACATATACTTATAAAGATCAACTCAGCAAGAACTTGAAGATCCATGACAACATGTAACTGAACAAAAATTGTGTAGATACTGGTTATCAATTGCAGGGATATACAAGTAAGAAATAAAAGTAACTTAAAAAGAACATACAAACATCTTTTGCATAGATTAAGACCAATCAGTGCAAGATGAATGAGTAGCTATACTTCTCTTTCCACCCCCAAACTCGCTTTGAGAACTCATCTCTACCCAGGTCAACTCGCTTTGTTCCTTCAGAAGCCAGCATTGTTTCCACAACTAACTGAAAGTATCACACATTAGCTTCAAAGAAGAAAAAGAGAGTATTCAAAGAATATTAACAGCAAGAAAACAGAACAGAACAAATCACATGTGCCACAAACTTATGAAAATCATACAGCATCATATCTTATATGGTACTCTACAAAAACCAAGGAAACTCACAGATATGCTCAACAGACTCAGAATGAACTGGAATCATTTTTTTTAGTTAATCGCAATTCCTCTAGTGCATTACTAAGCATCGTACTCCATCTTTTATTCTTCAGTACAAAAGCTTCATAATCATACATAGGATAGGGGAGGAAATAAAAAAGTGACTAGACATACTAAATTCTCCAACTTCCATATTCAAATTAATTTTGGCATCTATACTATTCCAAGTATTTTCCAAACAGAAGCTCATGTTCATTGTATTAACATACATTGATGTAATTTCAAAATTAGAGAATATCTATCAAGTTAAAAGAACTTCTACATCTTCAGTAATCATAAGAAAGGATATGATAGTGGCAATGATTAAAGAGACCGAGTTACAAAAAAAATTAGGGAGCGCAGCATATTGTCTACACAGATAAAGACTGGGCAAGAAAATAGGGAAAATTTTAGCCTATAGATCTGGAATCAAACCTGAGTTGCAATGCCTGCATGATCAGTTCCAGGAAGCCAAAGTGTAGGATTTCCCTTCATGCGGTGGTATCTCACCATGATATCCTGGAATGTAAAAGGCGAAAGTATAATTGTAGGTTGACATTATCACATTGAACAAAATGGTGAAAAGAGGACAATGGTAAAGCATTTTTTTACGGCTTCCTACAACAACACCATCGGATAAGGATGTAACCAAGCATCATATCTTTAGGTTGAGATATGATTATGGAGAGGGAATGTAAGAGATTGGATAGGTGGCAGGGTGCTATCTTTTTTGTTAAAGAGGCATATAACGCTGATTCAGTCTTGTCTTTCTAGCATTCCTCTTTACTATGTCTCTTTAGCATCCAATTAATGTGGTTGCTTCTCTTGAGAGTATTATGAATCGGTTACTTTTGGCAAAGACCGAAGGAGGAACAAAAGGATCACTTGGTTATTTGGGATCATGTTTATCATCCTAAGGAAGGGGGTTAGGTTTGGAGAATCTTGTGTCGAAAAATCTTTCCCTTGCAAGTAAATGGTTGTGGTGATTCCCTTCGGAGTCGAGTTTTATCTGTCATAAAGTTCTTAAGAGAATATATGGTCTTCACACTCATAATGTTGTCATTCACACTAGCCCTTGGAAATTCATATCTCAGTGGTTAAGTTCTTTCCTTCCTTTTCTATCCTTCAGATTAGGGTTGGGGAACACTTTTTTTTTTTGAGAAGATAATTAGTTTGTAGGTTCTCCTTTACTAACAAAATTTCCAAAGTTTTTCAGCCTCGCTCGTTTCATTCTCAGTAGATGAGGCTATTACTTGGAATTTTCACTACTTCAGGATTTTAGTAACTGTGAGACTACTGATTTAACTGCTCCATTGGCCTTCTCAGCTAGGTTTCTTATTAGTTTCTGACTATTTAAATTTCTCGTAGTGAAAGACTCCTAAAACTAAGTGAACACAATGAACTACAACGAAAAAAATAGGGTCTATCAGCACATATTAGTCACTATCGAAATGTTTAGAAATGGCCCACATGAGTACAATATATTGCATATATTTTATAAGTAAATCATTTTAGTAGAATATCTAGCAATTAGATTAACAGCCAAGATACAATTCAAGATGTACATTGCCAGTGATAAAAGTAGCAAGTCATTAAATTGCAAGAAAAATATAGTTCATTCAAAATTTCAGTAACCACTTTTCCAACCTCAAGAGTCACAAACATGGCATGCCCCATGTGCAATGAACCAGTAACATTAGGAGGTGGCATTGGAACAACGAAAGGATCACTTCCTCTGTCAAAGTTTGGCTTGAAATACCCTTGAGATTCCCACCTAACATCCATTAATAAACTACTATCAAATAAAGAACATTGTGATTTTTTCAACTTTTTTGAGCACCAATAGTTTTATATTAGCAGGCAAATGACACAATAAATAGATGTCTTTGCAAGCATGGTAAGCACCATAAGACAATGTACAAAGGTAAAAAATACTACCAACAACGCTAAACCAACATGCAAGTTTTAAGGGACGCTGGAGCACATATTATTGTAAGAACCATGACAAGATATTCACAGATAGGTTACGCCAGGGATTTTATAACATGTGCTCTCCACAACGTCTACAGATAGTTTTCTGCCCAAGACATTGAGTTGAAAGAATGTTTCTGTTATACCACTTTACATGAAACGCATTGGAATAGTAGAGGCATATAAGAAACCATACAAATACAAAACTTCTTCCTGATAGTGGAGAAAATTATCCAGAATAACAATATGGTAGGTAGAAGGGTTAGAAACCCTTCCAGAATAAAGCTACACACGTATACATGTATTACATATGACTCATGAACTTTATTTTCGGAAAAGTATTACTCCCTCCGTTCCAAAATGTAGGATTAATATAAATTCAATTTGAGATATTTTAAATTCAAAATTCATATGAACTCATTTAATTTTAGACAATACAATTATGAAAATTGTAAAGTGTAAACTATCTAAATAATACTATTAATTATGTGAATCACATCAATTTGAATTTGAAAAAATCTCCAATCTACTTTGAAAAGTCAAACTTAATCCCATATTATAGAACGGAGGGAGTATTAATTAGAAGGTTTCCTGTTATTCAAAGAGGAATATATGGCCTTCCACATTCATGCCAAAATTAACAATTAAGAGTAGGATCTAATCAAGAAAAAGAGACAGTTACCTCTGACTATCCAAAAAAAAAAAGAAGAAAAATCTTTTTTAAAAAAAACTTCCATCTCAAAGATTTTTAAGGTTTCTTAAGATGTAAATTTCTTTCATAATATTAAAAAAAAGTAAATTTATTAAAGGAATGTCAAGAAGGTAACAAGCAAAGGGAACCAAAACACTGTCTCAAAGCTACAAAACACTAACCCTAACTATGGATGCATTCTTAACCTCCTAGACCATAAAAAATATATGCTTATTATTAAGACTAAGATAATATAAAGAAAAAATGTCAGTCAGAGATCAAGGCTTCTACCATGTTAACACACGAACGTAGAATTGCTCAGCAAGACAAGAATCAGCAGCACCATTCTGTCCATTCATCACAGAAAATTTTGGCTCGCATAAATGTTCTTCATACTTTTAACATTGAGAGTCTAAGCGGGTTTTCACATGGTAAATTGTTAAATGATCTGCAGGTTGATTCTTAGCATTTTTTGACTATTTTGAACACGGAAATTGTGTGTTACATGGTTAAAGTAGAATCCTTTCTTTGTTGTTCTTTATAGTCCACATTATCGATTTCAAATTCTTATAGAATGCCTCTATTTGCAAATACAGTATGTAAGTTCTTCGTATATAATAGTAGAAAAGTGTATACGTTTACATGTATTAAGCCCTTACACTTAGTAGAAGGTAAATAGGATCCTTTCTTAATTGTTCATTATAGTGCACATTATCAATTTCATATTCTTGTAGAATACCCATATTCATAAATACAATAAGCCCTTCATGCATACATAAATATTTTATTAAAAAAATGTGTACTTTTGCAAGGCTGGCACATTAAATTAATAGAAAGCAAGTAGAATAACTCAACTAAACAATAGGGAGAAAGAATAGAGTAACGAATACTACTCTTATCATGAAAAACTAAGACTAATACATTAACATAATTTCAACAGTAAAGGACACTAAGTAAATAATAATAATGTTAGAATGAAGTACCAATTGTATATCTGTTCCTCAGAAGTGAAGTCAAATGACTTAGCAATCTCAGGAGAAGTAAACACACCATTCTCTGATGAAGCAGCAACTGCAATTCCCACATTAACAACCCAATATAATTCAGCAAGTTAGGACTTCCGGATTACTTTACCAAACTTCTACTAACCAAAAGCCCAAAAAACCAAAAAATACCTGCAAAAAATACCAACCCAATTGGTAATTGCAATATTAATTACCTGCAAAGAATCTTGGTTTGAAAGGATTGAAATGAAGGCGACAGCGTGCGAGACTACGGCGTTTTTGCGAGAAGAAAAGAGGGTTGAGCCTGTAAACGGAGTAAGAAGAAGATAAGAGCGAGGGGTTTGAGAACGCCATTGGAGATGAAGAAAGTGAAGGTGAGAAGTAATTTATATGAAAATCAAAAACCCCATGGTGTTGGGTTTTAGTGGCAGAGAAAAAGAGACCGTATATAGATAAAGTGGTGCACCATGGTCCATGGCTCGAATCAGAGGGACTTGGCTTTGTAACACGGCATTAAGCACATATACATAGGGTTAAGCCCAGCTCGAGGGATTCCAAATGCCTAAAAGTTAAGTTGGGTTGGGTTCGGTGGGGTTATAAATTGAGTCGAGCATAAATTTGGGTTCATCTTGATATATTTATATTTGGCTTAAATATAAATTATTGGTACTTTTAATCATTAATTTTTTTAAAACTTTGATGATTGTCTATTTAATTTTTTTTTAACTAGATGATTTTAAATTTTTTTCATTTAATTGGACACGTCATGCTATAAATTGAAGATATAAACCATTAACAAGGTCAATCAATTTATACGAGTAATTAAAAAATATTATTTTAAATGAAATTTTCACATTTATTTAATTTTAAAGGGTAAAACATCATAGATAGATTTGATAAACTTTTACCTTTGGTGTTTAATAAATGTGAAAAAAATATATTTGAAATAACATTTTTTAATTACACAATTAAGTACTTATTGGCTTAATCAGCGGGTCACATCAATTCATGACACAACATGTACAATTGAACGCAAGTAAAAATAATAAATGTTTAATCATTTGATTATAATTTATAAAAATTAAAAGAGTCGATCACCGAAATAAAAAAAAATCAATACTTCAAGCTAATAATTTATATGTAATCCTTTTCTAAATGTCCTAATGCAAATAAGTAAGGTATCAAGTATGTTACTAAGCATTTTAATTTATTTAAATTTTTTGGGTGGTTCTATAATATAAGTTAATAACTCAACCTATAAGTTTAATTCTTTTGGGACAGTAGATTAAGCTTTTATTTAATTGAGCTCAAGTTTAGACAAGAATTGTTACTGATCATTCATAATATATGTAATACTTGGGAAAAATAAAAATAAAAATAAATAAATATTAAATAATAAAAATTTCTTTATTTTAAAATATATTAATTGGATTTTGTCATTTATTTTGGGTCAAACTAGCTATTTAATTTGTGTGTGCTAATAAATATTAATAAGAGATTGGTAAATTAATTTAGTACAAATTAGGCCTTAAAACTAATTAAAATTAATTTATATGTGGGCAATATTAAATACTAGTAATTACCCGTGCCTGAAGGCACGGCGTAACGAAACATTAAATTAAAATTCTAAAAATACTATATTACCTAAAGATTATTTTCAACTTAAAATAGCTTACAATCAGACATACCAATTATTATAATTTACCACACTACCAAAATATTTTATTTTCCTTTAAAAATAGATATCTAGAAAAATCTAAACTTCTGTACAAAACTTACAATCATCAATAACAATTATCATAATTCATCACACCACCACAATAATAATAATAATAATATTATTATTATTATTATTATTATTATTATTGTTGTTGTTGTTGTTGTTGTTGTTGTTGTTGTTATTATTAGTATTATTATTATTATTTTTATTTCTATTGTTATTATTAGTATTATAATTACTATTATAATTATTATTATTATTATTATTATTATTATTGTTAATATTATTATTATTAATTATTATTATTAGTATTATTATTATTATTAATATTATTTATACCTATTATTATTGTTATTACTATTATAATAATATTATAATTATAATAATTATTATTATTTTATAATTATTATAATTATTATTTTTATTATTATTATAAATATTATAATTATTATTACTTTTGTTATTATTATTATTATTATTATTGTTATAATAATAATAATAATTATTATTATTATTATTAGTAGTAGTAGTGGTGGTGGTGGTGGTGGTGGTGGTAGTAGTAATTATTATTATATTATAATAATTATTATTTTGAATTAAAATAAGAATGAATTTGAACAGTATTTGTGTGTTTCCGCCCAAATCAATTAGAATAAATCTAAATCTTTATTATATAGATTATTATTATTATTATTATTATTATTCTAGTAATAATAATAATTATTATTACTATAATTATAATTATTACTATAATAATAAGTATTTTTACTATTACTATTACTATTACTATTACTATTATTATTATTATTATTTGTACTATTATAATAATAATAATTAGTACAATTATAATTATAATAATAATTATTATTATTATTACTATTATTATTATTATTAGTAGTAGTAGTACTATTATAATAATAATTATTATTATTATAATAATAATTAGTAGTAGTAGTAGTAGAACTATTATAATAATAATTATTAGTAGTAGTATTATAATTTTTATAATAATAATTATTATTAATAATATTATTATTAGTAGTAGTCGTAGTAGTTGTACTTGTGCTTTTTGTAACACCCAAGTCCCACATCGAAAGATAGAGGGAAAATTTGTCTGCATATAAGGAATTAAGTAACTACCAATAGTACCTTCAAGTCATGACCTTTTGGGAGCCTGTGGTGGGCTAGATGACCAAAGAAGATACTATTGGGCCAGTGGTTTGAGGCCTTATTTGGATGGATTTGATTCGATTCGGACTTGGGATTTGACCCAAGATTTGTTCTGGACTCGGGATTTGACACGGGTTGTTTCATATGGTATCAGAGCCGACTCTTGAAAGCCGGGTTGGGTCATCCGATAGGGTTGCCGGAGGTGGGAACACGAAACCAGCCGGTATTATCCCACAATGGCTAGAGAGGCAAAGATCTTTGGGCCGTGTGTGTGATCGGATTCTGACGGGGACGTCAGAAATTTAAGTGGGGGAGTTTGTCTGCATATAAGGAATTAAGTAACTACCAATAGTACTTTCAAGTCATGACCTTTTGGGAGCCTGTGGTGGGCTAGATGACCCAAGAAAATACTATTGGGCCAGTGGTTTGAGACCTTATTTGGATGAATTTGATTCAATTCGGACTTGGAATTTGACCCGGATTGTTTCACTTTTTCCCCCAAATCAATTAGAATGAATCTAAATCTTTATTATATAGATTACTATTACTATTATTATTATAGTAATAATAATTATTATTATTACTATAATTATTATTATTACTATAATTATTACTATAATAATAAGTATTATTATTATTATTATTTGTACTATTATAATAATAATAATTAGTACTATTATAATTATAATTATTATTATTATTACTATTATTATTAGTAGTAGTAGGAGGACGAGGAGGAGGAGGAGGAGGAGGAGGAGGAGTAGTAGTAGTAGTAGTAGTAGTAGTAGTAGTAGTACTATAATAATAATAATAATAATAATTAGTAGTAATAGTACTATTATAATAATAATAATAATAATTAGTAGTAGTAGTAGTACTATTATAATAATAATAATTATTATTATTACTATTATTATTATTATTATTATTAGTACTATTATAATAATAATTACTATTAGTAGTAGTACTATTATAATAATAAATATTATTATTATTTATTTGTGTGTGTGAAGAAGAGTGGAGAGAGAAAGATTTTGTGTGAGAGCATGAGAGAGTATGGTGTAGGGGTGAATTTGATTTGGGCAGAAAAAAATATGAGCCTTTAGATTAAGTTGGAAGAATTAAGTTACAATGAATCTGAACCGTCCTTGTGCTTTGTCAAATGAAAGATTCAAAAATAGGTTCAATTTTATTATATACATTATATTATTAGAACTATAATAATAATAATTATTATTATTATTATTATTATTATTATTAGTAGTAGTAGTAGTAGTAGTAGTCGTAGTAGTAGTACTTGTGCTTTTCTGCCCAAATCAATTAGAATGAATCTAAATCTTTATTATATAGATTACTATTACTATTATTATTATAATTATTATTATAGTAATAATAATAATAATTATTACTATAATTGTTATTATTATTACTATAATAATAAGTATTATTACTATTATTATTATTATTATTTATACTATTATAATAATAATTAGTACTATTATAATTATAATAATAATTATTATTATTACTATTATTATTATTATTAGTACTATTATAATAATAATAATAATAATAATAATTATTAGTAGTAGTACTATTATAATAATAATAATTATTATTATTTGTTTGTGTGTGTGAAGAAGAGAGGAGAGAGAAAGATTTTGTGTGTGAGCATGAGAGAGTATGGTGTAGGGGTGAATTTGATTTGGGCGGGAAAGAAATATGAGCCTTTAGATTAAATTGGAAGAATTAAGTTATAATGAATCTGAGTCGTCCTTGTGCTTTGTCAAATGAAAGATTCAAAATGGGTTCTGTTTTATTATATAGATTATTATACTTAAGATAATTAATAAATAAATAGATACTAAAACCTAATTATACATGTGTTACAAATAAGAAAGAAAAGGAAAGAGGTCGGCATATTCTTTTAGAGGGAATCATATAATTGGTAAATAGTAGAAGTATAGGAGGGTACGACTGATTTGACTGGATATATACATATTTATAAGTTTGTCAGATTACTTGTTTTAGTTGTTTGATTGAACTTTGCTGCAAAAAAAAAAGATTTTGTTATCATGATGAAAGCTAAGTTGTTGTAGGTATCAATAAGGATTATAAATATATTATGCTTATATATATGTCATGTTTAATTTCCTGCAGCATGCAGGGTTGATTTCATTATATTATATTTATATATTTATATATTACATTTTAATAGGTTATTAGCCATGAAGTTTATAAATCAAAATTTATAAATTAAATTGAAATTATGTATATTAAATTGAATTGATTAATTTTGCCAACATAATTATAAAAGTTTTTAATAATAAATTTAATAGTATTATGTTTTTAATGATTGGATTGTAATAAAATTTTATTAAATTATTTAGATTGAACGGAGAGAGTTTAAACGAGTAAAATTTAAAGTATAATTTTGGGTATTACATTGTTTAATTCAGGTACGGATTTCGTACTTTTTCAGCGAGACTCTTTTGTTTTTGATTTGCTCGTTTCGTTATTCGTTTCGAAATTTAGTATTGCCTCTCATAATTTTTTTTTGCCAATTTATTGTGGTAGTTTTGTTTTTGCGTAGTATTAGAACTCATATTTGTACTCTTTAGACTAGTGTATTATGTCTAAATTTTATTTTGATATTTGTAGTGATGTACATGTTAATATATATTTTGGAGACTTTGTGTTGATGATTTATTTAAGTCTAACATGTATATTTTAGAACCTCTTTGTGTTGATATTTTGTCGCATGTGTTGTGACATTATATTCTTGTTAGAATACCGTAGGGTATACCTGAGCTATAACCACCTGTGGGGGTACCACAGGCATGTTCTCTTGGCACCGAGGCATGACACCTTCCGTGGTGGTGTGATCAGTCCACGGCGTCTCCATTCTGTGCTCCGTTGGTAGTTGGTCATTTGGTGTTTTGTTGTGGGAGGCGTATGGGTCGACCCTAGTTTTCTATTATTTTCCGTTCTGCGGATTGGTGATGTTTGTGCCAAACACACCTTCCGATTTTGCACGCATCTGGATTGCACAGTTCGATGTGTGATTGTCTGTGTGGCATTATTTTGATTGTCTGTGTGGCATTATTTGACTTGCCTGTGTGGCAAGGTATATTACTATTTATTTTGAGCTCGGTATGAAATAACACCCAGCCATTTGATTCAGCCAATTATTTCGTTGTGTTAGTTTTGTTAATTTCGTTTCAGTTCGTTTCGTCTCTTTTCATTTAATTGAGTTAGTTATTTCGGTTCATTATTTGTATTCTATATCTGTACTGGGCATTTGGCTCATACTGTGTTTTCCTTCCGGCAGGTAATCAGGGGGATCAAGGGCAAGTGTGATGAGAGCTCCCTTCATTCCAATGGTTTAGAAATATTCTGTTTAGGCTTGTTATGTCAGTTTATTTAGTATTGTAATAATTATTTTAGATTGTGGTTTGAGCCAGTGTGACGTTTATTATGGTTTGTCTTATGAGATTTAATTATTATGAGATTATTCTTTTGTGGTTTAGAGCCTTGTGATATTCGTTAGTTCTGTTGTGTTGTGCGTGACCTCTCTTTCTATTTCGGAAAGGGGGTGTTACAGTATATATGATCAAATACAGTAGCAACCAGCCAACCAGCAAGTGCAAGCATCAAATGCTTGTAGCAGCAAAAAATAAGCAACAACAACAACACAAATCCAAATCAAAATAGTAATACCAAATACAGCAAGCATAATTCTAAATCAAAATTCCAGATAAATTTGCACAATTTGTGTTGATCTGCCTTCAATTACAAACTAGGATTCATGAAATCGCAACACCTAACATCAAATATAGCAACAGCTTCGGTTAAATTACTAGTGCACAATATCAAATTAATTTGCACAATTTGTTGTCGATATGCCTTCAATTGCAAACTATGGTTCATGAAATCGCAACAGCTTCGATTACCAGTATTTTCCTCCAATTCCTTTCATGAAATCGCAACACCTTCATGAAATGTAGCAGACAAGGAGTTTGTTTTTATTTGTTAACTCGGTGTTATGGGGGGGGCACAATGGTCCATATATTTTTGTAATGTTGTCCGCTAGGAATTCTAGCGGATTACGAAAATAATTATAGCAAATCTAACATTGGTCATCCTTCTAATACTATCTGTATATAACAATATAACAATTCGTGCTCAAGGAGGTGTTTCATAAAAATTGAATGAATCTAAATCTGAATCTGAATGAGCTGAATCTGAATCTAAAAGAGTTGAATATGAATCTGAATCTGAATAAAAAAAAGTTATTTGATAATTGACATATCTGAAACATCTGAATGATAAAATTTTATTATTTTACCCTTCTGAAAAAATTCAAAATTGTTATAAATTTATTTAATATTACTTAATAATATAGTTAATATTTTTTTAATTGTTTATTTTTTTAATTTTTTTTACTTTATTCAGCTGCTCATTCAGCCATTCAGCTAAAAAAATCTGACTTAGCCATTCAGCTCGTTCATCTTACCGATTCAGACATTCAAACCAAAACAAATGCACTGACCGATGTAGTCATTCAGTAATTCAGCTCTAAACAAACAGTTCTTAAGCCATTCTAAGAACCTAACAGCTCTTAACCATTATATTACGGTGTTTACAACACATTAATTGCATATAATAAATTAATTTAACTCGAGAATTATATATATATATATATATATATATATATAAATATATATAGTTCGTTTCTGGTTAGGGAGTCCGGATTACAGACATATTTTGTTATATGTATCTAAATCACACCCAAAATATTGTATTATGTAAAAATTCAAGTTCCATAATTTTTTTTAGTTGTTTAAAAAAAATATAAAAAAAAGATCCGAATTTTGGTCAGGTCCGAGAGTCCAGACCTGATCCTGGCTATATATATATATATATATATATATATATATATATATATATATATATATATATATACATAAAAACCCATATATTTAGGAATACTCTATATAAGAATAACCTCTACAATATTATAAAAAAAATTGGTCCCAATTTGGTCCAGTTATAAATAGGAATAACCTCTAATTGTAATATATTATATATACTTTTTAAGTCTTGTATTAAGAAACTATACCTCTATATAGTAATAATTTCATATATATATATATATATATATATATATATATGAGAGAGACGATATTAATTTTAAAAGACTACATTTTCCTAGTTTGAAAATCTAAATAATTTATGTTTTCTTTAATTTTTGTTATAAAATCTATATTTTTGTTAAAGTGGATATTTTTGGATGTTCAAAAAATATTTTGTATAAACCAATACATCTATTTAATAATAACCTTTCAATTAGAATACAAATAGTTTGGTCTCAGGTCTACTATTTTGAACTAACAAATCTATAGATATATGATAACTAATCAATGACAACAAAAACTCTATATAAACATAAAAATTAAACATGAAAATTAGATATGAATGTATTTGAATTTTATTTAATTGTTTTTTGACTCCTAATAGTGGGTAAAAATATAAATTGGTGAAGTTGAAATATATTTATGTCTAATTTTCATGTCCAACTCAAGAGATAATATTAAGACATTTAATCTAGGTTAATATTAAACATCTCAAATGATGTGATACTAAATAATTTTAAAAAATTAATATTTTCATAAGTAAAAATGTGCTAATTCTACAAGACTTGTCTTTCTCATGATGGTGTGCCCCACATCTATTTATGTGAGTGACGAAAGACTTGCACAATTTTAGCTTTTGAAATTCAATTTTATAATTTTAATGATATAATTAATCACATAAATGTAGCTAAGCATAATTAATCACATATTCACATTATGCATGCATCTGCATCAATTAAGTTCTTTAGGATAAGATTTATTTGATTACAATGATTTTAATACAAATTAATTCATATCCGTTCTCTTTAATTAGTTTCTATATATGTTTATATATAAATTTCTTAATTCACATAATTTCCTAATGTATTGAATTAGACTTTATTATAGAATCATTTTTTGTTTTTTTTATGAAATTATAACAGAGGTTTAGGTATCTCAAGTCTCAAGTCTCAACCCTCTTTATATAATCCATCTCATCCACCCACCCCCCACCCTGCCTGATTCAACACACTAGAGTTCATAATCAATTAATTCCTCATCAAAACTCTACATCCATGGCATTCCTTTCAACCATCTCTGTCAATGAAAACCAAATTCTTCCCAAAAACCTCCTCTATGATACTTTCAAAAATTCAATCCCTAAGCTCTCCCCCAAGAAAATTCAGGCAACTCTTGCTGTAAATTCAACTGATTATGTCCAATCCATAAGACTCCAAGAACCCTTGACCAAGCCACCAAGCTTCCAGGTTCCTGAGTTTCAGTTTGAAGAGTACATGGAAATGAAGGCAAAAAAGGTGAACAAAGCACTCGATGAAGCACTTCCATTGCAAAAACCCATACTAATTCACGAGGCAATGCGCTATTCACTTCTGGCCGGAGGGAAACGTGTCCGGCCAGCCTTGTGCATCGCCTCGTGCGAGTTAATGGGAGGCCACGAGTCACTGGTGATGCCAATGGCTTGTGCCCTTGAGATGATCCACACCATGTCATTAATCCATGACGATCTCCCATGCATGGACAATGATGATTTTCGACGTGGAAAACCCACAAACCACAAGGTTTTTGGGGAAGAAACCGCTATCCTTGCCGGTGATGCCCTTCTCTCCCTTGCATTCGAGCACGTGGCCAGATCCACAACCAATGTAGCACCGGATGGGCTAGTTCGAGCCATTGCAGAGCTAGGTTCCGCGGTTGGTGCACAAGGGCTTGTGGCAGGGCAAAGTGTGGACCTTTGCAGTGAAGGAAAAGAAGTGGATTTGGAGGTGTTAGAGTACATACATATACACAAGACATCGAAGCTTTTGGAGGCTGCGGCGGTGTGTGGGGCAATAATGGGAGGAGGAAATGTGGCTGAAGTGGAGAGGCTGAGAAAATATGCTAGGTGCATTGGGTTGTTGTTTCAGGTGGTGGATGATATTTTGGATGTAACTAAGTCGTCGGAGGAGTTGGGAAAGACGGCTGGAAAGGACTTGGAGACCGATAAGGCCACGTACCCGAAGCTGATGGGATTAGACAGGGCTAAGGAGTTAGCCGGACAACTGGTGGGTCAGGCGGAGGAGGAGCTTAGATACTTTGGTTCAGCAAGGGCTGCACCATTGTACCATTTAGCTAACTACATAGCTTACAGGCAAAATTGATGGAAAGGTACATCATTGTTGTTGTTGCAGTACTTAAGAAGCCTATATATATATATATATATATATACATGAAACCTCAAAGAACGGTTCGCTTGTTTTCTTTTTAGTTTGAGTCAAATGTAATGCATTGTTAGGATTTATTATTGTAAACCTTTTTTAGTTCAAAATGGGAATCACCTTTAACGTTCTTTCTTCTACTTTTCATTTTTTTAAATTAAAAAAACTGCATTTGTGGCATAGTTTAAGAGATTAGAACATACTATATATATATGTATAGGGAATATTCATTCTAAGGCTAAGGCTAGTCTTAGATAAACGATATATATAGTTTTATTATATAAGTTTAAGTGTCAATTAAGTTTAAAAAAAAATTCTCTAAAGCCTAAGCTCTTCTATATATCCCTAACTTAATTTCTTCACACAACTTCTTATATATATATATATATATATATATATATTCCCTTCTGACATTCACCTAATCTTTCTACACCATTCTGGTTACAATATTTACTGGTTTATTCTTTCTGCTACTAATATGTATTTTAATTTTCTTGTAGTTGAGCTTAGGAAACCATGTTATCTTTGATAACATATTAACATCATTCTCTCTCTTTATGTAATTACACTCCTTATATAAAGCATTTGTTGAAAATTCATTCTGGGCATGAATGCATGGGATTAAAGTTGGTATACATTATACAATATCCCACTTTTTTATTACAAAGAAAAATTGGAGAAAGTTCAAAACTTGCTTCTACATAAAAATAAATACAAAATAAAAAACTTCTTCTATTTATTTTTTTCAAAATTAATTAATTTTGCGAAATCTTAAATTTTAATTCTTTTTGAATTTATTTGATTAATATTGTAAAAAAATTCAAAAACTAAACTTAAGATTTCTCAAAATAAAATATGGCTGTATATAGAACGGAAGAAGTATATTAATAAGATAGAACTCATTTTGAATTTGAACGGAAAAGCAGGACGGTTCAAATTCATTCTAATTGACTTGGGGGCACGAAAAGGTGGTAAGAGAGGAAGAAGGAGAGAGAGAAAATGAAGGTGGGATTGTTGAAACGGAGAGGAATGATTTCGTTAGGCAGGCACTACTAGTAAAATAACAAAATTGAGTTCATTCAGATACAACGGCACAAGGGGCAATCTTGATATATTAAGTCTTAAATTTAGCTAAGATAGAATTGAGTACTTGAGTATATCTAGGAACAGGAATAGAAGCAACATGCAAGTCTACCGATAATGAGTTTTTGTATGAGAATAAACTGCTTGAATAGAAGTTGTGGTGGCTTCTTTATTCCAAGTAACTCCCATTTTTTATTTATTGAATTGATATAGAGAACATAGTTCAGATTGATACTTCCTATACAATTTTGTACATCTGAAATGTATATCAGATCAATAACTGATCTAAAGAAAGACATGCTAAACTTGGTTTCAACACAGAAGTAGGTACCAAACAAGAGGGAGATCTGAAAAAAGGTTACAAGAATAGACTAATTTACCCCATGACTTTTGGTCGCCAACCCTCGATCACATCCTCAGTCAGAGTCCCGTGTATTGATGAATGATTCCTTGGAGAATATTGTCTGAGCATGAAAATCAACGGGTTAGAAGAAAAGACAGACAGATAAAACTTGCTTACATTTGCTGTGCCATAATTGAAAAGGTAAAACTGCTATAATCAACAAGAATATGCTTTAAATCCACAACCATTGCATTTGGCTAAAAGTTGGTTTCTATATTATATTATGTTGAGACTAACTCAATATCTATAGATAGCAGAGAAATGAATGTACAGAAGAATGAACAAACCTTCCTATGAAAATTGGATAAAAAGAAAAGACGAAAACACAGAGTTGTATGAACATGAGCAACAATGAGAAGGAAGACGTATTATCCTCACTCAGAAAAATTGGGGATTTATAGGTCATGCTTAGAGCTATAGTTCAAAAAGAATATGAAATAGAACCCGCCTGTTGCCAAGAATGTTTTCCCATGAAAGGCCATATAGTAGTCAAAGTTTAAAAAGTTGAAGTGGAAGCATGGGTAGAGTGGTTAAAGACACTATGGTTCAGTTAAGCTTGGGCTGGGCAAGCCAAAAATGTAGCAGACCCAGGATAGATCATTTATCCCAACCAACCCGGCCTCAGATGGAGTTCTGTATTTATTTGTGACACCGAGATTGAACCCTGAACATTTCAAATTTAGTACCTTGTACTCTTCCCTCTCTAGCTCAGGGCCCATACTAGGGAAGTCCGAAAATTTACTAAACTCAACTGTCCTAATTCCTAAACAAAACTGAGCCCTATTGCTGGTTTTGGTTTTCTCTCTGATTAAACTACTATTGCAGCTAAGTCATAATCTATTGTATCTCATAACTGTCACAAAGCTATGCTAAATTGATAACCTCTCTTGCTAATGGACATTTGTCAAACCCTCGTGTAAATATATACCAACATTCTCTGCTTTTCTCGTGGAAAAATGCTTTAGAAAATATACCTTCATATAGGCCTTCACATAGGGAAGTGAATCTGGAATAGACCAGTTCTTGTAATGCCCCAAAGCAATCTCTAGGTGGTAGAGCTTTGGTCCCAGGGCCAAATCTGCAGCTGACACGTCTTTTCCATTGATAAATGGACCCTTCAAGCAACAAGAGAGATTTTATGAATAAACGGAACTGTAACATTTAACCATTTCTGCACAGAAATATATATTATATTCGGAAATCACTGAACTCATGCAACACCCCTACGAGTCTACAACCAATAATTAAATTCCCAGGGAGGAATGACATAGCTTGATGTTCAACCAGCTATCTCGGTATAACTTTAAGTCAAAAGGCCAATATTGTCAAAGAAAACTCAGGACCCTAAGTATACAGCTGATCTATTTGTTCACTTATACAGGATACTAAATGCTTGGACTTGAGTAACTTCATCCAAATAAGCAACAGTAAGACTTAAATATCATATCTAATAAATTCTCTTAAAGTTCCTTGCAAGAGAGAGAGAGAGAGAGAGATTATATGGCTTACATTTTCTTTAATATAATCGTTGAAAGTAGTCAGTTCACTGAGTAATGCTTGTTCTGTTCCATCAGCTGGATCTTTGCTTTTCAGGAAACCAATAAATGTGGAGAAGATCTTTGACCCACTTCAAAGAATACATGAACAAATGTGAGAAGTAGTTGCTGCTTACTATTCAAGACATTATTCTACAACAAACTGGAGGGATTGGAATAAGCGGAGGACTAACAGTCTCTTATATGGGGAATGTGAAATCCAACCCCCTTCCCCCACCTAATAGTTCCTCATATGAAGGATCAGTTTAAGAATTGGACTAATAGTCCAATTTGAAAATGACAAAAACACAAAATATTATTTTTTAAATGAGACTAACAATCCAGCCCCATGCTCTAAACCTGCAAACAAACATAGTCACAACTTGAATAGTTTAATGTACAATTAGTCACATACTATATACACAGGAAGTTAAAACCTTTTTAGATGAACAACAATTCCTATTTATATCAACAACGATTATGCATATATTGTAAAATTGACTATTCCAAATCAGGATTAACTATACTATTGGAACTTGAATCAACTAAAAACCCAAAAGTCCTGTGTCAGCACTGCTCAACACAGTGGGTTATACAAAAAATGATTGAGATATTAGAACTAGATATCAATGGTCAATGTTGATACCTTTACAGGTGCATAAACCTATGTATCTAATGGAAAATAAAGTGAAAGAAACAATAGACTGCTTATGCTATGGCCTTAATTAAGGTTTTGATTGTAGACCAGAAAACGAAGAATTACTATTGACAGGGAATGAATAAGCTGCAATACTCAAACTGAAGATAGTAATATGAAGTTAAAATAGAGCAAGAATTTAATAGTTAAAAACCGAAGGAAAATAAATTATGAAATTGAGATATCAGACCGCAAAAAATAGGTTAATATTAAATATCACATCATGATAGATAATATACACAACTGAAATTTATGAGAACACCTTTGTCCAATGATAATTAGCATCAATGCTCCATGTGGATATAGGAGTAAGGAAGGGAAAGAAAATCAAGGTAATAGAGGATGAAAAGTGAAGAAAGACAAATCCTCATAATTAGAGATTGCAATTTGTGGCGCTCTGTCCTGATGGGACGGGTTTGGGGGCTTTTAAACAGGGTAGCGGAAGATGCAGGGTGTGTAAATAAAACATGTATGCGGTAGTGCTGTAGATGGGATTTAGGCTTTTAGCATTCCCCAGTCAGAGTATCAATGTGATTTCCTATTGACAGGCAAGTAAAACTCCATTAGGTATTCCTTAGCGAGTCATGTTAAGTGAACTTATTCTCCAATAAGCATCTACATACTTACTTTAGTGTCTCCACACAAATGATAATGAGATCAATCATCCTCATCCAATGAGCAAGCAACGTATGTACCAATATATCCGGATTGACTAATCCCCTTTTTAGTAAACAATCGATTGGGAACATTTTAGTTTTTTAGCTATCTAAGAATTTAGATCTCATTAGCATGATCTCATCATGATTCTAAAAGTATTACTTAAAACTATGAGTTTATCACATATTATTAAAACAACACCATGTAGATAAATAAATGCCTTTAGTAAATAAATAATTTTATTAATAAATGAATAAGATTGTTTACAAAGTATATGATTTATCATCATACATAATTGGCTTGTATGCATACTACTTTCACCAACTGTCCTAGTCCGAAGAAGAACGCAGAGAAAGGAAGAATGTTCACATAAGGTTGTTTTTTGTGTGGATCGCCAGACCATCAAATTTATAACTATCCAAAGAAGAATGCAGAGAAAGGAAGCAACAACAAAGGCAGCAACAATGGGACTTTAACGATCAAAGGACCTGCTCAGCCAGGAAGACCAACGGCGCGTACGTTTAACATGACGGTTCAGGATGCAGTGGCTGCAAATGAAGTCGTGACAGGTAAGATTCCACTCAGTAATATAATTGTGTACGTCTTATTTGATAGATATCACTGTGAGGAGCTATCCATTCACGGATATGATTATCTACCCCCATTATATTGTTATATCCTAAATCTTATATATAAAACAGTATGATG
Organism: Panax japonicus; assembly: GCA_020205505.1. NCBI lineage: Eukaryota > Viridiplantae > Streptophyta > Magnoliopsida > Apiales > Araliaceae > Panax > Panax japonicus. The sequence goes on along the minus strand of CM035098.1, from coordinate 55,279,170 downwards.
ATTCATCAGGTTCCCTAATGGCCCTTACTTCCTTTTATTCTCCCTTCCATTCTCTCTTTTCATTCTCTCAGCACTGATTGATGACAGACCAAAGAGCTATATTGTGGTACTAATATGTTTTCCTCCCTTCTTCATCTACGTATAATCATCAAATAAGTATCACAAAATTTCACAGTGAACGACCAACAAGTTTCGAGACTTTTCTAGCTTCTGATTTACTTTGATGAGTTGGGGTGTGGGCCCAAATAATTCGATGGGCCCCGCCACATGGCAAAATATTCCAGTCAAGAGGCTTGACTTTTGAGAGATTCACAGTCCTAATTGACTTATAGTTCCCATCCCTAATTTGACTTCCTACTTCTAAGGAAACAAAATCCAATTCAATAATGAAGATTGCGGTTATAATAGGACTTTACATAGAGACTCTTATTCCTACTCGGGGAAAGGAGCACAAAATTAAGTATGATCAACTATAAATATACGACCATAATTCAGGTTCCAAGTACCTTACACATTATCTACTGTTACGCACTAGAGCAATTACATACATCCATTGTTGACGTTTCTAGCCTGTACTTATTCTCACACCGAAACTATCCCCTGGCGGCCCCGACAGTCAGGTTCATTAGTGTGTTTGTTTATTGTGCAAGTTTTACGTTCGTTGTTTGGTGATTCTGTGAGCAGTCAAATTTTGGCGTTAACATTAGCGCAAGGACTCTTGTTCTAGTGTGAAATTAAAATCACCAAACATCATATCAATTGATGTCGTTTGTACGAGGCAACATATCATATCAATTATTGGACCAAGCTCTAAATACAACTATGGCGGTAATATATCCTGAAATTGGCACAATTAATCTCATCTATGTGACGCCTTACTATGATAAGAAAGCAGATCCTACACATAAAAGCTAAGTGGTCTCATTTGATAAACTATACATGCAACGTGTATGTGGAATCTGTTATTAAATTATAAAATCAACATGATTATTGCTATCTCCTTCAAAACGCTAGTTCCTTTCATCCCAAAGCCTCAAAACTCTCTCCAATCTCCATCTCTCTTTTCTGTTTTGATGCAGACTGAACTAAACCACACAACACTCCTACTAGCTTTTTCATGGACTCTCCTTTATTAAATTCATCACGTATCACTATCAACTTCAATCTCTCCAACTCTACGATCAACTCTTTCAATTCTTGTTCATCACCATTCTTCAAAGTATACAATTTCAAGAAAAGGAAAACCTCTTCAATCTCAGTTTCTTGTAGTCCTCATTCAGATCCTCAAAAACCCAGTTCGCAATGGCAAAATTACAGCAAACCCTTTTCGAGTTTAGCTCAAATTTTGTGAAAAATTAAATCTTTGGAGGCAAAATCTTCAATGAACCAATGGACCTCTGTTTTAAGAGGCTATAGTGATTCAGACACTATATTACAGAATGGGGGATTTGAGATTGCTTTATTAAGTGTAACAGCCAATGCTAAGGTGAAAATTAGTCCCTTTGTAGCAACATTGGCTGCAAATCCAACCTTTGTTTTAGATTTTTTCGCGTGAATGATTGCACGATCTGAAGGTTTTCTTGCATTTTTGTTTTGAGAAGAAGTGGGACTTGAGAATTATATTATGGAGGAATGCCTTCTTCTCATACGGCATTGTGTGCTGCTTTGACAGCTTCGGTGGCTTTATGCATGGAGTAACAGACTTGTTATTTTCGGTTTGTTTGGGGTTTACTTAAATAGTTATATATGATGCAATTAGTGTAAGGCGTCATGCCGGGATGCAAGCACAGGCTTCTCGAAAATTGACTTGGTCCATTCCAAAACATAGAATCCCATTTTATGGCAGATTCGATTAATCTTCGGTAGTTTACCATCGAACTTTGGCAAGAAAAGAAATTACACAACCCCAAAATGTCCAACCATGGTACATCAAAATTTGAAAGAGAAGAAAGAGGAAGTAGCCCAGTTCCATCGATAAATTACTCGGCCTTTGGCAAAATCATGCCTAGAATTAAATGGAGAGGCTTCAGCACTCCCATCCTTTGTCACTTCGCTTTTTGAAAATTTGGGGTTGACCGCTTAGAGGGCTGAAGTTCATCCTCACATGGTCCCCCATCTTACCCCCCATGCAGAAACAAGCACACAGGATGATTTCGGCAGACCATTATGGTGAATCAAAAGCAAATTGGATCCATGTTCAAACTTTGGCAAAGCACATAATGCTACAAATAAGCCCGGCCGTCCCTTCGGAGCAATTAAGGAAAATCACTAGAGCAACGTCAATTTCAACCAATATCAGCTATCTCATTCGGAAATATCCTGAACAAAACTTGTTTCCTTAGGGTAGTAAACGCCTTCAGATAAGCATGCTTCTCTTTGAGTTTGTTGACTACAGTTCAACACTATGCACGTGTCGGAATTCTTAAAGAAAAAGGAAGAAACAGAAAACAAATTAGTTGATGCATAATCATGGTTTACCCTTAAGCTCCAAGACCTTTGTTGATGGCTTCAAACTTCCCACTCAGGGCTTTGATGAGTTCCACCCCCTTTGTTCGTCGACTCCCCGAATTCATAACGTTATGACAGAAAGAGTTATGAGTTCACCAAACTGCCGAAGAACCATATCATTCGATGAGATCTCATATTCAGCAAAGCCTGAACTGTTCTGAAGAGCTCCGGAGTCATTGTCCTCGGCTTCATCAATGGCAATCCAGAATTTTTATGGTAATATAAGGTCAAACGGTTCTCCGGAACCTCTATTTAAAGCCTCCCTAGGGGATTGGGAGCGTTGTTATGGCGATATAAGGTCGGACGGTTCTACGGAACCTCTATTTAAAGCGTCCCTAGGGAATCGAGAGCGTTGTTGTGGCGGTATAAGGTCAAACAGTTCTCCAGAACATCCATTTAAAAGCCTCCCTAAGGGATCGGGAGCGCTGTTATGGTGAGATAATGTTAGTTATCGACCTTCGGCAGTAATAAGATCAGTAATCTACCTTCAGTGGTGTCAAAGTCGATCATCCACCTTCGGCAATAGCAAGGTCAGTTATCCACCTTCGACGAGGTCAAGGCGGTCATCCACCTCGGCGGGTATAAGGTCGGTCATCACCTTCGACAGAGATAAGGTCGGTTGTCTACATTCGAGGGAGATAAGGTCGGTCATTTACATTTGGCGAAGGTAAGGTCGGTTGGTGGTCGGGAACGTCGTGGGGATCGACTACCCGACTAAGATTTAAACGTCATTCGGGACGAACGAACGTACTTCGGGACGGACAAGCGTCCGGATAAACGTCCATCGGACTAAACGTCTGGTAGACAAGCATCCTCCGGGACTGACAGGCGTCTTCCAGGACGGAAAAACATCCTCCAAGACTACACGCCTTTTGGGCTGACGCTTTCCAGGACTAAACGCCCTTCCGCTAACGTCCTTATTTTAAGTTCCTTATAATAAGAGTGGAGGCAATGTTGGGGCATGATTTTCTGGGTCCGGATGATTTGACGGGCCACGCCATGTGGAAAAATATTTCATTCGGGAGTATTGACTTTTGAGGGATTCATAGTCCTAATTGATTTGTAGTTCCCATACCTAATTTGACTTCCTACTTCAAAGGAAATCCAATTCAATCCAATCATGAGGATTGCGGTTATAATAGTACTTTACATAAAGACTATTATTCCTACGCAGGGAAGGGCGCAAAAAATTAAGGAGGTGTGATCAACTATAAATACACGATCATAATTCAGGTTCCAGGTACCTTACACATTATCTACTTTTATGTACTAGAGCAATTACATACCTCTATTGTTAACGTTTATGGCATGTACTTATTTTCACACCGATCCCCTGGCGGCCCCGACCATCGGGCTCCTCAGTGTGTTCGTTTGTTTACTGTGCAGATTTTACGTTATTTGTTTGGTGATTCGACGAGTGGTCAAATTTTGGCATTAACAATATGATATTATTGCTTTCAAGTTCCAAAACAACAAAATGATACTCATATCTCGTTTAATTAGTTTTAACACTATTTTATCAAGGTTAAGGAAATTCATTCTGATGATGTAGATGAAAGAAACCTGACTTCTTCATGTTTGCGGGATAAATATTTTTTAGGTCACTCTACTTTAGGTCAACTTACAAATGGGTCATTAAATTTTTTTTCTTACAGTCAATTCACTGAACTTTTATTTACTAACAAAACGTTTGCAATTCCGTTAAGTCTGTTGACTTTAGGCGAAATTGGACAAATAAGCTGCAGACGTGTAAAAAATTTCTGATGTGGCACGGATCAGTCTCATGTGGCTTTCATTATGTGGAAATGGAGGAAAAATTTTATGAAGAAAATGAAATATATATTCTAAATAAAATGACATATGTAAATTAATCAAACAAAAAGATAATAAAATTCAAAATTAAAAAAAACATTAAAATTTTACATCATTTAACCAAAAAATAGCATATATCATTTAATCAAAACAAAAAATAAAATACTAAAATTCAAAAATCAAAACACGTAATAGATTTACAAAAATTAATCATGACTGTCATCCAAATGTGTTGCAGCTGTTGACCTTTCAAATTTCTCCCATTTATCCATCACAAACAAAAAGCAGATCTAGATCCATCTAGATTTACATGTGCTCTGGCTTGATTTCATCCAGAAATTCTTTGCGGAGAGGGGCGACAGAGGCAGAGGTCGAGGTGGATGTCAGGAGGCGGTGGTGGTGGTGAATCTGAGTTGAGGTTTGAATTTGGGTGGAGGATTTAGGTTGGGGTTTGGATCTGGTTTTGATTTGGGTGGCGAATCTGAGTTGAATTGGATTTACACCTAAAAAAAACCATGACTTCGGCTGCTCTCTTCATGCCAAATTCATCTCTCCAGGTATGTATTCACTAGCTAGCAACCAGAATTAATTAGAGATGCATTTTTTTATGTACTTAGCTGCAAACTCATTTGAATGTAATGTAACACTATACACTAATGCATATGTGATGAATGAGCACGCACAGGTGAACAAGGGATTCTCCGAATTCACCGGCCTCCGCTCCTCTGCCTCTCTTCCATTTAACAGGAGAACATCTAATAATTTACTTTGTTGTTGCCTACAACAGATTAGTAAACTCATATTACTAATTGGATCTGTCGTTTTTGAATTTCTCTTTGTTGTTTGAATTGGATGTATATATGTGGTTTATATTGGATTTAGGTAGCTATTGAATTGAATGTGTTTAGAAGTTTTTGAGAAGTTTTGTGAATCGAAAAGTATTGATTTTCTTTTTCGGAAATGAAAATGACCCGTGTAACCCACTATTTATTTTTTTAGATTAATTTCAATTGTTCAAGTTAGATTATAATTCAAGTGAATTATGTTTTATTTAGTTAATTATTACGTGTAATGGTAATTTATTATAAGCATGTGTGTGTTCTTGGTGTTTAGTGTGTGTGTGTTTGAATTTATGTGTGTTCTTGGTGTGTTAGTGTGTGTGTTCTTGGTGTGTTAGTGTGTGTTAATGTGTGTTCTTGATATATTTACCCTCAAATGATTAATAATTGTGAAAAAAAATATTTGAAATATTTTTTTAATTATACATGAGCATGTTTAGTCCTAGTCATCAATTTATATTGAAAAAATTAAGCCACGTAAGCGCCACGTCAAAGTTCCGTTAAAAATTTAACAGTCAAGACGAAATTTAAAATTTTTGTAAGTAAACTAGAGTTCAGAAAGTTGAATATAAGAAAAAAAAAGTTTAGTTAGTCATTTGTAAGTTGACATAAAGTAGAGTGACCTAAAAAGCATTTATCCCTCATGTTTGCATGAGTATGGTATTTCCATGTGTCACGGTGTATGACCAACAATTTTTAAGAATTTTCTTGCTTCTAATCTACTTTAACTTGAAATGTTGCTTTCAAGCTTGTAGGGTGATAAATTATCTGGATATGTTGAACTACTGGAAACAAATGAAAAAGAAACACCAAGCCGGATCAAAGCGGACCTATTACAAACATTGATTCACCCATAAACCACATTGTCATGCTTGCTGAAATGCTATGGTCATGGCTACTTTCCCCAGAAGAGAATTTTTAATGCTGTCCTTACTAAATTATTTTACAAGATGAAACTCTCTGGATTTAAACTATAGTTCCTCATTACCACGTCAAGATATTGATATTAAGCTTAGTTTGACAATTGCTCATGCGCAAATCTTGTTGCTCAAGTCATATTCCATTTTATGAAACTTCAGTGAAAGATTTTAACTATTAGAGATACAGACAAAAGGTTCTTCAAATACGATAATACAACCTACAACAAAAATGCAGTATTTCATTTAAGCTTATAGTGAACAAAACTAATTAACTCTGGCGTTGAGCATTTATAATAAAATTCCAGCAATGAGCAAGAACTATGAGACCAATATCAATTGTAAAACTGAACATAATCATACACTGAAGCCTTCTCAGGAGGAACCCCCAATGGTGGAATCGGAAATTTTTCTTCCAGTGCTTGTGTGATAACATCTGAATCTGCAACCCACTTCTCATCAAGCTTTAGCAAAGGTACTTTCCCTTCCGGACTAATTTTCAAGAACCTACAACATATTCAAATAATTGACAAAACAATAAAGAATAATAATGTTTCAAAAAAAAAGTAAGAGTAAAAATAACGTGAAAAACAAACTATATTAGTAATTGGGAAATAATATTTGCACTCCATTTGTGCTCTCCATTGTAGAACAAAATTAAGCTTATTTATAACTTATAATAATACCATTCAGGCTTGTTAGCCAAGTCAACAAACTTCAAGTCATAAGGAAGATGCTTTTCCTCTAGAGTCAGCAAAACCCTCTGCGTAAAGGGGCCTGAAAAAAAATACAGAAATTTGTAAAGTAGCGTACTTTTTCATTGGATCATTCTATCGGTCACCAAACAGACAAAAAGGAAAGACTTACAGTCGCCAACCTTGTTGGGGGTGGTGACTGAAGCTTTTACGCAGACTTCGAGAGGGTTTTTGTCTAAAGAGGAAGACATTGTTACAGTGAAGCTTCTTCTTAGTCTCATATTGGTGAAATTGTGGGTAAAGAGAGTGCGAATACGATAGCTTTGGAAATTGCAGGCAAGCTGTTTGATGGTTGTTGACAGAGCCACAGCCGAGGTATTTATTTGAACGGCCGACATTTTTCCGATGAAAGTGTGCGTAAAGGTTTAGTCTAGATGAGGTTCTGTTGGTGTGGGAATGGAGGGAGAAAGGTTAAAGTATTCTGATTCCGGGGGTGCAGGACGTAGTTTGTGGGTTCAAGACACAGCGGATCATTTCCTTCACCAGAGCAGAGAGATACAGACTAGACTAATTTGACTTTTTCTCTTTTGAAATATTCATCAATTTGACGTAAGAAATGACATAAATATTTTCAAAGGAGTCTAAAATTGTAGACATTCAATGACGGAATTGGGCAGGCCTAAGGGGTGGGGGCCCAACACAAGGTAAATGGTTTACCATGGGAGGAGGTGGAGATAGCAAATGGGCTTTCATATAGGCTCGTAAGTTATGTGGACAATTTATATATGAAGGAATGCCTCAACCACCCGACAGCTGTTTGGTGTTAACAGTTTAATTATGTTGGCTTGGACTAGCTTGTTCTGGGCTTCCTATTTTATACTACATCAGTCCAATAATATATAACGTTAATTACAAAAATACCCCTTCTATTCAATATCTCTATTTGGTAAAAGAAGGTTCGAAAAGGATTAATAAAAATTTTCCTTTGTTAATAAAGTTAATAATGAATAATCATGAAATTGCTTCTTCTTTTTCAAAGAAGACGTATCAAATTGATCAGAATGTAAGAAACATCACACAACCCTTTATTACCATTACCTATTTTGGCAATAAGAATATTTTTTCATATCCTTATGAATCAGATAATACTATGTTATTTCTTATACGTGTATTGGTTCTATTCATTTTGTTCATTGGATTCCTAGGAATTCCTTTCAATCAAGAAGGAAAATTAAGAAAATGATTGTATAGTATTAAATATAGTATCAATTGTCTATAATATCATCTACCATATTTATCTCATACTCTCTCTCATATGTAACATGTTCCCATATGTGGTAAATTTTGGTTAATTCACCCAAATTATATAAAACGTCAAATAATTTGAGAAAAATAAAATCATCTAAATCGTCATATATTATAGGACGAAGAGAGTACCATATTTTGTTCCAAAATATAAGATATTATTGATTTTTTAAAATCAATTTAAAATAATTTTAAGTAGTAAGTCGGTCTCTTGTACCGATTTTCACAAGTCTATTATCAAAGTCTAGTTGGTTCAATCAAGTCGTTGACTTGTCGATGCGGTCTTAACCTAGTGGTTATAAGACTAAGACACTGAATACGATTTGATTGATATTAATATTGTAATAATAATAATTTACTTGGTTATGAAATTATATTTTACATAAAAACCAACCCTTTTTATTCTTTCTTATTGGGGAGAGAAAATAAAACCACTTAATAAATTTCATAATTAATTACTGCATACATGTGGAGGAAAACATAATTCATGCACATCTTTTGGTTATACCTCTTTATCTCCAAAACCAGATATTGTTCATCAATTGCGCAACCATGAGTTGGCAGTTGGAGGCCAATCAAATAATGGGAGAGGCAAAAGCTGAGAAAATCAAATTCAAGATTTTCCAGCCCCATCAGGAAAATCCCATTCATACAATTCCATCAGTGAAAAAGTTGACCTGCATAAAGTCAACACTTCTAATAACAAATTTAAGAAACTAAAAATTCTTATCTTTTTTGTAGCACTAAGGAAAAATTTAAAATTATGTTAAAACATCAACTCATAATCAATTATAGTCCATCAACATAATATATCGAATCTCTTATTTGTTTGACATAAAAATTTGTATCCCAACACGCACGCTGTTTCAAGTGTGACACGTAACACGTGAACTATTTATAGATTACGTGAAACATGTGTCGTTGAAACTTACGCATGATTAGAATCGTTCAACTGATTTTATATTAAAATATTTAACTCAAAACCATATAGTATATCTAAGTATCAAGACTTTAATGTATCTCAACAAATTCATTCATCACACCAAGATAGAATTTCAATTTTGGGCCTATAAAAGATCTATAGTTAGTAGTTGGAGTTGGGACTCCTTTGTCCCAAAATCATATTATAAACAACATGTGGAAGACAGTTTGAGTAAGCAACAACAGCACTTAAAATGGGTACATAGAGCCCACAGTCCATTATTCTTCTCCTTTTCTAGGACCAAAGCTGCCCCAACAACAGTAGGCACAAAATGCTCCTACTTTGGAATTGGGGACCCCTAAAATAATAGAGGCAACACACTGAAGCAGTATACATGCCCTTTAATAGCTAATCTTGTATAGTGAATGCAATTTGGGGAACAATATGCACATGGGAGCTAGCCTAGAGATTGGGTCCTCATTTAATGGCATGTAATATTCATGGTACTTGGGGTTTATAAATAGGATTGCAATTTGATAGCTAAATATAAGGTCTAAACTACTACTACTACTACTAATACCTTCAAAGCAATTAGATAACTAGTCATTAGAATGGGAGTTGAGGGGAAAAAAGTAGTATAATAAAAAAAAATTGTCACAAATTTATCACAGTAAATAATAGAACTCTTTAAATTTTTTACATATCTATTTTATAAAGGGAGTGGGAGAAAAAAAAACCCACCATTCTTGAAGTTGTGTTACAATTGTCCACAATACTTTCTGTTATTTTCATAACAAAAATGTCGCTGTAAATGTATAGCGACAATGAAAACCGTCGCTGTAAGATAGCGACGCTTTTATTGTGAAAATAACAAAGTGTTTTAGATTCAACAATTTATTCTTTTTTTTTTACTTTCTTATTCCTATCTTTACTCTCCCACTCTCATAATTTATTCTCCTTTTAACTCTTATTTTTATTTTCCTTCCTGTTTTTAATTTTTCTGTCCACACATAATGTATATCAGGTGCCTAATCCTTAATAAGTATGCATAGACGTGCTATCTTACACAATTATTTATGTATAATTTGTATTATATAAAATAAAAAGAAATAATAAAATAGTGTTGTAAGGCCCAAATTCAGCTTAAACGATCAGATGGGCCGGACTTAACAAATTAGTCAATTTTACCAGATCTTCATAATTTGTTGGTAAACTCTTTTCCTTTTGTTTAGGAGGGAAGGAATGAGGGGTGTAAAATCAAGGAACATGATCAGATTAGTTGGTAATTTGTATGAAGAAATCAACAGATAAAGTTATGAGATTAGTGTTGTTAACGCCAAGATCCGCTGTCACGTCCCAATCACGTAAGACGCCTTGATCTTGCACAGTAAACATGATAAACACCACAAGCTTGACGGCCGGACCGCCGGGGGATAGCTCAGGCGTGAGAGTCAGTATACGTGTTCACCAGGTTAACAATGGAGGATAATAATGTCTAGTGTATTGAGAGAGATAATAATCCTCAGTTGTGTGCGTGTGTATGTGAATGTTAACGTACCTGTTTATGAAGACTTAGTTGATAGGTCATACTCTCTTTGCCCGGTTTACCGTGCCACCCACTACCTCTGACATAGCCCCCGTGATTTAATGGGTCCTGCCATACTCACTACCTTTGGTCACTGTTTATGTCGCCGGCCGGCTATAATCCCATCCACATTAATGCTTGGCAGATGTCTTAGTCAACTGTCATGCTTTTTCATCATTACAAGTCAAAATAATAGATATAAAATGATCCAATGGGTTAGTCCAATGAACCGGCTCGGTCTTATAGGGTTAAAATAGAAGTAATATGATGACTAGGCCCAATGACTTTCAAGGTTCAATAGTGATGACCCAATAGATTAATTAAATAAGTGAGCCCAACTTACTCGGCCCAAAGAGGGGAAATATCATGACCCAACAAGTGTAAAGCACACGTAATTAATGTCATTAGCACTCGAAAGCTTTGAGATTAATAGAAGTGGATTGATTGTTGCAACTAAATTACCCTTAGATTTCTTAATTTGTTGGTTGAAACTAAAGGGTGTATTCAATTAAGATTTTTAAAGACTTTTTTTAAGTGACATGCTTTTGTAGAATTTATGGGATTTTAATGACTTTCAAAGACTTTAAAGATTTTTTTAAATGACTTTTATAGACTCTATGAAATAAGTAACAGACTTTTATAAACTTTTTATCAAGACTTTGATAGACTTTTGTATACTTCTAATATATCTTGCAACTTATATTAATTGTTAATTAGCCCATGTGTACAATATTCCCTCTTTTTTCATGAACTAGAGTAAATCTCATTATTTGTGGCATGAGATTTTATATATATTGAAAGCGTTCATATTATTCTAATCATTTCATAATACATTTGGATACTCGGATACCAATAAAATTTTAGAAACTACTGACGCAATACAAAAATTAAGCTCACTTTTCATTGAGTTATATATACTTTATGCATATGTGTACGCTTATTTGGAATTATTATTTTTTATTCCAGTCTATAAAAGTTGTCATCAATACTTATTTACGTAACTACCAATTAAAAAATTAATATAAACATTTACAATATATATCGATTTCCATTCAAATATTTGAATATTATCTCGTCTTAGTATCAAAATTTGCAAATAAAAATAATATATACTTGTTTCATGTATATTTTAAAATAGCAAGTTATTTTTTAAATAAAAAAAATATTTTTTTATTTATATTCTTTTTAATAAATTTTTAGTTTAGTAATGTAACATATAATAAAATTATGATAAAAAGCTTGAAGAACTTATATATTTTATACAATTATATATCACTATAAAGTACGTACTCCTATATAAATTACTTTCCCTCTCTCTCACTTTTTTTTCTCTTCATTTAACTATGATTCTAAGTTAATTTACGAAATTATAAAATTTTAAAAAATTGTGTATTTATTTTTATTTTTGAAATAATAACGTGTGTTTATTATTAAATAACAAATAAATTCAAATTTTAAAAATTTTGAATTTTGTACGTTGACTACAAAAACAAAATAAATATTTTATTTTTGTGGGTACAGCAGAAGTATTAATTATTCTAGATTATAAAAGTAATTAGAAATATTGGATTCATGTGAAATAATTAGAAATATTGGATTCATGTGAATTGTATTTTAAATTTATTTAGTTTATTAAGATGAGATATGAAGTATTTAGAAATCTTTAGAGATGAGGTCAGACTTTGGATATGGGTTGATAGTTATAATTCTTCTTCTAAAGTCTGTCAAACTCTACCATTTAATAGAAATCTGAAAAGTCTATGACTTTTTGAATACCAAAATACTTTTATAGACTTTGTAAAATTTTTAATTCAATACCACCTAACTTTTAAAGACATTAAAAAATTATAATTGAATACCACTAAACTTTTATAAAATATTTAAATGTCTTGATTGAATACAACCAAATTTTTAAAATCTTTAAAAATCTTAATTGAATACACCCCCTAAGGTTGTAAAATGAGCAAATAGTTCGGGCTCGATCTGTATTCGCTGGACTAAAAGTTCGATTCAAGCTCGACTCGAAATATAAATGAGGTAAATATGAGCAAATTTTAAAGTTCGATAAATTACTCAAACCTACTCAAATTGTAATTTTATATTGATACTCGGATCATATTCGTTCGAAAAGTTTAAACTGTTCGGGCTCAATTCGGAATCTTGCTCGACTCGGTAGCTAAATGAGCCTCAATCAAATTATATTTTATGCTCAATAAATTTATAAACCAAATCTAAACAACTCGACTATTCATTTACAATTTTAGTTGAAACGATGGAGTCGTACTCTTGGGTATTACTTCCAACTTTAATATGACTTTTTCCTTTCCTTCTTTTTCAGAAAAATAATGGATAGAGCAATTAAATTTGAGTGGATTCATTTCCATCAGTGTCAATCATATTCAAGAATTGAATCATTTGAAACTTAATCCTCTTGGCCAAAAAAGGGTTTGATCCTTGAGAACGGATCATAAAATGAGTTGATAAAGTTTGGTGAATACGGTGACCACTGACCAACTAATAACACTAACCAAGTATTAATTTAGAATATAGTATGGTACGGTAAAAGTAATAATTGCAATTTCATTTATTTTTTATGTTACTATTTTGATAATATTGTGGTACACTTCATTATCACTACATTCAAGGGATGTCCTTGATGAGTATTTTGTGTTACCAACCTAAATTTGCAAACATTGAGCTAGTAGCTCTCTATAAACAAAACTATAGTTAAATTTGGAGTAGTTAATGATTATTACAATATCGATATGTAGGTTGGGAGGTGATTTTTCGCTACGTATTATTACTGTATTGGTCAATTGATCCAATTAAATTAGTCCTACTATGTTATATATATATATATATATATATATATATATATATATATATATATATATATATATATATATATATAACGGACCAGTCTTTAGCGACAGACTGTCCGTCGCTAAAGCTCAAAACAGGCAATGTTATGGGCTTTAGCGATGGACAATCCGTCACTAAAGACTGGTCCGTTAACGGACCAGTCCGTTGGAGAACGGCTGCATATACACACACACGGTTCTGATCTTAAACTCACCTTTTATCTAACATACTTTGCATACCCCCTTTAACGATTCGGTCTGTCGCTATATATAGAACCGTTGTCTTAGTTTTTAGCGACGAACAATATATAACGACGGACCGAATATATAACGACGGATTGAATCGTCGCTCGGTTCGTCGCTAAAGGAGATATATGTATATGTTAAATAAAGAATGAATTTAAGATCCTGACCGTGTATGTGTATATATATTCCTGGTGGAGGTGATCGTTACTCTTTATATGTGAAACGAACATAGATCTAAACGAAAGACAATTATGAAGCTAGGTAGTATGATATAATCTCACTCTTCGCCCCTCAATGGGTGCCACATGGCGGTACTTGATAACTAGCTGCCTATTTTTAGTTGCCATTCTATCATGTTTTAGCTGCTAATCTTGGGCCCCTTCTTTTTTTTCTTTCCTTAGTTTATTTTGTTTATACTATATTTATAAAAATACTGTTAGGCTAATTAATTGTTCAGTTACTAAGGCTGTAGACGTACATATTCGAATTCGAATGCAGTGAAATTTATATTTATTGGCGAAATCATAATATTTTTAGAGAAGAGAGTCAAAATATATCAATAAAAAAATATTTATTAACATTTAGGGTGCTTCTTTTAAATTTATTTTGTCTAATTATAGTATTTTACAACATCATATATATCAACTTTTGAATTATGAGTCTAATGACTTTAAATATATATATATATATATATATATATATATATATATATATATATATATACACATACATATTTTAATTTCCCTTGAATTATGAGACTATTAATCAAACTTTGAAGTTTTTAAGTAACTGATTAGCTACTTTTATAGATAAATTATAAATTGTAATATTATATAGGAAAAAATATGTGTACACAGATGTATATTACATAGTAGGCTATAGCGACGATTTTTTGGACTATAGCGACGGTTTCATCCATCGTCATAGCTATTCTGGGCTATGGCGACAGTTTACCGTCGCTATAACCCAAAAAATCTGTCGTCCTAGGGCTACTGTGTAATACACAGCTGTGTATATACATATTGCCCTATTATATATTCAAAATCTTATATTGTGGTTCTGGTCATCTTCTTTAAAGACAACTGAGAGGAGCCACTCAAAGTAAGAAAATGAATTAAGTTATTCTCATTTATAAAAAATTAATACCAATGTATAATTAAGTTAGTAAGACAAACGAGAATAATATTAATTAATTAATCATCAAACTTATTTAATATTATTTTATCCTATAGTATTATTGTTAATTTATTATTGGTGGAAGGACATGTGGAATTAAGCAAATGAATTAATATCATCTCATAACAAAGATCACATTTAACTAACATTAGCATGCTTCAGATTTCCAGAGTTTGGGCCCCTTCGCCTTCCTCCCATGTTTGTATCCGTATCCAAGAAAAAAGATATTTTTTTTTCGTATTTGTATTCGATATTTGAATTCAAATATTATCTATTTCCAAATAATTATTCGAATTCATTGGCATAATTAATTAAAATTAATAAAATAATAAAAAAATAAAAAAAATACTATTTTGATATTAATCTAACAACACAATAATCAACCGTATGATTAAATTATAAAATTTAGAAGAAAAAAAATTAGGCACTCTTTAATAAACTTTTTGTGTGAAAAATATTAAGAAATATTATAATTTTATAAAAAAAACTCATTTTTTGCTCGGAATTATGATATCACATATTTGATTTGATAAATATATTGACGAACGGATATTAAACAGATATGAATATATATGTATCCGTATATTTATAAATGTCTTAATCGAATACGAATACTATACTTTTAAACAAATCGTCTTTGGTACTCCATGCTTACGAACAAACATCCAATTAATTCAGATAATAAATATTAATAACAAACTATTTTCTGTTATTGAATATATGATGATGAGTTTATCTAAATAACGTACGTTTTCCAAACTTTAATAAAGGCTCACCAAGTTAGAATAATGTTTTTGTAGACATAACAAGTTTTGTACTCCATGTTAGGGACTTTAAACTTAAAACCTGTACTACTGCATGTTATTGTGGAACAGTATATATTCCTTTAAGTTGTGCTCTGAATAGATAGATTACCATTAAAAATAAGGTACTGTTGAATTCAAATATTCATTTACTTTAATTTTATTAGGTCACAGTTCTTTATTCCCGTATATTAAAAGTAAGGAACTGTTGCAAAATGCAATAATTGAACTTATTTTCCTTAAATTATGTGCCTTGTTAAAATAACAAAGAAAAAGTAGAGCTCGGATCTGGTTATAATGAAGTTAATTTTATGATAAGTTAGTCAATTGATCAACACAGTATTGATACGTAAAAAATGAGATCACATCTTTTCTGTATCGATCAATTCACCAAAATTAACTTTATTCTGACTACTCCCATTTTTACATGTTACATGTGTAGTATGGACTTTCACACAGCAAGTCCTTAGAAAAGGAACCAATACTAATAATGAAAATTATCAATTTTTGGTAAGTTGAAAAACTTGGCCAAAATTTAATTTATCTCTATGATTTGTAGAGTTTCAGTATCTGGAAATCATTGACATTTTATTCCAAGTCAAAATATAAACACATAGTAGGCTCTCATTAACCACCCTTGATGAGATGAAAGGGACTTTACTTTTTCTTTTTTCTTTTTTTTTTAAAGAAAATAGATAAAAACTACTAGCAAAAGTACATGAACTCCCAAAGGGTAAAAAAAACAAAAAAAATACTTCAAACGGTAAAAAGTAAAAGAGGCCGACTTAGAGGATAGAGGTAAGAAAGTAAATATCAGAAATTGACTCGAAAAGATCTCTCTCTCTCACTCTCAGTGTGTCCTTTCAGTTTCACACCACCACCTCAGCATATGTCCACTCTGTATGGTAGCCGTCAGCAATCATCCGCTGTAGCTGAGTTCGTTCGAGATAACTCAATCCAAGAACCAAGAGTTGGTTCGTTATGGATCCTCGACGGCGAGTTGCCAAGCCGAGGTGGCAATGAGTGGGCGAGTATGCCAACCCAGCATGAGACACCCATCATTTTCTTCGACCCGGTACCCGTCCCCACCCGCAAACAAAGCCAGCAACATACTTGCCTGCTTGTACGCGTTGGATCCGAGGTGAACCGGGTCAAACCCGGCATTACCCATCCTCGATCGCCACTGAGTCAAGGTCTCGTGTCGCTCGACTCGGTCAGTTCCTTCACAAGACACCACGTTACAAATCTGCCGTCCCAAGTAAACCTCGGACATCAACAAATCTCGGGTATTATTAGTCTGAGTCATCCCGGAACTCTCCAACGAGTCAAACATAGTTGAATAATAATGCAAAGCCTCATTAAACCTGTCCAAAAACACCGGCCCGTTATGGCTAGATTCTTGCTCAACAATAGTCACAATCTTTGGCTTCATGGCCTTGATAGAATTCAGAACTTTCTCAATTGCCCAAGGCCGAGCTAATAATTTATGCAGCTCAAAAACTGAATTCACCACGACGGCCTCCATCTCACTCGGGCGGATATCTAGCATAGACGCATCGATATCCGCCAGCGAATTCGCAACATAGCCACGAAATTCAAACTCTATCCCAATAGTTTCTGCCAATTGTGCCAACTTCCACCCCACTTGCTGCAGAGCATCTGAGTTATCCGGTTGTGGAGGGCCAATTCCAGTCAGCCTAAATGCTGGCGGCCCGCCAGGCCGCAGTGCTAGTGCTTGCATAAGCGCTGGCCACTGCATCCCTTGTTTTAGGCTAAAATCTATGACATGAACGCGATTCATACCAACAAAGGCCTCCAAAATCGCTTGATTGGCGGTGAAGTGAGCGAATTTTAAATACGGGCACGATTCGTAGAAATGCATCTCCAACATATCGGATTCTGTAATATTCAACGAATCCTGAGGATGAATCTTGTAAATACGTCTAGCCAAAGCTCCGGCGAAATACGTGGCAACTTTCCTCATTGCTCCAGCTTGAGACACGGCCAGTAGTCCTATGTGCTTCACAAGTGCATCAGCCACCTTCAAATTCTCTTCCTGGATTGCTTCGGCGCAAGCCCCAAGGGTGTGCACAAGTCGGATTCCGGCCTCTTGTGAATCAACTAGTATCAATGGTCGCCCTGATTCAGCTGTCACCGCCGGTGAAGTTAAAGAACTCTCACTCGATTCACATACGGCCGATGATTTCATTCGTTTATTCCAACAATTTCTAGTACAATCAGCTCTATTCTCCTGCACAAATATAGCACCACCGGGAATTGCTCTCAAATCATACTCCGAATCGTCGGCGTAGATCTGATTACTCTGTTTCCCATTCGTGAAATCAATAATAGTTGAGGAAGACTCATTTTGCGGCGCCAAAGCATTCTGGTCGGAAGGGATAATAGCGGTGCCGAGCTCCGACAGCATGCTCTGTACCCACCTAGAAATATCAGCAGGATTGTAATGAACTGTATCTGAAAGTTGAGAAATCCCATCATCAGTATTGGTACCCATAGCCATCTCAAGCTGCTCTAGTTTCTGTGCCACGTCGGCCATGTCAGATGACCGAACTTTGTAACCCAAAACGGCCAAAAGCTCGTCCATGCCGCCGGCGTCCGGCTGATCCTCTTTCCACATCATGGATTTTCCGGCAGCTGGAGGTGGCGCCATTGATGAGGAGCTTTCTTCTTTCTCACGCTCGCGATCTCTCTTTGTAACCATTTTGGTAGATGAATTTGATTTTCAGAAAAGAAAAGAGGTGAAATTAATCAAGTGGGTGGACAGGGTTGCTTCAGTTTGCACTTTGCAAATTTTCTAATGGTTGTTTAGCTCAGAAAATAATGAGAAGGGCTCGTGGTGGGGCGCAACCTTCAAGGGAGGAAGAGAGGGAGGAAGAGAAAAGGACGACAAGATAAGGAAGAGCTCTTGGCCAACCATAATAATGCTTCATTTTTGTTTTGTTTTTACTATTACTCTCTCCGTTCTATTATTTAAAAAGAAATTGGGAAGTACATTTATTTTACTTTAGTTGTAAAATCTTAGAATTAATACTTCCTCTCTAATAAATAAATAAAAACTGAAGTCCTACTTGAGTTGGATTCGAGTTAATTTGTAAAATTTTAAAATATAATTTGAGATTTTAGATTAAATTACAGTTTATTAAATTTTATAATTGATAATTTTTATTATATATTTTATCTTTTTTATACAAGTCCTTTTAAAACAATTTTTACTACCATAATATAAGACGTTTTAGGTATATATAAAAGAAAAAACTAATCATTTCCTATATTGGTACTAAAAAATAGAGTAATTAAGAGAGAGAATGAAGAGTAATTAATTAGTGTATGGATAGTAATGAAGTTTCAAACTAATACTAATTACCTAACATTAGAATTAATGAAATTTATTAGTATATGTGATTATATCTTAAATGTCATATATACATAATGAAAAGGAGGGAGTATTATACACTTATAATTATTGTATCAATTAAAATTAAATAATTTCACATTAATTTAAAATTCAATAAGTAATTGTTTGATCTCAAGAGTTAAATTAAATATTTAATTTTGAAAGGTAAGAAGTGTTTATTTTGTACTTAGTGTTATTTTTTAAGTAATTGTCAATATATAATATAACATTAATCAAAATTAAATAAATCAAAAGTTATTTTGAATTTTAAGATATTACATAATGATTAGAAGAAAAAAACTCTTTTTTAGAGCAAAGAGAGTATAAAATTAATTTGTTCAATTTAAGTAGGTATTATTATTAAAAATTAATTGTGAAATATCACTAATTATTATATTTCTTTATTTTCAAATTTTAATAAATATATAAATTTTGATTTGATTCAAAAAATAGTTTAAAAGGTTATATGTATCTATTATTTTAGTTTTTACTACAATTAAATTAAATTTCGTAAGAGGGAGGGAGGGAGGGAGGGAGGACCGGCAAAAAATATTATTAAGATTAAAAAGAGGTGGGCCAGACGCACCCTTGTCCGTGTCGATGAATCTTTAAAACCAGGTGATGGCCGTACGCCTTAATATCCTGAAACTAATTAATTAATTATATCATGAATATATTTACATGCACGTTTTAGTTTACAAGATATATATAAGTGCATCCGGTTACTATGAAGTTTATTTTTGAGTAAGTTAGTCAGTTGGTCAATTGGTCAATAGAATGCTGACATATATAGAATCTCACATGCATATCAATATTCTATTGGCCAATTGATAACTTATCTAAAAATAAACTTCACGCTAATCACTCCCTATATAAGCATAATTATATTGCAAATAAATAAATATATACATTTAAGTTCATATTCAACAATACATATAAGGATAAAAATAGCTAAATAATATATAAAGAAATATAAGTTTATTAATAAATGTTTATCTCAGTTAAATTTAATAAATCCTGCTTTAATATAATAGAGTAAACTCATTTTATATTTAACTTACATTTTTTTAGATATTTTTTACAAATAAATTATTATGCTGTTGAGAAAATACTATATATTTTTTTTAGAAGTAGCCAAAAAATCAAAAATAAAAACAAAAAATCAAAAATATTCAATAATCCGGTGGCCGTAGAAGGACTAATCTTATCGTGGGGTAGGAATGAAAACAATGGGACCCATCCATGTTAGCATTGTTGGGATACAATTGAATGGTACATACGCGCTAAATGGTGGCATGTTCTAGTCTACACGATTGGCCTCAGGTATTTTCCTCTTGTTTTTCTAAACCCAAACTAGAATATACCCAATAATTAAATTCTAATCAATATATATATATAAATACAGCACAAGCAATTGATTTCAATCAATTGAAATCAATCAATTGAAAATCAGTGAGTTAACTCTTGATTAATTAAGAGTTAACTCAGTCAATTATCATTCCTTCAATCATTACACACCCAATTTTCCAAACCCACCCAATTTTAATCCATTGAAATCAACAGACCCAATTAATTATCCTTCCTTCAATTCCCTCAAATCTCTTCTCCTTCCCCACGTCTCTCTATTTCATCCCAATTAATTATCCTTCCTTCAATTCCCTCAAATCTCTTCTCCTTCCCCACGTCTCTCTATTTCATCCCGCTACGTTCTCCTTCCTCATCCGCTGGTGATATTCAATATATGCGACTGCTTTGTGAGAAGACCAGACCAAGCCGAGCGAGTCATTGGTACTCTTCTGGGATCTGTATTGGCCGATGGCACTGTTGATATTCGCAACTCCTATGCCGTTCCTCACAACGAATCATCAGATCAGGTTACCTTTCATTTAGAAAATTGTTGTTAGTTGAGGTAACTAGATTGCTGTGAATGTCTGTGTTTATGCATGTCTGTTTCCATAGTTCATTGAGATAGTTTGTTGTGATGTTCGAATTTTTTCTCTATTTTAATGATTTTAGGTTGCGCTGGATATTGATTACCACCACAATATGTTAGCATCACACCTAAAAGTGAATCCAAAGGAAGACATGGTTGGATGGTAATTTCTTATCTCTGTAATATCAGATGATGAATTTAACAAAATTTTGTTGAGTTTATGTTTGTTAATATGTAGCCTGTTGCAGGACTCTGGAACTCTATTATTACTCCTCTTTAAAACAGAAATTCGAGTTAATATGAGCATATGAACCTTAATTTAACAATGTTATTTCCTACAATTATCATCCATCAGAAATGTATGATAATCAGTTTCCTGCATTTCTCGATAGCCGTGATCGTTTGGTGCATGAACAGGATGTCTTGGCGGAGGCGTTCGCCTGTGTGTACTCGATCGACTGACTGTAATTGACCTGAAATGGAGGTTAGGGATTTGAGGTTGAAGCCCGCGCAGAAATGGTCCAAAGGATGACAATTCTCCTGTCACAATTGCGGGTAAACTAAATTCCAAGTTTTTGTTTTGATGCATTTCTGAATTGGGTTATTGTTGAATTTTACTTTGATCTTATTCTTGCTAGATTAAATGAGTTTTTGCCAAATATGCATTTTTAGGGGTAGTGAGTGAATTTTTCCAATTGGAATATAAAGCTTAAAAAGAATTTTCAGTGTTCATACTAGGACCATATAGTTACAGAATAAATATTGTGGCTAATTTTTTTTAGATTAGGATAGGAGAGCATGTATATATAGCTAAAATTACATTAAATGTATATGCCGTCATATTATTAAATTTATCATGAGTGGTTGATGGATGTCCCTTCCTCTCTAAAGTAAGCTCCAATTATTGGAATATGCAAGGATAATTCTGCAAATTTAGCTCTTCTACAGATTTTGGATGTGAGAAGTCTTTACCTGATCTTTCCCATTCATCTGAACCTGTTGAACACATGGAGGCTTCTGTTAAATCATGAAATTGGTTCGATCCAAATGCAGAGATGATATATTCTCATATTTTGAAATCAAATTATTACAGTTTTTCTATTGTTCCATAGTTTTCTTTGTCATGTCAAAAAGGTCCTTTATAGTTTATTGTAAAGAATTATCCTGACTGCATACTTGATTCAGGAGAGTAATACAATTTTTAAGTTGCAAAACTGATGTAGCTTGGGTTGCATATTTATTTGAGTATGTGGATGTGATGGAGGGCTTTGAAAAGTCATGTATAAATAATAGCTCAACACCCAAATTAAAAGTTACAATAACTTTATGACCTGCTCCATATCATTTAATTGATGGATTCCCTTTTCTGGCTATTAATACATGTCAAATGGATTATACCAAATTGTTTTTCTCACAATTTACTTTTTAAAACATGTATTGCTTTGGAATGGGAAAGCTTAGAAACTTGCAGCTTATGGTGAACATTATTTATTGTATTTCTTAGATTTCCATCTCAAAAGTAGTTTTGAAGAAAAGGAAAAGCAATGAATATTGATCAATTAGAAGGAAACAACAGCTCTAAGGGGGATAATTTCGTCATCAAGAAGCCCGAGCAATTCGTCAGAGAGTACTGAGACAAAGTAAATTTATATTTTTGTTGTTGAATTATTGAGCATGAAATTAGTCTGTGATTTAGTCTGCTTAAATTTGTTTGGTTCCTCTAAAATTGTTAATACTTTTGATGTTTGAAACTATCTAAATTTATTTTAACATATTGATTGGTTAAGTTAAATGGTATTTCTTTTGGTTACTTATTTTTGATTTTTTTCTAATAATTGGTAAGTCTCACACTCTCACTTACAATATTGATACTTGAATGGACTTTTTAAGTTTATTTGTTGATGATTATAGGAGATAGTAGATTGTATTGTTGTGCATGAAAGTGCTGGGACTTAGATTATAAGTTTCGAGTCGGACTTAGATTAGCTAGCTTTTTTGTGAAGGAAAATAGCAATTTGTCTGTGATCGACTTTGAGCAATTGAATGTTATTGAATGTTTGTTTTTCATGTCATGTAAAAATATATTGAAAAGTTTATATAAAAATAACTTATTATAAAAAAAATATTTTCCTCATTGTAATTTTAACAAATTATATAATCCGTTATTCAAACTAGCCCGTGCATTGCACGGGCTATCAACTAGTAATATTAAACTCAAGTAAATATGTTGATTTTGAAAATTGAAGGATTCTAGATAAATTAATTAACTAAATGTTCCAAGATTAAGAAAATAAATGTAACTAAATAGGGATCTATAATAAATAGTCTATATATTATTTATCTCATTTGCTTTAATTTTCTTCTTTTTTTATAGCAGAATTAACAAATCGTAAATTATCGTATTGGTTTTGTGTTTTACTTTCTTTTTGATGAAAGTCTCCTTTACAATGAAATGATTACTTTTACTAAAGCCAATACACATATGATAAGTAAAATGAGAGAAATATGTAACTTTGACAATTGATAACATCTCAACTTCTTGGAAAAAATCTCTCCTAATAATAATATTTTTGTCAGGATGTAATTTTTTAGATTTAATTAAAGTTTAACTCAATTTATTTAATGGTCCAGATCTGATATTGACCTATATACATTTATTTTGACAGGTTGGCCAAATAGCGAGTTTTACTTGTGTTTCCTTATTTGACAAGATAAGAAGATCTAATTTAAAAAAAATCTATCAGCCATTAATTGCAGTTTCCCAATTGAATTTCCACATAAATATATTTTATATCTCTTATCTCTTACAATAATGTGTGTATGTTTATCTGTGTGAATTTTTGTGAATTTGATTTCACAATAATACAATTAACTGTTTCAACAACTGTTAACACTGTTTTGACCTATTATTTTTGTGATTTCGTCGGGCGTAAAAAATTTACGGAGCCTCTCACTTTTTTTTGCCTTTACAAATTACAATTGTTACAAACTACAAATGTGTAAAAAAAATAGTTGGAATATCGATTAGTGCTCACGCTCTTCTCGAGTCGAGTAAAAATTGAAGCTTTCATTTACTATATTTAATGAAAACATACCATTTTATTGGTCATAACAACATTAGGGCAGAACATTCGGTTATAACCGAACCGAATAGACTATTCGGTTATAATCGAAAATCGAAAGTTGTGTATTTTTGATATCCGAACAAGTAACCGAATTATCCATTAAACGAATTACCGAATTTACTATTCGGTTGTTCGGATAATAACCGAAATTAAGAAAATGTTTCTTTACAAACTCCATCTACTGATTCAGTCATGACTGAGTCAACACAATTACACACAACAACACACACAACAGCAGAAGGAAGGCTTCATACATAATATATGATAATAATACATAACTAAAATTAACAATACATAATCCTACTTTTTTGAGGCGCTTGGTTTGGCTAGTCTCGGTGGTTTGGTCGACCAGCTCCGCCGAAGTCTGGGTCTTCGACTTGAAGAAACAAACAGAGGGATTGAGCCATAGAGGGATAGATGATGATGGCACTTGGGGTTCCTTTACCTGATTTTGGGTTCCTTCACCTGCCGTACAATACAAACAGAAACATAAGTTTATTGAAGAATGAGATTGACAGAGGTTTTGAAGAGAGAGGTGAGAGAAAAGGATATGACCTTCGTTTGGTTTGCCGGAAAGTTTGAGATATGGAATAAACGAAGAGGAGGGAGAACATAGATGGAGATCGAGAAATCGAGAGTCAGAGAACGGAAAGTTTGATTTCTGAGATGTGAGTTTTAGATCAGATTTGCTGATCTGGGTTAAGAGTCTGAGTCTGTGAGATAACTGATGAGAGATAAAGATAGAGATGAGAGACCAAGAGAGTAAGTCGAAGAGTTATTCGGTAAATGAGATAAGATGAAACTATATTTCGGTATTCGGGTAGACCGAGTAATACAAAAATGAAATCCGAACAAGTAACCGTAAATCAGAAAAAATTCGGATATAACCGAATTATAAAAAATACCCGAAATATTCAAAAAATTCGGTTAAATTATTTCAATTTAGTTCGGCTATTCGGTTATACCCATTTTTTGCTCAGTCCTAAACAACATCAAGAACAATTAAAGATCGGTCAACTTTATTTGTGACGCCATATTCCTGTTCAAAAATTTACACTCCCATTGACAAGTGTAAGGGGGTGTTTGATAAAAATTGAATGAATCTGAATCTGAATGAGCTGAGTCTGAATGAAAAAAACTGTTTGATAACTGACATATCTTAAAGATTTGAATGACATATTTTTAATATTTTACTCCTCTGAAAA
This sequence comes from Panax japonicus, assembly GCA_020205505.1. Lineage (NCBI taxonomy): Eukaryota > Viridiplantae > Streptophyta > Magnoliopsida > Apiales > Araliaceae > Panax > Panax japonicus. The sequence continues at coordinate 55,253,823 of CM035098.1, read as the reverse complement.
AATTCAAAGTCGTTGTCAATTTATTTAATATTATATAATAGTTAATATTTTTTTATTTTTTTTATCATTTATAATTTTTTTTACTTCATTCAGCCAACCATTCAGCCATTCAGACCAAAAATTCGGACTTAACCATTCAGCCAGCGCATCTGACCGATTCAGCCATTCAGACAATTTTTTTCAAAACAAACGCACTTAATAATTCATCCACTTATCGATTCAGCCATTCAGACCCATTAAGTTCTAAACAAACATCTTCTAAATCTCCAAGGGTGCAATACACGCACGCAACACACTGTTTTGCTCACCTTCATTTGGGACCCACCGAAAAGGACATACGGTTGGAACAGAACGTTAAGTTAACGGACTTTAAAACAACATCCGTCTCTCACTATAAATAGGAAATGGGTGGGGCCAAGTCAAATCACACTAGAGGGTGACGAAGCCACGTTTGGTATCAATTGCAAAGCAGTAGTTCTGCAGAGACATTTTTTTGGGACAGTTTTCATTTGGACCGGTCCAATTTTTTGATTTTTTTCTTATTGTAATTCTTAAAAAATATATAATATTTATTTTAATTAAATTTTTTATAAAATACAGTATTTTTAGATATAATTTGAATATATATACAAAATAAGATTACACCTAAAAATATTATATTTTATAAAAATTTTAATTAAAATAAATATTGATTGCCGAGACTTATTGATTGCTAAGATAGAGGGTGGGCCCTGAGGAAAGCAGGACGACGCCACATTGACACCGTCTCTCACCAAGTCCCTACCTCAAAACAATGAACCCTACGGCCATCTGGTCTCTTGTACTATTTTATTTTTTATTTTTTGGGTATTATATTCTTTGTTAAAAATTAAAAATTAAAAATTTAGTTTGTAAAAATATTAGGTTTCGAAGGGTATTGTTCGAGTTAATATTAAGGAAGTGATATTTTTATTAATAGAAGTGATACGAGTAAACCATAAAAGTAACATTTTTTTTTATATTATAAGAGTTGTATTTTATTAAATCTTATCTCATAAGTACTAAACTAGTCTTGCGTTATGATTGAGAAATATTTTATAAGAATATTAAAAATCTTAATTGTAAAGAATATGTTTGTACAAATTAAGGAAATGAAATTTTCAACTAAGAATTAACATCCTGCATAAATATATAATTTTTAATTTATGTGGTACAACTATGTGCATCATTAATTTGCGCTTGAAGAGATAATTTTTGGCATTAAAATAGCAAATGTCTAAAACAATCCTCATATGCCTCTTTAGTGAATTAATCACTATAAGAAATTACTCTCTTTTTCGACGAAAGTAATTCCCTTGAAAATAGGCTAATTTCGACTGATAATTTCGTTGAACATAATTTCATCGAATATGTATCAAACTTCACGTAATTCCGTCAAAATTAAGGCCCACCTCTTAGCGCCCACTAACGCCAAAGTTGTCGACAAAAAATTTGCATTTTCGACAAAAATTCAGTCGGGGATAATTAATTCAAAGGGAAATAATTTCGACGTCGAATATAAGAAGGCTTAAAATACAATCACTTTCTTTCAGCTCCGCACATATCATTTTCTCTCCCTGCTATCTCTAACCTCACAACCTTAAACCCTTATGATCTAACCGGCGCCATCCGTCTTGCCGACGCCATCCTTCATTTCTTCTCCCTCCTTCCTTTCCTCCTTCCTAGCCGAACTCAATCTCGGGCGTGTACTGTGGTGTTTGGTGTTCAAGCTTGTACAACTCCTCCATCTAGCTAATTAAGGTTTGGTTTTACTGATTTTTACCAAAATTTCTCCAAACCATTTATCATTTGGTAATTTTAATCACTAAAATTTTCGTTTGCCAACCTATTTGTGTATTAGGTTTTCTGTTTTAGACTAATTTGTGTATTATTATTGCATATTGTAGCATTACTAATTTAACATAAGCTTTTATTTGTGTATTAAGGAGTACAATAGCCAAATCTCATGTTTGGCATGGAATGCCGAATTTATCTCTAGTATAAATATAATGAAGCAATCCAACCAATTTACAAATACTAAGTTATTCAGAGCATATTTTGCATATAAATCAAGAAAAGTAAAATAAAAAAGGATAAATTTTCATGGATAAAGAAAGAGGGCATCAGATTTCCATGAATGTCATAGCTTGAAATTTGGGAAAAACTAAGTGTAAAGAAGAAGAAGGCAGCTAAGGGGGGGAGCGGTGGCGGTCGGAGGTTCGGTAGGCCGGAGTAGCAGCCGTTGCCGGGCGTAAGGAGAACTTCCAGTCACGAACCGAGATGATGATGATGATGATGATGGGACGATCTGTAATCTCCACTGGGATGGTGATAGGGCAAACTATGATGATTGATTAGGCGAAATGGGATTATCAAATGAGTAAATGAGCGACTGGAATTGAAAAATTCAGAGGGAAAAATGAAAATCAGAAGAGAGGAACAACAAATAAGAGTCGTTGTCGTCAAAAGTAAGGGTTTTAAATAAAAGACTCATTCTCGACGGCAAAGACGTCGATATTAGTCCCGTCAGGATTGACTCATTGGCGATGGCGGGCCCATCACCTTTAACAAAACGTACCGTCGCAAGTAACTTTTCCCTCCATTGCGAAAAACTAGCACTAGATCCAACGCATTCCCGACAGCGATCATGTGACGCCTTAAAAATAGGTATACATTATCCATCTTGAGTCGTCAAATACATGGTACAAAATTCAAATACAACTTAATTATACAACAGTCGTGTAAAATACGACAAGACATAATCTAAGAGTTTTAATAAGAATATTGTCATCTAGAAAATATCCACTGTGACGCCTCCAAAATATGTATACATCACCTATTCTGAGTCGTCAAATATATGGTACAGAATACAAATACAATTTTAAATATACAACATGAGCTGTGAGTTTTAATACAAATATTGTCTTCTAGACAGTATTCAAACTCGAAATAAGTCCTCTATACATCTATTAACACACTATTTTATAGAACAGTGAGGACTACTAATGCTATCATCTAGACCGTCACTCCGTTCCCCGACTAGTTCCTGCTACGTTCTTATTTCCTGAAGAGAACAATGAAAGCAAAAGGGTGAACTCAACTAGTCCAGTAAAAAATATTATGACTAAGATAATGCAGAATAAATTATCATTAGCCTTTAACAGTGTTAAACTGATACAATATAACAAACATCAAGTTTAACTGCAGCGGAACAAACAATCCATTAAAAGAGTCAAGTAGAGAATAAAATCTACTATCTTCTATGATTTAAAAGGTTTTCATCACTTTTATCGCTGGAACTCAACTTAATATATAATCCACATCATCTCTGCACTATGGCCAAGGATATTCATTAGAATCACAACCACAAATTATCCATGCATTACGGGCCAAGGATATTCGTGTATTCATTAATGGTCATGATCATGCCAACAACTGTCCATCAATGCACTACGGGCTAATGAGGACTTTTACCGCATTATTTGTAACATTACAGTCACGATTATACTGAATAATCCCTGGTAATAATCATACCAAGTCCATCTATGCACTACAGGCCACAGATGACTTTCAACATGATATAAACATGAGGATGATGACAATGATATACGAATTCAATAAAACAAGTTTAAGAATTAATTTATCCAGGAATCAATAACGTCCAGATTGTCAACATGATACTGCTTTATGGGGTAAAACTCAAGAAAGCTCAGAAGAATATTTCTATAAAAAGATACTGGATGAAGCGCAAATATCAATGATATTTCACTAATTTCATGGAGTATAAAAGCCAAAACTTTAACCAACTGAGTATAATAAAGAATGGAATAACAAAAGAAATCACCAGGCATGCAATGGACCGCACAGACAAGTTATTCCAACAGAATAATAAATAACGGAACCAGGTCATGCGTAAGCGCACAGACAGGATATTCCAACATAATAATAAATAACGGAATCAGGTCATGCGTAAACGCACATACAGGATATTCCAACAAAATAATAAAAAATAGAATAACAGAAGAATTTCACCAAGTATAGGGTAGTCCGCGTATACAGGTTATTCCAACAGAATAATAAAGAATGGAATAACAGAAGTTCTCTTCATGAATACTAAAGAAATAATACCCCTTACGAGTATTGAAAGAAAATAATTCTCTTCATGAATACGAAAGAAATAATACCCATTACCTTAGAAAAACTGAATACTGGAGTAGTGAAGCAGCAAAATATTTTTCTTCTTTCTCTCTATAGTTTCTCTCTCTAGAGTTTCATTGAATTCGTAAGAAATAATGAAGGACTAAGCTTCTATTTATAGAAGAATTGAAAGTAGCTCTTGGTCTTAACGAAGGGTCAAAATGACTCTTGGTAATATTAAAGAGACAACTACTATTTGCGAAAGTGCAATTAACTCTTGAAACACTGAAGAGACAAGTATCTCTTGAAAAATCGAAAGGACAAGTAACTCTTGGAAAATCGAAAGAACAAGTAACTATTGAAAAATCGAAAGGACAAGTAACTCTTGGAAAACCAAAAGGATAAGTTACTATTAAAACTTTAAACCAACGATCCATATTGATTTACTATTATAATTTCAACCAACTGTCTGAAAAATTATCACATCTTCTCATGGAATAATATTGTATTCAAAAATGATTTGGACCGAAAAGAAATATATTTTTCGGGTGAATAGTACCCCGACATGAAAAGTGTCCCAAATACCAGAGTGAACAATACTAGAGTGAATAGTAACCCGTGAATAGTATTTCGACACAAAAAGTGCCCCGAATACCCTAGTGTCAATATAACCTCCAGACATCAATTATTATCGAAATAAATTTTGATTTCTACTAACACTAATAATTCTCACACAATGGAACTATCAATTTTATCTTTAATCAACAAGAACTTATTCATCATTAATATTATAATTCACAATATTTAACAACCAGGTCGTTTCCCAGGAAAGAGGGGGCTTTCCGATAAGGATTTCTCCTTATTGGCGCACAATTAGATGACCAAACATCTCTTTGACAGAACTTCTAGCCATTGTAAATATTGCAATTTAATAATATGAATAACTTTGTCGTCTCAATTATTGATTTAATAATATATCATATTATGCAGATGATACTGTGACAATAATTGAATCAATAATATGAGAGATATGATGCAACAATTACTGTAGCAATAATTGAGTATAACTGAGTGACTTCTCACGTAAGCATCAATAATCAGTACCGTGTGCTACTATGCAACCACGCGTATTACTGTACTTTTATTACCAGGTAGTTCAACAGTTTTAACGGTAACACTTCCGCCGTTATTTTTATAAAATATTTTTGTCGTTTTCTCAATCCGACAATAATTCAGTTGCGGGATCCACCAATGATTGTGTCGTTGTACGAATATTTTCTGCTAAAATGAATATTCCCCGACCAATCGAATATTTTATAACAACTTGCATACTTTGCAAAATTTATAAATATTACCCACAACTATAACATTATATCAAATCCACACCATAATTTTGAAAAAAAATATTTTGAGAAAATTAAATCTTTATTCGTAAAATTTGAGATTTTACATCCACAATCAATGGAGTCTTTTTTATGTTTATTGTCACATTATTTTATAGAATAGTGAGGATTACTATGATATCATCTCAGACCATTACTCTATTCTCCGACTAGTCCCGGTTACGTTCTCATTTCCTGAAAAGAACAATGAAAGCAAAAGGGTGAGCTCAATTAGCTCAGTAAAAAATATTATGACTAAGATAATGCAGAATAAATTATTCTTAGCCTTCAACAGTCTAACAACTGATATAATATAATAGACAACAAGTTTTAGATCAACAACTGCAGCGGAATAAGCAATTCATTAGAAGAGTCAAGTAGAGCATGATATCTACTATCTTCTATGATTTAAAAAGATTTTCATCAACTTTATCGCTGACACTCAGCTTAATAAATAAAATCGAATCATCCATGCACCACGGCCAAGGATATTCATGTAATAATCAATGGTCATGATTATACCAAATAATTCCTGGTCATAATCATACTAACAACTGTCCATCAATGAACTACAGGCCAATGAGGACTTTTACCACATCATTCGTTACATTACGGTCATGATTATACCAAATAATCTCTGGTCATAATTGTGACGCCCCAAAATAGATCCACACGACCCATTCTTAGTCGTCAGATATCATAATATAAAAATTAAATACAAACTTCATTTATACAACTGTTGAACTGTCGTGCAGAATACGACCACAGTTAAACCGTGAGTTTTAATACAAATGTATGTAACTCTCATGGTGCCTTGATCACAAACTTACAATGGTACCTTACATAAAAGTACAGTCAATAATTGTTTTAGAAATTAAAATCTTTGGGAAGTGCTCAAGGAAACCTTCGTACATGGGAGGCCATGCGTCTAGGTTATGATAGATATCATATGTCCACAGAATTATCCTTGGTTGACCCAATAGCCCCTAAAGAAAAACAAGAAGATTGCTATCATCTTCTGTAACACCCCAACTTTTATAAATAAAAATGAATTTTCTATAAATATCATTTTTGAATATTATGGACTAAATTTGATATAATGTTATAGTTGTGGGTGATATTTATAAATTTTGGAAAGTACGCAAGTTGTTATATAATATTCGATTGGTCAGGGAATATTCGTACGACGGCACAATCATTGGTGGACTCCACAACAGAATTATTGTCGGATTGAGAAAACGACAAAATAATTTTTATGAAAATAACGGCGGAAGTTTTACCGTTGATACTGTTGAACTATTCAGTGGTAAAAGTACAGTAATACGCGTGGTTGCATAGTAGCACACGGTATTGATTATTAATGCTTATGTGAGAAGTCACTCAGTTTGATTCGATTATTGTCGATATTTTATATGTTATTAAATCAATAATTGAGATGACGAAGTTAATATTATTATTTGCATTATTAACGATGTCTAGAAGTTCTGCCAATGAGAGATTTGGTCACCTAATTGCGCGCCAATAGGGAGAAATTCTTATTGGAAAATCTCATCTTTCTTGTGAACGACCTGGTCGATTAATAGTGTGAATAATAATAATGATGATGACATTTTGTTTTATTTGTATTATTAACGTAATAAAACAGAATTTTTTTTTATATAAAACAGAATACTTTTATAAAGTTATTCGTTTTATTAGGCTAATAGTAAAATCTTTTTATATAAAACAGAATATTTTTATAAAGTTATCTGTTTTATTAGACAATAATTAGAATATATTATATTTTATTATGGATAGTTTTTGCATAGTATTTGCATAGTAAAATCTTTTTAAAAGCTATTCGTTTTATTAGATTATAAATAGAATATATTATATTTTATTTAAAAGATTTTGCTTTAAATATGGACCGTCCGATTAAAGTAAATCAATCTAGACCGTTCATGGATTGGTTACATTAATTTCATTCTTCTATAAATAAAAGCTCATTCCTTCATTATTTCTTACGAATTCACTGAAACTCTAGAAAGAGAAACTATAGAGAGAAAGAAGAAAAGTATTCTGTTATTTTACTACTCCGATATCAAGTTTCTTTTACGATAAAGGGTATTATTTCTTTTGTATTCATGAAGAGAACTTCTATTATTCCATCATTATTATTCTGTTGGAATAACATGTATACGCGGGCTACCCTATACTTGCTGAAATTCTTCTGTATTCCATTATTATTCTGTTGGAATATCCTGTCTGTGCTTTACGCCGGACCTGATTTCGTCTTTATTATATTCTGTTGGAATATCCTGTTTGTGCTTTACGTCGGACCTGGTTTCGTCTTTATTATTCTGTTGGAACATCCTGTTGGTGTGAATTTCACCTAACCTGGTTCCGTCATTTAGTATTCTGTTGGAATAACCTGTCTATGCGAAGTATCGCATGCATGGTGATTTCTGTTGTATTCCACTCTTTATTATTCTGTTGAAATATCTTGTCGGTGCATATTACGCCTAACCTAGTTCCGTTATTTATTATTCTGATAGAATAACCTATCTATGTGAAGTACCGCATGCATGATGATTTCTTTTGTTATTCCATTTTTTATTATACTTAGTTGGTTAAAATTTTGACTTCTACACTTCATGAAATTAGTGAAATATTCTTGATATTTGCGCTTCTTTCAGTATCTTTTCATGGAAATATTCTTTTGAGCATTCTTGAATTTTACTTTATAAAGAAGTATCATGTTGACAATTTGGACATTATTAGTTCCTGAATAAATTAATTCTTGAACTTGTTTTATTGAATTCTTATATCATTGTCATCATCCTCATGTTTATATTATTTTTGAAAGTCATCTATGGCCTGTAATGCACAGATGGACTTGGTATGATTATGACATGGAATTATTCTGTGTAATCATGACTGTAATGTTACAAATGATGTTACAAATGAGGCAGAAGTGGGAGTGGGGGGGTGGGGGGGGGTGGGGGGGGGAGGGGGGGGAGGGGGGGGAGGGGGGAGGGGGAGGGGGGAGCGACAGTAGTAGTAGAAAGGGGCGGGAGGAGGAGGGGGAGGGGGAGGGGGAGGGGGAGGGTCGGGAGGGGTTGGACAGGAGGAGGAGGTAGAGGGAGGGAGGAGAAGAAGAGAAACATAAATGGAGTGAGAGAAAATTGTGGGAGAGATGGGGAAAAAATTATGGGAGAGATGGAGGAGAAAATCGTGTGCATAATTAAAGGTATAAGATTACACTTTTTTTGTAATTAAGTATTGCATTTATATTAATTGTGTAAATATTTAATGAGTGCATTTTTGATGTATTTATATTTTTAAATGTACTATAAAATATAATTGTTCCATATTTTTATCCATGTGAGATTCTGTTTTGACAGTTGAAGTATTTTAAAAAATTTTGAATTCTTAATTAGTTTTGATTTTCATTTATAAAAGAATTAGGAGATCTTATATAATCCCATTAAGAAATTATACCTAATGAGGAATTCTAATTCAATACGGAGAAGGATTCTATGGAGGTGTTGAGATCAATATAAATACAAGACTTTACCCTGATTTTAAGGTACATACACAACTCATTATTATTATTCAGCACTAGATTTTTTGCCTCCATTGTTAAACTTATTCAACCTGTACTCATTCTCACACCGAAGCTCGTTAACATTGGCGCTAGAAGGAGTGTGAGACCCCAAATTTTATGAATAAAAATTTAAATTTCTCGAAATATTTTTTTCAAAATTATGATGTGAATTTGAAATAATGTTATAGTTGTGGATAATATTTATAAATTTTGAAAAGTATGCAAGTTGTTGTATAATATTCGTTTGCTCGAAAAATATTATTTTTGTCGGGGCATTACTACAAAATAGTAAATAGACAACGCGAAAAAACGTGATTTCAGTCAGAAAAACGTCGTGGTTAAGGGTGTTATCTATTTGACACCATTACACAACGTTTTTAAAACGTTGTAGTTAAACACAATACACTATTTTTTAGGAAAAAATATTATAGATTTGTTTTTCAAAAATTAACAGATGCTTAAAAACGTTGTAAAAGGTATGATTCTATCACGTTTTTTGGATAAAAATGTTGTTTAGTATATCAGACAACGTTTAGACATATTTATACAACGTTTTTAAAATGTTGTAGATTAAAAAAAAGAAAAAAAATTGTGATTCACCTATATTACCAATTACAAATAATATTACTATCCATACATCTCAAATTCAAAATATACCAATTACAAAAAATATTAATACCATACAATACGTTTACAAACCAGCACTGCTCATATTCCTCCAACCCCTGTTATTCTTATTCCCCTTCTCGGTTTTATCGACAAATGGTGAGCATAGCTTGATAGCATTGGCCACTAGACTTCCAGGATTACATGAAATGTAACTGCAGAATAATAAATTTGGTAAATCGATCAGGATCTTGATAAATAAGCAAAAAGAAGCATATAATAAATACGATATGGACTGCAGGAACAGAGCCAAAAAGTTTTAAGAATTTTTTTTTTAATTTACATGGTAATACAATGTGGTAGTTCGTCATCTAAAAAGAACCCATGTAAACAAGCTACTGGGTTCAGCTATTCTTCAATTTTAGCAACAGGCCAGGTATATATTTCATATTAAAGTGGCAAAAGTTTTTAATCCAATTAAACAAAAACAGAAATCAAACAAAAAGTGGATGCAGAACCTTACCGTACCAACACGATGAGCTAATGTTAGACCAATTGTCCCAGTGCCACAGCAAATATCAAAAAGCAAGGTATCAGGACCCAAACCTGCCCAATCCCCAGTAAGTGAATACAACTTCTCTGCCGCAAGGGTGTTAACCTATAATATTGTGAAACTTGAAGATTTCCCAAATTCAATTAGAAAGAGAGAACTTTTGATTGATAGAAAAAGGGAAGAAGTACCTGGAAAAAAGCCGTTGGAGACGTACAAAACTGAAGATTGCTTATATAATCACGAGTCCTTGCTTCCCCAACATCATTTGCTTCCTGCAGTCCAGTTTCTTTCCAATTTGCACTAGCCTGTGGGAATTTTTTTTTTTTTTGTAGTCAGTGACATATATATAAGGTCATTTGTCATCTTAACAAAAATTTTGAAAAAATAAATTCAAAACTGTATGCGTTGAGGAAGCTATTTACCTTCTCAGAACTCAGTGCAAGAGAGTTTGTCAAAATGAAAAAGCAACTTGGCCTTTTCCTAAACTGTTCAATAAGCGACTCAATGTTCCTGAAAACATATATAGCAACTAAGATTTAGTATTGATAGGCATAATACTTTCTTTTTCATTTAATTATCATCTTAAAGATGTTTTGACATATATACATAAGAATATTAACCAAATTATAATGACAATGGAAAGAACTGCAGCCTGTTTGGAGTTAGATAACAACTCTTAGTCTTAACTTTAGTATAGAGTCTTCACAAAAAAATTATAACACCTAACAAGTTATTTGAGATGCACTCACCATTTTGTCAAGACATCGATATCATGAACAGTCTGAGTTCCAGTTGGATCATCATCCAGAACCACCAAAATTTTTGAATTATGCTGATCCAATTTACGTATATCTTCAGTTAGATCTAGTGGCCACTAAGATGGAAGAAATTGCAATAGTGATTCTTTCCCAACAATGGGAAGTTTTCCTTCAACTTTGACACCTGTGAGTGGTCTCATACACCTACAAAGATAGTACAAGAGTTAAATTAAATTTCTATTACTCAATTTCAGACATGAACATCTTTATAAACTGAAATTGGCCACTGTGAGTCCTATCTATGTCACAATCAAGCCATGTCATGAAAAAACAATGGTAACTTATTAATAGTAGTCAATTAACTATATGGACGTTAAGGGAGAATTTGATAGGGGAAAACAGTAAATTTCTCCAAACACGGTATGAATAATTTGGCAAATTCCAAAAATCCCAGACTCCTATAAAGCAGACTTTTCACTTCACCCTGACAGCTGTTCCCCCATGTAAATGAATGCCTCTCACAAATTGTGAATACTAAATCATACCTTTACAACAGCAGCATCATCTAAGCGACCCCACCTAGCAGCAGAACCTATTCAATGAAGGTAACAAGAACTGTTAGTTGGCAATGTACCATACTGGAACTCTCTACCAATCCCAAATGTTTAGAACAGTACACATTCAGTATTAGGTGTAAAACATAATGGAAGAAAATGCAAACAGAAAAACTAAAACTATGCTAAGGTGTGTATGTATTAGAACAGAAAATGTACACAGACTTGTACATTTAAATTCGGTTGGTAGAAGGAAAATTATAGTTGCTGCCATCAGCTTCAATATCATGAAAATGATATTAAATTAGCCAAAAAAGATGTCCAAATTAAAATTAGCCAAAAAAGATGTCCGAAAAGACTGATTTAATATCATAAAAATGTGAAACACAAACAAATTGAAATTACATATTTGATGGCTCACCCTTCGTAAAACCAGTCATCACAGCAGGAAATAGTAATAGGTAGGTTTTACATATATACACACTAAAGGATCTTAGCCGTGTCACTAAAACACATTTGTCTTTGACTGAATATATAGGATGTTCAAACTCCTTCATTAGTTTTAAGTTTGATCACAAATGAAAAATGTACATCATTTCTTGAGTTCATTAGTTTCAAGTTTGATTAAGCCAATATTGTTGCAGTTGGCCTTACATTTTCTGAAATCAATTATCAGTTAACTGAGTAATAAAAGAGTTGAACCAAAATCTCTAATTCAGGAATCATGACCATAAACTAAAGGTGGTTCAATTTTCTCCATGCACAGAAATTTAAAACCACTCTAAATTTTACATAGATCAATTATTAACCTGCTTTTAGATTGTAATATGTCATAACAAAGCATATTAATACAAAAAATGAGTAGCTCTGACAAAGACATGGAAAGATAAGTCCTCAAACTGCAAAAATATATATTTGAAGACATGAAAAACTAGCAAAGATGTCTCTATTAAAATTCAAATTCATTTAAGAATTAAAGGCTGGGGCTTACTGATACGGAGAGATGTCTTCCCCTGCTGCAAATTGACCTAAAAATAGGCAGAAGAGGAAATACATTATAATTTTTTAAGAAATATAATAACTAAGCTCAACTATAAAAGATGGAGAACAAAGATTTTCATACTTAAATTATCCTCCAATAACAATTCATAAAGCTTGTCACAAAATGTGTACCAAATTAAGATTATACCACAATAAAATGTTAAACCTCAAGGGAATTCATACCATAACTCGATGTTCTTCAAAATAAAAAATAAATCAAAAGCCCATAATTTGGCCATTTATTTAACCACCACCAATCAAAAAAATAAAAATCAACACCTTCATTTAGAATATACTGATTCAAAATTTTCCAATAAATAATGATTTCCTGCAATTACTTTATAATCTACGAAGGTCCTAGCTTAAACTCGAAATATATCAACATGTTAGAACATAATGATGTTATAGTTTCAAATTTCACTTCCTCAATTATCTCAGTAATTATCTCAGTCACCATCAAGCAATTCCAATTTCCAGTAGGGTGTTTTTGGAAAACACAATATCCAGCACTTTCTCACCAAGCAATTGACCAAATTATAAAACGAATCTCAACATTTGTCAGAGAAACAAATGAAAGCTTGACAAGAGAAAATAGCGATAAATGAAATACAGTGCGCTTACAGCTCTTATCGATGGAGAGAGATAAACGGAGGTTGCAGATTTAAATCTCAACATTTCTCGCCCTTTCTCGATTACAGCTTCCTTCGGATTTCGTTTCTCCATTTGTGGTCAGAGTTCGAGTCTTCGAGATCTGAGATGCGACGAGAGTAACAGAGTTTTGGATGATTCTTGTCGCTTGAGATATGAGATGAGATCTGGGTTTGGGATGATTCTTGTCACTTGAGAGTTTAGATATTCAGACTGAGAGAATGAGAGTTTGAGATTTGAGATGAGACGAGAGTGAGAGTAACAGAGTTGTTCGACTTCAGAGTCGGTCAGTCGGATAGGGCTCGTAAAAGTAGTAACGACTATTACGCTGAGGACTTTATTTAATTTCAAGTTTTCACCTCCGTATTTTTGACCTACGCAACGTTTTTTCAGAAAAATTTTATCTATTTAAAACCAAAAAATATTATTTTAAATAGATAACGTTTTTTCATATGTATTTACAACGTTTTGTTAAAAAACGTTGTAAAAAAAATATCATAAAAATGTTGTGGTTTAAGTATTGTCCATTTATTATTTTATAGTAGTGGAGAATATCCGTACGACAGCACAATTATTGGTGGACCTCACAACGGAATTATTGTCGGATTGAGAAAACGACAAAAATATTTTTATGAAAATAACGACGAAAGTTTTTACCGTTAAAACTGTTGAACTACTCGATAGTAAAAGTACAGTAATATGTGTGGTTGCATAGTAGCACAATGTATTGATTATTGATGCTTACATGAGAAGTCACTCAATTTTGTTCAGTTATTGCTACAGTAATTGTTGCATAGTATCTCACATTATTTGATTCAATTATTGTCAATATTTTATATATTACTCCCTCCGTCCCAAGATAAATGTCCTGATGGATTTTTCACGCATATTAAGAAGATGAATGAAATGACAAAATTGTCAATAATAATGTCATTAATTATGGAAAGAGAATTAGAATAAAAAAAGTACGAGATATTTAATGTTACGGGTATAATAGAAAAAATGTGTAAAAGTTTGATTATTAAAGGAAAATAGACATTTAATATGAGACTATCCAAAATAGTAATAGGGACTTTTATCATGGGACGGAGGGGGTATTAAATCAATAATTGAGACGATAAAGTTATTAATATTATTATTTGTAATATTAACGATGTCTAGAAGTTCTGTCAAGGAGAGGTTTAGTCGCCTAATTGCGCGTCAATAGGGAGAAATCCTTATTGGGAAACCCCCTCTTTCCTGGGAACGACCTGATCGATTAATATTGTGAATTATAATAATGATGATAAATGTTATTAAATATATTGAGGTGTCTTTTTATGAAGTCACGGAAGTTTATATATATATATATATTATATAAATTTTGTTTTATTAATATTATTAATGTAATAAAATAGAAAAGCTTTTTATATAAAACAGAATACTTTTATAAAGTTATTTGTTTTATTAGACAATAATTAGAATATATTATATTTTATTATGCATAGTGTTTTGTATAGTAAAATCTTTTTATATAAAACAGAATACTTTTATAAAATTATTTATTTTATTAGACAATAATTAGAATATATTAAATTTTATTATACATAGTATTTGCATAGTAATTTTTTTTTATATAAAATAGAATATTTTTATAAAGTTATTTGTTTTATTAGACAATAATTAGAATATAATATATTTTATTATGCATAGTGTTTGCATAGTACCTGCATAGTGTTTGTATAGTAAATTTTTTTTATATAAAACTGAATATTTTTATAAAGTTAATTATTTTATTAGATTTTAAATAATATATATATATATATATATATATATATATATATATATTATATTTTATTGCATAGTATCCTTTCTATTTTCCTATAAATAGGATGCTTAGTTAGAATTGAAATCACAACAGAAATTCAGAGAATTCTCTTCTATAATCTTGAGCGTATTTCTTTAGAGTTTTAAAAAGCTTTGAGTGTAGTGCAAGTTTTCTTCAAGTATACCCCGCCCTACCCGTCGGAGTACTCTTCTTTATAAGGTAAGGGATATTATTTGTTGTACTCGTAATGTGTATTATTTCTTTCGTATTCATGAAGAAAACTTCTGTTATTCCATTCTTTATTATTCTGTTGGAATAACATGTATATGCGAAGTACCGCATACATGGTGAAATTCTTCTATTATTCTATTCTTTATTATTATGTTGGAATAACCTGTCTATGCGAAGTACCGCGTACATGGTGAAATTCTTCTATTATTCTATTATTTATTATTTTGTCGGAATATTCTGTCTGTGCGTTTACGCATGACCTGGTTCCATTATTTATTATTCTGTTGAGAATAACCTGTCTGTGCGGTCTATCGCATACATGGTGAAATTCTTCTGTTATTCCATTCTTTATTATTCTGTTTGAATAACCTGTATATGTGGATTACCACTTGCAAGGTGAATGATTCTTTGTATTTCATTCCTTATTAAATTGTGATAATAATCTATATACGTGGGTTACCGCATGGCGGGTAAAAATCCATTTACAGTTTTGTAATTTTTCTGACCCTCAAAAATTCTATAAAGTCATAATATAAGCATTCGACTGTTGATTATGATGAAAGTCATAATAAAAGCATTGGACTGATGAAAATCATGGGTATATATAATATTAGTAAGTTTTATGATGAGTTATATTGGTTATTATGTGAAAACATGAAAGTTTCTTAGAAATCACAAAGAGTTGAAGATCAAATTTTTGGTAAAAATAGAACATAAAATTCAATTGACCATATCTCCTATTATATTTCAATTTTTTGAGTGTGGTCAAGTTCTAGAGTTAGATCTATGAATTTCCTAACTTATCCAAGTAGAATCACTGGAAAAAGGTGTTATAGATTTTCGTGTGGACTGATTTTAGCAAAGGAGTCAAAAACTGCAAAGTACTAAAAAGCTACTGCCCATAAATTTAAAAGGGCATTTTCGGCCACTTAATTTTTGAGAAAAATTCCAGCCTTTTGTGACATGAAAATATATGATATAAAGTACCTCCTGTCCAAAAATGAGTTCATTCCGACTTAAAATGATCAAGTTATGACCATTTCAATATTTAAATTTTTTCGACGAAAAACGCTATAACCGGAGTTCTATAACTCCGATGACCATAAAATTTAAACTAAAAGCTCACGCTAACATGTGTAAGATCCTGCCAAGATTTGGGAATTTCTGGAGTTAAAATTGAGGTAGCTAATTTCTTAATGAATTAATTAGAAATTAATTTTTGAAAAATACTTAAGCGAGTTGAAAAATTATAAAAAAATACTTGTTGTGTATGAAATATATGTATATATGTTTGGACAAAGGATAGAAAAATAATTAGTTGATTTGGTAATTTTTCATGAAAATAGTTTAGTTTCAAACATGAGTTAAATATGTTATGTGAAGTTGAAGAATTGGTAAATAGGATTTTAGGGTTTGAAAATCCTATATAAGGTATATGCAGATTTTTGATGAGTGATTTGATCATTGATGATAAAATCTTATGAGTATAGCATTTTTGAATGATTAAATATATTATTTGGTAAAGTGTAAACAATTAAATTAAATTGTTTATAAGTTTAAGAAGTGATTAATATATTGTTATAATATTAACAATATTAGATTATAAGTTATTTAAGTGATGGATAATATTTGGATAAATTTAAAGTCTTTAATATTTATCATTATTTTCGTTTGATTAATACTTATATTATTGTCATCATCCTCATGCTTATATTGTGATGAAAGTCATTTTTGCCTTACGTGCAGAGATGGACTTGGTATGATTATGACCAGGGATTATTCGGTATAATTATGACCGTAATATAACGAATGATGTGGTAAAAGTCCTCATTAGCCTGTAGTTCATTGGTGGACAGTTGTTGGTATGATTATGACCAGAAATTATTCGGTATAATTATGACCATTGATGATTACATGAATATCCTTGGCCGCGGTGCAGGAATGATGTGGTTTATTTATTAAGCCGAGTCTCAGCGATAGAGTTTATGAAAATCTTCTTAAATCATAGAAGATAGTAGATTTTATGCTCTACTTGATTCTTCTAATGGATTGCTTGTTCCGCTGCAGTTAAACTTGATATCTATTGTATTTTATCAGTTTAACATTGTTAAAAACTAATGATAATTTATTCTGCATTATCTTAGTCATAATATTTGTTACTGGGCTAGTTGAACTCACCCTTTCTTTCACTGTTCTCTTCAGGAAATGAGAACATAGCTGAGGCGAGTCGGGGAACGGAGTGACGGTCCAGATGATAGCATTAGTAGTCCTCACTATTTTATTAAATAGTGTGACAATAAATGTAATGAGGACTCCATTGAGTGTGGATATTGTCTAGATAACAATATTCTTATTAAGACTCTCAGTTTATGTTTTGTCGTATTTTACACGACAGTTGTATTATTAAGTTGCATTTGTATTTTTGTACCATGTATTTGGCGACTCAAGATGGGTGATGTATACCTATTTTGGGGGCGTCACAAGGAGTGTCTGCTAATGTTGATTTTCAATCATCATTTAGAATTTGCCAGGTGGATCCATGGATAACAACAAGACAGTTTTAGGAATTGGAAAATCCACAGCGGATGGATCCATTCGGCAAAAAGGATCAGTTAAAGACAGATTGGGACCGTCCAAGAGCATCCATGATAGGTTGGGGTCCCAAGGTCGTGGGACACGATGTTTTGGACATGGTACACGTCAGACAGAGACTGTTCTCTACGACTAGTAGAAACGATGGGCATGGGGGCCGCGTCGTGAACTTATCGTCCCGAACGCGTACCCTCCCAGAGGGCAACGATGAAAGGAGACAAATCTTGTCTAGAAAAGCATTCAATTTCCCCAAAAGAAAAATTTCGTCCATGGTTGATGGAATAAGATTGGATGACGTTATGAGCTTCCCACAGGGGTAGGGAAGGCTATTATGATATGAACAAAGACATAATCCTTCGGGATGGACCATCGTCCTCCCGAACGGATTGCTTCCTTCGGGACGGACCATTGTCCTCCTGAACGGACGACATCCTTCGGGACGGACCAACGTCCTCCCGAACGAATCACATCCTTCGGGACGGACTGACATCCTCCCGAACTGTCGAATATCTATCGTTTAATGTTTACCATGACTAATTGATCTACTCTCTTATTTTAAGTTCCGTATAAACAATGGAGTGAGGGACAATGTTGGGACATGAATATTTGGGCCCAAATATTATGGTGGGTCATGGTGGGCCAAAGTCCGCGTGGAGATATTTTTATCCATGTGAGATTCTGTTTTGGCAGTTGAAGTATTTTAAGGAATCTTGGATTCCTAATTTTATTTGGTTTCTATTTATAAAAGAATTAGGGGATCTTATACAATCCAATTAAGGAATTATACCTAGTGAGGAATTCTAATCCAATACGGGGAAGTACTCTACGGAGGTGGTAAAATCACTATAAATACAAAATTTTATCCTGATTCTAAGTTACACACACAACTCATTATTATTATTCAGCATTAGAATTTTTTGCCTCCATTGTTAAATCTTGTTCAGGCTGTACTCATTCTCACACCGGAGTTATCCCCCAGTGACACAAGCTGTCAAGCTTTTGGTGTTTATCGTTTCTATGCAGAATTGAACACGTTTTTTGTGATTTAGGCGCGTGGACGAATCTTGACGTTAACAGTATGTAGTATTACATTAAACATGAAATTGATCAGTTATATGTATATTAAAATTGTTATATATATATATATATATATATATATATATATATTAATACATGCATGTGTATCTTTAAAATAATATAACAAAGATGTGAAAAGTTTAATATAATTATGAGTATGACATATAATATTGTATTAGTAGAGATGATAAGCTCGGAACTAACTCAATATTAATTTGTCATACATTGTATTAGTAAAGATGACATACATTGTCATAAAGATTATTGACTGATTTAAAAAAAGAAAATAATAAAAGAGAGAAATATTGAGATATATAGTAATTAAAATATAAGGATAGTTATCACAATATAGAGGCCGAATTCAAAAGACATGGTCACTCATTAGGCAATTAACTAAATAAATTAATTATATGTATTTATTCATCATTTGATTTGATTATATTATATAGTAGTATTATATTGTGACAGGACTGTAGTCGCTGCTAATCATAAATTAACGAATAAGATTCCGTAGTGCTTGGTTAAGATCCCATAAGTACCAAGTTGTCCCTTTGCATCACAATCTTCACCAAATTAAAATATATTAAGTCGCCATCTCAATGCAAGTATCTAAAATTTCATGATAATTTAAACTAATTGGACGTCTTTTCATATATATTACTCCCTCAATTCCACCCCTTAATATAAGTCGATTTTAAAAAATATTTTTATATTTTAATATAAATCGTTTGAAAATTTTAAATAAATATTTATTATTTAATTTTTAATATTATTTTAATTATTAAATATAATTTTGGTTCTCTCATTATTTTTTGTCCAATAAATAATATTTTTTTTAATATAAGGATAATATAAACAATTGATATTAAATTCAATGCTATACAATTATTTTCTTGTGAACAACTTTAAAACTAGTTATATTAGGAGTATCATTTTAGAAAAGCGTTTTTATAATTTGAGAATTTTAAGTAAGTATTAATTGCATAATTTTAATATTATCTCAAATATTAAATATAATTTTGGTTCTTTTATTATTTTTTATCTAATAAATAATACTTTTTTTTAATATAAAAATATTTAATATTATATAATTATTTTTTTAATATTTATGCATAATTTTAAAACGATATATATTAATGGACGGAGGAAGTATAGTATTATTGTTGTTTTAATTATTGGAGCCGGCAATTACTGATGCAAACTAAGTACATGCCACCAAACATTTATAATAAGGCGTTATAATTAATATATAATAATCTAATGAGATATTTAGTAGATCCGATTGTTCTGGCTAGTGATGTGGTGACACAACTAATGAATACTTTAATATTATACTATTAGAATTATAGTAGATGCAATTGCTACTTTTGATGACATCGCCTTGAAAAAGACCCTGCCCCTAATACCAAAAGAAAATTCATATTCTCTTGGACCTAATTAATTTAATTAGGAGTCATATATATATACTAGCTGGGTCCCGTGCCTCCGGCACTGTATAGACAGTGAGATTTATCTTAAATTTTAAACGGCCTAGATGATTTATTGAGTGAGCGATAAATTCAAAATCATTTGTATTTTATTAGATAAATAGAGAGATGTATTTTATTATATAGATGTATGGACGGTGAGATTTATTCCAAACTTTGGACGAATAATATGATTTATTGAATGAGCGGGAAATTCAAAATCATTTATATTTTATTAGATAGATTTATTAGATATATGTATGGACGGTGGGATTTATCTTAAACTTTGGTCGGCCAAGATGATTTATTGAATGAGCGGAAAATTCAAAATCATTTGTATTTTATTAGATAAATATACTAGCTGGGTCCCGTGTCTCCGGCATTGTATGGACAGTAAGATTTATCTCAAATTTAAAATGGCCCAGATAATTTATTAAGTGAGCGGGAAATTCAAAATCATTATTAGATAGATTAGATAGATAGATGTATTTTATTAGATAGATGTATGGACGGTGAGATTTATCTCAAACTTTGGACGGCCTAGATAATTTATTGAGTGAGTGGGAAATTCAAAATCATTTATATTTTATTAGATAGATATAGAGAGATTAATAATTTGTGCTTTCAAAAGTATTCATTTTTTATATTAAAAAGTGGTATATTATGTCAAATATTCCCTTATATAACAATAATAAAACTTCTTCCATTATTTTTTTTGTTATATAATTTATTTATATTTACAAAATAACAAATCTTGCTTGTAATTATTACCAAGACTTGCTTAATACGTTTAAAATATTCATAATTTTATACATTACAAAATAAATAAATAAATATAAATTTTGAATTTAAAAATGACAACTCTAATTGATTTCAGAAAATCAGAATGAAATTTTAATAAATGAGTTTTTATATAAATATTTTCTTAGGATAAAGAGTACGTATATAAGCAATTGGAATTGAAACTCTCCCACTAGTTAAGAATAGAACAATCGACCACATGTCATACCCACTGCCCACTCCTCTCCAAAATAAAATCATATCAATTTAAACTGTAGTTAATTATAGTTCCTCTTCTGTTTGGATGAGAAACTCACTCAATTATAATGGCTTTACAAACAGATGATATGACATTGAATTATACAAATCAAAGATAAACTTTACAAACTTGTTAAGCTCAAAATTATTTAATTATTACAGTAATCATTCCTCCTTCCCCTCCCCCTCTACCTCTAAATGTAATATTATTTGTTTAAGAATAACTATCCGAATTCATTAGCATAATTAAATAAGATTAGTAATTAAATAATTACAAAATTACTAAATTACTATTATGATATTAATATAACATAACACAATCATCAACCATATTATTAAATTATAAAATTTAGAAAAAAAATAGACACTATTTAATAAAATATCTTTATGGAAGATATTAAAAAATATTATAATTTTATAATAGGACCCGTTCTTTTCTCGGGATTATGATACCGCATATCTGATTCGAATCATATGTTGGCGGACGGATGTTAAACGAATACGAATATACTATTAGAATTTTAGCTTAAAAGTGGTTTCTATTAATCATTTGAGATGAATCCACATATAAATGTGTTCTACTCCATGAGTAGATTAAAATCAAGTATTAGGAAGTTCAAATTCATGGGATAATGAATCAGAAATTTACTCCCAAAGATCACTATTTGAATATGATAATTATACTTGTGGGAAACAAGAGTCCCAAATCGATTGAGAACTAAACATATGATGTGTATATATACAACTAGATTGCTCTTGGGTTTGGGCCTCAAGGGGTATGCCATTTTGGAGTGGGGAGAGAACCTAGCCAATACTTGGTTTAAATATATTTTTTGAGCAAAATTTTTCATAATTTTTGTTTTATTTAGTTCCAATTATGTCTTATTTATTATCAGTAGAAGAAAGAAAATTGTGTCGTAAACAGCCATAAGTGTCCATTCGGTTCACAAAGGTCAATTTTATCTTACTTAATTCCAATTTTATCCTATTTATCTCATCTTGTTTCGCACTTGTTTAGCCATGCTTTTTCATAAGTGTCCATTCGGTTCACAAAGGTCATGTCCATTCATGATAGGTCACTAATCCTCCTATAAATAGCAGATGAATTCTTTCATTTGAGTAATTCAATTCTTCATCATTTCTTCAGTCATATTCATAGTATATTTGAGGGAGTACAAATCATTATTTTTTGGTTCGTCGTGTGCTTATTTGTAGTGTTGATATATAGGGCTATAAATGAGTCAAACAGTTCGGGCTCGACTCGAAAAAATAAGAACAAGAGTCGAATTCGTTAATAATATAATCCAAATCTGAGAATAAAAATAGTTCGAATAAAAATATGAGTAGAATATGAATAAGGTTTTACTTGACTCGTTTAAGATTTAAACTACTCGAATTATCGATTATGATTTGATACATACTCGATTGATAAAGATTCGATTAGATACTCGATACATTCTTTTATAATATATACATAATTAAATCAAATTAGGATAATTAATTATTATTATTTTGTTTTGTTTTTAATTTTAATTGTGATTCTGTATTTGTAAAGTATAATTATAAATATATTTTCTCATTTCTAAGTATAATAAAAAAAATCAATTTATAACTATATTTATTATAAAGCTAGTTATTATGTGAAGACTAGAATTCGAGGTTGAATTTGAAGCTCGTGAGTAGTTTGAATATAATTCGATCGGAGTCGAATCGAATTCGAGTAATAAATATTCGAGTTGAGTTGAATCTGAATATAATTTTTCAAACACAATTCGAATTCGAGTATGAATTTAATATTTCGAGTCGAATTCGAGTAGTTCTCGGTTCGCTTCAGTTCGACTCGTTTACACCTTTATTGTTATAACACACGGAGACAAATGCTAATAAATATAAGCACCATGAAGGAAGGCATAATTGTTTTAAGGACATAAAATCAAGTACTAACATATATGATTTTCTGATTTACATCAGATAAGTTCCTATCAATCCTAACTTGCAAATATATATAACTAAATATATCGTTTGTAACATACATGTATCCATATTTATATTTGTTTATTTGCTAATATCTCTAATCGAATACGAATAATATCTGTTTAAGTCGAATACAAATAATATCTGTTTAAGTCAAATACGAATAATATCCGCTTAAACTAAGCATGAACACGAACGAATATTCTATTTTTTGATTACCATTTACAATCCTAATTTTAGTGGAAGGTGAAAGAACTTGTGCATTTACAACTAGTGGGACTCGAGAGTTTAATACAAGAACCAAGTTACCTATGAGTTTGCATTGATTAGTGAAACTTAACTATTTAAAAATAACAAGTCAATGTAAGACCCCAACTTTTATGAATAAAAATTTATTTTTCTCTAAAAATCATTGAGTAATATGGTGTGGATTTGATATAATGTTATAGTTGTGGGTAATATTTACAAATTTTGCAAAGTATATAAGCAAGTTGTCATAAAATATTCGTTTGGTCAGGGAATATTCGTTTTATCAGGGAATATTCGTACAACGACACAATCATTGGTCGACCCCACAACGGAATTACTGTCGGAGTTAGAAAACGACAGAAATAACTTTTTTATAAAATAACGACAAAACTTTTACCGTTAATTGTTGAAATACGTACCTGATGATGAAAGTACAGTATTACGCGTGGTTGCACAGTAGCACACGGTATTGTACAATATCTTTAATTATTGATACTTACGTGAGAAGTCACTCAGTTTTATTCAATTAATGCAACAATAGTTTATGCATAGTATCTCATATTATTGATTTCAATTACTGTCACAGTATCATCTGCATAATATTTTATATTATTAATCAATAAATGAGACGACATAGTTATTTATATTATTATTTGCATTATTGACAATGTCTAGAAAGTTCTGTTAAGGAAAGGGGTTTGGTCATCTAATTGAGCGCCAATAAGGAGAAGTCCTTATCGAAAAGCCCCCTTTTTTTCCTGGGAATGATTTGGTTGTTAATATTGCGAGTTATAATATTAATGATGAATAAATGTTATTAAAAATATGTCTAGAGAAGTCAAGTGATTTGATATAAATAAAGGGGTTTGTCATGAAGTATTTGTTGTAAGTTTGACTTATTACATGAACCCCCACTTACTCATTTTTTTAAATTATCGGTAGAAAGTTATTTCAGTTTTTGTTTTATAGTAATAAAACAGAAAACTTTTTAAATAAAATAAAATACTTTTTATAAATAGAATATATTATATTGTATTGTATTGTATTGCATAATACTGTATAGTGTTTGCATAGTACTGCATAGTAAAATCAAATTTTTTGTCAAAAATTCGTGACTTCGCCCGTGAACTTCCCCTACTGTGCGTCCACATAGTATCCTGTCATTCTCCTATATTGAGCGTATTTCTTTTGAGTTTAAGGAAACTTTGAGTATTGCAAATAGTGTAAGTTTTCTTCAAGAATATATATATTCGTTATACCAATTAGAAATACTCTCTTTTTAAAGTAAGGGGTATTATTTATTTCATATTTAGAAGAAAGGTTATTTTTCGTATTCGTAAGGAATATTATTTTCGTTCAATATTCGTAAGGAATATTATTTTCGTTCAACATTCGTAAGGGATATTGTTTTCGTTCAATATTTGTAAGAAATATTATTTTCGTTCAATATTCGTAAAGGATATTATTTTTGTTCAATAATCGTAAGAAATAATATTTTCTTCCATACTCTGTAGTATGTAAGTAATATTATTTCATTTTATATTCCTAATTCTATGCTTATTTTGATAAGTATTGCTTCTATACTCTTTGAAATTAGTAGAATATTCTTGAAATTTGCGCTTCATCTAGTATCGTTTCACAGAAATATTTTTTTGGATTATTGTTGATAGATTAACCAAGTCTGCTCATTTCTTGCCTATACGTGAGACTTATTCCCTAGAACGTCTTGCTCGTATGTACGTGAATGAGATTGTGAGATTGTATGGCATGCCAGTATCCATAGTTTCATATCGTGACCCAAAATTCACTTCACGATTTTGGGTTAGCTTGCAGAAAGCTATGGGCACGGATTTACGATTCAGTTCGGCATAACATCCTCAAACGGATGGATAATCGGAAAGGCCTATTCAAACTCTTGAAAATCTGTTAAGACTCTATGTTCTGGATTTCAAAGGAAGTTGGGATAAGTACTTGCCACTGGTGGAATTCTCCTACAACAACAGTTATCAAGCAAGTATAGGCATGACTCCATTCGAGGCGTTGTATGGACGAAAGTGTCGTTCTCCAGTATGTTGGGACGAGGTGGGCGAAGCAACGTTGTTGGGACCAGAATTAGTACGCATGACTA
Source organism: Panax japonicus (assembly GCA_020205505.1). Classification (NCBI taxonomy): domain Eukaryota; kingdom Viridiplantae; phylum Streptophyta; class Magnoliopsida; order Apiales; family Araliaceae; genus Panax; species Panax japonicus. Next base: position 55,227,978 of record CM035098.1, on the reverse strand, counting down.
CAGAAAAGATTCAAATGATCTGGCAACGTATAAAGACCTCACAAGATCGACAAAAGAGTTATATTGATCTTCATCGAAAGGACGTAAAATTTAATATTGGAGATCATGTATTGTTACGTATTGCTCAATGAAAGGGAGTTACAAGATTTGGGAAGAGAGGAAAGCTCAATCCACGATTTATTGGTCTATTAGAGATTCTTGACCGAATAGGAAATGTTACCTATAGACTCGCATTACCTCCAAGCATGTCTCATGTTCATAATGTTTTTCACATATCTATGCTTCGTAAATATGAGAAAGATCCAAACTACATTATTACGTTAGAACCAGACGAGATAGCCGAAGATTTAACGTACGATGAGGTACCTGTCAAGATATTGGATAAGAAAGATCATGTCCTATGAACAAAGGTTATACCACAAGTCAAGGTTTTGTGGAGGAACCATGCTATTGAAGAAATGACCTGGGAGTTGGAATATGAAATGAAAGCGAGGTACCCTCATGTTTTTGAAACACCAGGTACGTACGTCAATTTTGAGGACGAAATTTCATAAGGAGGGGAGGTTGTAAGACCCCAACTTATTATAAATAAAATTAAATTTCCTATTTTCATTATCTTGAAATAATAAGGAATTAATTTGATATAATGCTTTGGTTATGGGTGAAATATGCAAATTTTACAAAATAAGCAAGTGGTTATAAAATATTCATTTTTATCGGGGAATATTCATTTGGTCGTGAAATATTCTTGTTATCGGGGAATATTCGTACGACGGCGCAGCCATTTGTAGGCCCCATAACAAAATAACTGTCGGATGAAAAAAATAACAAGTTTAAGTTTTTATAAATAACAGCGTAGTTGTTACCGTTAACATTGCTGGAATACCCGGTGGTTAAAATACAGTAATACGCGTGGTTGCACAGTAGTACACGGTATTACACAATATTTTTGAATTATTGATTCTTACATAAGAAGGCACTACTCAATAATTGTTATAGTAATTACTGTTCAATATTTTATTTTATTGATTCAATATTTGCTGCGTTGATATTTTATATTATTGTTGTTTCAATAATTGTCACTACACAGTATTTCCCATTATCAGCTCAATAATTCATATTATTTGAATAATATTATTAGATAGAATTATTGGCAATGTCTAAAAAGTTCTGTCAAGGAGAGGTTTGGTCACCTAATTACGCGCCATCAAGGTGAAATCCTTATCGGAAAGCCCTCTCTTTCCTGAGAACGGACTGGTTGTCGTTATTGTGATTCTGTTATATTATTTGTGAATAACTATTTATTGATTTATATGATAAAAAAATATTTATTTTTATGTGGATATAATTGAAGGTATTAATGTTGAGATGTTTTATCAGTATTTTTGTCGGAATGGAAGTATTAAAAATCAAATCAGTGTTTTTAAAGCTCTATTGCGTGAGTTATAATTTTATTTCGACCGTTGGATCGTTGTGATTTTTGGATACATTATACATATATAAGTTTAATATATGTCCACAAATTTTGAACCATTAAAAATTAACATATGATTTGTTATAAATTTTATGAGGTATTGAAAATCATCCATTTGTGGATTTTGGATATTTTCGGTTTGGAATTTGAAAAAACTTAAAGCTACAAAGTTGTGGAGAATTCGATTTTGTATGAAATGGACATAAAATTCTTATTTTTCTGATAAAAGGGCTATTTATTATGAATTATTAAAGTTTTTGAAATTAAAATATTTTTATTAAAAATTGGGTGGGACCCACTTTTATTTTTTAAAAATATTTGGGCTGCTATTTTTTTTTCGAAATGGCATGCTAGATTTTTCAATAAAGTGTGCGTGGAAGATGAGAAAAGAAAAATTAATATTTTATTAATTTAGTCTCATTTGGCGTTCTAGCATTTTCTTATAAATAGGCGCTTATATAAGTTAGAATTAAAAATCACACCAGAAACATAAGTTTTCTCTCTCTATATTGTCGAGCGTATTTTTGTGAGTTTATAGATACTTTGATAGTTGCTATTCAGTGGAAGTTTTCTTCGGCTTTGCATTCGATATTCCGATCAGAAATATTGTTATTTTAAGGTAAGGGATGTTATTTTCTTCTTAAATGATATTATTTTATTCAATATCATTATGCCGAAATATTGATATGAGTTTGATCGTGGAATTTCTACATTTTTGTGTCGGGGTTACTATTCACGTATACGGTACTATTCACAAATATGACGCCTATTCACCGAAAAATGAAATTTTCACTTCTTTATCCCAGATGTCTATTATGGTTACTATCTTTGATTGTATCCATATTTTTTATCTTTATTCTTGAATTGTACTCCATTATGATTTATTATGGAGTATTTTTAACCTTGAGTTATCTAAAGTACGAATCTCTATACTTTGTCCTTCTATATTACTTCGTTCTCTAAAATGTTTTTCATCATCCTTAGTCCTTAATGATGATACTTGATGAATATCTTTGGCCTGTAGTGCAAAGATAAATGATTACCTGATGAATATCTTTGGCCCGTAGTGCAAAGATGAACAGGTGTTGAGACGAACATGACCAACTGGTGATACAAATGAATATCTTTAGCCTGTAGTGCAAAGATGAATATTTGATTCAAGATGTATATTGATTGATGTTACAGGGATAAAATATTGATGATGAACTTTTAAATTCATAGATGATAGTAGATTTCATCCTCTACTTAACTCTTCTAATGAATTGTTGTTTCCGCTGCAGTTGTTGATCTAAAACTTGTTGTTTATTATATTCTATCAGATTTTTTCCTGTTGAAGACTAAGAATAATTTGTTGTATATTATCTTAGTCATAATATTCTTTACTGGGCTAGTTGAGCTCACCCTTTTCTTTTTTGTTCCATTTTTCTTCTCAGAAAGCGATAACATAGCAGGAACCAGTCGGGGTATATAGTGATGGTCTTAGACAGTTGTTTTAGCAGTCCTCACTATTTTTATAAAATAGTGCATCAATAATTATAATGAGAACTTTATTTGAGTGTGGATATTGTCTAGAAGGCAATATTTGTATTTAAAATCACAGTATGTGTTGTCGTATTTTGCACGACAATTGTAATAATAAAGTTATAGTTGTTTTCTGTACCATGTATTTGGAAACTCAGAATGAGTGATGTATACCTATTTTGGGGGCATCACAGATAAAACATTGATAATGAACTTTTAAATCATAGAAGATGGTAGAGATCATGCTCTACTTGACTCTTCTAATGGATTGCTTGTTCCGCTACAGTTAAACTTGTTGTCTATTGTATTCTATCAGTTTATATATATACTGTTGAAGACTAAGGATAATTTATTCTACATTATCTTTGTCGTAATATTCTTTACTGGGATAGTTGAGCTCACCTTTTTCTTTCATTGCTCTTTTCAGGAAATGAGAATATAATTGGGATTAGTCGGGAAATGGAGTGATGGTCCAAGATGGTGACTATTGTAGTCCTCACTATTATTAAATACAAATATGGATTAAAACTTGTTTCGACCCATATTAGTCTATAATATTGGACTTCTTTTTTTCCAATTAGCTCTCAAAGCAAAGAAATTAAAGAGAGAAAAATGATGGAGGAAGCAAGCAAAGAAATAGAGTATTCTTTATCATATATTCAAAGAAATTAAGAGAAATTAAAGAGAGATAAACTAAGGGGAGGGATGGAATTGATGTTCTTAATTATTAACTAATAGTGTTCGTTGCAAAGAAATCGCCCTGTGAATAGTTAAACGTGAATATACCCAACATTTTAATTAACATAATAATTTTTCTTTATGAGTTTGTTGAGTTAATAAAAAACTACATGTAGTAAAACTATAATTTGAAAAATAGGTCGACATGGATTCAACCCATAACCATTTAAATTCAAACCACATAACTCATATTAAATATAGGTAATATAATTTTAGTTCCTTAACTAACCTATAACTATTTTATATAACCTAAAATCAATCCAAACCTAATTTTTATCAGCTCTACCACCAGCACATCATTCACTATTATTTAGTATGGTGTATGTGTGGTTGGTGCGGTATCTTGTGCACATGATAGTTTACCTTATTAATTATTCAAGTAATAATAATGTTATTCTCAACTATAATAAATAGAGGAAATTGAAATTTTCACAAGAAAATTTGATATTTCCACAAGACTCCTCTCACATGAATAATAAACGGGACCTACATTTATGTGAGTGAGGTCTTGTAAAAATATCAATTCTCTAAATAAAAAAAGAAAGTAATGCAAAGAGTATAAACAATTTATTTGCTCTTCTTTATATACATAAATAGTTTATACTTTTTGCATTACTTTCTCTTTTTTTTAGTAATGATAGAGATTACTTATTTTATAACTATATTATAATTTATTGATGTGACATATTCCATCTTAATATATTAATGACCAAATTGCTTCAATGTAGTCTTCGATGTAGTTCATTTGTAATTTAGAAATTTAATAATTTCAATTTTAGTATCCTTGATGCGACGCCAAGGAACACGTTGCTTGGGATCGTTCGCAACCGATTATCTAGCCCGTAGAGGTATAGTTTCTTAATGCGGGACTTAAAAAGTATATAACATATTACAATTTAATGGTTATTCCTATTTATAATTGGCCCAAATTGGGATCAATTTTTTTTATAATATTGTAGAGGTTATTCTTATACAGAGTATTCTTAAATAGGGGTTTTACTGTAATATTAGCATTACTAATTTAATTATTATCTCCTAAAATCATTAATTTTTTAATCCTAAATTAATATTTTGAATTTATAATCCCCTAAATCACAACAAATCTAAATTGTTTTGGTAATGTAAATTATTCTGATATTATCCCATGTAATTTAATTATTATCTCCTAAAGTTACTACTTTATAATATTATCATTACTGAGCTATTATCATTACTCTCCATTATTTAACATATTTTCTCCCTATAAATACAACATAATATTATACCATTTATAATTATATTACAACAAAATATTATACAGTTTAAAAAATTTAAAATAAAATAACAAATAATATCAATCATAACTTACTATGCTAATTTTATAATTCCCAAAATCTGTTACTTTTCTAAACATAATTATTATATCATAAAATCACTATTTTTCTAATATTATATCATTCATAATTATACCATACATTATATCATACATTATGGTATAATATTATAATAAACGTATATAACAAAATAATAAAATCACCACATATCTAAATTGTGCGGATATTATCATTACTAATTTAATTATATTACAACATAATATTTTACCGTTTATAATTATATTACAGCATAATATTATACAGTTTAAAATATTTAAAACAAAATTAAAATAACAAATAATATCAGCTATAACTTACCATGATGATTTTATAATCTCCTAAATCACTACATTTTCAATCTAAACGGTTTTTATATTATCGTTACTTAATTATTATCTCCTAAAATCACTACTTTTTAATCCCACATTAATATTTTAATTTTATAATCCCATAAATCACTACAAATCTAACCTGTTCTGATAATATTAACTGTTCTAATATTATCATTACTATTTTAATTATTATTACCTAAAATCACAACTTTTTTAATCCCAAATTAATATTTTGAATTTATAATCCCCCAAATCACTACAAATCTAAACTGTTTTAGTAATGTCAACTGTTCTGATATTATCCTTTTTAATTTAATTATTATCTCCTAAAATCACTACTTTATGATATTATCATTACGGCTGAATGAAACTTTTGTCCTTTCAAGTTGCCTCCCATTTTTAATGTCGTCCTTAAAGTTCAATTATTGTCAGTTAGATTCTTAAAGTAACATTTTGTTGGTTTTTTCGTTCCTTCAGCCCAATTTAACCTCAACCCGACTCATTTTGACCAATTTTGACCCAACCCGATCCATAACCCAAATTTTTAATATTTTAAAATATAACATTATTTTTAAAATAAGTTTAAAATAATAATTATATTAACATATATATATATATATATTTAATATTTTAAAATAAAATATCTTTTAAAAATAGTTTGAAAATAATAATTAATATATTAAATATTTTAAAATAATATTTATTTTTTATATTTAAAATAAAATATTATTTTAAAAAAGTTATAAAGAAAATTATTATTATTATAAGGAAAAAATATTAGAAACTTTTATTTTTTTAAAAATGAGTAAAGTTTCATAAAATATAGATTCAAAAAAATTACATAAGAAAATTAAATATAATTATTGTTTTAAACTTATTTTAAATATAATTTTATATTTTAAAATATTAAAATGTTGGGTTGGACCAAACTGGGTCGGGTTTGGTCAAAATGGGTCGGCTGAGGTCAAATTGGGCTGACGGAACGGAAACGCCAACAAAATGCCACTTTAAGGACCTAACTGACGAAAATTGAACTTTATGGACAACTTTGAAAGTGAGTGGAAACTTGAAGGGACAGAAGTGTCATCCAACCGAAATTGAGCTATTGTCATTATTCTCCGTTATTTAACCTAATTTATCCCTATAAATACATACCAACTATTACACAACAACTCATGTTACAAATAATTCTAAATACTGTTGAAAGTGCAAATGAGTTATATGGAGACCTTCAGATTATGGTGACAATGCATTCAATGGGAGGGGCTATGACTTCATTTTGTTGACTATATCTCACGGTGTTAATATTTATAGCTTCTTCATCTATTGCATTATGTTATCTAGATTGTAGTTTTGCATGATTTGTTAAGTACTAGCATACGGTAAATTATTTTCATCATCATTAATAGTTTTTTTTGACATTATGGTAATATTGTGAGTGCCTCTAAAATTGCTAAAAATGGATAAAAAACTAATTAGACAATGTATTCGTTTTTTAACTATAACATTGTGTTATGTATGACACGGTGCTATACTGCTATGTTTTTTGACACGATTTTTGTTTGACATGAAGATCCAACATAATTATTAATGCTCGTGCTTTTCAATTTTCACATATAACATGTAATTTCTCTTAATGTCCGAGGACCGAATTGGGACATTCTTCATATGTTTCCCCTTTCGTTTCGATGTTTGAATTTTGGAGCGAGTAAGCGTATATAAGATATTTGAGGCTTGGTGAGGTTTGTGTAATGTGTAACAGACTTAAAATATGTCACTAACAATCATATCAATATAACAACTCGATGACATTGTGCATTACACTTTCTAAATATTTGTTAGTGCTTTAGAATGAAAGAGGTACCCATTTTTAACCCTATTGGTTACATTATAAATATTTTTATCAGGAAATTTATATATATATATATATATATATATATATATATATATATATAATCACACACGCACACACACGCGTTGTGACACCCCCAAATCCGGTACTTCGAATCCACGGGATTTGGTGTTCACTGTACAAATATCATCTATCTATCTACCCATAATAAATGCAAACCATGCAATAAATAGAAATAAAAATCTTCCCCTTATAGGGTTACAACATCTGAATCATAAACATAATCCCAGGTTGAACTAACCTTAAACATCTGTGCAAAAATATAAACAATAAGTCTTAAACAACATCATTAACTCAAGTCTAACATAAATACATCATCAAATAAAATAACAAGTCTTCAACACTTGCTAACTTTGCCCTTGCCTTTACTAGTGGAAAGTTCGTCAGTTCTTTCGCTCTTAACTGCAATGTTATTATAAAGCAAGAGTGAGCACTATTGCCCACAAGTATAACAATGAAATAATAGTATAATAACATGCGAGTGAATTAAAGACATCTGAATAAAAGTTCAACTTTTGAATCAAGAATGAATAACAAGAATCAAAAGAATTCTGAGGGTCATAAGACCTTGAACTATGTCCTAGGTTAACAAGGGTTTTGTATAATTTAATAAGGGTTCTGAAATTTAGAACGTTCATCAACTAAGGACTAGTTGAATCAATAAAGTTCACTAGTCTAATAAGGTTCAACAATAATGATATTCAATTCGAATAATAATCTCAAGAAGTATACAATAGAACAATTATTGTATAACTGAATCATGCTTTGAAAAGATAATAAATCTTTAATATAACATTCGAACTTGAATAATAGTAATGATAATTTACTCGAGGTAAATAATAAACTTGAACAATAATGACAAGTAGGGTTAGGAAACTTGCCTCGTGCGTAGGCTAAACGATTACTACTTTCGTTCACCACAAATCCTATACACATACCATATGTATTCACGACATTCATTAGTTACATTTTCACTTAATTATTTAATATAAACTCCACTTTATTTAACAAATCATTATCCTTCTAATTTAATTACTTAATTAAATTAGACTATTTTCATTCTCTTACTATTATTACACTCGAATAAATTATTTCATAATAATTTTCATCGAATATTTATTTTATTCAATAAATATCTCAATTAAAATATTTTAATAATAATTTTCATCGAATATTTATTTTATTCCATAAATATCTCAATTAAAATATTTAATTTATTTTATAAATATTTTAATAATAATTTTCATCGAATATTTATTTTTTTCCATAAATATCTCAATTAAAATATTTAATTTATTTTATAAATATTTTAATAATAATTTTAATCAAATATTTATTATTATTATTATTATTATTTTTATTTTTATTATTTTTTTTTGACCGCCGGGGCGGGGTAATTTAGTTTGGTAACGCCCGCCAGGGGCGGGGTTACCCAGGCTCATTTTCTGCAGTTTCTGCAGTTCTGCAGTTCGCGAATATAACCAGGCCAAATTAGGCCAAAAATCAATCACACGTAAAATTATACATGAATATGGCCATAACTTCCAATTTCCCTGTCCACATATTAGTTTAAGCATACCCAAATACTAGAATTTATACATAATCATTACCCAACATTTATAGAGTAATTTAAACCCATTAAAACACATAATTACAGAATTAAAATATATAAGTTATACTGTTCTTGATGTTCTTGAAGGTTTTTGAATAAAACATGAAAATTGATACTACGGATTCGTTATAACACCAAATCCGTTCGTTTAAAGTTTGGTCTCTTTGTATCAATATGTATAATAATATACGAGTGTAAAATTTAGGGATAATATATGATCAACGCATTAAATACCACTTATAGGGCCATAAGGCCAAAACCCATTCTATGTAATTTTGAAAAATATATACGACATGTATTTTAATGAAATGGATGATATGGTCTACATAGTAAACATGTTATACTACTCGAATTATTACACATATTCTTATAACAATCATCATTTCCCAATTCACAGAGATTTACAGAATATATGAAAGCCATTTTTATAAAAACTAAATGACGTAACTTTAAAATTTGGGAAGAAGGGATTACCCTTGAATACTCTGCTTAGATTACACAGGGTGACAACAATTCCCAATTTCTCACACTTCTTCTCCTTTAATCACAGTATTCACAATCTCTCTCAAAATTCTCACTCTCTCTGTGAATATTTCTTAGACTTAATAAAAAAAACAATAAAGAAGACGTATGATATAATAAGAGAACTGACGCACTGAGTGGTCAGTTAACCATTAATGGGTAACTGCTCCAACTCCCCATAGGGCCTTGTTTGGCTAGCAAAATAGATTTAAAAACCATTTAATTTAATAAAGCTTTATCATATAGTTTAATTAATGTCACGCTCCTTCATAAAATAAATCAATATCTTATTTATTTTAAATAAAATATAATAATTTCTCATAAATTCACATAGTAACATAATAAATTTTTTCATTAATAAATAATGTCAAATTATTAACTCTCTAATTAATAATTAAATAACATCATGCTTAACTAAATATTTCATTTAATTCGATAAGCTTACATAATTACATATTTGAATAATAATTATTTTCTACATTAATTTAATAAATGTAACACATATAATTAAATTAATCTACCACAACTGCATCAATTAATTATTAAATCTAATAATTAAATCATCGAAAAATATTTATTTAATTCAATAAATATTAAAATTAATTTACAAAAATCTCGTTCGTCACATCTTTCCCACCTTAAAAGGATTCTGTCCCTAGAATCACGACTCAATAAATTCGACCCGTTACATTCTCCCCCTTACAAGGATTTTGTCCCCAGAATCGTTTACAAATAATTAAGTAAATAAATGAGGGTAGTTCTTCATCATATTCTCTTCGAGTTCCCACGTAGCTTCTTCAGCATTGTGGTTCCTCCAAATTACCTTAATAGAAGGTATAACTTTATTTCTGAGAACTTGTTCTTTTCGGTCGACAATTTGGACAGAAATTTCTTCGTAAGATAAGTCTTTGTCGAAATATAGGGGTTCATATTCAATCACGTGCTTGTAATCGGTTTTGTAGGGTCGTAGGACTGAGACATGCAAAACGTTGTGAACATTCTCGAGTGCTGGAGGTAAGGCTACCTCGTACGCGACTTCACCGATTCTTTTCAGTACTTCAAAGGGTTCAATGAATCTTGGGCTCAATATTTCATTCTTTCCGAACCTGATATTTCCCTTCCAGGGAGAGACCTTTAAGAAAATGTAACTACCTGATTCAAACTCGATATTCTTACGATGTGGGTCAGCGTATTTTTTTTATCGATCTTGAGCCGTTACTAATCGTGCTCGGATCACTTTGACTATTTCTGTCGTCTGTTGTACCAATTCTAGCCCTAGCAATTGTCTAAATGAAACCCAATCCACTTAGTAATCTCTTGTTTGTATTAATTTACCAACTAGCTATAACTCAAGTGCTATCATTTTCTTTTTAACATAAAAATTTAATCTCATAAAACAAAATACTTAAAAAATGTGGCTGATCTTGCCAAAGCAAAAATGATGTTGTTTGAGCATTCAGTATCGTATAAATCACTAAATGTAAGTGTTAATATCCTCCATCATCAAATTTGCTTTGGTAATATCAACCGCCTTAAAAAGATATTAATATTGCAACAAAGAATGTAAGACTCTTTTGTTAGGAGTAGACAAATCAGTTACCCATGCACGTCAGTAATTAAGTTTACTCTTTGGCATGTTTTTGTCGCAAAAATAAATGCGAGTTTTCATATAGCTCTATATGGTGCAATTATATTATTATTTTTCCTGATCAATTTTGAACTTGCGTGCCTAAGGTTCGGATCAATGACCAAGATGCCAAAGTTCCTCACTTTACAACAGGGCTTATAGGCAGGGATAATGCAATTGCAAGACATGGGATTCACGGGTTATACCAGTTATACAGTGTTGGTGTTTCAGGATCTCTGCTTCAAATTGGGGAAAATACAATCTTTCTAACACAGTCAAGATGCGGTGACCCTTTCATAGGAATCATGTATGACTATATACGTTTGGAACAACCACCGGGTAGAAATTAATTTACATGTCATGACATTTACTTGTTACCCCCATAGTTTCTTTTGAAAAATTATTTTATTTCCAGTTATTTGAAAAATTATTTTATTATTAGTTGTTAGCTTCTATTTTAGGCTAGCTGGTGGCATTGATTAATATTTTGTTTAGATATATTTAGGGGCATTTTACAGTTTACACCTGATTTTGACCTCTTTTTTTTGTAAAAAGATACATTTCTCATGTGTGTACATAAAAATACACACATATATATTAATGCAATGATTCTTATACAATTAAATATAATAACCCAAAATTGAATACCATTTTGGTTCTAATTAATTAATATTATGGTGCAAAGTTGATTCGTTTTGCTGATCAAAATCTCAACTTTCATGGGTTATATATATAGAGAGAGGACTGAGAGATCAAAGCTTCATAGTTTCTTTTGAGTTGTTCATCTTGCTTAGTCGGTGAGTTGTTCCTTGTTTTTCCCTTTTCTAGTTCTAGGTGATAGATTTAGTTTGTTTGGTTCTTATTATCTTGTTATAATCTTGGGTTAACTTCCTAGGTTATTTGAGTTCAGCGATATATGATGGTTTATTTCGCTTCTATTCCTTCCCTTTCTTCACTAGTCATCCTTATAGTAGGGATTGGGAGGCCCTAGTTGTTCTTCAGCGGGGTGTGGACTGGGTGTATGGTTTGATATGCCAATCCTTCTCATCTCATTTTGGTTGGTCTCTTGGACATCCCAAGTTACTTGCTCTGGGTTTGTTCATCTTTGGGGGGGTTTGTTTAGATCGAAGTTGTTTTGATTTTGGGTTCAGGTTTAAAGTTTGGTCTTTCTCTTTGATATGTTTTTATTCTTTCTTGACCGGATCTAGTCCTTTTAAATCTCTTTGAAATGTTTAGTACTGCTATTTTTTCAATATGTTATCCGTCTAGCGGATGCTCGAGTCGTTGATGATTTGTCTTGGCTAAGTGGGGGCATAAGTGTCTAAATAATTCATTAACTACGTCCGCTAGTATTACTAGCAGACGGCGTGTTCCCATTTTTAATCCCAATCATTTATTTGTTAAACGAAGGTGTAGATGCCATATGTCACTTTTTATTTTATAGTAATTACATGTTATGGATCATTCCCCATATATATATATATATATATATATATATATATATATATATATATATATATATATATATAATTACAAGGAAACTCACACCTTAAAACCCGAATGCTATGATAATATATATAGATATACTAAAAATACAACAAACCCAAATTAAACAACTGACCCGTACCGCTACCACCATGAAATCTCTCCGTCTCTCTCTTTTTCTTTTAGTCCCCGGAAAATATTATATGAATGAGTTAAAAATTTATTTTACATTTAATAATATAGTAAATTATTATCTAGGCCATCTGGGGTTAGAGAGATTGTTTTTATTACTTAATATATAGGAGTATTGATAACTAATTTTATCTGTTTGGCAGCCAAAAGTGAATAAAAGCTGATTATTCTTAACTTAACTTGGCCAATAAACCACCACAACTAGATAGAGGCCTATAGATTTTCCTTGTAATTATATATATATATATATATATATATCGATCCGGATCTTAAGCTCACCCCTTATCCAATTCATCCGAGCTCACTCCTCTTTTAGCGACGGGCCTAGCGACGGTTCGGTTATACAACCGTCGTTTATACTTTTAGCGACTGACAACATATAGCGTCGCTAACAGTATAGACGATGGTTGTATGACCGAATCGTCGTCGGGTCCGTCGCTAAAGGGGGGTGAGCTCGGGTGAGTTGGATAAGGGGTGAGCTTAAAATCCGGACTCATATATATATATATATATATATATATATATATATATATATATATATATATATATATATATATATATATATATGGTTCGGATCCTGTAAGGGCTCCCTCACGCTACTAAAATGCGCACCTTTTTTTTAAAACAACAAATTTTTTTTTAATATTTTATGGAACTGAAATTTTTATATAATACAGTGCTTTGGATGTGATTTGGATACATATAACAAAATACGTATGTACAGTCTGTGTGACGCCCCCAAAATAGGCCCACCTGACCCATTCTGAGTCGCCAGATATCATACTATAAAAATTAAATACAAACTTCATTTATACAACTGTTGAACTGTCGTGTAGAGTACGATAACAGATAAGCTGTGAGTTTCAATACAAAATCTATGTAACTCTCATGGTGCCTCGACCACAACACCTTACAAATGTACTTTACATAAAAGTACAATCAATAACTGTTTTAGAAATTAAAATCTTTGGAAAATGCTCAAGAAAACCTTCGTACATAGGAGGCCATGAATCTAAGTTATGATAGATATCATATGTCCAGAGAATTATCCTTGGTTGATCCAATAGACCCCAAAGAAAAACGAGAAGATTACTATCATGTTCCTTCCAATGATGAGTCTTCTCTTGACATATAATTATCTCAGTTGTCTCCAAATGAGAATTATATTTCAAATATAGTCCAAGATCATATAGGTAGTGCTCGTAGATATACTCAGCAAGTGGACGTGCACAACCTTGTCTTATGATAACACGAGATTTTATGTCATTAGACATCTTGTATGATAGTGGCAAAACACCCTTCCAAAGTTGGGTTCTCATCAGCCTATTGTTGTTCACCAAAATCAATTATTAAGTGACGTATAAAATACGACACGCACATCTTAGGTCCTCAATGCAATTATATATTGCATGTCATGCCGTTTTATATTGTATTGAGAAACTTCAACAATCTCGGACCATCTCACTATTTTCCTATTATCCCCGCTCGACCCAGCTACACTCTTATTACCTGAAAGGATTTGTGAAGCAAAGGGTGAACACAAATAGCCTAGTAAAGAATATCATGTTTAAAGATAACTAAATTATCAATAGCCTTCATCAGTAATAAATCAGAGATTTAGAACATATGATAGATGATAAAACTTTTCAACCATTGTTGCAGTGGGATGAGCAATCCATTAGAAGAGTCAAATAGACCATCAGGTCTATTATCTTCTCCATGTTAAAAGTCCATCAATAATGTTTTATCCCTGTAACATCAATCAACAATTTCTGTCCACAATCATATGAATAACTCATAATCATAATTGTGATTCTAATTTCCTTTTCGCACCCAGAATGAAGATAATTTTCATCACCTATCTTCACCTGAAACATCAAAAATTATGGTTATACCAAATCACAATTCTTGTTCATAATCATACTAATAAATTCATCTTTGCACTATAGGCCAAAGATATTCATTAACAATTCATCTTTGCTCTACAGGCCAAAGACATATCACTATATTATAAAAGAGTCAAGTAGAGCATCATATCTACTATCTTCTACGAATTAAAAGTGTATAATCAATATTTTATCGCTGAGACTCAGCTTAATAAATAATCCACATCATCGAATTATCCCTTCACTACGGCCAAGGATATTCATATAATCATCAATGTTCATGATTATACCGAATAATCCCTAGTTATAATCATACCAATAACTGTCCATCAATGCATTATGGGCCAACGAGAACTTTTACCACATCATCTATAACATTACAGGTCATGATTATATCGAATGATCCCTGGTCATAATCATACCAATAAACAGTTCATCTATGCACATAAGCCAAAGATACTCATCAGTCAATAGTTCATCTTTGCATGTAAGCCAAAGATATACAACTATAAAATCAATAATCAACAGTTCATCTATGCATGTAAGCCAAAGATATACAACTGTAAAACCAATAATCAACAGTCCATCTATGCACGTAAGCCAACGATGACTTTCATCATAATATAAGCATGAAGATTATGACAATGATATAAGCATTAATCAAACAAAAATAAGGATAAATATTAAATTTTAAATTTATCCAAATATTATCATTCACTTAATAAACTCATAATCTAATATTATTAATATTATAACAATATTTTAATCACTTCTTAAACTTATAAACAATTTATTTCAATTATTTATACTTTACCAAATAATGCATTTAATCATTCAAAATTGTCATACTCATAAGTTTAATGATCAAATCCCTTATCAAAAATTTGCATATACCCTATATAGGATTTTCAAACCATAAAATCCTATTTTCCAACTTTGTTACTTCACATAACATATTTAACCCATTACTCATAATTAGATCATTTTCAGGAAAAATACCAAATCAGTCCCAAAAATATTTCTTTTCTGAGATTTAGCATAATATAGTCCCATATTGAACATATATTTTTCTCAAATTTTTTAAAATTCATTTACTATTTTTCAAAAATTAATTTTTAATTAATTCCTTAAGAAATTAGCTACCTCAAGTTTAACTCCAAAAATTCCCAAATCTTGGCAGGATCTTACACATGTTAACGTGATCTTCCAGTTTAAATTTCATGGTCATCGGAGTTATAAAACTCCGATTATAGCGTTTTTCGTTAGAAAAATCTAAATATTGAAATGGTCATAACTTGCTCATTTTAAATCGGAATGAGCTCATTTTTGGACATGAGGTATCTTATACCATATACTTTTATGTCCCAAAAGGCCAAATTTTTTCTCACAAATTAAGTGGCAGAAACAGCCCTTCAAATTTATGGGCAATAGCCTTTTTCAAAATTGGCAGTTTTTGACTCCTTTGTTAAAATCAGTCCACACGAAAATCTATAACACCTTTTTTAGTGATTTCACTTGGATAAGTTATATAACTCACAGATCTAACTCTATAACTTGACCACACTCAAAAATTCGAAATATAATAGGAGATATGGTCAGTTGAATTTGCTGTTCCATTTTCATCAAAATCTGATTTTTAACCCTTTGTGATTTCTAAGAAACTTTCATGTTTTCACATAATAACCAACCTAACTCATTACAACACTTACTACCCATGATTTTCATCAGTCTAATGCTTTTATTATGACTCTCATCAAAATCAACGTAAACAGATCATTTTCACAATTTAATAAGAAATGAATATAAAGGATCATTCATCATGCGTGTGGTAATCCACATATACAGGTTATTCCAACAGAATAATAAAAAATGGAATAACAGAAGAATTTCACCATGTATACGGTAGTCCGCGTATACAAGTTATTCCAACAGAATAATAAAGAACGGAACCAGGTCAGGCGTAATCCGCACCGACAGGATATTCCAACAGAATAATAAATAATGGAATAACAACAGAATTCACCATGTATGTGATAGACCGCACAGACAGGTTATTCCCAACAGAATAATAAATAATGGAACCAGGTCTGGCGTAAACGCACAGACAGGATATTCCTACAGAATAATAAAGAATGAAATAATAGAAGAATTTCACCATGTATGCAGTACTTCGCATAGACAGGTTATTCCTACATAATAATAAGGAATGGAATAATAGAAGAATTTCACCATGTATGCAGTACTTCGCATAGATAGGTTATTTCAACATAATAATAAGGAATGAAATAATAGAAGAATTTCACCATGTATGCAATACTTCGCATAGACAGGTTATTCCAACATAATAATAAAGAATGAAATAATAGAAGAATTTCACCATGTATGCGGTACTTCGCATAGACAGGTTATTCCAACATAATAATAAAAAATGGAATAACAGAAGAATTTCACCAAGTATAGGGTAGTCCACGTATACAGGTTATTCCAACAGAATAATAAATAATGGAATAACAGAAATTCTCTTCATGAATTCGAAAGAAATAATACCCCTTACTATAATAATAATATTCCTTACCAGTACAACAAATAATATCCCTTACGAGTACAACAAATAATATCCCTTGCCTTAGAATAAAGCTGGATACTGGAATAGAGAGGTAGCAGACTTCTCTTCTTCTTTCTCTCTATTGTTAGAGTTTATGCCCTAGAGGCCAATTATTTGATATAATTGCTTAACGTTTTGATATTATATTTGATTGAATAAATGAATGATTTTATTATGATTTTATTTACTGCGTTATATAATTTTTAACATAATAAAATTCCTTAGAATAGTGATACAAATTATATAGTTTCAAGTATGTGACTTGAACATGAGATTATATAATTTCAATTAGTATCATTGTTCTTAAATGTCCCTAGTCGAGTATCATTGTTGATGGGACAACATTGATGCATTGAGACTAGTATGTGGATGAATGATGACCAAATCTTATTGGTCATAAATATATGAGATATTAAGTCAATGCATAGGTACATGTTAGAGAACGATGTACTGGACAGACCCACCATGAGAATTCTATGTGGAGCATTATGCGAAGTGTCATTAGAAATTCTCATAGTAATAATGATGTAATGGTCCTCCGACCTGAAATCACTATATTACTACACGGGAATTTATGTACTTTGATATCATCAAATGTCACCTTTAATAGGGTGGACTATAAAGGTGATTATTGGGTACATCATGAATCATGTGAGGAATATGAGTGATCTAGATGGAATTTAACCCTCCTATATATTAGGGATGATATCCATAGGCCTCTTGATTGAGTATGACTATGAAATACATGGTCATGCTCAAATAGTGATTTGTTTCATATAGTCTACTCATTGATCAAGAAAACTCAGATTAAATTATGAAGAGTATGACACATTCCATGACTCGAGTTTAATCTAGGATATTAAGGTTAAAATGATTAAATTACATTGAAACATTGGTCACGAAAAGGTTGTATCGAATCATCGATCTTATTATTAATTGGGTGGCAGTGATGCATTACTAGATGCCGCTCACTGTTTATAATTTTATAATATGATTTTAAAATTATTGCCAACGTAATAATAACCTATAGGGTCACAAACATAGAACGTAATTTAAAATGGAATTAATTTAAATTTCAATGATTTAAATATATTAATATGATTAATAGTATTTAAATCACGAATTTAAATTAAAAAAGGATAATTTGTATATATGTATATTAATTAAGTAAGACTTAATTAAGATATATATATATATATATATATATATATATATATATATAAATTCGGATTTTATTAAAATATGTTTTTGATTAATCCCTTTTTAACTACTATATATATGATATAGTAGCTACTTAGGGTAATATCATAACATCATAACCCTAGCCGCTCTTAGAGAGAGACTAGAGAGAAACAGTTCTAAAATCCATTCCTTTTGGTGGCTAGTACCGCAGTTCCGTTTACTGCAGATCGTACGACGATTCGCGGGGCATTCGTGTGGATACTGTAGATGCGCGATTTGTTTGGATTGCGTTGGAGATTCGAGCGCATCAATTTCAGAAGCATTTTCATATTCGGTATAATTTCTAACCACTGAATTAATTATTTTCGCATGGATCCTGTTTAGGGTTTTGGAAATTGCTTTAAATTGTTCTATTTCCGATGTGCGTTTCTGTGTCGAAACCCTACACCTATAATTTCTCTCTATAATTTCTCTCTATAATTTCCCTCTCTAGAGTTTCAGTGAATTCGTAAGAAATATTAAAGTAATGAGCTTCTATTTATAGGAGAATGGACTGAATAATAACTAATTCATGAACGGCCCAGATTGATTTACTTTTAAACGGATGGTCCATATTGATTTATTATTAAAACTTAAAGCAACGGTCCATACTGATTCACTATTAAAACTTAAAGCAACGGTCCATACTGATTCACTATTAAAACTTTAAACCAACGGTCCATACAGATTCACTATTAAAACTTTAAACCAACGATCCATATTGATTTACTAATATAATTTCAATCAACGGTCTGAAAAATTAGCATATCTCCCCATGGAATAATATTGTACCCAAAAATGATTTGGACCGAAAATAAATATATTGTTCGGGTGAATAGTACCCCGTGAATAGTACTCGTGAATAGTAACTCGTGAGTAGTAACTCATGAATAGTAACTCGTGAATTGTAACTCATGAATAGTAGCTCGTGAATAGTATTCCGACACGAAAAGTATCCCAAATACCCGAGTGAACAATATAACCTCCAAACATCAATTATTATCAAAATAAATATCAATTTCTACTAACACTAATAATTCTCACACAATGAAACTATCAATTTCATCTTTAATCAACACGACTTATTCATCATTAATATTATAACTCACAATATTTAACAACCAGGTCGTTCCCAGGAAAGAGGGGGGCTTTCCAATAAGGATTTCTCCCTATTGGCGCGCAATTAGGTGACCAAACCTCTCCTTGACAGAACTTCTAGACATTGTAAATATTGTAATTTAATAATATGAATAACTTTGTCGTCTCAATTATTGATTTAATAATATAACATATTATACAGAAGATACTGTGACAATAATTGAATCAATAATATGAGAGATATGATGCATCAATTACTGTAGCAATAATTGTGTATAACTGAGTGACTTCTCAAATAAGCATCAATAATCGATATCGTGTACTACTATGCAACCACATGTATTTTACCACCGATTATTTTATAACAACTTGTTTACTTTGTAAAGTTTTCACATATCACCCTTAACTTTAACATTTATCAATTTAATCATTTACTAAATAGAATAATTATAAGAAATTGAATACTTTCATTTCATAAAATTCGGGGTCTCACAGTCTGTGCAGACTGTACGTACATTTTTTGGTAGAGATATCCAAATTACGCACAAAACATTGTATTATGAAAAAATTTCAATTTCATAAAATATTAAACTTTTTTTTAGCTGTTTTAAAAAAAGCAAAAATAAAAAAATAAAAAAATCCTGCATTTTAATAAAGTAAGGGAGCCCTTACCTGCATGGACGGAGGTAGGCTTCTTTGCAGGGGGGCATGCCCCCCCCCCCCCCAAGATTTTAAAAATTGTTAAGTACTACCCACTTGAATTGTGAGATTAAATTTGTGTTTTGTGAGTCTTGTGTCAATTCATTTTATTTCATTATCTCAAATTCTCCACTACACAATACACACCAACAAACAAAGTCTTGTTTTACTTTTGTCTTAATATTTGCCATTCCATTTCTGCCCCCAGCCCATCCACTATTTTGTCTCTGCCTCCTTGGTTTCCGGCTTGAAGATGAAAGTAGTCAAGTAGAGATTTTTTACTTTATTCATTCTTTACTTTTTACATATATATTATGTATGTGCAGAAACAAATTGGGGTTTAAAATTGTTGATACGAGGAGTTATCAATTCAATTTATATTTGTTTATGTGTTATAATTTGTCATTGCGTATTTGTGTTGTTAGATTTGCTTTTATTGAGATTTATATGCACTTCCAAGTCCCAAATAATGCTAGAAATTAGGGTTGGTGGAGCTAATGGACTGTTTCGTAAATACAGTGAAATTATGGACCTGTGGTTAGAAGAAATAATGCTAGGAAATAGGATTATTTTCTAGAGTTGGGACTTGGCATAGCCTTTTATCTTGAAAAATCTGAAGGCTGGAAGTTTAATTTTGGCCCCCTCAAGATCAAATCCTGGCTCCGTCCCTACTTACATGATCCCTTATATATATATATATATATATATATATATATATATATATATATATAGAGTCCGGATCCAGTCCGGGATCCCGGACTCTACTAAAATACGGACCATTTTTTTTTTTTTTTTTTTTTTTTTTTGCTTTTTTTTTTTTGAAACAACAAAAAAAAAAAAAAAAAAAATTTATGGAATTGAAATTTTTCCAAAATAAAGTGTTTTGGGCGTGATTTGGATGCCTATAACGAAATATGTCTGTACAGTCTGGGCAGACTGTACATACATTGGTTGGGGTGGGTGTTAAAAACACACCCAAAACACTTTATTTTGGAAAAATTTCAGTTCCATAATTTTTTTTTTTTTTTTTTTTAGTTGTTCTACCAAAAAAAAAAAAAAAAAAAAAGACAAAAAATCAGGTCCGGATTTTCTCCCCGTCCGGGAGTCCGGACCTGATCCTTTGTCTATATATATATATATATATATATATATATATATATATATATATATATATATATGGGATTCCATTCACAACAACCGGTTGTTGGGAACAACTCATTTTTGGCCCAGCCGCTACAGGTTGTAACGGCTTATAAAAAAAATTGATAAGGGCCGGTACAGGTTGTAGCGACTAAACAAAAAGGGTTGCTTCACAACAACCGGTTGCTGTGGATGGAATCTCATATATATATATATATATATATATATATATATATATATATATATATATAAATAGGATCAGGTCCGGACCTCCCGGACGGGAGAAAATCCGGACCCAAATTTATTTATTTTTTTTGTAGAACAACTAAAAAAAAATTAATTTATGGAACTGAAATTTTTCCATAATACATTGTTTTGGGTGTGTTTTTAATACCTACACCAACCAATGTATGTACAGTCTGCCCAGACTGTACAGAAATGTTTTGGTATAGGCATCCAAATCACGCCCAAAACACTGTATTATGTAAAAATTCCAATTCCATATTTTTTTTAGTTGTTTCAAAAAAACAAACAAACAAAAAAAAAAGTTCCGTATTTTAATAGAGTCCGGGATCCCGGACTGGATCCGGACTATATATATATATATATATATATATATACACACACACACACCAAGTGAATAATATAAATTTAATCCACTACTTTCTGATCGATCTAGCTATCTAGCTTGTGTATTATTCCAAGTTATTGAGGATTCTTAATTAGATCTCAATTTCCATATATACCCTATTAGTGTTAATTTGTCACCTTATAACTTCCAAAAGTAAAACTATACGCGGAGAGATAAGTTGGTGGAAACCAGACTTACTTGGCAAGCCAGCTTCTTGCAATATTAATGAAATTAACCCATTGAAAAGATTACCTTTAGTTTAGTACTTTGCTACAACCATGTTAGTTGTGTTTGTCATATTTAAGTTATCCATACATACACATTCTCCCTTTGTATTTGTTTCAAAAAAAATTTAAAACAATTACTTTTAAGAAAAAAATTTATTTTTTGATCTCCTATCTGTAATATTGAATAAAACATGTATTAGTGATGACATTATATTACTCGATCAATAAAAAATAAAAATAGTAATAAAATCTTAATTTAACGGTTAAAACTCTTTATAACATGAAGCTTGATTGAAATTTTTATGAGATTTTATTGAACTTTTTATAATGGAGCGTTATCAATTAACGGTTAAAATTTTTTATGGGGACTGATTCATAACTAACGTTATGAATTTAATGTTAGCCTCTTACAACAGATTTGAAGCGTCCATCTGAATATCAGACGATTAATATAGCTCTCATTTGCAATTTAATTTACTGTGTTTATCAGTTTAATACCGCGAACGTGACAGATAACCAAAATACCCTTCTTATAAATGTCCTCCATCTGCGGTATTAAGTTGTGGACGCTAGGTATGACCAAATAGTCAAATGAATTAAATAAGTCTGTTTGGTCATTTGTCCGTCCGCAGTATTAAACTGCGAAATACTAAAAATTAAACTAAAGACGAGAGCTATATTAATCGTCCAATATTTGGATGAACTCTCTAGATCTGTTATAAGACTAACTTTAAATTGACAAAGTATGAATTAATCTCATATATATATATATATATATATATATATATATATATATATATATATATATGTCCATGGTTATATGCATTCAAACGTACAACCGGACTGCTGATTGTCAAAAAAAATTCAACGACGGGCGAGGTGGTGTGCCTAAACACAAACAAGTCTCCGACCGAAACCCATATATATGTATATATATACAGAACCGATCAGGTGGGGGCTCTCTTACATTGTTAAAATGCGGATTTTTTTTATTTTTTTTAAAACAACTAAAAAAATATATTTAATATTTTATGAAACTGATATTTTTCTATAATATAATATTTTGGGCGTGATTTGAATATCTATACCAAAAAATGGTGGTACAGTCTGCATAGACTGTACAAACCTGTTTTGTTATACGAATCCAAATCACATCCAAAGCACTGTATTATGAAAAAATTTCAGTTCCATAGAATATTAAACTTTTTTTTAGTTATTTTAAAAAAACAAACAAAAAAAAGTCCGTATTTTAACAAAATAAGGGAGTCCTTACCTGATCCTGACCCTATATATATATATATATATATATATACACACACAGAAAGGATCAAGAGTAGAATTCTTAAGTAGTAGAATGCCTTAAATAATAGAATTTTATCAAAACGACGTAGTTTTGATAAGACGCGGCGGCATTTTTATAAATACCATGCCACAACGTATTTACAAAAATGTCACCGCGTCTTATCAAAACTACGTCGTTTTGATAAAATTCTATTATTTAAAGCATTCTACTACTTAAGAATTCTACTCTCGATCCTTTCTGTATATATATATATATATATATATAGGGATTCCATCCACAGCAACTGATGCAACCCATTTTTTCCCAGCCGCTACAGCTTGTAGCGGCTTATAAAAAAAATCTAAGTGGCCGGTACAAGCTGTAGCGGCTGGGAAAAAGGGGTTGCTCCCCAACAACCGGTTGAGACCCATATATATATATATATATATATATATATATATATATATATATATATATATATATATATATATCTGACTTGCATATATTATTCTGTTTTTTTTTTATAAATTGACTTGCATTGTTAATTCTAAAGAACTGGCATCTAATTCTACTAGTTAGTTGAATTAAACCTGCTCTCTAACAACTCAACGATCTCATCCGAAAAAAAAGAAATGTAAGAGCAACTAACACTTGAGAGAATAGCGATGGGTTACACAGTTATAATAAAAATTTATTCTACATCATAGGGAAGCATTGCTGTTACCAAATTTTGTTGGGTATTTATTCAATAATAACTTGACTAAAATTAATTAAAACTATATAATATGAGAATAAATATTTTTATAAGTAAAATTTGATATTTTTATAATGTTAACACCAAGTTTCGCTGACCCGTCCAATCACTGAATCCACACGCCTAAACCTGCACAATAACATGAAGGATTTAGTTTTGTGTATTACTGTTGATTGAAACCAAGCATTATATTTATAGCCATCCTCACTATCTTAGAATCCATCTTCAAGTCGGATTAGGACTCCTAAATATGGTAGTTACCGTTATTTGGGTCCAACACAATCTCCTTAAAAGGTGCAAGTTGGTTCCAATCCAAACACTACATAATTATTCGAATATGATTAGGATTAGGATCCTTAACCATTTAAACCCAAGACAAGGACTCTGGACAACCAAATTTAATCAAAACTAACCCATTGATATTAATCCATTTAATTATATGATTAGGATTAGGATTTGGAGTTAGTTACCATTTACTCCGGACTCTGCACAAGGGTTAACCCATTGTACATGCCTAATCCAACCGAATTCATATATATTGGTCTGGGTTTCGGTCCAAAAGACTCGGATACCCGACCCCGAACACCGTCAACTAAAACTCGAATAGGACTCCGGTCTAAAGGACTCGGATACCCGAACCCGAAGGCCTTCAACGATCCTGTTGGCTTCGGCCCAATGGACTTCACCTCTCCTTCCGACATCAGGCCTTCAACCCACATGAAGGTTGGTAAAACGCTCCCCAACACATAATATCTTTTCTATAAATATGAGATCTATATAATATTTAATTATTTAAAAGATATCTCGTAAAATTATCATTTTTGTATGTAAATATCTAAACATGAAATAATTAACCTAACACACCAACGATCCGTTTTTTTCTCATCTTACTTTCAAATGCGGTAGTACGTGGAATTTAACTTATTTATCAAGTTATTTGATTCTCTACTTATTTTTTAAAAATAAAAATTGTTTATTATTAAAGATTGGAATGTTGACATTTGGATGTCTCGTTTCTCCAAAGACTTGCTCAAAATCGATTCGTTGAGTTTTATATTGTGTCATAAAATAAATAATTACTTTTATTCGATCTAGCGGAATATATATTAGACATCTTTTCCAGTAATATGTACAACTCTGCAATTCTACCTTTGGCTTTTACCATATAATATATATTTTCACAAATCTATTATATATACTAAATCACAGTACATGACACAATAAATTGACATATGTCGTTCTATAAAATTAACACTTGTCCATCCTAATTAATGCTTCTTATTGACCTTGACAAAAATACCCTTAACAATTACTTTGATATATATACTGATCACCTTATTTTATGGATATATCAACAACCACGTTATTTTAGGATCCATTAATTAGATAACTCTCTTAGGCAACAACCAGATTGGATCAATTTAAACACGATAGAGCTAACTTGCTTTTTATGAAAAATTAGTTTTAATTATTTGAAAAGTAAATTTCCTTTAATATTAGACTTTTTTTTATTTTACCTACTTTTCAAAGTTCCATGCAATTAAAAATTATTTCCATATTCATTTTAAAACTTTAATCTATTAGCTTCCAAAAATTCTTCCAATTATTTGAACCACGCTAATTGATTCTAAAGATATGAAAGTTTATTTCCTTAACCAATTTATGGAAAACTCAATCAATTTAAAATTCATGTGAATATTTATTTTTATCTTTAAAATAATAATTTGTAGTAACTGATATTTTTTAAAGTAGTTCAAGAAATCAACTATTACATTATCAAATTAATTTACATGAATTGAAATTGTAATTTTCACTAATTGATTAGTAAAAGAATCTAAACTGAGTTTTTTTTTATGGGATACTAGAAGTATAATTAATTTTTTCATGAAACTTGAAATATGTTTAATTACTAGATACAAACCCCCGCGTTGCAACGAGATTATTCAATTTTTTAATATAAATATGTACGTATAATTAATAAATTAAAATATAATAAGAACATGGTAAATTATTGTGTAATGATCAAATTTTATCCAAAAAAACAGATGAATATACATTTTAGGGGGTAGTGTTGATATAAAGTAGTGATTTTATTAAATAATAATTAAATTACAAAGGATAATACCAAAACAATTGATATTATCAAAATAGTTTAGATTTTTAGTGATTTAAGGGATTAGAATGACATTATGCTATTAACCGTTTAGATTTGTAGTGATTTAGAAGAATATAAATCCAAAAAATTAATTAATAACATAAAATAGTGATTTTATTAAATAATAATTAAATTACAAAGGATAATATCAAAACAGTTTAGATTTGTAGTGCTTTAGGGGATTATAAATCTAAAATTTAGGGAAATGAATTAGGATTTATTTGCATCCTCATTTGTTAGGTTAGTTGGACAGTTTTGTTAAGAGTCTTAAGGCTGAAACATTAATTAGACATGACACGTGTTGAATTGTGGGAATGACATGTGTCAAGTTATGGTATCACGTACTGTGTTTTAGTATATATAATTTTAGTATATATAATAGATTTTATTAAAATGGAATGAACAATTTACGTGAGTTCATATGAGGTTGTGCTGATGTGATAAGATTTTGAATGGAATCTATCTATTATTTATTATCTATTATTTGTTATCTACATAGCACCATTGAATGTCATGTATTTTTCCCACATTGTAACACATGTTCTATATAATTAATGTGTATCTCACACTAATTTAATTATATTACAACATAATATTATACCATTTATAATTATATTACAACATAATATTATATTATTTAAAACATTTAAAAGAATTATATCCTAAAATTACTACTTTTCTAATATTTTACCATTCATAATTATACCATACATTATATCATACATGTTTGGTATAATATTATAATACACGTATATAACAAAATAACTACCTATCTAAACTGCGCGGATATTATCATTACTAATTTAATTATATTACAGCATAATATTATACCATTTATAATTATATTATAACATAATATTATATAGTTTAAAACATTTAAAACATTATTAAAATAACAAATAATATCAATCATAACTTACTATGTTTATTTTATAAACTCATAAATAACTATTTTCTCAATCTAAACGGTTTTTATATTATTATTATTATTTTGATTTTATAATCCCCTAAATCACTACAAAATCTAAAATGTTCTGATAATGTTAATTGTTCTAATATTATCATTACTGAATTAATTATTAACTTTTTTAATCCCAAATTAATATTTTGATTTTATAATCCTCTGAATCACTACAAATCTAAATTGTTCTTATAATGTTAATTGTTCTAATATTAGCATTACTAAATTAATTAGTATCTCCTAAAATCGCTACTTTTTTAATCCCAAACTAATATTTTGAATTTATAATCCACTAAATCACTACAAATCTAAATTGTTTTAGTAATGTTAACTGTTCTGATATTATCCTTTTTAATTTAATTATTATATCCTAAAATCACTATTTTTTAAATCCCAAATTAATATTTTTATTTTATAATCCCCTAAAATCCACTACTTTTCTAAACTATTATTAATTTAATTATGTTAAAACATAATTATTGTATCCTAAAATAATTACTTTTCTAATATTATAACATTCATAATTATACCATACATTATATCATACATATATGATATAATATTATAATACACGTATATACTAAAATTACTACCTATCTAAAATGTGCAGATATTATCATTACTAATTTAATTATATTACAACATAATATTATACCCTTTATAATTATATTACAAAATAATATTATCTATTGTATATACTAAATCACATTACATGACACAATAAATTGACATATGTCGTTTTATAAAATTGACACATGTTCGTCCTAATTAATGCTTCTTATTGCCCTTGACAAAAATACCCTTAACAATTACTTTGATATATATACTGATCACCTTCTTTTATGGATATTATCAACAACTACGTTATTTTAGGATCCATTAATTAGATTACTCTCTTAAGCAACAACCAAATTGGATCAATTTAAACACGATAGGGCCAACTTGCTTTTTATGAAAAATAGTTTTAATTATTTGAAAAGTAAATTTCCTTTAATATTAGACTTTTTTTATTTTACCTACTTTTCATAGTTCCATGCAATTAAAAATTATTTTCATATTCATTTTAAAACTTCAATCTATTAGCTTCCAAAAATTCTTCCAATTATTTGAACCACGCTAATTGATTCTAAAGATATAAAAATTTATTTACTTAACCAATTTATGGAAAAATCAATCATTTTAAAATTCATGTGAATATTTATCTTTAAAATAATAATTTTGTTGTAACTGATATTTTTTAAAGTAGTTCAAGAAATCAACTATTACATTATCAAATTAATTTACATGAATTGAAATTGTAATTTTCACTAATTGATTAGTAAAAGAATCTAAACTAGGTTTTTTATGGGATACTGGAAGTATAATTAATTTTGTCATGAAACTTGAAATTAGTTTAATTAATTTATTAAAATGTAATGAACAATTTACGTGAGTTTATATGAGGTTGTGCTGATGTGATAAGATTTTGAATGAAATCTATCTATTATTTATTATCTATTATCTGTTATCTACATAGCACCATTGAATGTCATGTGTTTTTCCCACATTGTAACACATGTTCTATATAATTAATGTGTATCCCACACTAATTTAATTATATTACAACATAATATTATACCATTTATAATTATATTACAACATAATATTATATTATTTAAAATATTTAAAACAATTATATCCTAAAATTACTACTTTTCTAATATTATACCATTTCATAATTATACCATACATTATATCATACATGTATGGTATAATATTATAATACACGTATATAACAAAATAACTACCTATCTAAACTGTACGGATATTATCATTACTAATTTAATTATATTACAGCATAATATTATACCATTTATAATTATATTACAACATAATATTATACAGTTTAAAACATTTAAAACAATATTAAAATAACAAATAATATCAATCATAACTTACTATGTTTATTTTATAATCTCATAAATTACTATTTTCTCAATCTAAACGATTTTTATATTATTATTATTATTTTGATTTTACAATCCCCTAAATCACTACAAAATCTAAAGTGTTCTGATAATGTTAACTGTTCTAATATTATAATTACTAAATTAATTATTAACTTTTAAAATTACTACTTTTTTAATTCTAAAATAATATTTTAAATTTATAATCCACTAAATCACTACAAATCTAAATTGTTTTGGTAATGTCAACTGTTCTAATATTATCATTTCTAATTTAATTATTATCTCCTAAAAGCACTATTTTTAATCCCAAATTAATATTTTGATTTTATAATCCCCTAAAACACTAAAAATCTAAATTGTTCTGATAATGTTAATTGTTCTAATAATAGCATTACTAAATTAATTATTATCTCCTAAAATCGCTACTTTTTAATCCCAAACTAATATTTTGAATTTATAATATACTAAATCACTAAAAATCTAAATTGTTTTAGTAATGTCAACTGTTCTGATATTATCCTTTTTAATTTAATTATTATATCCTAAAATCACTATTTTTTTAATCTCAAATTAATATTTTTATTTTATAATCCCCTAAAATCCACTATTTTTCTAAACTATTATTAATTTAATTATGTTAAAGCATAATTATTGTATTCTAAAATAATTACTTTTCTATTATTATAACATTCATAATTATATCATAAATATATGGTATAATATTATAATACACGTATATAATAAAATCACCACCTATATAAAATGTGCAGATATTATCATTACTAATTTAATTATATTACAACATAATATTATACCATTTATAATTATATTACAAAATAATATTATACAATTAAAACATTTAAAACAAAATTAAAATAACAAATAATATAAATCATAAGTTACTATGCTGATTTTATAATCCACTAAATCACTACTTTTTCATTCTAAACGATTTTTATATTATCATAACGTAATTATTATCTTCTAAAATCATTACTTTTTAATCCTACATTATTATTTTGATTTTATAATCCCCTCAATCACTATACATCTAAATTGTTCTAATAATGTTAACTGTTCTAATATTATCATTACTAAATTAATTATTATCTACTAAAATCACAACTTTTTTTAATCCCAAATTAATATTTTAAATGTATAACCCTCTAAATCACTACAAATCTAAACTATTTTGTTAATGTAAACTGTTCTGATATTATACTTTCTAATTTAATTATTATTTTCTAAAATAACTACTTTATGATATTATCATTACTGAGCTATTATTATTACTCTCCGTTATTTATCCAAATTTTCTTATCAAATATCCGATCAATCCCCTTGCAGCAATTGTTGATATCACATATCCTAATTTATTGAAAAAAATTGACAATGGCTTTTATTTCCAAGACCAAGCCATCCTTGCTCCTACACTTGATGCTATAAATAAGGTGAACGAATATGTGATGTATTTATGGCCAGGTTATGAAATACCATATCTAAGATGTCCTATGTAAGGTTGATGAAATCTCAAACAGCTATGAAGGCATTTACACCCTATAATTTTTTTAATAGCATTACATCTTCTAGAATGTCAAACCATAAAATAACGTTGAAGATTGGGATTCCTGTAATGTTGCTCCGAAATATAGATCAGTGATTTGGTTTTTGCAATGTCACGAGATTAATAATAACTCAATTAGGAAAACATTTGATAGAAGCAAACGTAATTTCAGTCAGCAATTTGGACACAAAGTTTTCATACCTCGCTTGGTCTTCACACTGTCAAACATTAGATTACCTTTTAAATTCCAACAAAGACAATTTCCTTTGGTTGTTTTCTTTTTCATGACAATTAATAAGAGTCAAGGGCAATCTCTCTCACATGTTGGACTGTATCTGTCACGTCCAGTTTTAGCCATGATCAATTATATGTAGCAGTATCAAGAGTTACAAGCAAGAGTGGAGTAAAAATACTAATTTGTGACAAAGATGGACAAACATACAATACTACAAAGAATGTAGTTTTCCATAAAGTTTTTCACAATTTAATGTATAAAGGTTTGACTGTTTCTGGCTATTATCTTTTTGCTGCTTATTATTAGTGTAAACCCTGATTATTTTATTATTATATCTCATGAAAATTTTACTATAATCTATTTGAATCTTTTTAGGTAAATCTATGATTTGCATTTACAAAGTTATCTCGATCGAGCCAAATTCCAGTTGTAAAGACAAAAATAAATCGACAAACTCTCAACACTACCCCCAACAAAATTATTTAGTTTTTATGTATATTCATTTTTTTGTCCATATATATATATATATATATATATATTCATGTATAACCATTGAAAAACTTTTAAATAAGAAAATAATAGGTTTGTTTTTTACTTTTTGGATGACAGTATTTAAAATTCTATGTAAGTCCATTTCATATGTGTTTTACTCTAACTCTTTTCATTTTTATTTAATATAGGAACTAAATTCCTTTATGTTCTGTTAGTTTTCAATCCGATAAACACATGAATTTTTAGTTAAGTGTGAGACTTTTTTTTATCTCGGGCAATACTATTTCCTATAAAAGAGTTGTGGAAAGATAATTATTTATTTGGTTAATAGTTTATGCAATGTTGAAATCAACTATTAAGTATGTCTAAATTCTTATATTTCACTATTGTCTAGATTCCTATCGCAAATATTTATAAGATTGCAACGACTGTTAAAAAGATCATTTAAGTGCTAATTTTTGTTTGTGTGAATATATTGTACATTCAATAAATATAACTGGATTGAAGACCTAAACTGGAAGAAGCTTAAATGTGATAATCCTGGTACCTATGGTTCAATGGTAATATGACAATGAATTTGGTGTATGCAGTTCTTGGCAGAGTTAAATTTTTGTTGGCATGCTTCTTGCATTATTTCAGGTGCATCGTGGATTTTATTCTGCTTAGCACAACAAAATTTTGCGCCCTACAATTCTAAATACTGTTGAAAGTGCAAATGAGTTATATGAAGACCCTCAGATTATGGGACAGTGCATTCAATGGGAGGGGATATAACTTCATTTTGTGGACTATATCCCACGGTGTTTATATTTATGACTTCTTCATTTATTGCATTCTATTATATGGATTGTGGCTTTGCACGATTTGTTAAGTACTAGCATCCAGTAAATCATTTTCATCATCATTAATATTTTTTGTATTATAGTAATATTGTGAGTGCCTATACAATTGTCAAAAATTGATATAAAAAAACTAGTGAGGTATGTATTCGTTCTTTAACTATAACATTGTGTTATGTATGACACGGTGCTATACTGCTATGTTTTTGGACATGATGTTTGTTTGACATGAAGATCCAATATAATTATTAATTCTCGTGCTTTTCAGTTTTCGTATGTAACATGTGCTTTCCCTTCATGTCTGAGGACCGAAACTGAGACATTCTTTCGTTGTTTTCCCTTTCGTTTGGATGTTAGAATTCTGGTGCAAGTAATTAGCGTATACGAGACATGGACTCTTCAAAATGCATCAAGTACATGTGTAAAATATTTGAGGCTTGGTGAGATTTGTGTAATGTGTAACAGACTTCAAATATACCACTAGCAATCATATCAATATAACAATTCGATAGCATTGTGCATGACACTTTCTAAATATTTGTTAGTGCTTTAGAATGAAAGAGTTACCCATTTTTAACCATATTGGTTACATTATAAACATTTTTATCAAGACATTAATATATATATATATATGTCAGGAATAAACATTTGAATGATATTCCTATTTATATATGATTTGATTATGATATATATATATATATATATATATATATATATATATATATATAAATGAATAAATATGCAAGTATGCCTACATTAAGAAAAATTGTAAAGTCCTTTGATAGACAATAGAAACACATGTACAAGGACTTAGAATGAATTGATCAAATGTGTTAGGTTGATCATACATAAGCAAAACAAATTTGTAAAGTCCTTAAAAAGAAATAATGTACAAGAACTATAAATATAGAAAGATCAAGCATGTTAGGTTGATCTTATGATATAATAGATAGGCGTGTCTGATTATCGATCACTGCACCAGAAATCGTAGTCTGCCAGGAGAGTCAAGGAAAAGTCTAAAGCTATCGAAACAGAATCGTAGTATGCAAGATAGTAGATCTCGGAGTTCATAGACTCCCAGAAGAGACGAGGAAGGATCGTAGTGTGTCGAGGAGAACTTTCTCAGAGCCATAGTCTGCTGAGGAAGTCATGTTCAGAATCGTAGAGACAGTTTGCCTATGAGCCGACTGAGTATCTGCCAAAGCTAAGTCAAGAATCGTAGACTACACTCAGAATCGTAGAGTCTACTAATCATACCAGAGGCAGAGATCATAGTCGAGCAGATCAGATAAAGATAACAAACACAACGACAGAAATCGTAGAGTATCAAGATCTGATGTCGGAGTCGTAGTGTCTGCACAACCAAAGCTGAATCGTAGAGTGCAGAACTAAGACCTCAACAGATGTGCTCACAATATCAAGGCAGAATTGTAGAGAAAATACGACTCTCAACGAATGAGCACTCCCAGAACATCCAAAGGAATGAAGTCTCTGGTTGGCACTGCATAGATACGTCCCACCTGAAGGAAACCAGAGAGCACTCAATTAATGGCGTGCAAGCTAATAGAAGATCTAAGCACCAACTCATTCAGCATCAAGATTGAGTTGTAAAGCCATTTGAGATGAAGTCTTCCACAAGGATATCAAAAGAAGACTTTTGTAACTGACCAAGAAAAGTCAGTAAGTGCAGTAGCTGTCAAGCAAACAAAAGATAACGATCTTAGAAGTTACCAGGATCGTAGTGTTTTCTAAACAAAGAAAGAACTGATGGAGTGTACACGGAGATACTGGTCAGTCTCTCAAGAACAAGGCTAAAGTGATTAAGCATGGGCCAGTCCATTGATGATATGTGAACGGGAGATCAAAAGGAGAAAACGAACTGAGCATGCTACAAATTTGAGATGTCTTGCTATTCAGAAGGGACCATAACAAAGAGTCAAGTCATCAGTATCTGAGAACAGTCGAGGCAAACAGAAGTATCAAAGCACTGCACAAGAGTAGGAAGAGGTGTTTCACATGGAGATCCAATCAACACTCCTCAAAATCGTAGTGTGGCCTCTACCAGTCAACAAGACACTACGATCAAGTCCATGAATACATGCATCAGAATCGTAGAGTTCGAATAGCTGAAGACTGAAGCATTGACAACAGTTCAATCTGAAGGGTAATATTCGAACAAGAGCTTATTGAGAGCATCGATGCAAAGACAACCTCTGATCGAGAAATTAGAAGGGTGAAATAAAGTCGTCGACCTGCCCAAGATATCAAAGTGACATATCTGACAGGGTTGGTGAAACAATAGACTGCAGTGTCAGGGAGTCAGAAAAAAAGATGTCATGTCACATCTGCAGTCTGCACCAAATAACTCGAGATCTGCGAAGAAATTTGAATAGCTTTCAACGGCTACTTTCCAACGGGAAGATTGGGAAGCAGTATAAATCAAAAGAGCTTCAAAGATCAAGAGTTGCTGATGATTGTGAAGTTACAGAATCGTTGAGTTGGTGAATGCTATTGTTAACTCTAAGAGTTCCATAAAAGATCAATAGAACAAGTCTCAGTTAAAGTGAGACTATCAAGGTGGAAGTGAAGCAGCTTTGAAGAAGGACTCAAACAGATCAAAGCTTCACTCAACAAAGATGAGAATGCCACTGAAGATGGCAGCCAAGCTGAGAGCCGAGAAGGCCAAGAAGATAGCATTCAGAAAAGTGGCTAAGTACAAGAAGATCAAGAGAGTCACTCTACGAATCACCATGAACCGAAAGCTAAAAAATGAACAAGTGTAGAATCATATCTGCAAAGTATTCAAGAAGGGTTCAGGGATTGCTAAGTGCCAGACAAAGTCTACTAAAAGCACAGAGACTTAGCAAACCCAGATGGTGATGGTGCACAGCTGATACCAGATGAAGATGAGCAGAAAAGAGTGAAGATCAGCTGCACCAAAGAAGATGTGGTCCAGACCCGAAGCAGAATGCAAAGAGGACCACATCAAGCTGCTAAGTACAGAAGATGTTCAGAGCTTAATAACATCTTAGCAGCTCAGCACCAACAACAACAACAATTACAACAATAAGAAGCTAGGGCCTGATGGGTCCTTGTCCGGAAGGACTAAATAAGGTTCCAATCCTGCTGGGCTTGAAGAGTTCCTAGGGAACTAGAGAAGTTCCAAGGCTGTTGGCCTTGAAGAGTTATTAGTGAACTTAAGTTCCAAGGCTGCTGGCCTTGAAGGAATCTTAGTGATTCAGGGTGCTGCCCTTCCTTAGTGGAAATCCTGCTAGTTGAAAGCAGAAGAGTGGATTAGGAGCTTGAGTCTCTGAACCACTTAAAATCCCTTGTGTCTTTTACTTTATGTCATTTACATTATGTACATTAATTAACTGCTATAACTGCTATGAATGTTATAACTGTTTACCACTGAAATAACTCTACGAACAATGTATGTACGATTATGAATATATCAATGAAGGGGATCTTTTACTTATTCTGCTGTGCTTGAAAAGATTCTCATGTTTGTCACATGCTAAATTATTAGCAATACAAAATAAATCAGAAAAGTATTGAAATTAAAAAGGATCTATTCAACCCCCCCTTTTAGATCTATTGTGCCTATTGGGAACTAACGATATATATATACACACACACACACAACTGTTATGTAATGTTCTGGGGTTTAGTGGTCAGATTAATTATATACTTGGATATGTATTTGCACATAAAACTTTTATGCAACACTATATAACATGCTATTAAAATTTGATAATCACACAACAATCTACCATCTTCTTATTATATTTTAATTTATTAATTACATGTATAAATTTATTATTAACAAAATGATTAATCCCGCCGCAAAGCGCGGGTTTGTATCTAGTTAGATTCCTAATTTTTAAAAATTAACTTATTTGTTATGAATAGTTATAATATGGATGTCCATTCATTTTCTATAACCTACATAACCTACATGAGCTATTCATTCTCCCTAATTAAGTTTATATTTATTTCATCCTCTTGGTTCATGTATTTGTGTAGCCTATAAATAGAGGCTCACTATCCATGTATTGTGGACTTGAAGAATAATAGAAAATCTTACTTCTTATATAATCTTATGCCCTCTCTAAAATTATAATATTATTTTCTTAATTAGTGTGATATACATTATCAAGAGAAAATAGAGATAACCAAACCGATATCCAAATCAGTACATACCCAACCTTGTATACTTTTAGATAAATTAAATAATAAATATGAACAAAAATAATAATAAGTACACTAAATGTGCACGATAAATATGAAAATCAAAAATATATAATAAGTACAATCAATGTGGAGAGATATTATGATCTTTTTTTTCTAGATTATGTGATAAGTATTATAAGATTGAGATTTTAACTTAATACTTGATCTACTTTCTCCGATGAGCAAATTTATCAAGGGATTAATGTTATGAACATAAATTATACACAAATAATTGTGCATTAACAGTACCAAAAAAAGAAGAAAAAAATGAAGGAAACAGACCTATTATTAGACATTTCACATATTTTCATTGGTATATATGCAATGAGTAAAGCTATGGACACAAATTATATTTAAAAATTTATGCACAAACAGTATAAAAAAAGAAAAAAAAATGAAGCCATACCTATCAATAGATATTTTAAACATATTTATTGATATGCAATACATGAGTCTTACTCTTTCTAAATAATTATTTATGCACATAGTATTATTTTTAGATTTCCTCCTCACCCCTTCTTCAAGCTACTTTTTAGGTGACTAAAATTTAAATATATCTTTAGATTTATTACACTATAAAAGCGTAGATTATCAAAAAAAAATAAAAATACCAGGACGGTCATAAAAATTTCCATGCATCATATTTATTACTATACAAATTCGTTAATGATTTACATACATAATTTACACTTTGTACCTATAAATATTGTGACACATGCCACATGTCGTAACGTAATTCGAAAGTAGTTCTCAAAGTTTAAGGCCAACCGCCGGATTGTTAACGTTTTTGGTCAATCGTCCCAACTCCACTCTTACTTTATTTTTAATTCGCTTGTTTTTGTTTTATTTTAATTTTAAAAAAAATGGTTGGATTGCATTTCCCTGTCTAAATTCTAAATTCTAATACCCAAATGCCAAAACCTGTGACATAGAAATTTAGAATATATCGATATTTAGTTTCTATCTCTATAATCTAATTAATAAAATCTATAGTACCTTTTAAATAATTTATAATATTTACTATTATATTGTTTATAATTAAAAAATAATATTTATTTTAAAATTTAAAAATATCACAACTTAATGTCAAGTCAAAACAAAAATCCTTTTGTGCAATTAAAGTATTACTATAATACTGGCACATCTGTCAAAATCTCATTTTCCTTTAAATGAAACCCTTTCCTTAAAAATGGAATAGAAACTGACATAATGCTTTAAATGTGGGTCAAAGTTGTGCTTTTTATTAATTTATGTAAATAATGTAATATAGATTGAGTTAACAGTATTAAATGAGAATTATCCAAGAGTTGTATTTGATTTTTTTAACTCAAATTTGAATTTTAAAATTAATGTAAATTTATATAATTTTGATTATTGTGATAGTTAACATTGTAAACTATTTAAAAAGTATTTTTGAATATAAATTTATTACTTTTAAAAACTTAAATCATAATTTAAAATTTTGTAAATTAACGTCTAGGATGAAAATTAAATATGCCTTCTTCTTTCTGCTTATTTTTTTGAACTATAGGGAGTAATACTTTACCTTAAAATTTTGTAAATTAAGTAGGATGAAATTAAATATACCTTAAATTATTTTTGAACAAAAGGGAGTAATACCTTCCCTTAAAGTCAAAAATTTTCAATGCAAGTTTACTTGACTATATATCAATATGAATCAAAGAAACTCCTCTAAATACAATACAACGCCGTGAAGCACGAATCCTCCGTTTTATGCGCTTCAACCCGAATACATGTCCCAAGTCAAACATAATCAACCAAATATAATTACATAAAGAGCTATAAATACATGCATTCGCATCATAATAATTAACCAAGATTTAGTAACCACCCTTGTGCTAACTGATATCAGATAATTCATAGTATTATTTAATAATGCATATAAATAAATTATGCAAAAATGAAAAATATAAATTCGAGTCCTTTGAATTCACAAAGTCTCCTTAAAGCAAATTTATTCCCCCACAGATGCTAAGGGTTAATTGAATAATTGCTTCCCAAGATAAAACGGATTTCAATTCTTAATTTGTAGCATTACAAAATTAAGAATTCATTGAACCAAAATTTATGTTATGTACTGAAACTATATGAACAAGAATGATGCATACATGAGAACTTACTGTAAAAATTAATGCAGAAACGGAACGGGAAAAATCCACTGCAGAACGGGGACTGTAGAACAGAACGGAATTATGCAGAAGTGAACGGGACGGGACAGAAAGGAACAGAACGGGATTATCTGCAGAACGGGTTTTTCAGAACGGGACGGGACAGAAAAAATTTCTAGAAATGGAAGGGATATTTTTGTATATCTTAAATGCTTTCCCCACACCATTTATTTATAGAAAAAGTTTACATGTAACCGCCGTCAAAACGACGTAGTTTCACAAAACCCGCCCGTCACGACAACGACCCGACCCGAGTCCACGACCCGACCCGAGTCAATTTTCTCATTCAAATCCCATTTCCAACAATCCCCCACATGAATGTAAAATTGGCTTTACAATATGCAAAATATGTTATGAATATGCAGACACTAGTTCGAGTACATGAGAAAAGATATTTCATCAGGTTAAGTAGCCTAGTGGCTTTGAACTTGCCTTAGTAAAATCTATCGGATTTACTCGGCTAATCAGTAGACTTGATGTCTTTGAACTGTCAGCTTTTTGTGTAAACCAAGACAATAAAATTCACAAAATATCTCTTCAGACATAATTGGTTCTCACGTTTGTGTTCATTTTGGCCTTGAAACACCTCTTGGTTCCGTAAGTATATTAGAGAATTCAGCCTTCATAATTCTCACAGAAGTGGCCCCCTTCTTACTCACGTAGGTGACTTCTATCACAAGAGTATCCTGCAATACCCCACTTGAACGCATTTCAAGATATAAAAGTCATTAAAAGCGTAACTTATCCTGATTCTCGCGGCAGATGTGCACTGTCTCATCTTAGGAATGGTTAGGAGTAAATATCTCCTCAGTGCTTTACTGAGTTCTACATAGTTCGGTTTGCCCATTGAACCTAGATCTTGGGATCTCCAGTCAGCTAGGTTGGGTTGCCACTAAGACGACTCTTATTTAAACAGTAGGCTTTAAACCCATTCCCCTCGATGATTTTTCCACTTGCTCTCTTGTTAAACCTTTCGTAAGCGGATCCGCAATATTATCTTTTGACTTTACATAGTCAATTGAGATAATTCCATTTGAGAGCAATTGTCTAACGGTATTATGTCTTCGTCGTATATGACGTGACTTACCGTTATATAAATAACTCTGTGCTCTTCCAATCGCTGATTGGCTATCACAGTGTATACATATAGCTGGCACAGGTCTTGACCAATTTGGAATATCCTCTAAGAAATTACGAAGCCACTCAGCTTCTTTTCCAGCTTTGTCTAACGCAATGAATTCCGATTCCATTGTAGACCTAGTAATACACGTTTGTTTTGAGGATTTCCAAGATACTGCTGCACCTCCAAGGGTAAAGACATATCCACTTGTGGATTTTGAGTCTTTATTGTCAGATATCCAATTAGCATCACTATATCCTTCCAATACTGCTGGATATCTTGTATAGTGCAGTCCATATTTTTGAGTATGTTTTAGGTATCCTAAAACTCTCAAAATTGCTTTCCAGTGATCTTTACCTGGATTACTCGTATACCTACTTAGCTTACTTACCGAATAAGCTATATCTGGTCTAGTACAGTTCATGACGTACATTAAACTGCCTATTATACGAGAATATTCTAGTTGTGATATGCCATCACCTTCATTTTTAGCTAGATGAAGATTTATATCAACTGGGGTCTTATTTAGAATTATATTATACTTGTTAAAATTTTCAAGTATTTTCTCAATGTAATGAGATTGAGATAATATAATTCAATCAGAAGTTCTAGAAATCTTGATTCCTAAAATTATATCAGCAATCCCCAAGTCTTTCATGTCAAATTTATTTGACAACATACGTTTTGTTGAGTTGATAACTTCATTGTTGCTACCCATGATTAACATATCATCCACATAAAGACAAACAATGACATATTCCTTTTGAGTGCTTTTGACATAAACACATTTGTCACACTCATTGATTTTAAATCCATTTGATAACATAGCATTATCAAATTTCTCATGCCATTGTTTTGGTGCTTGTTTTAATCCATACAAGGATTTAACAAGTTTATATACTTTCCTCTCTTGTCCAGGAGCTATGAAACCTTCAGGTTGTTCCATATATATTTCTTCATCTAATTCACCATTTAAGAATGCAGTCTTTACATCCATTTGATGTATTTCAAGTCTATTTAAAGACGCTATTGCTATTAGCATTCTAATAGATGTAATTCTTGTAACAGGTGAATAAGTGTCGAAATAATCCAATCCTTCCTTTTGTCTATAGCCTTTAACAACAAGCCTTGCTTTGTATTTATCAATTGAGCCATCAGCTTTCAACTTCTTTTTGAAGATCCATTTATACCCTAAAGGTTTTGAACCAGGTGGAAGATCCACCAATTCCCATGTATGATTTTGCATAATGGACTCAATTTCGCTATTTATTGCTTCTTTCCAATGAGAAGCATCTGGAGAGGATACTGCTTCCTTGTAGGTTCGAGGATCGTTTTCTAACAAAAATGTTAGAAAATCCGGACCAAAAGACGTTGAAGTCCTTGCTCTTTTGCTACGTCTAGGTTCATCCATTACAGACTCTTTGTCTATATTTCCAGGATTATCACTAGTAGCATCCAAAGGTCTTTTGTTCGAATTTGAATCATTATTTCCATTATATGGAAAAATATTCTCAAAAAATGATGCATTTCTTGATTCAATAAATGTATTAACATGAATATCGTTAATTTCAGATTTATGAACAAGAAAGCGATAAGCACTGCTGTTATTTGCATAACCAATGAAAACACAGTCAATTGTTTTTGGTCCTATCTTAACCTTTTTAGGTTTAGGAACCATCACTTTTGCTAAACACCCCCACACTCTTAAGTATTTATAGCAAGGTCTATGACCTTTCCATAATTCATAAGGGGTTTTGTGAGTTTTCTTATGAGGCACTTTGTTAAGAATATAATTGGCAGAAAGCAAAGCTTCCCCCCACAAATTCTGTGGTGCTCCAGAACTGTTCAACATAGCATTCAACATTTCTTTTAATGTTCGGTTCTTGCGTTCAGCAATACCGTTAGATTGAGGTGAATAAGGAGCTGTAGTTTGGTGAATAATACCATGAGTAGAGCAAATCTCTTCAAATGGTGATTCATATTCACCACCTCTATCACTTCTTATTGCTTTAATCTTTTTGCTAAGTTGATTTTCAACTTCATTTTTATAAAGTTGAAACATTTCTACAGCCTCATCTTTGCTTCTTAGCAAATATACATAACAATATCTTGTGCAATCATCAATAAAGGTTATGAAATATTTTTTCCCACCTCTAGTTTGCACAAACTTTAAGTCACATATGTCAGTGTGAATTAAATCTAGAGGTTCAGTTTTTCTTTCAACTGAGTGAAAGGGTAATCTTGTCATTTTTGATTCCACACAAATTTCACATTTATGTTTTAGATTAATATCAAATTTAGGCAAGAATTCTAAATTAATTAATCTACGCAAAGTATTATAATTAACATGTCCTAATCTAGCATGCCATATGTTTGAAGACTCTAACAAGTAAGCAGAAGAATTAATTTTATTATTATCAATAGACTTCGGTACAACAGTCATAACATTCATCTTAAAGAGCCCATCATTCATCTAGCCCTTTCCTACAAACATATCATTCTTAGTAAGTACAAACTTATCAGACACAAACACCAACTTAAAGCCATTCTTGCTCAGTAGTGACCCAGAAACTAGATTCTTGCGAATATCTGGCACATGAAGCACTTCATTCAAAGTCAGTTCTTTGCCAGATGTCATTTTCAGTATAATCTTTCCACGTCCTTGAACCTTTGAACTTGAGGAGTTTCCCATAAAGAGTTGATCATCATTTTCTACTGGTTTGTAAGTAGAAAACATCCATTTGTTGGAACATATATGGCGAGTAGCTCCAGTGTCCACGTACCACTCTTTAGGGTTTCCTACCAAATTACATTCAGATATAACTGCACAAAGGTTCATGTCTGAAACATCTTCAGAAAGCCTCTCCAGTTCTGTCACATTTGCTTGAGACTTTTGTTCTTTCTTGAACTTCTTTGGCTTGCGACATTCATTTGATTTGTGTCCAGGAATACCACAATTGAAGCATTTGCCTTTGAATTTCTTCTTGGCCTTGAAAGCTTCTTTGCCTTCACGCTTCCTTTTGTTGTTGTTTGGCCTTTGTTCTACAACATTTGCCTTGGCTTCAATGAAATTCTTCCCACTTTTCTTCTCAGATCCTCGATTGTCCTCTTCAATCCTTAGTCGCACGATCAGTTCTTCAAGATTCATCTCTTTGCGTTTATGCTTCAGATAATTCTTGAAGTCTTTCCACGATGGTGGAAGTTTTTCAATCATTGCTGCAACTTGGAATGAATCACTTAATGACATTCCTTCAGAATGAATGTCATGCAGAATTACTTGTAATTCTTGAACCTGAGTGATCACTGCTTTAGAATCTATCATTTTATAATCTAGAAATCTACCGACTATGAATTTTTTCAT
Organism: Panax japonicus; assembly: GCA_020205505.1. NCBI lineage: Eukaryota > Viridiplantae > Streptophyta > Magnoliopsida > Apiales > Araliaceae > Panax > Panax japonicus. The sequence continues at coordinate 55,184,570 of CM035098.1, read as the reverse complement.
GCCAGCATCTTCAGTTTTATATTTCTTGTCTAAAGATTCCCATAATTCTTTTGCAGTTTGGATTGTACAATACACATTATACAAAGTATTATCTAATCCATTCATCACATAGTTCCTGCAAAGAAAATCTGCATGTTTCCATGCATCAACAGCAGCCACCTTCTCTTTGTCAGTTTCCCCTTCAACAAGAGTAGGACAGTCCTCTTGTAAAAATCGAGCCAAGTTCAACGTGGTGAGATAGAAAAGCATTTTCTGTTGCCAACGCTTGAAATCAGTTCCATTGAACCTTTCAGGCTTTTCTCCATGAGACATACTCACGGCAGGAATGGTGCTTGTAGAAGCCATTTCTGTTATACAAATAAAGACTATTGTCAATAGACAGAAACAAATTTCTGTTCGTACAAGATGTAACAATAATATATATTAGCAATAAAAATAAACTGTTATTTGAATTTGAAAACAATAACAGAATAGTATATATTAATATGTAAACAATTTTCTGTTTACATAAAACACTATTACACATACAGAATATATATAAACAAAATATTATATATACTATTATAACATGTAATATTTATAAACATATAAACATGTAATTTATTAACATGTAATATAAACTGTTAAACAGAGTAACATGTATATTCACATGCAATTAAATAGAATAACAGAATATTATTTAGTAACATGCAACAAATATTCTGTTAATATTATAGAATACTATATACACAAAAATTGAACAACAGAAATGTGCAAAAAAATTTAACAACTCTGTTTACTATTTCTTTATAGAATCAAATAATGCAAATAATGAACATACGTTAATTAATATACAGTTAATATTTTCCAACATGCTCGCAAAAAAAAAAAAAAAAAAACAACTAACATAACTATTACTAACATACAACTATTAATACAAAATTAATTAATAAATATACTAACATGATGTCATTTTGTATAATATTCTAACATACAACTATTACTGTAATATATTCATACATTACAGAATATGCTTGTCTAACAAAATTGTTATCCGTATTTTTTTTTTCCTTCAGAATAACTTATATTACTATGTATATTATATAGTAATATAACATGTAAAGAAATAACAGAATATACATGCAAACAGTGTATAACATGCAATTACAGACTGCAAAACAAATCAAAACGAATACATAAGGGAATTCATGCAAAATACATATACATTGACATGCAATTACAGAATATATTATTATTATTAATATGCAGTCAATATATATACGGAATAAATATATATATATACAAAAAAAAAATATTTGTTATATATATAAACCAAATAAAAACCTTTTGAAAAACAGTTCAGCACATTGAATCTAATTAATATTCAATTCTTAACCTTTTTCCAGAATCATGCATTAATAATACAAGTATACATCATTTAAAATTTATTTATTTATTTATTTATTTATTTATTTATTTTTTTTATGCAAACAAAACATAAAATCATATATATATTAACAGTGAACTAATATTCTGTTAAAACAATTTCCTATAAAACAATTTACATATGGTTTAAGCCATTTTTTTTTTCCACATAAACTACCCTCCAACGGTAATAGATTAAACAATCAGAAATTTTGGTTTGCAAAAAAAAAAAACAGATAATGATTGTTATACATGCAACGGTAATAAAAAGTTTAACATGAATTTATTTCCAGAAGTTTAACATGAATAAAAAGTTATTTGAATTCTCCGAATGCTCCCCACTAACACAGAAGAATAATTCATGTCATGTTTGTATAATATATATATATTATATATATTGCCTCATATAAATTTATTTCCAGAAACAATTTTCTTATTCACATCAACAATTTTCTATTCCCATAAACAATACTATAATTACAGAAAATTTAAATTTGCTTTAAGATTGTTATCAGATAATTCATAGTATTATTTAATAATGCATATAAATAAATTATGCAAAAATGAAAAATATAAATCCGAGTTCTTTGAATTCACAAAGTCTCCTTAAAGCAAATTTATTCCCCCACAGATGCTAAGGGTTAATTGAATAATTGTTTCCCAAGATAAAACGGATTTCAATTCTTAATTTGTAGCATTACAAAATTAAGAATTCATCGAACCAAAATTTATGTTATGTACTGAAACTATATGAACAAGAATGATGCATGCATGAGAACTTACTGTAAAAATTAATGCAGAAACGGAACGGGAAAAATCCACTGCAGAACGGGGACTGTAGAACAGAACGGAATTATGCAGAAGTGAACGGGACGGGACAGAAAGGAACAGAACGGGATTATCTGCAGAACGGGTTTTTCAGAACGGGACGGGACAGAAAAAATTTCTAGAAATGGAAGGGATATTTTTGTATATCTTAAATGCTTTCCCCACGCCATTTATTTATAGAAAAAGTTTACATGTAACCGCCGTCAAAACGACGTAGTTTCACAAAACCCGCCCGTCACGACAACGACCCGACCCGAGTCCACGACCCGACCCGAGTCAATTTTCTCATTCAAATCCCATTTCCAACACTAACTAGCTACATTTGCAATTACTGTCCTCACCCCCCCCCCCTCTCTCTTCATTTCATTTTCTCTTTCCAAAACTTCACCACAATATTATATATATACACACACATATATGTTTATAAATAGGACAAAAGCAGCAGCAGCAGCCCAATTAATTCATTCTTCCAGTTGATTGTTTTAAGCAGAGAGCACCTGAGGTATTACTTTGTGAATGTTCTAACATTTAGTCTTCTCTGTTCTTCTTCAATTACTTATGATTTCATTTATCCTCTTTGGCCTTTCTTCTTCAACTTTTTTTGGGTAACCCTTTATGTTTTCTTTAGTATGAAGTTACACCAAGGAATCAAAAGTGCAGTTAATTTTTTTTTTTTTTGTATTGATGATTATTTGCAGGTTTGCATTGAAAATGGGAAAGGTGGGCCGGGAGAAGCAATGGAGAAGGCCTGTGGGGTTCTTGGGAATCCTGTTTCAATTGTTCTTGCTTACTGAATCCACTGTGAGAAGAGAGTTAGGTTCTTTCCCATTTCTTGCTTTTATCTATTTATTTGTATATATATGTATGTATGTATATTCCTGTACATAACGTGTGTATATATATATATATATATATATATATATATATATATATATATATATGTCGACCGTTTTTTGGGCTATAACAACGATTTCACCCGTCGTTATAGCTATTCTGGTATATGGCGACAGTTTACCGTCGCTATAGCTCAAAAAATCTGTCGTCATAGCCCTACTGTGTAATACACAGCTGTATATATATATATATATATATATATATATATATATATATATATATATATATATATATATATATATATATATATATAGCTCTATTTGAGAAAAATGTATGTACACATGTGTATTAGACAGTAGGCTATGACGACGGTTTTTTGGTCTATAACGACGATTTCACCCGTCGTCATATCTATTATGGGCTATGGCGAAAGTTTACCGTCACTATAACCCAAAAAATATGTCGTCATAGCTCTACTATGTAATACACAACTGTATATATACATATAACTCTCTCTCTATATATATATAGTTATGTTAAAATACATGGGAGCGAAATATCAGGAGCATTAAAGAGTTGTCTAGATTTGTGAATGCGTGTTATGGTAATCTGGTATTATGCTGCAAAAAGTATGGTGTGAAGGAGATACACCATAATATTGGAAAACGTGTGTGAAAACAAATTATTGGAAAATTTTAAGATCGTTCTTTTACTTATTCTTCTTTCCAAAATCAGAGTCCAAGTCTTTATGGCTTATATTCATTGCCCAAAATTTTAAATGTCATGGGGTGAATGAATATTCAAGGTAATTCTGAAATGAAAAGTCCTGATTATGGGTTAGCGACCATGTCATGGCATATTAGGTGAAGAAAATTATGTACATACGTAAGAAAAGAAAATTTGTGATGAACAGAGTGCCCTGTTTCTGTCTCCCATGGCAAATTTGTTATATAACATAGAATTAAGGTTGTGTTTGGATCTTAGAAAAAGAGACTGTCTTAATGAAAAGAAATCTAGTTATCTATATTTCTACAAAGTTTAATATCAATAACAATATTAAAATATAATGCAATAAATGGCTAAAAACCCTGCAATAGATTATTTTATCCGTTCTAAAATATAATATCATTATTGACTTTTTAAAGTCAACTAAAAACATATTCAAATTCAAAATTAACATGAACTCTTCTAATTTTAGTCAATACAATTATGAATATCGTAAACTATCTCAAACGTATTACTCATTATAAAATTTATTTATTCGTAGTATTTAATGCATCATCTCAATTTTGAGTTTAAAAATTTATAAAATTAACTTTCAAAAGTCAATACCCAATACTATGAGTATAAATGAACCATATCGAGTCAAATATTGAGTTGTTCAGATTTGATTCATAAATTTATCGAGTTTGAAATAAGGCTTGATTGAGGTTAATTTAGCTACCGAATTCAGCACAATCTCAAATCGAACCCGAATAGTTTGAACTATTAGAACGAATATGATCAGAGTATCAATATGAAATTATAATTTAAAAATACTTGACTAATTTATTGAATTTTAAAATTTAATTATATTTAAATTGTTTATCGAATCAAACTTAAATATTTTTTATCAAACGAATGCAAATTAATTGCGAACCGTTTGGTTTTTCTTTTTTCACTTGATTCTTTCCCTTTTTGTGGGGTACATATGGGAACTTTTGTATCTTCTTTTTTTAGAATATTGCTAGAATATTTTAGATATTATTATTATTATTAGTTGAAGATTTGATATTTTTTTTATATTAGGTATGTAGTTATCAAGTTCTGTGGGCCCAAGTTAGATTATTCCTATATATAAAAACAATTATTATTATTTTTAAGTAAGAACCGACTATTCAATATAATTTTCTCTTCATATTTTTTCACATATATTATATTTTCTTATCATTTGGCTCGGCAATATAGCTCAATTGGTGGAGTTCCATTCTTGTAATTGGGTCGAAGTAGGCCTGACAAAATATGATTATGGATTAGTTTTAGTTTTCAAAATATGGTTATGGTTCCATTTAAGAACTAAAATCATATTAAACATTTTTAATATGGGTTGTGTGGGTTGGAACTATATGGTTATGCTTCAAAACCATATTAACCATTTTAAGATATTTTGACTTTTAAACAAAACTTTTGGAAAATGAAATTGTGACCGTCATAATTAAATTAATTAAGTAATAATATGATATAAAAATTATTAATATAAATAATAAAATGCTAAAAAACTATACTAATAAAATTTTAAACAAGTAGTACTCCATGATCGTCATATATTTTTATTAATTATGTAAAATTATGTTTGAAATATTTTAATTATTGGTGATTTATTTGAATTAATTATTTAAATTTATTATACTTTCACCCTAATTAAGATTATATAAATTGATAATAAGGATAAAATAATAAAATATTATATTCAGACCTATTATAAAAATTGATTATCAATCAACTCTTTTATATTTAATTATGACTATCGGCTATTTTTGTAAAATTAAAAATTATAAAAATTCCGATTACTTCCCTCCTTTGAAGTCATTTTTTTTGGTTAAAAAAAATTCTTATTCGAATTGCAGAAGGATATCGAAGAACAACTTCGGGGACTCCACTCCATGTAAACCAGTGCAGCTTCATCTATTGGATGATCATGTAAAAACACTACATGAACAAAGATTTTATCCTATACTATTATTTTAGTCAGCAAATGTCCTAATTAATTTATCGCAGGTTGTGGTGGACAATGGACTGGCCAAAATCACTTTCTCAACTCCTGAGGGTATGATAACTGGGATACAATACAATGGAATTGACAATATATTGGAAGACAAAAATGAAGAATCAAACAGAGGGTAATTAATTAATACTTTAAATTTTAGTAACCAATTGTCAAATTATAGAAAATATGGGAATGGTTAGCATGAAGTTAACTTTGGTCAATTGACCAATACAGCGTCGACATGCAGACCGGGAGGTGAGCTATCTCTGCGTGTCAGCACTGTATTGATCAATTGACCAACTTACCATGAAAAACTTCATGGTTACCGAATACAGAAAATATTATCATCAATATCTTGTGCATTTATTATATGTGCCTAGTTGAAATACACCCAACTCAGCATATGAATTATTTACGTTTAATGATCGAATTAACATTTAAATTTTAGGTATTGGGATATCGTTTGGAGCAATCTAGAAAATCCTAAAGACAATTTTGACAAGTAAGTTCTTCATATTCTTTCTTAATTAAAAATATTTTCGCAATAAAAATTTCAGTAGAGTAGTATCTAAAAGAACACAATTTATTTTGTGGGTTAAGTGTGAAAAAATTAAATTATGTTTTTAATTAACTAAACTACTTAAGTTGCTATTAATCAGGCTTGAAGGAACACGTTTTAAAGTTATAATGAAAGATGAAGATCAAGTAGAGATTTCATTTACAAAAATATGGACACCTTCACGTCATAGCCCCAGACCTCCACTCAATATAGACAAAAGGTATTGTGTAAGTTTTATTTATGTGCTTTTTTAATCAAGAAAATGATAAATGCTGTAACATTAATTTTTTGTTTATTTAATTAGGTATATTATTCTTCGAGGCATTTCTGGTTTCTACTCGTACGCAATATTTGAGCGTCTAGAAGGATGGCGTGACATGATCATATACGAAGGGAGAATTGCATTCAAGCTTCAACAAAAATTGTATTAACACAAACTAGCACCATATCTTTCATTTTTAGTATATGTACTTAATAAAATGTCCTTTCTTTAATGTATTTGGGCGTCGATTAAGACAATTTTATTTTACTTTTTTTTATTAAAAAAAATGTATAAAAAAATAAATAAGTTTAATGATGATTTAAATGTTGGCCGATTAGGTTTCGGTACATGGCGGTGTCCGATCGACGACAAAGGATTATGCCAACGTTTAAAGACCGTGAGAAGGGAAAACCGCTTGCCTACCCAGAAGCTGTGCTATTATCAAATACATCAAGTTCATTTCTTAGAGGAGAGGTAGGCGTCTACGATCCCGCTACAATCTTTATCAGTATGATTTAGATGAAATACTTTTTTTTTTGCTAAATAAATAATTTGCATGACTTAGTGTAAAATGTGAAATAAAATGTCACGTAAAATTATTGACATGTTGCATTCTTTTCTCTTTATAATTTACGTTGGAATTAGGGAAAAGAAGTAATTTATTTCTAAACCAACATAATTGATTATTTATTATACTAATTTATATATGGATTCATATATAAGTAGTTATTATGATTTTTGTAGGTGGATGATAAATATCAATATTCAGCTGAAAATAAGGACAACAAGGTGCATGGATGGATATGCTCCAACCCTCCGACTGGGTTTTGGATGATCACGCCAAGTACCGAGTTCAGGGTTGGTGGACCTCAGAAGCAGGACCTTACTTCTCATGCTGGCCCAGTAACTCTTTCTGTAAGTATTACCAATACTTTTCCAAAATGTAATTATTACCTAGCCCATAAAAATTTAACTTACAATCCTAATTAAGCCCACTTACCATCAAGCTTGAGAGCAAATTCTATTCACAAAAAGATACCATTAAATTTAAAAGAGTATATGATTCAAATTTCACCAGTTGCATAAATAAAAGATGCTTTTGGGGAGAGAACTGAGAAGTCCGCAAGTCAGCAAAGACATTGATACGGGAGTGGTTAGCATGAAGTGAACTTTATGGTAAGTTCACTTCATGCCCAATAAAGTTCTGACACATAGAGGGGAGGGTGATCTCTCAGTCTGCGTGTCAGCACTGTATTGGTTACCATGGAATTCACTTCATACTAATCGGATCCCATTGATACACATGTTTGGAAATTAACTTGACACGAAAGTTTAAATAATTAGGTCTTATGCCTATATATAAAATTTTAGCTAATTAAATTATTTATCCGATGTGGAACATATTCTAAAACCTCGTTCTAATGTGCGGCCATTCATGTTCAGATGTTCTTTAGTACTCATTACGCGGGAAACTCATTGGGACTAAATTTTAGTGAAGGAGAGCCATGGAAAAAGGTTCTTGGCCCTGTTTTTATCTATCTAAACTCTGTTTCATCTGGGAAGAGTCCCCTTACCCTGTGGCAAGATGCTAAACAACGGGTACTCCAAACTTCAACCATTTTTTACTTACAAGTAATCAAACAATAATCAGTGTTTCATATCTCTTATTCTAATTAACCACTTTAATTTGAATTAGATGATCATAGAAACCAAAAGATGGCCATATGATTTCCCACGTTCAGAAGACTATCCTTATGCCAATCAACGAGGCACAGTTGGTGGAAGGTTATTAGTCCGCGACAGGTACCTCATGACAGGCAACCCGAGTCTAATGACAGGCAACTTTGCTTATGTGGGATTGGCTCCACCGGGAGACGTAGGATCATGGCAAACAGAAAATAAGGTTATCATTTGTCAAAAATGAAAACAATCAAATCTTAATTATAGAGAAATTCTTACTATTTTATTATTATTTTTTACAGGGTTATCAGTTTTGGACAAAAGCTGATGTTGATGGGTACTTCTTGATTAAAAATGTTCGTGCTGGGAACTATAGCTTATATGCTTGGGTGCCTGGAATTATTGGTGATTACAAATATGAATATTATATCACCATCAAACCAGGTTTGAAAGCTTTCTTGTTTATTGTAAAAGTAGAATATGATTTTGAAGTTTTAGATAGGTCAATTGGATTAATTTATTATTACTACCAACTATTTAAGCTCATTATTAGCCGGTTATTTAATTTCATAAATTATGTTTTCTAAGAACATTTTATGATGGATTTTAATCCTCTTTAATTTGAAGAATCAAATGATCTCAGAAATGATACCAAACAATCTATGATGCGAAAAAATAATCTCTGAGTGTTAAATTAGTACAAATAATCATATCTCATTTGTCGTAACTTTTTTACTTCTAACCAAGAAAATAGGGTTATGATATTTATACAGGAAGTAGAAGGGGATTGGGTAATCTTGTATATGTTCCTCCAAGAAATGGCGCTACCCTTTGGGAAATTGGCTACCCTGACCGTACTGCTGCTGAGTTCTTCATTCCGGGGCCGAACCCAACTCTTATGAACAGATTATATGTCCAACATACTACAGAAAAGTAATTAAACATTTTTCAATATAAGCATTTATTTGCTCTCCTCCTATTTCAATTAATTTCATTACATATATAAATCATACTCAAAATTTACCATATACTTTTTATATACAGGTTTAGGCAATATGGATTATGGGACCGTTATAGCGATTTATACCCCAAGGAAGATCTAGTCTACGACACTGGTGTTAGCAACTACCGCATAGACTGGTTCTTTGCTCATGTTAACAGGTGTTTATTACACTTGCTTTTATTTTGAGCCTTCGGTTTAAATTATTAATAGTGGAGTTGCTTATTACAACCTAACCTTACATTGCAGGAATTTAGGAAATAAAACATATGTACCGACCACGTGGAAAATTTTATTTGACCTTAAAGAGTTGGACAAGACTGGAAATTATACGTTATGGTTGGCATTAGCATCAACCAATTTAGCTGAATTACAAGTAAGGAATATATTCCATTGTTAACTCTAAATGAAACTCAACCCACTTAGTAATTTCTTACTTGTATTAATTTACCAACTAGTTATAACTCAAGTGCTATCATTTTCTTTTTAACATAATAATTTAGTCACATAAAACAAAATATTTAAAAAATGTGGTTGATCTTGCCAGAGCAAAAATGATGTTGTCTAAGCATTCAGTATCGTGTAAATAACTAAATATAAGTGTCAATATCCGTCATTATCAAATTTGCTTTGGCAATATCAAACGCCTTAAAAATATTAATATTGCAACAAAGAACTGTAAGACTCTTTTGTTACGAGTAGACAAATCAGTTACCCATGCACATCAGTCATTAAGTTTACTCTTTGGCATGTTTTTGTCACAAAAATGAATGCGAGTTTCATATAGCTCTATAATGTGCAATTATATTATTATTTTTCTTGATTAATTTTGAATTTGTGTGCCTAAGGTTCGGATCAACGACCAAGATGCCAAAGTCCCTCACTTTACAACAGGGCTTATAGGCAGGGATAATGCAATTGCAAGGCATGGGATTCACGGGTTATACCATTTATACAGTGTTGGTGTTTCAGGATCTCTGCTTCAAATTGGAAAAAATACAATCTTTCTAACGCAGCCAAGACGCGGTGACCCTTTCATAGGAATCATGTATGACTATATACGTTTAGAACAGCCACCGGGTAGAAATTAATTTATAGGTCATGACATTTATTTGTTACCCCACAATGAAAGGAAAAAAGCATACAAATTGTTTACAGCATAAAAAAATTTTATTCGTTTAGCAGCAAGGCCAATATGTGACTATGTATATATTTAGGCTATAGGAAATATATTTTTCTGATGGTAGATTTTCCTATTGGAAAATTATTTTATTATTATTTATTAGCTTCTATTTTAGGTGGCATTGATTAATATTTTGTTTAGATATATTTAGGTGCATTTTACAGTTTACACCTGGTTTTGACCCAATTTTTTTTGTTGTAAAAAGTTACATTTCTCATGTGTGTGCATAAAAATACACACATATATATTTATGCAATTATTCTTATACAATTAAATATAATAACCCAAAATTGAATGACATTTTGGTTCCAATTAATATTATGGTGCAAAGTTGATTCGTTTTGCTGTCAAAATCTTAACTTTCATGGGTTATATATATATATATATATATATATAGAAAATTTCAAGAGCAGAACTTAAAAGAGCAGAAGTCCTTAAAAGAGTAGAACTAGTTAAACAACTCCCGTATTTTTTCTAAGCTCCTATCTCCTCGATAAGAAACCAGAAGAACCAAGCCTTAGATAGAAAACTCCCGCGTTTTTTTCGGAGCTCCTCTCTCCTCGATAGAAACCAGAAGAACCAAGCCCTAGATAGAAATAAAGAAGCCCCAAATTAGAAGATCCAATCCCTAGAAGTCTTCTCAATTGAATGAAAGGGAGCAGAAGAACCAAGCCTAGAAATAAACCAGCCCCAAATCGATTCTTCTCAATTTCTTCTCCAAATCGGGATTCGAATCGGTAATCACGTTCTTTATTTGTCTAATTTCATTTTTTGTTGGGTTTTATTTGAAGTTATTTAGGTCATCTTTGTCTCAATTTCTTTGGATTTTTTTGTCTATACGAATAATAATGGTGTTATTGAAGTTCTTATCTTTTTTTCACTATTTGAAGTTATCGGATTACTTGCTACTTAAGCAATATATGACAGCACAAACAACACCCTTTTGGCTAGTATTTGATCCCAAAGTGCAATATTTATTTATTCCATATTTATTGAAGTCCTTATCTTATGATTATTATCTACTAACAAAGTAATTAGTTCCTAGGACTGCAATTTAAGTGGTAGGTGTTTTTCTTTTTCTCTTTATAAATTCAACTTGGTTGTGGCACATACATAATTCTGTTGGTGATAACTTCCTATTAGATGATGTCTAATTAATTTCTAAACTCCAATTAAAACCATCAGTTGCCTACTCAACCACATGTTGGATGCTAATAAATGGCTACACCAAGTAGCGGTTGACAATTTAATAATTTTGGTCAAATGCACCAAGCAAAGCAACAAGACTCCAAGCAACCGGTTAAATGGAACTCCAAGCAAGCTTTGATCTTCCAATTTAATTTAATAATGACCAAATATGCAAGAAACAGAGTCGCTACTAGGTGTAGCGGTCGCCTTTTTTTAATATAAAATGTAAGACCCCAACTTTTTATAAATAAAATTGAATTTTTTCTATTTATTATTCTGAAATAATAAGGTAATAATTTGATATAATGCTTTAGTTATGGGTGAAATATGCAAATTTTGCAAAATAAGCCAGTAGTTATAAAATATTCATTGTTATCGGGGAATATTCGTTTGGTCGTGGAATATTTTTGTTGTCGGGGAATATTCGTACGACGGTGCATCCATTTGTGGGCCCCATAACGAAAAACGGTCGGAGGAAGAAAACGACAAGTTTAAGATTTTATAAATAACGGCGTAGTTGTTACCGTTAACACTGTTGAAATACCTGGTGGTTAAAATATAGTAATACGCACGGTTGCACAGTAGCACACGGTATTGCACAGTATTTTTGGATTATTGATTCTTACGTAAGAAGGCACTACTCAATAATTATTGTAGTAATTACTGTTCAATATTTTATTTTATTGATTCAATAATTACTACGTTGATATTTTATATTATTGTTGTTTCAATAATTGTCACTGCACGGTATTTCCATTATCAGATCAATAAGTCATATTATTTGAATAATATTATCAGATAGCATTATTGATAATGTCTAAGGAAGTTCTGTTTAGGAAAGGGGTTTGGTCACCTAATTGCGCGCCAGTAAGGAGAAATCCTTATCGGAAAGCCCCCTCTTTCTTGGGAACGACCTGGTTGTCATTATTGTGATTCTGTAATATTATTTGTGAATTAATTATTGATTTATATGATAAAAAAATATTTATTTTATGTGGATATAAATGAAGGAATTAATGTTAAGGTGTTTTATCAGTATTTTGTCAAAATTGAGGTATTAAAATTCATCCGTATGTGAATTTCGGTCACTTTCTGTTTGAAATTTGGAAACCTTTCTTCTACAAAGTTGTAAAAACTTAAATTTCCTATGGAAATGACATAGAATTCGTATTTTTCTGATAAAAAGACTATTTATTATGAATTATTGAAGTTTCAGAAATAAATATTTTTATTAAAAACATGGGTGGGACCCACTTTTGGTTGTTGTAAAAAATTGCTGAATTTGGTGGGCCCCACTTGTGGAGTGCTGATTTTTGGTCAAGTGGCGTGTGGAAAATTTTTTATAAAATATTATTTTATTAAATTTTAGTCTGTTTTGGCGTTCTGGCATTTTCCTATAAATAGGGTGCTAAGTTAGAATTGAAAATCACAACAGAATCAGAAGTTTTCTCTCTCTATAATATCGAGCATATTTTTGTGAGTAATTAGATACTTTGAGAGTTGCTATCCAGTGCAAGTTTATTTCAGCATTATATCCGATATTTCAACTAGAAGTACTATTATTTTGAGGTAAGCGATGTTATTTTCTTCGTAAATAATATTATTTCTTTTAATATCATTATACCAAAATATTGGTATGAATTTTATTGTGAAATTTTTACCTTTTCATGTCAAGGTTACTATTTACGTATACGGTATTTTTCATGTATGCATTATTCACGAATACGACACTATTTACAGAAAAATCAAATTTTCTCTTCTTTGTCCAAGATGTCTATTATGGTTACTATCTTTGATTGTATCTATGTTTTGATCTTCATTCTTGAATTTTACTCCACTATGATTTATTATGGAGTATTTTTGAACTTGGATTATCTAAAGTACGAATTTCTAATCTTTGTCATTTTACCTCACTGGATTCGTTTCTTTCAAATATTTTTCATCATCCTCAGTCCTAAATGATGATATATCTGAATATCTTTGGCCTGTAGTGCAAAGATAAATGATTACCTAATGAATATCTTTCGCCCATGGTGCAAAGTTGGACAGGTGTTGAGATGAACATGACCAACTGGTGATATAAATGAATATCTTTGGCCCGTAAAACAAAGATGAATATTTGGTTCAAGATGTATATTGATTGTTGTTACAGGGATAAAATATTGATTATGAATTTTTAAATCATAGAAGATAGTAGATTTCATTCTCTACTTAACTCTTCTAATGAATTTTTATTTCCCCTGCGAATATTGATCTAAAACTTGTTGTCCATTATATTTTATCTAATTTATTTAAGGCTAACGATAATTTGTTCTACATTATCTTAGTCATAATATTCTTTACTAGGATAGTTGAGCTCACCCTTTTCCTTTTTATTCTATTTTTCTTCTCAGGAGGCAAGAATGTAGCGTGAACTAGTCGGGGTATAGAGTGATGTTTCAAGATAGTTGTTTTAGTAGTTCTCATTATTTTGTAAAATAGTGTATCAATAATTATAATGAGGACTTTATTTGAGTGTGGATATTGTCTAGAAGACAATATCTGTATTTAAACTCACAGTATATGTGTTGTCATATTTTGTACGATAATTGTAATAATAAAGTTGTAGTTATTTTCTGTACCATATATTTGGCGACTCAGAATAGGTTGTGTGGACCTATTTTGGGGGCGTCACATAAAATATCACTAAGCCACTACATGGTGTTGCAACTTGGTTACTATGAATAGTGTTCTGACAAACGGTTGCCATGGATTGAATCCATATATAAATATATATATATATATATATATATATATATATATATATATATATATATAGAGTCCGGATCTGCCGCGGACTCATTTGACAGACTAGCAAACGAACTAAAGAAAAAAATAAACACGCGGGTTGCTGATATGGCTGGAGCGGGTAGTGAAATATGGGTTAGCTATAATAGACACACAAAAAACCCCTTTCCCAACTCAAACTCTCTCTAACTATCCTCTCTCTCTCAATGCCTCTCCAGTGATTTCTCGGTTCGCGTCAGAAAGGTTCTCCGATTTCTCCGATTTCGTACCAAATCTGGCGAGTTCTCTCCCTTTATACGAAGGTAAAACTGAACTTTTTCCTATTTAGTTGCATTTTTAGCTTTCCATTCGAACCCAAGACTTGGAAAGAAAATATGGTTTAATTTCTGGGTAGGATTTGACAAAAATGAGATATAATCGGTAGTTGATTTCTCCATTGAATGTCATTAATTTGTCAAAAATTGGTTCAATTTCTTCAATTTTCATTGGTTCTTTCACAATCTGCGGCTTTTATTTCAATTAGTAAGTATTGTTATGAGTAATTTGTGAACTACATTTATAGTTTTGATTTGGTTGTTTTGAGAAATTTCATGGATTTATCCTTTATTTATCATATATTTAGTTCTGGTTGCTGATAAAATTTAATAGATTTGCCTGATTATAACCAAAGTAATTTGAACCAAAGTAACAAAGTCTCAAATCAAGTGTAGTAGATATTGCAAATTGGCCTACAAGTCTAGGGTTCCCATGAATGTTGAACACAATGGTAAAAAGGGAAGAATTTCATCCCATTCCAAATCAATACTCAGTTTGTATCACATTGATTATTATCTTGAAACCATGTTACAAATATGGAATATATGGGCAACACAAAGATATTACAATTTTTTTTCCAAATCATTCTTTATACTTGTTAGAGTGGCCTATTGTAAAACCCCAAATTTTACGAATAAAGATTTCATTTTTCTCGAAATATTTTTTTGAATAATATGGTGTGGATTTGAGATAATGTTATAGTTGTGGGTAGTATTTATAAATTTTGCAAAGTATGCAAGTTGTTATATAGTATTCGATTGATCGAGGAATATTTTTTTTGTCGAGAAATATTCGTACGACGGTACAATCATTGGTGGACCCCACAACGGAATTATTATCGGATTGGGAAAACGACAAAAATATTTTTATGAAAATAACGGCGGAAGTTTTACCGTTAATATTGTTGAACTACTCGGTAGTAAAAGTACAGTAATATGCGTGGTTGCATAGTAGCACACGGTATTGATTATTGATTCTTACGTAAGAAGTCACTCAGTTTTATTCAATTATTGATACGGTAATTGCTGCATAGTGTCTCACGTTATTTGATTCAATTATTGTCGATATTTTATATATTATTAAATCAATAATTGAGATGACAGAGTTAATAATATTATTATTTGCAATATTAACGATGTCTAGAAGTTCTGCCAAGGAGAGGTTTGGTCACCAAATTGCGCGCCAATAAGGAGAAATCCTTATTGGAAAGCCCCCTCTTTCCTGGGAACGACCTGGTCGATTAATATTGTGAATTATAATAATGATGATAAATATTGTTAAATATATTGAGCTGTCTTTTTATGAAGTCACGGAAGTTTATATATATATATATATATATATATATATATATATATATATATATATATATATATATATATATATATTGTTTTATTAGTATTATTAATGTAATAAAACAGAAAAGCTTTTTATATAAAACAGAATACTTTTATAAAGTTATTTATTTTATTAGACTATAAATAGAATATATTATATTCTATTATGCATATTGTTTTGCATAGTAAAATCTTTTTATAATAAAATACTTTTATAAAGTTGTTTATTTTATTAGACAATAATTAGAATATATTATATTTTATTATGCATAATGTTTGCATAGTGCATGCATAGTGTTTGCACAGTAAAATCTTTTTATATAAAACATAATATTTTTATAAAGTTATTTGTTTTATTAGACAATAATTAGAATATATTATATTTTATTATGCATAGTGTTTGCATAGTGCCTGCATTGTGTTTTGCATAGTAAAATTTTTTTATATAAAACATAATACTTTGATAAAGTTATTTATTTTATTAGACTATAAATATAATATATTATATTATATTTAAAAGATTTTGTTTTATTAGAATATTTTATTAATACTGCATAGTAAATCAATATGAACCGTCCGTTTAAAAGTAAATCAATCTGGACCGTTCATGAATTAGTTACTATTCAGTCTATTCTCCTATAAATAGAAGCTCATTCCTTCATTATTTCTTACGAATTCACTGAAACTCTAGAGAGAGAAACTATAGAGAGAAATAAGAAAAGTATTCTGCTACTTCACTACTACAATATCCAGTTTCTTCTAAGGTAAGGGGTATTATTTCTTTTGTATCCATGAAGAGAACTTCTGTTATTCCATTCTTTATTATTCTGTTAGAATAACCTGTATACGCGAGCTACCTTATACTTGGTGAAATTCTTTTGTTATTTCATTATTTATCATTATGTTGGATTAACCTGTCTATGCGAAGTACCGCATACATGGTGAAATTCTTCTGTTGTTCCATTCTTTATCATTATGTTGGAATAACCTGTCTATGCGAAGTAACGCATACATGGTGAAATTCTTCTGTTATTTCATTCTTTATTATTCTGTTGGAACATCCTGTCTGTGCATTTACGCATGACCTGGTTCTGTTATTTATTATTCTGTTGGAACATTTTATCTGTACGTTTACGCATGACCTGGTTCCGTTATTTATTATTCTGTTGGAATATCCTGTCGATGCGTATTATGCCTGACTTGGTTTCATTAATTATTATTCTATTAGAATAACCTGTCTGTGCAGTTTATCGCATGCATGGTGATTTCTGTTGTTATTCAATTCTTTATTATTCTTTTGGAATATCATGTTTGTGCGTTTATGTATGACCTGGTTCCATTATTTATTATTCTGTTGGAATAACCTGTCTGTGCGGTCTATCGCATGCATGGTGAATTCTTCTGTTATTACATTCTTTATTATTCTGTTGGAATAACCTGTCTATGTGGATTACCACATGCATGGTGAATGACCATTCGTATTCATTTCTTATTAAATTCTAGAAATGATCTGTCTACGTGGATTACAGCATGGCGAGCGAAAATCCATTTGCAGTCTCATATATTCTGTTATACTCAGTTGGTTAAAGCTTTGACTTCTATACTCCATGAAATTAGTGGAATATCCATGATATTTGCGCTTCATCCAGTATCTTTTCATGGAAATATTCTTCTGAACATTCTTGAATTTTACTCTACAAAGCAGTATCATGTTGACAATTTAGACGTTATTGAATTCTGGATAAATTAATTCTTGAATTTGTTTTATTGGATTCTTATATCATTATCATCATCCTCATGCTTATATTATGTTGAAAGTCATCTATGGCCTGTTGTGCATAGATGGACTTGGTATGATTATGACCAGGGATTATTCGGTATAATCATAACCGTAATGTTACAAATGATGTGGTAAAAGTCCTCATTGGCCCGTAGTGCAATGATGGACAGTTGTTGGCATGATCATGACCATTGATGAATACACGAATATCATTGACCCGTGGTACATGGATAATTTGTGGTTATGATACTAATGAATATCCTTGGTCGTAGTGCAGGGATGATGTGGATTATTTATTAAGCTGAGTCTCAGCGATAAAAGTGATGAAAAACCTTTTTAAATCATAAAATATAGTAGATTTTCTCTACTTGACTCTTTTAATGGATTGCTTGTTCCACTGCAGTTAAACTTGATGTCTTTTGTATTTTATCAGTTTAACATTGTTGAAGGCTAATGATAATTTATTCTGCATTATCTTAGTCATAATATTTCTTACTGGGCTAATTGAGCTCACCCTTTCTTTCACTGTTCTCTTCAGGAAATGAGAACGTAGCCGGGACTAGTCGGGGAACGGAGTGATGATCTAGATGATAGTATTAGTAGTCCTCACTATTCTGTTAAATAGTGTGACAATAAATGTATTGAGGACTCTTTTGAGTGTGGATATTGTCTAGATGACAATATTCTTATTAAAACTCTCAATTTATGTTGTGTCGTATTTTACACGACTGTTGTATAATTAGTTTGTATTTGTATTCAGTACCTTGTATCTGGAGACCCAAGATGGGTGATGTATACCTATTTTGGGGGCGTCACACCTATTTTTTGATCCTGGTGATTCTTACACCATTTACACCATTGTACTATAAACCGTGGTTAAAGGAGCTTTTAAAGTGTGGACCTAGTTAGCCCAGCTTGTGGATGGTTTATTATCCTTTCTTGTTGGTTTTCTTTGTTTATAACGTCTGATATTGCTGGTACATGTGTTCATTTTTTACTGATGTAGTGTGTATATTATGGAATTGAGTTTTAATGGTTATTTAGAAAATTAATTTCAGAAGGCATTTTAACATGCATGAATGTTTAGTAGTAACATTGGATAGTCTCATGTTTGAACTGCTACATCATAAGAAACAAAGTTTTGGTAACAATTATAATTATTGCTTGGATCACTTGGGTGAAAATTAGTGGTGATTCACAGTATGCACATTTTTGATGATTTTTACCATCTAACA
The DNA here is from genome assembly GCA_020205505.1 of Panax japonicus. NCBI lineage: Eukaryota > Viridiplantae > Streptophyta > Magnoliopsida > Apiales > Araliaceae > Panax > Panax japonicus. Next base: position 55,165,435 of record CM035098.1, on the reverse strand, counting down.
GCTTCACAAAAGTTTAATATCTTGGTCCCTCCAACTTGGCATAAATACCTAGAAGGAAATATGAAGTTTCAACATATTTTGTGTGTTTCTACAAACCTGGACAGACTTCATAAGCATGGGCATGAAGGGAACTGCTGCATGTACTACAACATACCTCAAGCATTTAGTGGTATGTATTTATTTATTGTAATTTTGTTTATTTGGTACTTTTACACAAGTGAATAAATTTATTGTGTCTCAAAATATGTTCACCAATATGGTTGTGACTCCCCCAAAATAGATATACATCACCCATTTTGAGTCATCAATAACATGGTACAGAAACAACTACAACTTTATTAATACAATACCTAAACTGTTAGTTTAAATACAAATATTGTCGTCTAGACAATATTCACACCCAAATAAGTCCTCATTACAATTATTGGTATATTATTTTACAAAATGGTAAGGACTACTAAAACAGCTTTCTAGAATCATCATTCCACACCCCGACTAGAACTCGCTACATTCTCGCCTCCTGGGAAAAAAAATAGAACAAAAGGAAAAGGGTGAGCTCAACTAGCCCAGTAAAGAATATTATGACTAAGATAATATAGAACAAATTATCGTTAGTCTTCAACAGGGAAAAATCTGATAAAATACAATAGACAACAAGTTTCAGATCAATATTCGCAGCGAAAATAATAATTCATAGATGAGTTACGTAGAGAATGAAATCTACTATAATATATGAATTTAAAAGTCCATCATCAATATTTTATCCCTGTAACATCAATCAATATTCATCTTGAATCAAATATTCATCTTTGCACTACAGGCCAAAGATATTCATCAGTTGGTCATGTTCATCTTAACACCTGTACATCTTTGCATTACTGCCAAAGATATTCATCATAAAATCATTAATCTTTGCACTATAGGCCAAAGATATTCAATAATATCATCATTTAGGACTGAGGATGATGAAAAATATTTTAAAGAAAACGAATCTAGTGAAACAAAAGAATAAATATTAAGGATTCGTATTTCGGTTTATCTATATCCAAAAATACCTCATAAATAATCATAGTAGAGTAAAATTCAAGAATGATCAAAACATGGATACAATCAAAGCTAGTATCCATAATAGATATTTTGGATGAAAAAGAAAATTTTCATTTTTTGGTGAATAGTGTCGTATTCGTGAATAGTGCTGTATACGTGAATAGTAACCCCGACACAAAAAGTTCCAAATTTGATTAAATGTTCAAACTAATATTTCGGCATAATGATATTGAAGAAAATAATATTATTTAAGAAGAAAATAACATCCCTTACCTTGAAAAGATTGTACTTCTAGCTGGAATACCGGATATAGTGCTGAAGGGAACTTGCACCGTATAACAACACTCAAAGTATCAAAATACTCACAAGAATACGCTCGATATATAGAGAGAGAAAGGGAGAGAAAACTTCAGTTTCTGGTGTGATTTTAATTCTAACCTAAGCACCCTATTTATAGAAAAATGTTTAGAACACCAAAGCAGAAAATTTAATAAATATTAATATTATTTTTTCCACAACTTCCTACGCACACTAATTGAGCCAAACATCAGCCACCCACTCAATTAAAGTAAGAAAAAACGTTTTTCTTAATAAAATATTTTAAACAACAATAATATAAAATATCAATGTAGTAATTATTGAATCAATAAAATAAATATTGAACAGTAATTACCGTAACAATTATTGAGTAATGCCTTCCTACGTAAGAATTAATAAGTGGTGCAATATCGCGTGCTACTGTGTTTTAACCACTGGGTATTCCAACAGTATTAACTGTAACAACTACGCCGTTATTTATAAACAACTTATACTTATCGTTTTCTTCATCCAATCGCTTTCCGTTATGGGGTCCACACAAGGCTGCGCCATCGTACGAATATTCCCCGACAGTAAGAATATTCCACGACCAAACGAATATTCTCCGATAAAAATGAATATTTTATAACCACTTGCATATTTGAAATATTTGCGCATTTTACCCATAACTAACCACAATTAATCAAATCAAACCTTACTATTTCAAAATAATAATAGAGAAAATTTGATTTATTTATAATAAGTTGGGGTCTTACAACCTCCCCTCCTTATGAAATTTTGTACGTACCTGATGTTTCGAAAAGGTGAGGATACCTCGCTTTCATTTCTGTTTCCAACTTCCAGGTCATTTCCTCAATAGCATGGTTTCTCCACAAAAATTTAACTTGTGGTATGACCTTTGTACGTAAGACATGCTCCTTCCTATCCAAGATCTTGACAGGTACCTACTTGTACGTTAAGTCTTCGTCTATCTCATCCGGTTCTAACTCAATAATGTGGTTTGGGTCTTTCACATATTTACGAAGCACAGATATATGAAAAACATTATGAACACGAGACATACTTGGAAGTAATGCAAGTCTATAAGCTACATTTCTTACTCGGTCAAGAATCTGGAATGGACCAATAAATCGTGGATTGAGCTTTCCTCTCTTCCCGAATCTTGTAACTCCCTTCCATGGGGCAACACGCAATATTACATGATCCCCAATACTAATTCCACATCCTTTCAATGAAGATCCGCATAACTCTTTTGTCAATCTTGAGCCATTTATATACGTTGTCGAATCATTTAGATCTTTTCCGTAGTCATACGTACCAACTCGGGTCCCAACAATGTTGCTTCACCCACCCTCATCCCAACATATTGGAGAGCGACACTTTCGTCCATACAATGCTTCGAATGGAGCCACACCTATATTTGCATGATAACTGTTGTTGTAGGAGAATTCCACCAATGGTAAATACTTATCCCCAACTCCCTTTGAAATCTAGGACACAGAGTCTTAATAGATCTTTAAGAGTTTGAATAGTCCTCTCTAATTGTCCGTCCGTTTGAGGATGGTATGCTGAACTGAATCGTAAATCCGTGCCCATAACTTTTTGCAAGCTAACCCAAAATCGTGAAGTGAATCTTGAGTCACGATCCAAAACTATGGATAACTGGCATGTCATGCAATCTCAAAATCTCATTTACATACATATGAGAAAGATGTTCAAGGGAATAAGTCTCCTGTATCGGCAAGAAATGAGCAGACTTGGTTAAACTATCAACAATAACCCAAATAGCATTTATGCCTTGAGAAACCGTGGGAAGACCCGTAACGAATCCATGGTAATGTGTTCCCATTTCCATTTTGGAATCTCAAGTGGTTGCAATGGACCCTTAGGCACTTGATGCTACGCCTTTACACGTTGACAAGTTAAACACCTCGAGATAAACTTCGCGATCTCTCTCTTCATATTGTTCCACCAAAATGTATGTCGAAGATCACGATACATTTTGGTACTTCCAAGATGGATTGCAAATGGTGTATTGTGTGCCTCCATCATGATCTTGTTCTTTAAATCATAATCGTTAGGAACACAAAGTCTGGAGTTGACTTGCAAGTATTCCTTCTTCATCAATTCTTGCTTCTGGAATAGCACCCTCTTGTACTTTCTTCTTCATACGCATCAGCTCCGGGTCTGTGGCTTGAGCACTTTAACTTCATCGATTAAAGTTGGTTTTATGCGTATACTTGACATCATCGCACTCGTTCCTACATATGATCTTCTACTCAACGCGTCAGCTACCACGTTTGCTTTTCCAGGATGGTATTGAATGGTGTGGTCATAATCTTTAACAGCTCGAACCAACATCGTTGTCGCATGTTGAGTTCCTTTTGGGTGAAGAAATATTAAGGCTTTTATGATCTGAATATATCTCCACTTTCTCTCCATATAGATAGTGCCTCCAGATCTTTAGCGCGAAAACGACTGCTTCCAACTCTAGATCATGAATAGGATAATTCCTCTCATATTCTTTAAGTTGTCGCGAGGCATAGGCTATGACTTTCCCACGTTGCATGAGAACACATCTTAACCCTTTACCTGAAACATCGCTGTAGATAACAAATCCATCAGAACCAGATGGTATTGTCAGAACTGGTGCCGAAATGAGTCTCCTCTTGAGCTCTTGGAACTCTTCTCGCATTCCTCGTTCCATATGAATTTTGTATCTTTCCGAGTCAGCTGAGTTAACGGAGTAGCAATTCGAGAAAATCCTTCCACGAATCTCTAATAATAACCAGTTAAGCCCAAAAAAGCTACGTACTTCAGTCACCGACTTCGGTTGCTCCCAACTTTGTATTGCTTCAATCCTTCGCCGATCAACAGATACTCAATGTTTTGACCACCACGTGCCCAATGAATGCTACTTCCTCAGCCAGAACTCTCATTTCTTTAACTTAGCATATAACTTATTTTCACGAAGCCTTTGGAGTACCAGCTTTAAATGGTGCTCATGATCTTCACGGCTTTTGAAATATATGAGGATGTCATCAATAAAGACAACAACAAACTGATCCAAATAATCTTGAATACTCGGTTCATCATATCCATGAAAGCCGCAGGAGCATTAGTTAATCCAAAAGACATGACTAAGAATTCATAATGCCGTACCGAGTTCTGAAGGCAGTCTTGGAAATATCCTCAGTTCTAATCTTCACCTGATGATATCCAGAACGAAGATTGATTTTTGAAAAGAATTTTGCTCTTGCAACTGGTGAAACAGATCATCAATACGAGGTAACGCATACCTATTCTTGATGGTGACATAGTTCAATTCTCGATAGTCAATACAAAGTCGCATATTCCCGTCTTTCTTCTTTACGAATAAAATAGGAGCACCCCAAGGAGATGTACTAGGACGAAATGAAACCGATGTCCAACAACTCCTGTAATTGAACCTTTAACTCCTGAAGTTCAATAGGAGCCATTCGATATGGGGTTTTAGAAATGGGCTTTGTACCAGGCTCAAGATCAATAAAGAATTCAACTTCACGTTCTGGGGGTAGACCGAGAAGTTCTTCAGGAAACACGTCAGGAAATTTACTAACAACAGGAATATTATTCAAATCTGACGTGTCTTTATTCAAATCCATAACATGGGCTAAGAAAGCTTGACATCCGTTTTTAATAAATGAATAGCTTTTGACTAGATATGACAGTGATTGATTTTAATGGTTTAGTTGCTTGAATTCGTACAACAGGTTGGTTAGGAATATGAAAACTAACAACCCTTACGAAAAAATCAATTTTGACATGATGAGTAGTTAGCCAATCAATCCCTAAAATCACATCAAAAGCAAGTATCTTTAAAGAGATAAGGTTAATAGGTAATGTGATGGTGCCAACTTGGATCAAACAAGATTTATAACAGTGGATGTGATGAAAGTTTCTCCTAACGAAGTCTCCACAGATAAATCAAAGTCTAATTTCTTCCGGAGTTAAGTTTAAAACGTTGAGCACAAGCAGGAGAGATAAATGAATGGGTAGCACCGATATCAAGTAAGGAATAAACCTTCACAAGAATTTATGATTAGTTTTCCGTGATCACCTCGTTTGGGTTCCTCGCATTTTGACCAGTCACGACAAACGCTCTTCTAGAATCGTTGACTTTGACTTTTCTGGGATAACCTTTTGAGTCATCATCCCCGCTGGACTTGGTTTCGCTACCGTACAATCTCAAGCGATATGTTCTTCCTTTCCACAATTATAACATACCTTGAACTGCTGTGGGCAGTTTGGCCTAATATGTCCCTCTTTTCCACATTTATAGCATACGACCGGTGGTCGTTCTCCTCCCTTAGAACCAGTTGCTGCTGGTGTTGACGTCTTCACATGGTCATTGTTGAATCTCCTCTTTTTAAAATCTCCTCTCGACCTCGCTTCTTCTATTCTCATGGCCATGAATACCACCAGAATGGTTATTGCCTTTGTCCGTATTCTTCTTTCTCCGATGGTTATCGTTGTTCTGATGACTGCTGTCATCAGTATGATCCTGGTTATGGTCCCTCGGTTGAACGTACTCGTTATCTTACTCTAACAATTGAGCCCGTTGACAACATCTGAATAGAGAGAAAATTTATGAGAAATGAGATATTGACGTATGCCGGGTTTTAAACCTCTCAGAAACATCCGCGTCATACGTTCCTCATTCTCCTCCAAATGAGGTGCAAACCTGGATAACTCTGCAAACTTTGCCTCGTATTGGGACACCGTCATGTTATTTTATTCCAGTCTAATGAACTCCAATTCCTTCATATGACGAATACTTTCAGGAAAGTACTTGTCATTGAAAATTTTTTGAAACGTCTCCCAAGAAATTCTGAGTGCGGCTGGATGGGTACGCTTCACAGACTCCCACCAGTAGTCTGCCTCGCCACGGAACATAAAGGTGGCGAATGGAACCTTCTGTTCCTCCGTGCATCCCAAGACATCGAATATCTTGGTAATTTGCTTGACCCATGTTTCTGCCATGATCGGATCGGGCTTTCCCTTAAATTCTGGTGGTCCCAACTCTTTGAACTGCTTGGCTGTGACAACCCGTGAATTGCTATCATTCCTCCTGTATTTTGAACACGAGTCTCCCTCGTCTGATTTTGCATGAACTGCAAAAAGCTTCTAAACATCCCCTCGTTCATCATCTGCTCAGTGGTGTTGTTCACAGGAGGAACATTGCCAGCCTGTTGCACGTTCTCCTCGTTGGTGAGTACAGGCGTCTCCACAGTCTCATTTCCACTGTTAATATTCTCAGTCGACATTCTCAAATACTGTCATAAAACAAGGGTAAATTAAGAAAATTACTGAAGAATTTCCTGATGTAAAAATGAAGGATCAGCAAGCAGTCTGTTTCGAAGTATCGTACAGTATTTCATTAAGAAACTTAATGGCCAAACTGACCCCTGCAGCACAAAACCACACTGTTAGGTTGTACTTCAAAACTATTGCAGGTCAGATATCTGAGCATCTATACCAACCTCAGTAAAGAACAAAAAAATGGAATGGAACAAAATAGACAAAACAGCAAAGCAAAAAACTAACACACTCCCTCTCAATTACTTTCAAAAAACATATGTGCCATCTTTTCTTGCAGAAACTGCTTCATAATGGATTCCAACCAATATTATAACTTTTCCCACCTCAAAGTTCAAAAATAGTTTACATACAAAACTAAAGCAATTAGTAATCTTATCTTCATGTTGACTTTGATCTGCAATTACATTCAGAAATAAAGGAAACATAGAGAGAATCCAATTAAAATGTCAGAATTCAATTTTGATATTGAAGCCAAAAATGTTTCATGCCAGATTTGTATACACCCTCAAATGTTTGACTTTGACATACGAAAGGAGACCTTCAACAGTCGAAGATTTGTATACACCCTCACAGCAGAAGAGAGGGTTTATTAGAAATCGCAGCAGTAGGGAGGGAACATGCCTTCAACTGTCGTAGGGCAAAAGGGATGGAATAAACCCTGGTCATAATCATACCAAAAACTATTCATCAATGCATTACAGGCCACTGAGAAATTTTATCACATTATTTATAACAGGTCATGATTATACCGAATGATCCCTGGTCATAATCATACTAAGTCCATCTATACACGTAAGCCAAAGATGACTTTCAACATAATATAACATGAGGATGATGACAATGACATAATAATTCAATAAAACAAGTTCAAGAATTAATTTGTCCAGGAACCAATAACGTCCAAATTGTCAACATGATACTTCTTTGTAAAGTAAAATTTAAGAATGCTCAGAAGAATATTTCCATGAAATGATACTGGATGAAGCGCAAATATCAAGGATATTCTACTAATTTCATGGAGTATAGAAGTCAAAACTTTATCCAACTGAGTATAATAAAGAATGGAATAACAAAAGAAATCACCATGCATGCGGTACTTCGCATAGACAGGTTATTCCAACAGAATAATAAAGACGGAACCAGGTCCGGTGTAAAACACACAGAAAGGATATTCCAACAGAATAATAAAGACAAAATAATAAAGACGGAACCAGGTCTGGTGTAAAACACACAGACAGGATATTCTAACAGAATAATAAATACGGAATAATAAATATGGAACCAGGTCAGGTGAAATTCACACCGATAGGATATTCCGATAGAATAATAAAGAACAAAATAATAAAATAATTTCACCAAGTATGCGGTACTTCGCATAAACAGGTTATTCCAACATAATAATAAAGAATGGAATAACAGAAGAAGATCACCAAGTATTGGGTAAACCGCATATACAGGTCATTCCACCAAGTATAGGGTAAACCGCGTATACATGTTATTCCAACAGAATAATAAAGAATGGAATAACATAAGAATTTCACCAAGCATAGGGTGTGCCGCGTATTCAGGTTATTCCAACAGAATAAATAAGAATAGAATAACATAAGGATTTCACCAAGTATAGGGTATGTCGCGAATACAGGTTATGTATAGGGTATGCCACTTTTACAGGTTATTCCAACATAATAATAAAGAATGGAATAACAGAAGTTCTCTTCATGAATAAGAAAGAATAACACCCCTTACTGTAAAAGACACTGGATATCAAAGTAGTGAAGTAGCAGAATACTCTTCTTATTTCTCTCTATAATTTCTCTCTCTAGAGTTTCAGTGAATTCGTAAGAAATAATGAAGGAATGAGCTTCTATTTATAGAAGAATGGATTGAATAATAACTAATTCATGAACGGTCCAGATTGATTTACTTTTAAACGAACGATCCAGATCGATTTACTATTAAAACTTAAAGCGACGGTCCATACTGATTTACTATTAAAACTTTAAACCAACGACCCATATTGATTCACTATTATAACTTTCCACCAGCGGTCCATATTAATTCATTCAACCAACGGTCTGAAAAATTAACACATCTCCTCATGGAATAATATTGTACCCAAATACCCGAATGCACAATAATAGAGTGAATAGTAACCGGGTGAATAGTAACTCTTGAATAGTAACTCATGAATAGTAACTCGTGAATAGTAACTCATGAATAGTAACTCGTGAATAGTAACTCGACACAAAAAATATCCCGAATACCCAATTGAACAATATAACCTCTAGACATCAATTATCATCGGAATAGATGTCAATTTCTATTAACACAAATAATCTCAACACAATAAAACTATCAAATTCATCTTTAATTAACATGAACTTAATCATCATTAATATCATAACTCACAATATTTAACAACCAGGTCGTTCCCAAGAAAGAGGGGGCTTTCCAATAAGGATTTCTCCCTATTGGAGCGCAATTAGGTGACCAAACCTCTCCTTGACTGAACTTCTAGACATTGTAAATATTATAATTTTATAATATGAATAACTTTGTCGTCTCAATTATTGATTTAATAAAATAACATATTATGCACATGATACTGTGACAATAATTGAATCAATAATATGAGATATATGATGCAACAATTATTGTAGCAATAATGCAGTACAACTGAGTGACTTATCACGTAAGCATCAATAATCAATATCGCGTGCTACTATGCAGCCACGCGTATTATTGTACTTTTACTACCGGGTAGTTCAATAGTTTTAACAATAACACCTCCGCCGTTATTTATAAAATATTTTTGTCGTTTTCTCAATCCGACAATAATTCTGTTGTGGGGTCCACCAATGATTGTGTCGTTGTACAAATATTTCCTGCAAAAAGAATATTCTCCGACCAATCGAATATTTATAAGACAACTTGCGTACTTTACAAAATTTATAAATCATACCCCCAACTATAACATTATATCAAATTCATTCCATAATACTCAAAAATAATATTCATAGAAAAATCATCTTTATTCATAAAAGTTGGGGTCTTATAACTTTACTTATTTTTGAAAAAAATAAATATTTCTAATATTTTTTCCTTATAATAATAGTTTTCTTTATAGCTTTTTTTAAAAATATTTATTTTAAATATAAAAATTAAATATTATTTTAAAATATTAAAAATAATAATTATTTTAAAATTATTTAAAAATGTTTTATTTTAAAATATTAAATATAATTATTATTTTTTTAAAAAAAATTAATATTTTATTTTAAATATTAAAAATAACTATTTTAAAAAAAATTATTTTATTTAAAATATTATAATATTATTATTTTAAAAATAATAATTTATTTTAAATATTAATATATATTTTTTAAATGTTAACTATAATTATTATTTAAACTTATTTTAAAAAAAATAAATTTTAAAATATTAAAATTTTGGATTGTGTTAAATTGGGTCGGGTTGGGTCAAAATTATTCGGGTTGGGTCATCATACACTCCTCTTTATAAAAGAGAGTTATACGACTGGATCAATTGACCATTTACATATTACTCTTTTATTATAAGGAGTAACTTTCATTTTCAAGTTAATATCAATCCACATCTGACATAAAACTAATTTGGCAAAATGCATCTTTTGGCCACTGTGGTTATAGTGATTTAACGAATTAGCCACTGTGCTTTTAAAATATTCAATTAGCTCACTAAACTTTTTAAAAATTAACAATCAACCCATTCCGTCCAAAAAATTGGACGGACGTTAACAGTTACCTTCGTAAATGACTCTTGGTAATATTGAAGAGACAACTACTATTTGTGAAGGGTAATTAACCCTTGGAACACCGAAGAGGCAGTTAACTCTTGGTAATATTGAAGGGACAACTACTATTGACGAAGGTAACTACTATTGACGAAAGTAATTACTATTTACGAAGGTAATTACTATTTACGAAGGTAATTACTATTATGTTGGACGGAATGGGTTGATTGTTAATTTTTAAAAAGTTTAGTGGGCTAATTGAATATTTTAAAAGCACAGTGGCTAATTCGTTAAATCACTATAACCACAGTGGCCAAAAGGTGTTTTTTTGCCAAACTAATTTTATATTTTTAAGAAATCATTTTTTTCTTTATATTCTTTTTTCTTGGGTCAAATTTTCCTTGTCTTATTTTCATGGACCCTTTTTCTTTTAACAGAATATTTACGAGACTATAATTATGAACCAACCACCATAACCTCCACAACTTGCCAATTACATCTCTCCTTTCTTCTGCTGCTGCCACCACCGGATTTATCTTCACTCAGGTTCGTCCTCTAAGATTTCTCTCTCTATATTTATACATCTAGACATATATATATATATATAGATACAAAGCTTATTAATGGCGAATTCTCTCTAACCCTACGCTCAATTCCTCAAATTCGCAACCCTAAACCCTTATCCGATCTCAATTCCCAAACCGAGATTATCAGGCTTCGTTCTGCTTCTCTAATGGATCTCCAATTGGTAAATAAGGGTTTACCCTTTTACCGTAGGAAGAAGAAGTGGTTAATTTTGCTGGCTGCTTTTGGTGTTTCTGGTTATGGTGTATATAAAATTTATCACTGGCCCTCTGTGACTTTGAAGAGGAAGAGATTTGTGAAGCTTATAGGTGCCCTGGTTTTGATAATCGAAATGGTTTCTGATTCGGCTGAGACAATTGGGGTAGTTTCTAGGGATTTGAAGGATTTCTTGCAGTCGGATTCGGACCAAATTCCTAATAGTTTGAAGCAGTTATCGAAAATTGCTAGGTCTGATGAGTTTTCGAAGTCATTGATAAGGGTTTCAGAGGCTGTGACTTTGGGGGTTTTGCGGGGTTGCAGGTTAGAGATTGGAAATGAGATTGATGAAGAGGGAAATTTGGGTTTTGCTGATAGGGTTATGGATAAATTGACATCAAAAGCCGGGACAGGTTTTGTGTCTGTTGTTGTTGGTAGTTTTGCTAAGAACTTGGTTTTGGCTTTTCGGTGTCAATTAAATGAAGGTTTGAATGGGAGTCACCTTTCTGGTATGGGTTATGTTGGATCAAATTCGTCGAATTTGCCTAAATGGGTAGATTTATTGTGCAATGACAAGTGCAAGGTAGTCATGGCTGATTGCATTCAGACATTTGTGAGCACTGCAGTTGCTGTTTATCTTGATAAAACTATGAGTGTTAATATCTATGATGAAATGTTTTCTGGGTTAACTAATCCCAAGTATCAAACCCAAATGAGAGATGTTTTGGTGTCACTTTGTAGTTGTGCGGTGGAAACGCTCGTGAAAACATCTCACCAAGTGTTGACAAGCTCAAATTCTGGTTGGGGACCAAATTCTAACTCTTCTTATGGCATTGTTGATCATACCGGTGCTCCAAGCAGAACCCAAGACAAGCTTTTTGGAGAAGATGCATATTCAGGAAATTTGAAGGAAGGGAAATATTTTGATATTCAGAATAATGGATGGGTGAATAATGTTTCGTCTACACTGGCAGTCCCAAGCAATAGAAGGTTTGTGCTTGATATGACTAGGAGAGTATCTTTTGAAACAATTAGATCCCTTGTGGTGTTCATTTTACAAAAGCTCATGGATGGCTTGAAAGGAAGTCTGAATGTAGTTCATGAAGAAGTTGTGGGCAGGGGACTGGAAGTTATCCAGTATGTCGGTGTTAAATCATCTGTTATTGTTACCATATGTCTTGCCTTGTACTTGCATGTCCTAGGTGGTACTAGGGCTTTCTTGCCTGCTTAAATGATCGATTTATTTCCCTTTGAAACTGTTCATGTATTGGTTGGAAAGGAAATCTCATTGACATGACTTCTTCAAGTACGTTTTACTTGTATGTCTGTCTTCATGGGAATGAAATATTGTGATTATTACTTCCATGGTTGTTTAGAATCTATAAGTATATATAAAAAGCCGTAGTTCGATCCTTAATTGTAAAACTCACCGAGTTGCCTCGGATAGTTACACAGAGTTGCCTCGGATAGTTACAAACTTTCTGCCGCTATATTTGGGAGGACCTACGAGGGATTTGTCAATTGCCGAATGATCTCCTCCATCTCTTCATCTCCTCCTCTATACGTTTAGTATAGTTGTCTATAAATCTCCATCTCATCATCTCATCCTCATCTATAGGGTTAATAGTTCTCTATAAATCTCCTCAAATGTTGTATTTTGATCCATACATCTCTCAATTTCGACGACTACCTATCTCAATCTCTTCGTTGGATGCTGTTAATTCATACCGTGAGTAATCAATTAATCCTTACAGTAAGAGTATTTTCTCATAATCTATCTTTCTTTCAAGTACCTTTCAATTTCTGGGGTTTGCTTTATACAAATGCGATATATTGATGCATACTTCAACAATCCATAACATGGTTTAATCAACCTCATTCTACGCTAAGTTACATCGGGCTTCGAAGCTCGCCAAAGGTATGCCAAAATTCAACACACTTTTTATTTTTTTGTATTACTAGTTTGAGGTTTCATAAATTGAGTGAAATGATTTTACAAAACTTAAGCATTTTAACTTAATTCATTTGGGTAGTGTAGTCAGAAGTGTAGTTGAAGTTTTTGATGAAATAAGGCTAAGAGAATGTTCATATGGGTTAATGTATTGACACTTGTGATTCATCGGAGTTTGATTGAAATTTTAATTAAAAATAATTTAAATTAATCGGATTATAAGTATATCATTGAGTTCAAGGAATTTCTTATCTCTCCAAATTTGATAAACTCATATATGAAAACACCCCACTGATTAACTTGTCATGGTTGAGTGGGTTTTTTGGTGCCAGACATTTTGTATAACAAAATTTGCAGGCAAAAGTTCTTTAACACCCTCTAATTGAAATTTCTTGATTAGTTGATTCAAATAGGAGGGGTTTTTAATGATATAAAAGTTTAAACTAAAAACAAAAATAATCTAAAAACTAAAAGTGCACTAAAAAAATTAACCAGCTCTATGTCGAAGAGATTTCCAAGGTTGAGGCTGTTTGACATATATATAAACTCAAATACATTCAAGGCTTCTGGCTGTTCATTTTTTGTCTCACATGGAATCTGTTGTAAGACAACTTGTGAAATCAAAAGCATCTCAAAGTTTTTTTTTTCATAAATACACTGAACTGTTTAATTAGTTTCTATGTCATCCAAATTAGCTTCTGTTTTCTCTTCAAACTCGGATGTCTTACAATCCTTCTTAAACCATTCATCCTCCAAAATTTCAGGAATCATGGTGAGTTGCCAACAGATGTATTAATTCAAATGGTAAAGTTAAAAAAAGTTCAATTGGTATATCAAAGCATTTTCATGATGACTATACCATTTGTGCAGAAAGCTATTTGCCTGCAATATGATGCTTTTATATGATTAGATATAAGATTAACTGCTTGCAAAGAAAGTTGAAAGCCTGAAAAACCTAGCAAAAGAGGAAGGCAATATTAAAATGATTAATATTGCACTGAAATTGCAAATGTAACAAAATGTTTTCACTTTTTCCCAAAAATATAAGGGTAGAAAGAAAGATAAAAAAAGATTCATAAAAAGTAACTTTTTTGATCATTTTAATGCTGAAATAAAACCAAATTGTGAAATTCATCTCAAGACTGACAGAGCAGTTCTTATTATTTGATAGTGGATTAGATGCATTATCAGATAATTCACCATTTTCACTGTTTATTTATAATTCGCTCTTCTTAAGGAAAAAAAGACTCCTGCGTATGTTTTATTAATTTTTATTAAGCGAAGAATCAAGTTCCAAGCTGCAGTGTAATTGACGTGAGCAGCCATTTTTTTCTTCGAAAGTGTTTGGCTGCTTTTAAAGCTGCAATACATTTGTGTGTGTGTGTATATATACATATGCACGAGTGTATAAATATAGATGTATATATACACGTACATTTTAGTGGTCATACACAGTTTAATTTTCAATGAATGTAAGTTATTTATTTCTTTGAATTCAACTTGAAGTTGGTAGTTGATATTCTAGATTATTTTTGTTATTGAGCCTCAAGTGCAACTATAGTTATTGGAATCCTTCTCAGATTTGCCATTGTATTTCATGGTTTTCATGCCCATGTTGTTGGCAATTCAACAAATAGTTGAATGTCAAGTAATAAATTTCATTTTCCATCTCATTGTGTTTTTACCTCCTTGAAAAAATTTCATTACTTTGTTAGGTTGAATGAAACTTATATATTTGATTGAGAGGGAGAGGATGTTGCTATCATAGTATTTGGAATAATTTAAATCCTTCTATCCACATTGTCTCATGTTCAATCCATATATGCCCATTTAATTTTGAGAATTTTTTTTATTAAATTTTAGCTGTTATAATGCCACATGAATTGCATCCTTAGAATCTTATTTGTTTATTTGCTTGATTTGCATGCTGCAGGTGGTTGCATTTGCTACATTGGAAAATCATCTATCAGCAATCGTAGCTTTGCATTCACTAAATGTGAGCAACCATCACTATTTTACGTTTTCAATAAATATGTTATTTTGTGAACTTAATGCATTCGCTAGGTTTTTTACCGAGTGTATGTATTGTTTACTTCATTTGATTATATTAGATAACTCAATTGTGATGGATTTGCATCTCTCCCGATAAAGTTCAGAATCTAAAAATATTAATTATAACTTATTCAACTCAACTTTAGCCATTGCGTTGTTATTCAAAATTCTCATCGCATATTTGACAAATTATTCAATCAATTCTTCAAACTCAACTAGTAATAACTTAATTGCCTATTTTCCTCTGCTTTGCATAATCCCTTCCTTTTGTTTCATTAATTGTCATTCAATTGTTTATGCATACATATACATTGAAAATGGCAAACTTTGTTCCTGCTATCTTGTTTTCTATGGCTTCCCATCTGGTAACATGGAATTTATAAAGCAACATTTGAGACCTTCAAATACAATTGGACCATTCTGACATGATTATATCAATTGAGCATGAAATCTCTCAACGAGATTCATAAGATGCATTAGTTATTTAGGTTGTGGGCGCTTCTAAGAAATATTATCAAGAAATTGATAGATGTTAAAGAGGAATGAGAAACCAATGAATAACTTAGTTATGTCATGACCAATGTTACTTGGATCGTAGTTCTCGATACGTGGAACGAAAACAGGAATGGAAAACGCCACGTTGTGGGGTTCAGTATTGTAGAGGTAGAATTCTGCAAATTGTTTAATTGATATAAAATACGTTTCCCGAACTTGATATGTTAATAGTTTTGTTAAATGACATAACTAAAATTAGTTGAGATGTAACATCCCGAACCCACTATAAGCTGCCCGAATTGTTACATGCCACAAGCTCAAAAACATGCAAGATGACTAAAATTCAATTAGGCAGCTCGAAACAATTATAAAACTAAATAAATAATGTAACTATAAAAAAACTTTAATAAAATTTTAATCGAATGAATAAAAGTCTTGTGGGCCAAAAGTTTTAACGGAAAGTAATAAGCGTAAACTTATTGCCTACTATCCTCAGGAAATTCATGCTATTACACAAGTATTCATCCAAAGAATAATGCTAGAGACACAAATGATTTTACAAATATTTTATAAATTACTGATGTGGCATATTTCACTTTAGCATATTGATCAACAAATTGTTTCAATGTTGTCTTCGGCCCCACATAATATGCTGAGATGGAGTATGTCACATCAGCAATTTGTAAAATATTTATAGAATAATTTGTATCGCTAGCATTATTGTTCATCCAAATCAATACACATCAACATAAAATGCAAGTTACATTCATCCAAAGTCATTTCTTCACTTCGTTTTCTCTATATACATCTATCGCCAGACCCAATAAGATATGTACCTATTGAAGAACTGAAAGGTGATTAAGGATGTGAAACCAACGAACTGAAGGGTGTACTTTCCGCCACTGAATATTTTCCTTATCTTCAATTCCACTTTCTGTTTCTCTACAATTATATATTTGCTATGTTCCCCAATTCATGAACGCTTCCCCAATTCATGAACGCTTCCTTTCCTGTATCTGAGACTTCTTTATTTTGCCCCTACATCTTCCTATAGCAAGCCCTAATTTCTCACCTCCTTATATTGGGAATCTCTCTCAAACTCGTCCATAATTTCATCAATTTCAGATTAGTTATGAATGATTCAACTTCGAGCATGAGCTACTAATTGTTATTTTCATTGTGCTATGTTTTTACTTGGTATATCATATATAACATTTGAGAATAAAATACAATTTTGAAGCTTTTATAAAAATTGCAATTCAAATTGTGATTATGCAGAATTTGACTTGAATTATTTTCAAGTTTGGATTTTTATGAGGTTTTTGGTTGCCTGATGAATTAAGGGAGAATCAGAAAGAAAAAAATACATTAATTTTTAACATACTTTAGTTTTTCTCTATTTTTAACGTTTTCTATACTGTTAATGTGTTGTTGCAATTCCACTATGAATAGGAGATTGAGAGGCCTGACAAAGAGAAACGAAATTGAGGAGAAAAGACGGGCCAAAATGGAATTCTTCTCTTCCTTTTGAGGTACACATCACTTATAGTTCGCGAATATCATTAGTGTTTTTCACAAATTTATGGTCGATCAATGGTACATAATTTAGATAGAAAATCTAAATAATAAAGACGGTTTCCCTCTCTTTTGGGCTCACATCCCAGAAAGGTAACTTTATATTTGACTTCCAAGATGTGTGTGACAATGTTTCGATGAAATAAATCGTCGTGTTGTCCATATTTGCTTTCATCTTGTTCATATCTGCATCAAAAAATAAGCTTCATGCAATTCTGAAACAAGTATATTGTATTTATGCATATATAGCTTGATAATTAGACAAGGTACTTAAAAAATATTTGGAAAGGTTATTGTGGGTTTATAAAGAATGCGGTGGAAACTTGTTTCATTGCAAGTCAACTTCATTGATAAAATCTCTGCGGTAGACATCCCTTAATCCTTCTCAATCCCTCTCACTCTCTTTACATTTTGATGAATCTCTATTTCTATTTCTATTAATTATGTTATTTTTGGAGATAAGACCCTGGAATCCATGGTTGTCATGCTTTTACTATTATATAGTTAAAATGAGTATTAACATGCAAGGAAAGTTGTAACATTTAGTATATATGACAAGTTGAGGTTGAAAACTACAAAGTAGCTTTCAAGACTTGAATAGTTACCTCTTAGTGATTAATTAATAATAATTTTAATTTTGTCTCGACTTTTGTTGTATATTTGATATTTGTTTGGAGTTGTACGCAATTATGAGATACTTCTATCTTTATATAAGTTTAGACATGAATTGAAATAGAGTTAGTGTGAGGATACTTATACGTACAATTACTCCACAAGGTTAGTGAATTGGATTTCATTTTAGAAATAATTTGTGGCCTTTTGAAAAGTATATAAATTAGGCAGCATTGTAATTTGTAAGTTTTTCAATAAAAATTTTAATATTTGTTTTGCTAATGTTATTGAATCATTTTTTATACATGTTATCCTCTTAGAGGAAATTTATATGTTAATTGTAGATATGGATTCATACCATTTTGAAAAAGAAAAATACAAAGTATGGATTCATATTATAGATGTGTTTCTCTAACAACAAACAATTCCCAAGCTCCATTAACACCATTTCTTGATTTTTCAAATTACAAAAATGGAGAAACCTTAATTCAAGCTCCAATTCCCTCCCTTGAAGATCTTGTATTATGCTTTTAAGGTAATTGAAGGCTATGACCTCTTTTTGTCATTCCACCAAACATATAATGTGCAAAGAGGACATTGGACATTATGAATCATATTATTATTACCATTAATACTTTTCCTTTTAATTTTTTTCAAAAACCAAATAGAAAACAAACTTTGCAAACCATTTCAAGCTCTCCCCATACAATTACAAGCAGTTGCAGAGTAAGTACAAAAGTCGAATTGAAATGAAAAATTATATTTTTCCACGACTAAGGAGTTACCTGATCGGACTCGAGAGAATTTTGTATAATTTTGGTCGTGAGTTGTGTAGTTGCGGGTGAAGTAGCGAATCAATTACAAATTTAGGGTTCTGCTATTCGCAGAGGCGTCGTTCGTCGTGGTCTCCCCTTCAGAGAAAACGAAATAGATAAAAGGAAAAGATATTCGGACAATTTTCGTGGCAAATAGTTGCTGCCACCGCTCTCAATAAACTCCGGCGCTATATCATCTTCCAATTAAACAACCAACTAAAGATTCTGAAGAAGAAAGACTGAAAGGGGTAAGTTTGTATTGTGCCCAAATTATGTGTCCTACTTTTGATAGTTATATGCATCATTCTGTCCCTATTTCTTTGGATTTTGATATTGGGTATGAGTTTTGACAAAATGTCACAATTATAGAAAACCTAATGTTTTCTATTGCGATAATAGCATATTGATGTTTTTTCTGCATTTCTTTTTGCTTTAATTCATTTTATTTTGGGAATTCAGTGAGTGAAAATTTCAGTTTATATTCTTGGAAATATTATTAGTTTTGTTTCAAAATTTCCAAAAATGGTTGGACAATGTAGCTTGTATTCTAAGGTTGGGTTTAATTATTCTCACTGAACTAAACTTGCACATCACCTATTTGATGGAATGAGACAGAGGTCATATATAGTCATTTTAGCCTTCAATTCAACTAATTACCTCAAGAAAGAATGCATCATTTTGAGGAGATCTTTATGCCAGTAAAGAAGCTTGTCATATTGTTATTTTTCAATTCTTTCTTCGTCCATTATAACCAAGACTATTTGCATAATGATGATTTCATTGCTCTGAATGAACAATTTTTTGGACTTATACGACCATGGGCATTTCATCGTTATCTTAAATGATGATGATTAGAGCTCAATGTATTTATTATAATAATGAAATTATTGTCTTATGACATTTTCTGTTAAGTAATAATACAATTACAAACTTATTTGTTGGGAACCATTGGGAAAATATGCTAACTAATGACATTATTGTTGCACATTAAGTGACTAAACTTGGGTTTATGAGAACAATATTAACATTCTATGTTTGAATATTGATTACTTTTGTATTCAAAATTTTAAGCAGTGACTGGGGAATATGAGCAATTTGATTGGAAAGTTTGCTTTCGCCGACTGTTTTAATGGAGCATCAAAGTAGAATTAATTCTTCTTCATGCATTACTAAAACACTATTTTGTTTCAAGCTCGAGCGACTTCTCAAATAAGGAATTTTTATCTACCAAATTCTGGTTGAATGTGGCAAATCGAGATCTTCAATGGGAACAAAACATCTACTATCTGTATATCTCAGGCTGTGTTAGCCACCGATTCTCCTTCTGAGGTACAATGACAATTTCTTAATTATTTATTTATATGTAATATATTCATTTGTGTTGGAGACTGCAGGTGCATCCCATTCATGCAGAAGATTATATTTTTGTTCTTAAATATAGTAGTAAGACCTTGAAATATAATAAGTTGCTTCATCCTATACATGCTAATAACCGAGTTGTTTGCCTCATGGTTTTTAGAAGACATCCCATTAGCAGGGTTGCGTTCTATTGATTGTAAAATTAATAAATTTTTGTTGTACTATACTTCATTCTATCTTTAGTACATTAGTAACTTATGACATTGATAATTTATCTATTTTCAAATGCTCAATTGAGCAAGTCTCCCTTCATTGGCGATCCTCCAGTCCACTATTGAACTGGAGGGGTTTTAAGCCCCCTTAAAGACAGAGTAGCTTCATCTCTTTATGTTCTTCAAGCAAAACTGTGAGATGTTGGTGTTTTAACCTTGCCCATTAAGTTGAATATGGGTGTAGACATTTGAGCCCTATTGGGAGACTGATTGCTATAATGAGATTTATGAGGATGAAATGTATATGCAATTGTGTAAAGTGGTCAACTTCGCATAGTTGCTTTTGCAAGATTCAGGGTTTATTTCGTTGTTTTCTAATACTCTCATCTTTGTAACGTAACGCCTATGAATTTTTAGCTGTTTATCTTGCGGTTTTTATATGAGATTGTAATATGCGTGTGATCTTTATCTTAGTGAGATTTGATGATTATTTTTCTATGGTTGAAAAATATAATATCAAATTGTAATGAGGTATAATACTTGGTGCTGCAATGAATTATTCAGTTACTCGTATCGAGGCAAAGAGCGAGTAGTTTGACGTGTATATGCAGCTAGATGTGAATACAGATATATATCCTAATAATCCTATGCATCAAGGGGAGAAGTTTATAATGGTATTAGCATCCACTCTAAACTTGGATGGAACACCTGATACTGGCTATTTCACTCCGGCAATCTGTTAAAGTCTGTGTTTTACATTGAAATTAAGTGGCTAATTGCCTTATTTTTTTTCTTTCAATATTAGATTTTGTGTGACCTTTTGGGTTTTAGATTCATTTGTTTACAGCAGAGTTAGGTCTTCACATTCAAAGCTTATGTTCATGGCGTTGTGTTATGGCTGTAAATGATTATTATGAGTATGTTACAACTTACACCAATGAATTCACATTTCTCACTCTGTCGAAATGGTTCTGTTTTTCCTAAACAAAGTGGCACTTACACCTAATTGTATAGGCTATGTGAGACGTCTGTTCATTTTGAACTTGCTTCCTCGTATTAGGCAACAGTGATGGGGTAATATTGCACATGCTTACTGAACCTATGCATTTTTAAGCAATAATTATTTGATAACGAAACATACTTGGTATAGCTGCTTACCGGTAAATTGTAACTTGAATTAGTAGAGTATGAACTTGTTTTTACATCTTAAAACGATAATACTGTTTTATTTTTTTGAAAGGAAAGCTGGCTGATATATTGAATCAAGCAAATGTGAATTCTCAAGGTATATTCTAAGCCCAAGGTATCCCCAGATTTTGATTAAAATGGGTACTTGTAGTAGTCCAAGACTACTATCTTCTATAGCTACGTATTAATAATACTACAATGACAATGATATCTATGACTCAACTTTAATGTATAATTAGACGACATTAAAGATTAATACCTAGTATTTTCCTGTTTGTGGGGGCTAATTTGAAATGGACTAATTATATGCGCGCGCGCGCGCGCACACACACTACAACATGAATAATAATTTTTGTTCTACTGATTTTTCCAATACTGGTTTGGTGGACTGCTAATGATGCTGAAGGGGGATCCGTCCATTGCTGCTAAGTTTGAACTTGATCATAGGTTGTTTATCCTGATGAGGAAGGTACGAGTGCTTTATTACTTGAACTAACTTGATCCCTTTTGGTTCTAGTAAGCAATCGCTGCATAATTTTGGCTTGAACCATTAAAGTAACATGTATGGAAAAAAGTTAGAAGAGAAGTTTGTCTACTTATCATGCTCTATTTATGAGGACATTTGTAATCCTCTATTGATTCAGAGAATAATACTTGGTACCTAATATTTTTCACCACCTTTTTATATTTTCAGACCGAGAGGCAGTAGCTGGATGGTTCATATCTCGAGAATCTAAATCCCTTGCTCCAAGTTTAACCATGCTTATTATGTTGTATTGCCTAGGAATATATTTCACATTTTGATTAAGGATAGTGTGATTACTTGGTGTATTTGTTTATGGAAATTTTACTACCTGCAGTTTTATGGATAGTTGACAAAAGGAAAACAACACTCTGTTCCATGAATTTGGGTAATTTTATGCAATAAAAGATTAAAGGAATAAAATTAGGTTATCACATTTCTATCACTAGCTTATCACATTTGTGTGCCCGTTTTAAAACAAATCGTAAATTCTGGTATAGCTTTTGTGTTTTACTTTCTTTTTGATGAAAGTCTCCTTTACCATGAAATGATTGCTTTTATTAAGCAAATACACATATGATAAGTTGAAATGTGCCCTCATTTTTTCCCGTCTTCCTTTTGTCTCTCACTTAAATTTTGACACCTAACCTTTTACTTAATACCAATTAACTCTAAAATTAAATAAAAGGTCATGTGTTAAAATTTAAGTGGAGGGACACAAGGGGTCAGAGAAAATGCTCTCCTTTTAGTGAGGGTTCATAAGGTGAAAGATATTTCAAGTTCTTGCGAAAAATATTTTTTTATAATAATATTATTTTAAAAAATAATAAAATACTTTTTTATACATAATATGAAAAATGAGTTTATTCAATTTCGCAAAACAATGTTTCTCGTTTATTTTTTATTTTTTTTTTGCCTTCACAAATTACAATTGTCACAAACTACAAAATTGTAAAAAAAAAAAAAAAAGTTGGAAGATGGATTAGTGCTCACGCTCTTTTCGAATCTGAGTAAAATTTGAAGGGAACCTTTCATTTGATATATTTAATGAAAACATATACTACCATGTTATTGGTCAAAATATAAATAGGTGTAATTATAAAGTAATCATGTCCCATTATCATGTTCGAAATGAGATAAGTTGGGAGTGATATAAAAAAATAAATAATTTATTCTCTTATAAAGTTATAAACGAAAAATAAATTAGAATAATTTTTTTATTTTAAAAAGTTAATTATTATAAAATAGAGGTAATATTTATGTACAAACTCAAATTATACATAATCAAAGACGCATTCAAATGTAAAATTATAGTAATAATAAAATATTTTTATCTCCTATCCTTACAACAACACTTCCTTTCTTTTCATTTACTAGTATTTTTTTATTATTTGTTCTTCTACCATGAAAAGAGCTGATTGAGATTGTTTAAGTAACCTCTTTCCAATTGATTTATTTGACCTCTTACCAATTGATTGTTACATTTTTTTTCCCATGTGGAGTTTTGACTTTTTACAAAGATTTCAATATGTTTGTAATATATGATTAGTGTTGCACAAACAGGCTACCTGGCCTGGCCTGATCTAGGCCTTCCAGGCTTTGACCATTGACCAGGCCGGGCCAGGCCTACCCTTAAATAGTAACAGGCCGAGCCAGGCCAGATAATTGAATAAAAAACATGATCTGTATAGGCCCGCTGGCAAGGCCAGGCCAGGCCCAGGCCAAGTTTAGGCCAGGTCCAGGCAAGCCCAAGCACTCATGAATTTGCTTAGACTTCTACATGATTAAATCTTGAAGCCTTGAACTCCCCTTAATTTATAGAACAAAGCTTGGACAATAGAGACTTTTTTAGACGATGTGGGACTCTTGAGCTATTTCTTCATCTTCATTGTCTTTTTCCCTACAAATCTTAACTGGTGTTTTTAGAGTTTTTTTTGATAAAAATCCAAACCATTTTCACAAACTGTGGTGATTCCACTTGACATGAAAATTAGTACTCCCTTCGTTGACAAAAAAATAATACAAACGAGTGGTTCATTCATGTACTCCCTTCTGCACTCGATGAAAGAAGCTTACCTGTGATGCAAAGAATGGTCCCACAAAGCAATAGCCATCCTTCTTTTCTATTTCTCCAAAAAAACGGAAGATATAAAATGGTCAATGGTGATACTGCCTTAAATATACTCGGGTAGTGATGCTCAATATAGTATATATTCCTACAAGGGGAGTAGTGAAAGTCCATGCATGCCGCCATGATGGGTGAGGTGAGAAAACAAAACTCACTAGTGAAGTACAATGTTTATCTTGTAAATGGTAAGTCCCACATTGAATGGGGGATACAAATATAAGGAGGATTTACTTATAAAAGGACTTGCTATCATGACCCAACTAAGAACCACAGGCAGGCTTAGATAACAGGCTGGTCCAGGCTCGGGCCGGTCCAGGCCCAGGCCTTAGGCTAGGCCAGGCCAGGCTTTTTGGAAGGCTAGGCCAGGCCGGATATGAGTTATTAATTTATGGTCTGTTTGTGGTCTAGCAGGCCGGGCTAGATTGGTCCAGGCCTTGACCAGGCCGAGCTTTGACCAGGTCGGGCTCAGGCCGGATCAAGGCCAGACTCCAGGCCGCGGGCCATTTGTGCACCACTATATATGATCCTCCAAGGAATGGACCTACCATGAGGAAATTGGCATTCCTGACCGTATTACTGCTGAGTTCTATACGCCCGAGCCGAATCCACTATACGCAACCCTACAGATAAGTATTAGGCTATTAAATAATACTCCTTCTGTTCTATAATAACCGTCTTTTAAAAAAAATTATTTCAATTTATTTATCGTTTTCAACTTTCTAGGAGAACAAATTATTTATTTTTCTTTATTACCCCTAACTTCTCTCATTCTCTCAATAAATTTTCTCTCTTGCATTAATAGTTTTCAACTTTCCATAAAAGGGTAGTGATAGAATTTGATATAAATTTTAATTCTTAAATAATAGTATTAAATAATTTTCTTAATTTATGTGCATGAAATTAAAAAGACAGTTATTATGGAACCGAGGAAATACTAATTATTCATATCAAATAGTATATTCTTTAATTAATTATTCTTAATACTATTTATAATCTATATTCACCAATCACCATGCATGTATTATATCTATATTTGTGTGTAGGTTTAGACAATATGGACTGTGGGAGCGTATTAGATATATATTTCCACATGCATATTAGATATTTTTATATATACTAAGGGATTGTTTGTTTAGAACTGAATGGAGTTGAATCTAAATGGCTGAATCGGTCACTGCGTTTGTTTTGGTCTGAATGACTGTATCGATAAGATGGACAAGTTGAATGGCTGAATGAGTAGCTGAAAGAAGTAAAAAAAATTAAAAAAAAAATTAAAAAAATATTAACTATTATATTAAGTAATATTAAATAAATTTACAACAATTTTGAATTTTTTCAGAAGGGTAAAATAATAAAGTTTTGTCATTCAGATGTTTCAGACATGTTAATTATCAAATAATTTTTTTCATTCAAATTCATTTAATTTTTATCAAACACCCCCTAAAACTGGTGGGAGTCACTTGAGACTCCTGTGAGAGGTAGTCATGTAGAATTTAATAGTATTAAATATGCATGTGAAAATACCGATTCTTTTCTTGCTTGTTTTTGTTTCAAATCTCAAGATTTTTATTGTTTTAGGTGGAAAATTACTACTCACTTCGTTCCTAAAAGATTATCGTTTTAGAAGAAAAAATTTGTTCTAAAAAATTTGTCGTCTACAACTTTCAAGGAGAATAAATTATTTACTTTTCTATATTACTCCTACCTTCTCTTATTGTCCCAACAAATTCTCTCCCTTGTATTAATAATTTTTAACTTCACTTAAAGTGGTAGTGATGGAATTTTAAATAAATTTTACTTGGTAAATTATACTTTTTTTGTAACGCCCCCAAAATAGGTATACATCACCCATCTTGAGTCGCCAAATACATGGTACAAATACAAATAAAAAACTTAATTATACAACTGTCGTGTAAAATACGACAAAACATAACTGAGATTTTAAACAGGGATATTGCATTCTAGACAATATTCATTCTCAAATAGAGTCATCGTTACATTTATTATCACACTACTTAACATAATAGTGAGGACTACTAGCTAAAACTATCATCCGGACCATCACTCCGTTCCCCGACTCGTCCCGGCTACGTTCTCATTTGCTGAAGAGAACAGTAAAAAAAAGGGTGAGCTCAACTAGCCCAGTAAGAAATATTATGACTAAGATAATGCAGAATAAATTATCATTAATCTTCAACAATGTTAAACTGATAATATACAATAGACATCAAGTTTAACTGCAACGAACATGCAATCCATTAAAAGAGTCAAGTAGAGAATAAAATCTAGTATCTTTTATGATTTAAAAGGTTTTTCATCATTTTTATCGCTGGGACTCAGGTTAATAAATAATTCACATCATCTCTGCACTACGGCCAAGGATATTCATTAGGGTCACGACCACAAATTCCATGCACTACGGGCCAAGGATATTCGTGTATTCATCAATAGTCATGATCATGCCAACAATTGTTCATCAATGCACTACGGGCCAATGAGGACTTTTATCACATCATATGTAACATTACGGTCATGATTACACCGAATAATTCATGGTCATAATTATACCAAGTCCATCTATGCACTACAGGCCACAGATGATTTTCAAAAAAATATAAACATGAGGATGATGATAATGATATAAGAATTCAATAAAACAGGTTCACGAATTAATTTATTCAGGAACTAATAACGTTCAAATTAATTATCAACATGATACTGCTTTGTAAAGTAAAATTTAAGAATACTCAGAAGAATATTTTCATAAAAAATATTGGATGAAGCGCAAATATCAAAGATATCCCACTAATTTTATGGAGTATAGAAGTCAAATTTTTAACCAACTGAGTATAATAACGAATGGAATAACAAAAGAAATCATCATGCATGCGGTACTTCGCATAGACTGATTATTCCAACAGAATAATAATAACGGAACCAGGTCATGTGAAATTCACACCGACAGGATGTTCCAACAGAATAATAAGTGCGGAATAATAAATAATAGAACCAGGTCCGGCGTAAAACGCACAGACAGGATATTCCGACAGAATAATAAAGACGGAATAATAAATAATTGAACCAGGTCCGATGTAAAACACACAGACAGGATATTCCAACAAAATAATAACAAAGACGGAACCAGGTCCGGTGTAAAATACACAGACAGGATATTTTGATAGAATAATAAATAAAGACGGAACAAGGTCCGGTGTAAAACACACAGACAGGATATTCCAACAGAATAATAACAAAGACGGAACCAGGTTCGGTGTAAAACACACAGACAGGATGTTCCAACAGAATAATAAAGACAATATAATAGAAGAATGTCACCAAGTATAGGGTAGTCTGCGTATACAGGTTATTCCAACAGAACAATAAAGAAATGGAATAACAGAAGTTCTCTTCTTAAATACAAAAGAAATAACACCCCTTACCGTAAAAGAACTGGATATAAGAGTAGGGAAGTAGCAAAATACTTTTCTATAGTTTCTCTATAATTTCTCCCTCTAGAGTTTCAGTGAATTTGTAAGAAATAATGAAGGAATGAGATTTTATTTATAGGAGAATGGAAGTGTACTATTTATGAACGAATTATTTCTGCAGAATTATTTCTTCAATCAACTAACAACTAAGTTAAACAACTAACCAATAAGATTTCAACAAAAATTAAAATATAATACATACATATATATATATATATATATATATATATATATATATATAAACATGTTTTCAATTTATATATATCAATATTATATATACCACTAGATTTTTTTATCCCCCCATATCCAACATCAATCCCTCACCCTCCCAATAATCACTTTCACTACCCTCTTACACATCATTATCACACTACCACTTTTTCACCTTTTCCCACTCACACACACATCACACACCTATCACTTTCACATATAATTTTCTTCCACTATATACTCAAAACACACATATACTTCCATACGTATACTCTTCCATTTTTATTATCATTTCCCAACACATATGGGCCCCACATGTGGGCCCCACCTTTAAATAATTTTCTATCGATTATTTTGAAAATGGGTAAATAGGAATCCATAAAATAAGCAAAACTTCATAAAAAAAATACTTTAATAATTTTAACAACATTTATCATCTTTATTATAATTCACAATATTAATCGACCAGGTCGTTCCCAGGAAAGAGGGGGCTTTTCAATAAGGATTTCTCCCTATTGGCGCGCAATTAGGTGACCAAACCTCTCATTGGCAGAACTTCTAGACATCGTTAATATTACAATTTATAATATTAATAACTCTGCCATTTCAATTATTGATTTAATATTATATAAAATATCGACAATAATTGAATCAAATAACGTGAGATACTATGCAACAATTACTATAGCAATAATGGAACAAAACTGAGTGACTTCTCACGTAAGCATTAATAATCAATATCGTGTGCTACTATGCAACCACGCGTATTACTGTACTTTTACTATCGAGTAGTTCAACAGTATTAACGGTAAAACTTCCGCCGTTATTTTCAATAAAATATTTTTGTCGTTTTCTCAATCCGATAATAATTCCGTTGTGGAGTCCACCAATGATTGTACCGTCGTACGAATATTTCCCGACACAAAGAATATTCCCTAACCAATCGAATATAATACAACAACTTGCATACTTTACAAAATTTAAAAATACTACCCACAACTATAACATTATATTAAATTCACACCATAATATTAAAAAAAATATTTCGAAAAATTTAAATCTTTATTTATAAAATTTGGGGTCTCACATTTTTAATCCATGTGCCAAAAATTTAAACGACAATCTTTTAAGAA
This sequence comes from Panax japonicus, assembly GCA_020205505.1. Lineage (NCBI taxonomy): Eukaryota > Viridiplantae > Streptophyta > Magnoliopsida > Apiales > Araliaceae > Panax > Panax japonicus. The sequence goes on along the minus strand of CM035098.1, from coordinate 55,136,416 downwards.
CGGATGTAGTAGTTAACACCGACTTTACCTATATTATTCATGCTTAACACGTGACTAAATTTAGAGTTACTTTCTCTTAATATATATTTTGGTGCAAATTAAATTACCCAAATTGTTGCTAATCTACTCTCTTTTTTTGGGGGTTGGGGTGCAGTCCGGTGACCTTAATGACCGGTACCGTCCGGTGCAGTGTTATTTTATTATTTTTTTTAACCACAATTATAAGAATAAAAAATAATAAATAATAAAACAAATTTGAACAAAAAACTGTAAAAAAAAATATATTTTTTATTGAAAAAACACATCTCTATTATATTTTATTTTTTATTTTCATAATTGTGGTTAAAAAAATAACACTGCCCCCCTCCCCCCGGGAACAGGGGGAATATATCTCAACTCCAAAATGGTAGGAATACAATTTTCTTAAGACAATCAAAAGGCATGAACAGCCCCTCCTATCAACTAAAATACATATATAATTGTATTAAGGGGATTCCATCCACAGTAATCGGTTGTTGGGGAGCAACCCCTTTTGGCCCAGCCGCTACAACCTGTACCGGCCTTAGACAAAAAAAAATTTTTATAAGCCGCTACAGGTTGTAGCGGCTAGGCCAAAAGTGGTTGCTCCCAACAACCGGTTGCTGTGGATGGATACCCTTGTATTAAGGGGTCTAAATTTATGAAAATATCTTACTCTTATGTTATTTTTTAAAAAAAATATTAGTTTCACTTGTGTTGGTTACTTGATTAGCAGAATTCGAGTAAGGTTATATTCGTCTCATTTTTAATATTCAAACTACTCGAATTCTCGATTGTGATTTGATACATACTCTTATAATATATACAAAATTAAATCAAATTAGGATAATTAATTATAATTTTATATTTGTAAAGTGTAGTTGTAAATATATTTTCTCATTTCTAAGTAAAATAACAAATTCAATTTATAATTATATTTATTATAAAACTAATTATTATGTGGAGACTCGAATTCGAGTTTGAATTTGAAACTCGCGAGTAGTTTGAATATAATTCGATCCGAATCGAATCGAATTCGAGTAATAAATATATTCTAGTCGAGTCGAATTTGATTAAAATTTTTTAAATATAATTCGAATTCGAGTATGAATTTAATGATTCGAGTCGAATTTGAGTAAACGAGTAGCTCTCTGTTCGTTTCGACTCGTTTACACCCTTAAATGTTAAGGACCACACAATATTTACCTAAAGACGGGATAATAATGTTATGTTTGGATTAAAGGAATGGAATGGAGATTAGAATGATTCATTCTATTTTAGTTGGAATGAGTTATTTCATTCTCTCCTTCCCCAAGACCCTCACGGCTCAATGATAAAAAAACTACTTATAAGGCTTTGAGCATGAAATCTTGGGCAAGAATGTTAAATTTCAGTAGAAAATAACAAACAAAAATATAATGGTTTAATTCATTCTAATCGCAACCAAACACAATTTTTTTCATTTCATTCCCATCTTTATTACTTCAATTCAAACATAGCATAAGGGTAAAGTTTTTCTAGATTTATAATTTATTCGGGTCTAAATTGAATACTTCGTAGAAAAATATAGACCATCTATCCATTTTTATATATTTTTTTAAAGATAATAAGTATATAAATTAATGTTTTTCAAGTGCATTTTGTTATAGAAATCTTTTTTAGTAGGTCAATAAAAATATGGCATATATTTTAATGGAGAGAACTGATATTTTTTATATAAAAAAAATTATATTTTCATATATTTATATATATATATATATATATATAAATATTTATTATTCACATAATTTATGGTCCTATTTGACAAAAAAAAAATCATATCGAAGAACTACAATCTAGTTGCCTTAATTCCTATTGAATAGGAAGAGTGAGTGTCACAATTGACAAAGTCATGATCGGGGAGATGACACACAAGTTTTCGTTTTCAGGCACAAGTCAAGTTCTTCTATTTAATAAAAAGTTGTTCGTTGTTGCTTAGTTCAATAACACATTTTGTAGTAGGAGTATTAAATTTGATTGTTTTAATCCATCAACGTCATGCCTAACGTTGTATCCTATGTAGTAAACTGTAAGCCATGACATAGGATAGGCTCAAGGTTTAGCTGGACCGGTATCAGATCGATGCGTCATTCGTCATTGTGCTTAAATCTTTATTGACTAGTAAAGTCATTAATATATAAAAATATATATTATTAATAATTAATTAAATTTTAAAAAATTAATTTTTTATGAATTAAAATATAATAAAGTTGGATTACAACATTACTAAAAGTGATTAATTTTAATATTAAAAAAAATTAGTACAAAAAAAAATGATTCACTAAATCAATTATATGGTTTTACCTCCGGTTGGACAAGTGATCAACCGGCTGGACCGATGGTCAATCGATTTTTGATCAAATCAAAAATCAGATTAAACTGGACCGGATGTCCGACCAGTTATGATTTTTATCGGTTGAACTGGCAGTCCTATCAAGGTTTAATAACTATGGATATGAGTATCCCCTCTGCTATTTATTCCTTAAATTAGTTTACTATGTCGTGATTTGATTTCAAATCAAATTATATCTATAATTTTGAAATGGATGGAGTATTATATATAATGTTTTTAAAGTTTACAATTTAAATAGTAAATGTTAACATCTATTTTACTTAATACTAATACTTAAGTTTACTAATTTTAAGAGAGAAAAATTGGATGATTTACATATTCAATTACATTTTTAAAAATAATTACAACAATAGTGTACTCATAAAATATTTAAAAAAGTAATACACTTTCTATAGTTATTCATAATATTAGTGCAATTAGGATTTCTTAATTTAGAAAATTAGTATGCAGTTATGATTCTTTAATTTAGGGGATTAGTATTAATTTACTTTCTCTCTCCTCTTGTTTTCGTTTCTTTCATTCAAAGAGTGAAACATTCAAACTCTACAACACTAGTGCAGTTATGTTAAGGTTGTGCGCCATGGACACCGTCAAAGCTTTCTATCATTTTTTCACAAAGGCCTCCCTACTGGGTATTCTTCATAGCAGTGCTTTGTCACCGAAATCCATGGCGGAAGAGGGTGGTTTCTGTGTATGTACAGTGAGAGTTTGGAGAGTTCGGTGTGCAAAGGTGGGAGGATTCAGATCCATCCAAAGAAGATTAAAATGTCAGATGGAGGGGGGACAATGGAGAGTGTGATCGGAAGGGGAGAAGATGAAGAGAGATGATTTTGGTTTTATTTTCATTTTTATCAAATACACGACAATACTAAAGGGGAACAATCATGATTGGTTCCTAATGATTTTTCACAATTTCTCCACCATCTCCTATGAAACCATCTAATGCAAAATAACATCATCCTGGAGCATGTTTTTCCCTTTTATGGTACATTGAAGTTTATGGGTACTTTTTTTTAGCAATTGATAAACATGACATTCACACCTGCAATTTTTTTACAGTGCAGTTGGTGGCCAAACATTTATACCAAGGTAACCAATTCAGTATTATTAGATTACCAAATTATTTTGAACGTGATGCAGTTGGTAACCAAACTTTCATGCAGTGGGTATCCAAATATTCATACCTAGGTAACCAATTCAGTTGTATTAAGTTAGCAATTTATTTTGAATGTGATGCAGTTGGTAGCCGAACCTTCATGCATGTAGTTGGTAGTCAAACCTTCATGCAGTTGGTTGTCAAATCTTCAGGCAAAGGTAATCAATTCAGTGTTATTAGGTTATAAATTTATTTTGAATTTGATGCAGTTGGTAGCCAAACCTTCATACAAAGGTAACCATTTTAATTTTTGTGGGTAACCAAATCGTTAACAAAAAATTCAGAACAGTAACTCAGGTACTTCCGGAGATTTGCGGCGGAAAAGGAGGATGATGAAGGGGAAGAGAGGGCGATCTAACGGCGGCGCAACCAAGGATTTCTGGAGATTCGCGACGGAGGAGGATGATGAAGGGGAAGAGAGAGGAGGCGGTGATGAAAATAATGAGTGGTGAGGGAGATGAAGATTAGGATGAATAAGATATTTTTTTGTTCTTCCCTCATTTTATTTTGAATTTAAATTTATTTTTGTTGTTATATCCCAAATATTTGAATTTGAATTATTAATTATGACATTTATTTCTCCTTAATTTTAGGTTTTCTTATTAATGTGAATTGTATTATTTTTATAATATTGGTCCTAATTACACACTTTTTATAATTATTTGGTTAATGCACTATTCTTGTAATTACTTTCTATTTATTGTATATTTACGTAAAGAACCCAAAAAAATTATTATATTTTTGTGAGGTCCATTGCGTGTATGAGTTTAATCATATTATGTTTCTTAAATTTTGTTAAAACTAGAATTAAGACATTTTTTGTGAACAGATAAAATGTGGTAATAATTTATATGGACAAATTAATTCCACGTATGCTGACGACTTGCTTGTATGAACAAAGAAAGTGTTGGACTATTAAACCGTCCAAAAATCGGACACCAAGAGGATTCCGACTGCGCGAATAATTCAAGTTTTGGATTCTTATTTTTACTTTCGATAATATCCACAGCAGAAGCAAACAAATTCAACCGATTCCATCGACAACATCAAATTAATAAATTAAGTTTATTATCACAATTTATCATCATATTATTATAATTAAACTAAAATTTTATTAAATTTAAGAGCAGATTTTTTTTCCTTTTTTTATTAAATTAAGATTAAATTTAAATTCACACACAACTTTGTTACTGAAAAGATTTAAACTCTTATTGAAACAAATCGGGTTAAATTCCGAGTCTCAGGTCAAATTTCAAATGCTTTAAAATCACTGGTCCAATAGTATCTTCTTGTGTCATCTTATTACACCATAATTTCACCCAAAAAACTATGACTGAAGGTACTATTGATAGTAACTTAATTCTTATATACAAATAATTTTTTTCCATATATTTTAATGTGAAATTAGAGTGTTACACTTACCCTCTTAAATAGAATAATCATTGAACTAAAACCCTAAGTTAATTTAAGAGTAGATTTATACTCCCTTCCTCATCAAAAAGATATCTATATATAACATGGGATGTTTATAAAAAATGTCTAAAAATACGCAAATAAAAAATAAAATAAACCTAAAAACTAATTTACTCTCAAAAGTGTTCTACTATAATGTTACGTTTGGATTGGTGGAATAGGAGGGAGAATGGAATGAATTATTTCGTTGAAATGATAAAAATGTTGTTTGGTTTGTTTATTTTATCGGAATGATGTATTCCTCCTGGAATGATAGTTAACTTAAAATTTTAATTTTCATTCCTTGAGAGGTGGCCAGGAATAAATCATTCCATCCATTATTTTTTAAGTAATTGACAAATATACCCCTAAAGATATAATAGGGCTTTTTACACATTCATTCGCAATCGATCTGGGAACTACGAGAGAGAAGGAGCCGAGGAGAGGAGATACAAATCTTCAATTGATTGATCCAGCAGCTCTGAAAGCTCTCCAAAACCCTCACCATCATATCGTCTCACAAGTCAGTATATTCCTTCTTTTTTTGGCAGCCTATTTGCATATTTATATTACTCCATGAAATTTGGCAGCCTATTTGCATATTTCTTCGTAATTTCCAGATCCATCTATGTTCTTACGTAGATTTGGTGATACATGATTGGAAATTGTGTGTTCAGGCTTTGACTCTACGATTGCGGATCCGATCGGTTTTGAACTGGGCTGTTTGCTTAGACCATACCAGGTTTTTCTTTAAGCAAATCCCATACGATACCACACATACCATTTTTCTCACTGATTTCATCTGCCATTGATCATTGATTCCTATCAGTTTAGTATAATTTTCCCAATTATCGATTCCTGTTGCCTCGATTTGTTATTAAAATTAGCTGATATTTAACAATTCTCGATTCGATTCCGTTAGTCGTTGATCACTATTAAGTAATTTCTTCCTGCTACATACTAGGGTGTTTGTGTTTGGTTGGAGGGTTTTTAATAATTTAGGAATGAGACTACCAATGGCATCTCTTTTCTGGGAATTTATATCTATTATTTTTCCAAATTGTTGCCTACTATGTTTTGACATTTTTTATTGCCTATAATTTATTATCTATGTTCTAGAATTTCCTAGATCCTAAAAGCGAGGGAAGATATCTGATGTTCTAGTCAATGATATGAATTTTATCTGTTGTGTACATTTTATTCTTGCTGTTAATGGGGATTGGTTGTAGTAGTGTACAAGATGATAACTGTGGTACTTGGTCCTTTTCTTTTAAAGGGAAACAATAATTTGATTATTGTGTAACATGTTAGAAATTTACTATTATGGTACAAAGTACTCCAAAATTTAGTATAATTTTGTTAATGCTATTAATAATTTGTTATTAATGTTTGGTTGGACTGTTTCATTATTGCTTTCATTATAGTATGTATCTTTAATTTGTTTTGAAATTGTTTTACAATATGTTTATTGTTTGAGTTTGCTCTTACTTTTTCAATTGAATTGCAGTCATGGTTCGTCGTAGATTAGACAAACGGAAGAGAATGAAGAGATTAATTGCCTTTTTTTATTTTTGGTCCGAAATAGTTGCCATGGTTACCTTATTCATGCAATTTGTTATATCTATGGCACGACATAGACATATGAGAGCACTTAATCGACCAAAGTACACCCTTTCTTGCTCGAGCGGTCTAAAATTTATGAGGGAGCTAGTGTATGACAGTGACATTACATGTCACAATTACCTTAGAATGGATAGGGCGAGTTTTACCAAATTATGTGATATTTTACATACCACAGGCAAACTTAGTAATACAAAGTACCTTCAAATAGATGAACAAGTTGCCATATTCTTGTATGTGCTAGCCCATCATGTGAAAAATCGTGTCATAGTATTACAATTTCGTCGATCCGGTGAGACAATTAGTAGGCATTTCAACAACGAACTCAATGCTGTGATAAGATTGGAAGGTCAACTTTTTAAGAAACCGGAACCTATACGTGAAAACTTTACTGACGATAAGTGGAAATGGTTTGAGGTATATCTTTAACTTAGATATTTGTTATCCTACCAGAACAAGCTTTTTTTAAATTATATATTTATCATTATGTTTTTGAAAAAGATAAGTATTTTTTACTAGGGTTGTCTAGGGACTTTGGATGGAACATACATAAAGGTTCATGTCCCTGAAGAAGATAAACCTAGGTATCGAAATCGAAAAAATGAGATTACAACTAACGTGTTAGGTGTTTGCTCCCCGGAGATGTAATTTATCTACGTCTTACCTGGTTGGGAAGGGTCCGCGGAAGATGGTAGGGTACTTTATTCTGCAATGCATCGTAATCATGGTTTGAAAGTAAATCGAGGTAAGAAATAAGAAATATCTTAATATAATTTCATATGTATAAACTTACACTAACAAAAACAAGCAAACACAACCCCATTTATATAGTTTGTTTTGTTTTTTAATGAATGAATGAATGATAATTGTCAAAATATTTGTATAGTTTGTTTTGTTTTTTAATGAATGATAATATGCAAATGAAGTTTGTTTTGTTTTTATACTCTTGACTTTACATGTTTTACACAATTTCTGTTAGAAAAATCATGCCAACTAGAAGTACATAAGGACCCAATTAGCTTTTGCAACATTTGTGGCTAGCTGTTGTGTTTGCAACAACACTGTAGCTTGGAACAAACAATTATGTGATGTATATTATTGGTGTTGATGTTAGTGACCACTCTAAATTCATAAATTAGCATATTGGTCATATGAATTGAATTATATGAAAACTGACTACTATAAATTATAAATTAGCAAATTAGCATATTGGTCATATAAATTATATTGACAGTATTGAATATAATTTGCACTGTATAATTTGCTAATTAGCACTGTATAATTATATTTAAATTATAATTATATTGAATCATAAATTCAATTCATAATTTAGCACTGTATAAATTATGACTACTATAAATTAGCACTGTATAAATTAGCATATTGGTCATATAAATTAGCACTGTATGCATATTTGGACTACTAGTATATGAATTGAATTTATGATTCAATATATGAATTTATGAATTCTGCATTTCTCTCACCGAGTCAGTTTTTTAACTTTCTGCCTGTGAGTCAAGACTCAAGAGTAAATACATTTGGCCAGACTCATAAATTCATATATTGAATCATAAATTCAATTCATATACTAGTAGTCCCAAGTGGTAAGTTGTGGTCGGCACTTGCATTTCCATCCTTCTGGTTCATAATTAGCATATTGGAGTCCCAAGTGGTCAGTTGTGGTGGGCACTTAAATGGCAATACATGGCCTGCAATGCCCACATCTGTGCTCACAATTTGGTGGTCTTGACCCAAGCCTACTCATCCCTTTATACTCCATTGCTTTTGACTTTTGATTGATTTGGCTTTTGACTGATCATATATACTGAGAAATGTTAGTATAATAACAATGAAAACTCAATAGAGAAAAAAAATATTCAAATCAATGTGTAAAAAATTACTGTAATTGAAACATAATTACCTTGCTGATAAGCAGTATGATCAAATGGTGTAAAAGGCAGAGCAACTGTAGATTTATATACTATATGAATTGAATTTATGATTCAATATATGAATTAAATTCATATATTGAATCGCCTTCATGACTCCTTTCTGCATACTAGTAGTAGTAAGTATACAATTTACGATTCAATTTATATTTGGCCAGACTTCAATTTATGATGGATTCTCAAGTAAATGATGAAGCAAAGGGGACAGACAAGAGTAAGCACAAATGGGTTGAAAATGAAGATGACAAGCTTGTGGAATGTATGCTAGACATATTAAATACTACTGGGACTTTGTATAGGGCTGATAATGGTTTTAAGCTTGGGTTTTACTTGGCCATTGAGAAAGCATTGACTGAGAAATTGCCTGCAGCAGGAATAAAGGCAAAACCACATATTGAGTCAAGGTTGAAAACATTGAAAGCTGAATGGGCAGTTGTATATGATATGCTGCATGAAAAAGACAGTAGTGGATTTGGTTGGGATGTTAAAAATCATGTGCTTGAAGCCTCTAAAGATGTCTGGATTCCATATCTTTATGTAAGTCATTTTTTAAGATTGGAAACATTTAATTTATAAGGTAATTCTCATACAGTAGAATAATTCTTATGTTTGAATATATGATCAGAGTTTTTTTTAATTACTATGTTATTTTTTTTCTCTTACTTGTTTTAGGTGCACCAAAAGAGAGCAAAGTGGCAGAATAAGACATTTTCACATTATTTGGATCTCTGTGTTATATTTGGCAAGGATAGAGCAACTGAAAAAAAATGCTCTATTGGCTGCGAAAATGGTCGAGTTAGATGAAGAGATCCAAACAAATGATGGAGATGATGACTTGATTCCAACTCGCAGTGAGGAAATATCTAGCAAGTCCTCTAGTTTCAAGAAAAGGAAAAGAAAATCAAGTTTCGATATTGATTCTGAATCTGCCATGGAGAGGGCTGCTACTATTCTTGCTGCACAACTCGAGAAATCATCTGCTCAATTTGCTAACTTTCTTGGATTGGAGGCTTCATTAAATGAGCAACGAAAGAATCTCAGTAATGCATTGAGTAATGTGCCCGGTCTAACTGATAGTGAGCATAACAAGGTCATGTGCAAGCTTGCTCATGAGGAGGAGTTGATGGTGGTCTTTTTTAGCCTTCTCGATGAGCGAAAAGAGGGTTTCGTCAAAGATTTATTGAGTGGAGTGTTATACTAGTTATTTAGACATTTTATTATGTTACTTATTGAACGATGATATTGGGATTTTGTTTAGGATTTTTTGATGGAATGCATTACTACTTGATTAGACATTTTATTAAGTTGTTGGTTGTTAAATGAAATTATGCATTATGTTATTGAATTTTATCATCATTTTATATTATTGAGTGGGGTGTTATACTAGTTGATTTAGTTTTATTGGTTGTATTTTATTTTACACTACTTATCTTTAGATTTCATCAATTAAAATAAAGTTAATTCTAGTGAAATAAAAAATATATATAAAAAAGATAACTTACAAGTAAGAAAAAAAATTATAAAAAAAATTATATGAAAAAGTATAGTAAAAAAAGAAGAATATAATTATAAAAAAATCTAGAGAAATATGTGTTAAATTTTTAATATAAATTGAATTTAAGTTAAATTTGAACATTTGGGGGTATTTAGGTCACTTTCTAATTATTTATTTCATTCTTAGATGTATTCATAACATCAACCAAACATGTACATGGAATATTAAAAAATCATTGTATTCCCTTCCTTATTCCATTCCCTCATCTATTCCATTCCCTACTCTATTCCATTCCTTCAATCCAAACGTAGCATAAGATCCACTAAAATTAAATGAGAAAAATTAATGCATCTGTCCACTGTGAATAAAATTTACACTTATTTACTCCTTTTTTTTAATTTGTTTTGATTCGTGTGACTCCTTTGCGTCGCGTTTCTCATAGAAGCCGTCGGGTTAACCTCTTTTATTTCAATTATGGGTGAGGATGATATGGTTTAGTACTGTTTAAAGTTCAAATCGCATACGAAATCACTTTGGTACGGTTTGAAAAATTCAAAATCGTACATAAAACCGTTTGTGATTGGTGCAGTGCGGTTTTGAACCGTGTAGTTTGATTTTATTTGGTGCAGTTTCGGTTCCAAAATCAATTAAAATAACTAACCCGTAAAATAGTTAGCAAAATCATACACGCAAACATATTACGCAATGAACACAATCATGGAGTTAATGTAGCAAAATAGTTCCACGCATCAACAAATATATGATTGATTAATACTATGTTATCACATTTAATTTAGGAAATACCAAGTCACTCATGATTTGCAAACATAATTGATACTACCTCCGTTCTTAAAAGATTGTCGTTTAAGATTTTGGCACATAGATTAAGAAAGTATCATTTATCAAGTAAAATTTGTTTGAAATTTCATCACTACCCCTTTATGGGAAGTTAAAAACTATTAATACAAGAAAGATAATTTCTTGGGACAATGAGAGAATGTAGGGGTAATATAGGAAAATAAATAATTTATTCTCTTCGAAAGTTGTAAACGACAAATATTTTAGAACAATTTTTTTTTTCTAAAACGACAATCTTTTAGGAACGGAGGGAGTACTATTTATTCTTCATTTAACCCTGCAATATCTGTCTTCTAAAATAAAATGAGGAGAATATTTTATAGTAGATAAAATATATATACTTGTAGCAACTTTGAGAAAACATGATGATTATTTGGTGCAGTTTCGGTTTTATGCGTGCGATTTTGATTAGTAACCAAATTAAAACCGTAAATTTGATTTTTCAATCCATCCTAAATCAGCACATGCACCGTAAATTTTAATTGGTGCAATTTATATGATTTTTAATGCGATTTCAATTCCAATTTAATTTCTTGTTCAACCTTAATTTCAACCCATTTGCCTGCGGATCAAGATACATTATTACAATCGTAATTGACAGAACCTATAAAGTTTTTCTTTCTTTGCTCCACGTTTAAGAAATTTGCAAAATGTATCCCAATATAATCGAACTTTCTCAATTTTTCGCTCGCTACTCTACCTCACCCCCTACGTCACGTAGTCAGTGGCCGTATTGCTAATAAATAGTAATAATGTTCACACCGGCATTTCCCCTATAGTAGTTATTTCTCTAGTATTTATATCCATCTAACGCTCATCTTTCAAACCACTTCATTCAGCTTTTATTGTCCTTTTCTCTCTCTTTCTTGCGTTATTATATCAGTCAGATTTCTTAATTCATATCCACCACCAAATTAATCAACCGGAAATGGCAAATCCAGAGACAGAGCATCCCGTGAAGGCTTTTGGATGGGCTGCCCGTGACACATCTGGGGTTCTTTCTCCTTTCAATTTCTCAAGAAGGTATTTTTTTTGTTTTGTTTTAATAATTTTCATTCTAATTTAGACCTTTGTGTAATAATTTGCAATTTTATCCATAAATATCAAAAAAAATTCATCTTGGTATTCGTTTATTTTGATTTTTACGGATGATTATGGAAATTTTAAATGCATGGGTGCAGAGCAACAGGTGATAAGGATGTGAGGTTCAAAGTAATGTATTGTGGGATCTGTCATTCGGATCTTCACATGATCAAGAACGAATGGGGAATGTCTAGTTATCCAATTGTGCCTGGGTAAGTATATATCGCCATTAATCTTTCTTTTATATATAGAATTAGCATTTGCTGTTAAGGGATTTATGATACTATTAGATCCACAAGCAGATGAGAAAATATATAGGGATAAGTATTATGAGGTTGCTATGTTCTAATTCATGTTGGAACCCAACACCTTAAATGATAGACAGTATACCCAGATGAAGAAAATATATAGGGAAAAGTATTAGCATTTGCTTTCTACTTTATGATTGTGAATTTTTAGCTTTATATATGGAGATAATGCTTAAATTGAGAATTAACGGTTATGTGAGATTTTTATTTGATGGTGGAATTATAGAAACATTAGGGAGTTGTTTGGGATTATTTCTGCAGTTTAGCAGGATTTTCAAAAATAATCTTTCAGTAAGCTGTTACTTGTTTAGGTCTTTGAGAAAGAAATAAATTCATGTTTGGTGAATGCTATATTTTAAATGGAGGTATATTTCATGGGAAAATAAAATAAGAAGCAGATTTAGGTGCAGGCCTACTGGCTACTTTGATACAATTTCTAAATTTTTTGATGATGATTTTTATAGAAACTTGATTTTTAATTCCTCGCAGGACCGGTTTGTGTCGTGGTGTTTATAATATAATTATTTCAATATACTGATACAGGCATGAGATTGTGGGTGTGGTGACAGAAGTGGGAAGCAAAGTAGAAAAATTCAAGGTTGGGGACAAAGTTGGTGTAGGGTGCTTGGTCGGATCATGTGGTTCATGTGACAGTTGCAGTGATAATCTGGAAAATTACTGTCCTAAGCAAATACTGACCTATGGTTTTCCATACTTTGATGGAACCAAAACATATGGAGGGTATTCTGATTCCATGGTTGCAGACGAGCACTTTGTGCTTCGTTGGCCCGAAAATTTGCCTCTGGATTCAGGTGCTCCTCTACTATGTGCTGGGATCACAACTTACAGCCCCTTGAGACACTTTGGACTAGACAAGCCCGGTATGCATGTGGGTGTTGTAGGATTAGGTGGACTTGGTCATGTAGCTGTTAAAATGGCAAAGGCTTTTGGTACTAAAGTTACAGTCATCAGTACTTCCGAAAGCAAGAAAAAGGAAGCTATTGAACAACTTGGTGCTGATTCATTTGTGGTCAGTCGTGACCCTGAACAATTGCAGGTAGATTACCTTAATTTGATCTAAAATTGCGTATTAAATATAATAATTTTATTTGGATATACCTCGACGAGTTACTAACTCTAATATATATATATTGGTATGATAAATTTGAATAGGCTGCAATGAATTCGCTGGATGGTATCATTGATACTGTCTCTGCTACTCACCCTGTTTTACCATTGCTCGGAATGTTAAAGCCTCAAGGAAAGCTTATTATGGTTGGTGCACCTGAGAAGCCTCTTGAGCTGCCAGTGTTTCCTTTAATTATGGGTGAGCATTCAGCCTCACTATTGTACATACTAATAGGGAGCAAGAAATTGTATATCTCTTTGATTTAAATGAGTAGTTGATACTAATGTAATGTGAAATTTGACACAGGGAGGAAGATTCTTGCTGGGAGTGCCATCGGTGGGTTGAAGGAAACACAGGAAATGCTCGATTTTGCAGCAAAACACAACATAACAGCAGATGTCGAGATTATCCCTATAGACTATGTAAACACTGCAATGGAGAGGCTCGTGAAAGCTGACGTTCGATACCGTTTTGTCATTGACATAGCAAAAACCTTGAAAGCCGAGTAATTGACCCTTGTCATTCTTGAACAAGTATTATTTACCTCGAGAATGTTTTAGTTGCTGGCATTGGTGTTTAATAAAGTCTTAGTATTTGGTTTTGGAGAGGCTTTTGGTCGTATTGATTGCTTGAATTCGGTTGTCAATGGTGTTTTGAACACTTAATCCTGACACCAACTTATTATTGTATGTTATAATTTTGAATAAAATAATGTGTTTAGCTCTGAACTTTTTGTTGTTCTCTGTCTATGTTTTGATGTAAACATTATTCCAATGTAGAGTATGTTTTGCCCAAAAAGGATCTTTCATAGGATCAACCTTAACTTTGAACCTACAAACATCAAGTTTGATATGGATCCTTTATCTTCTAACATGGCTTTAATATATTGTATCTATATTAAGGTTATGAATAGTATTACTCCTGATATCAATCTTAAGAGTAATTTTATTAATGATTGTAGAGGAGAAACTACGGTGTTTCAAATCAATCCGTTGAAAGCTAATATTTCAGTCCCTAAAACTTTAAAGTGGGATGAGATAGCTATTCCCTAGATTTGGACACTGCATGATGCTGTACCTAAAAAGGTACAAGGATCTGATCATCAGTTAGAAGATGTTACAGAAAATCTTGACGGATCTGTAAACATCAGATTTGGCAATAGTATTTCTATTCGTCTCAATTTAGACTAACCCAGACGATTTAGTACTTCCAGCACCTCTCAAAGAGTAAGTAGTGAGCCATCGAGAAGATCTACATCTTCCATTCAAGGAGTATTTAATCGACCCGATGATCATATTAGTCGTCCAACTTACATGGTTGAAACTCCCTCTGAAGTCACAATCATAAAAGCTCAGAGCCCAACAGCATCTGATTTTGGATACTCAGAAAGTATTTATACTCTTAATAATCAGTGTATGGATTTACAACGATCTTTGTTAAAAACAATGTTCAATTCTGATAAAAATAAAGAGAAAAGAGAATGGTTTATTGCCTATTATTCTCCTGAACATCAAGATTTTATCAGGAACATTTATTATGATTTCTTAAAGGAATCTGGAAAAATGTTGATTTCTTTATTTTTCTAAAAACTTGGAGCCGTGTAAAAGGGTATGATTTCCCTTTTAGGGGGGATAGCAAAGTCGATGACGGTAAAACTTCCAAAACTACTTCTGTCAATACTGTTGAAAATCCTTACAGACCTTACAGATTGGCAAATGATAAAGACGATAACGATGTTATTTCATCTATCTATCCTCCTTCTGTCCCAATCTTTGTGGGAACGGGTAAAACTAGAGCTGTTCCTTATAAGAAGGTATTTGATAAAGAGGCTGAAAGAAAGTCTGAAGAAGTTCAAGGGATTAATCAAGTGCTAGAACAAAATAATTATACTAATTTGTTTCTTCAATCCCTGGGAACGCAGCTCACAAGAATAGAAAAGGTAGTTACTTCAAAAGTAAAACCTTTGTCTATTAGTCCTTCTCCAGCGGAGATTCTTGTTAATTCCTCAAAGGAAGGGAAACTCTCAACAAAAGAGAAACCTGGAGTGGTTCTCTTTAAACCTCCGCCCGAGCTAACTAAAGATTTTAAGCTTGGATCTGCTTCTACAGAAATGTTTGAAGAACTGAAGAATAAACTTGAAAAGATGTCAATTAAGAAAACATTTACAGGGTCTACGTCTCAGGGTCCTTCTATTTCAGTTCTTAAAAACGATGGATTTGATCTTTGAAGAAATCCTAAGTAAAATCCATGAAGAACAAGGTGATCCGCGGATAAATAGGTTAAAATGGGGAAAGGTCAAAAACCAACCCTATTACCATCGTCCATCTCCTATTGACGCTCAGTTTGAGAACAGAGCTTTCAATGATGGAATACAGTTCAATGGGGAATATATCTGTGAGTGGAACTTGGATGGTCTTACTGATTATCAAATCATTGTTCTCTTCAAACAAATGACTATGTTTGCCCAAGCGGCTAGAATTAAAGCCAACTCAGAGAAAAGGATTGCTCAAGCCTTAGCATCCGGTTTCGTTGGACAGCTTGGTCTTTGGTGGGATAATCTCCTATCAAGTGAGGTTAAAGAAAGTATCTTTAATTTTCAAGTTCAAAAGGGTGTTGATGAAAGAAACGAACCTATCTTTGTGGAAGATACTGTCAACACATTGTTGTATACTATTATGCGCCACTTTGTGGGCAATAATCAATTAATATTATTATACTATTATGCGCCACTTTGTGGGCAATAATCAATCAATTATCTTCATCCTGGGTGCGAAGAGGAATTTAGAATCACAAATATGATTATGAGTTATTCATATGACTGTGGACAGAAATTGTTGATTGATATTACAGGGATAAAATATTTTGGTGGACTTTTAACATGGAGAAGATAATAGATTTGATGGTCTATTTGACTCTTCTAATGGATTGCTCATTTCACTGCAACTATGGTTGAAAAGTTTTATCATCTACCATATGTTCTAAATCTCTGATTTATTACTGATGAAGGCTATTGATGATGCAAATTATCTTTAGTCATGATATTCTTTACTGGGCTAATTGTGCTCACCCTTTTTGCTTCACAATTCCTTTCAGGAAATAAGAGTGTAGCTGGGTCGAGCGGGGGTAACAGGAGAATAGAACGGTGGTCTTTAGCTGTTGAGGTTCTCCTTAAATAGTATGAAAATAATTTTATTGAGAACTTTTGATAGTGTGTCGTATTGTATACGTCATTTGATATTTAATTTTGGTAAATCGAATAGGGTGAGGTGAAGCCAACTTTGGAAGGGTGTTTTGCCACTATCATACAAGATGTCTAATGACATACAACCTCGTGTTATCATAAGACAGGGTTGTGTACATCCACTTGCTGAGTATATCTACGTGCACTACCTATATGATCTTGGAGTTTGTTTGAAATATAATTCTCAATTGGAGAAAACGGAGATAATTATATGTCAAGAGAAGACTCACCATTGAAAATAAGATGATAGTAATCTTCTTGTTTTTCTTTGGGGACTATTGGGTCAACCAAGGATAATTATGTGGACATATGATATCTATCATAACTTAGACGCATGGCCTCCCATGTACGAAGGTTTCCTTGAGTATTTTCCAAAGATTTTAATTTCTAAAACAGTTATTAACTGTACTTTTATGTAAAGTACCATTGTAATGATGTGGTCGAGGCACCATGAGAGTTACATACATTTGTATTAAAACTCACAGTTTAATTGTGGTCATATTCTGCACGACAGTTCAACAGTTGTATAAATGAAGTTTGTAAATAGTTTTTATAGTGTGATATCTGGCGACTCGAAATGGGTCGTGTGGACCTATTTTGGGGGCGTCACACGTAGGATAAACACTGAAACGATTTAACACTCATGAGGCATAGATAACAGAATGACCCAATTTTAAAATATTAATTAGTTTAATGGAGTAATTTGAAAAACTAAAAGTTTAATGGCGTAATCAGTAAAACGTTCCAACTACAATGGGTAATTTATTAGTTTTGTTGATAGAAAATTAACGTCCGTTTAATTTTTTTAACGGAATGACCCAATTTCAAAATAATAATTATTTTAGTAGGATAATATAAAAAATTAAAAGTTTAATGGTGTAATCAGTAAAACGTGTCAACTACAATGAGTATTTCATTAGTTTTGCCATTTCAGAGGATAAATGTAGGAGAGAGAGGACAGAGAGGAGAAAAAAGGGATAGAAGAGAGATGGGAGAAGAGGGACATATACTCGTGGTGGAGGAGAGGCGAGTGAAGCTGGCGATGGATGGATCGATTGATCGGAAAAATGAACGAGGTGAAAAATGAACAAAGCGGAGACGGAATGAAATAAACTCACCTATTTGAAAAGGAAAGAAAAATAACTTTGAAAGGGAATAATTAAAGAAATTGAATGGTCATTCCAATTGACTAACTAAACATGTTTTAAGTGATTCTAGAAGAAATGGTCGTTCCATTCCAAAACTATTCCATTTCCAACCTATTCCATTTCATTCCCACCAACCAAACACAACATTAGAGTAATACATAAGAATTAAAAATATGATTATATAACATTAAATATAATATTAATAATCTATAATACCTTTAAATTATCATAATTACCATACTTATTTCATACTCTCTCTCATTTGAAACATTTTTTCATGAGGGATAATTTTAAAAAGATTATAGTTAATTCACTTTAATAATATAAAATGACAAATAATTTTAAAAAAATAAAATTATACAAAATTTTATATATTATGAGACGGATGGAGTACTTCTAATTCCCTACTCCACCCAATTCTTATTTTTTAGGCTTTTAGGAAACATAATCTTTGAAACAATAAGAAATTACTGAAAGTGAACATATATAGTACTCTCTTTCGTCCTTTTTTAAATGTCGTTTAGAGAAATATTTTAATATTTTAATACTTGTCATTTGAGAATTTAATTAAGCATTAATCATTTTTTTAATATTACCTTAAATATTAAATATAAATTCTTTTACTATATTCTGCCCAATAAATAACATCAATTTTTTTCAATACAATGACAATATAAGCAATTAATATTATATTTAATGTTATACAAATATATAATTATTTCCTTAATATTTGTGCACAACTCTAAAACGACATATATAAATAGACGGAAGGAACAAAGCTCAATGATAATCTTAGTTGTTACACAACAAAATGTTTTTTTATGTATTATTACTTCCTTTCCATAATAATAGAGTTTTTAGAGAAAAAAATGTGTTTCAATTTATTTGTCGTATACAACTTTTAGGAAAATAAATTATTTATTTTTTTATATCATTCATAACTTCTCTCATTATCCCTAAAAAATTTCTCTCTTGTATTAGTAGTTTTCAACTTCTCATAAAGTGGTAGTAATAAAATTTTACACAAATTTTAATTATTAAATAATGATAATAAATGACTTTCTTAATGTTTAATTATTATTATAGAATGGAGTGAGTATGTTGTTGTCTCCTTAACTTTGTGGACTATGATGGTAATAATTATAATTAAAATATTTTCTCCATACTTTAATATAAGTCGTTTTAGAGTTGTGCACAAGTATTAAAAAATAATTGTATAATCTATCTAATAAAATACAAATGATTTTGAATTTTCCGCTCACTCAATAAATCATCTGGGTCGTCCAAAGTTTGAGATAAATCCCACCGTCCATACATCTATCTAATAAAATACATCTATCTATCTAATCTATCTAATAATGATTTTGAATTTCCCGCTCACTTAATAAATCATCTGGGCCGTTCTAAGTTTGAGATAAATCTCACTGCCCATACAGTGCCGGAGGCACGGGAACCAGCTAGTATTAAATATAATATCAATTGTCTATATTGTCCTTGTATTATAAAAATATAGTATTATTTATTTGATAAAAAATAGTCAGAGAACCAAATTTAAATTTATTACTTGAGATAATATTAAAAATTAAATAATTAATACTTGAAATTCTCAAACGACTTATATTTTTGAGACGGAAAGTGGAATTTTAAACTTTCCACTGCCCCTACAGAGTCAAGAATTCTAGAACGGAATTCTTTATTTCTATTAACAAAAAAACCTGGAGGATTATGCATTATGTTTTAATTGCATGATTAAGATCATAAGAACAGCCCAGCCTCATTCTCGTAAAGCCTAATACAGCATCCTAACTATGTAACTTTATTGATAGGAACAATTACATTTTCTATTACATTTAAAAAATAATTACAACAATAGTGTACTCATTAAATATTTACATAATTAATGCAAATGCAATACTTAATTACAAAAATAGTGTAATCTTATCCCTTTAATTATGCACAAGATTTTCTCCCCCATCTCTCCCACAATTTTCTCCTCATCTCTCTCACGATTTTCTCCAACTCCATTTCTGTTTCCATTCTTCTTCTCCTCCCTCCCTCCGCCTTCTCCTCCTCCTCCTCCTCCTCTTGTCCAACCCCTCCCCACCCTCCGCCTCCCGCCTCCTCCTCCGCCTCCGCCTCCCGCCTCCCCTCCTCCCTCCTCCCCTCCTCCCCTACTCCATTAGTGGCTTTTTCGGCCGACTTCCAAGCTTTTGATGAGCAGATTCCGATCTTCATATCACCGGAGTAGATGTTCTATGGGACGTCGTCATCCGCTATATTAGATGCTGCTTCGATCCAAAGAAATAATAGTACTGAATTAGAAGATGATATTTCTAGTGCTACTGTTGTTCTACCTAGTCGAAGGAGACTTAATCTGTTGCATGTGATAAAACTTTTTTTGGGTTACTTTTTCTCTCCTATTTCGAAGCATGTGTATGGTATCGTATGTATAACTTTAGATGTTCACAGGTGTTTATTTACTTATTCACATTTTCTACATATTGAAAAGTATATATATATATATATATATATATTATCTCTCATATGAATCTTTTCTTTTCTATAATTAATTAATTACAGGTCTATATAGTGTACTTTGGAGAGCATACAAGGTTTGCATGAGATTGAAGAAACCCATCATTCATATATGCATGAGATTAAAGTAACCAATTCAGTGTTATTAGGTTACTAATTTATTTTGAATGTGATACAGTTGGTCGCCAAACTTTCATGCAGTGGGTAGCCAAACCTTCATACCAAGGTAACTAATTCAATTTTATTAAGTTACTAATTTATTTTGAATGTGACGCAGTTGGTAGCTAAACCTTCATGCAGTTGGTTGTCAAACTTTCAGACGAAGGTAACCAATTCATACTGCATGTGTGGAGGTAGATTGATTACCTTGGTTCCCTCCAGGTGGAAGCGGTGGTGGTGGGTTCTGTCCAATAGGCAGTGGTGGTGGAGATCGCAGTGGGCTCAATTCCAATAACCAGATTCTTCTCACCGGCCAAAAACGAGGGTTTCCATTACCGCCTCCCATTAACCGTCTCCTGAATTTTTTTCCCATAGTGCAGGTAACCTATTCAGTTTTGTTAGGTTGCCAATTTATTTTGAATGTGATGCAATTGGTAGCCAAACTTTCATACCAAGGTAATCTATTCAGTTTTATTAGGTTACCAATTTTATTTTGAATATGATGCAGTTGACAGTCAAACCTTTATACAGTTGGTTGCCAAACCTTCAGACAAAAGTAATCAATTCAGTTTTATTAAGTTACAAATTTATTTTTAATATGATGCAGTTGGTAGCCAAACCTTCATATAAAGGTAACCATTTTAGTTTTTTTGGGTAACTAAATCGTCAAAAAAAAATTCAGAACAGCAACTCAGGTACTTCCAGAGATTTGTGGCGGCAGAGGTGGCGAAGGAGGATGATGAAGGGGAAAAGAGGGCGATGTAACGGCGGCGACGCAACCAAGGACTTCTGGAGATTCGCGGCGGAGGATGACGATGAAGGAGAAGAGAGAGGAGGCGGTGATGAAGATAATAAGTGATGAGGGAGATGAAGATTAGGATGAAGAAGATATTTTTTTTGTTTTTCCCTCCTTTTGATTTGAATTATGGATTTGTTTTTATTGTTATATCTCAAAAATTTGATTTGAATAATTAATTATGGCGGTTATTTCTCCTTGATTTTAGGTACCCTTATTTAATGTGAATTTGAATTTGTTACACTCTTTTTGTAATTATTTTTGTGGATGCACTAATGGTGTAATTATTTTGTTGATGCACTAATTGTATAATTACTTTCTATTTGTTGTATACTTATGTAAATGACCCTTATTGATATAGTCCGGCCCGTACACCAATTAAAAAGTCCAGCCCAGTAAAATATCAAAGCCTACCGGCAACGTCCAAACAAGAAGCAGTACCGGAAAAGAAATTATGAGAGAGAGAGAGGTGGTATTTGATTCATTGATTGTATCTTAATTCATCTTAATAGTTCGTCTCTTAATATATTTTAATAGTCCTAATCTTTGTATTAAGAGGTCTTCTGGATCGTTCAGAATAATATTTGTATCTTAACTATTTAGAGGACCTCTTAATATAAAGATGTGGGTTGTTAAAGATGTATTAAAGAGTGAACTATTAAGATGCATTAAAATACAATCAAATAGTACAACTCATAACTCATAAAATTAAAAAAAAAAGGCACAGAGCAAGAAGGCAAAAAACACCAATTACATGAATGGGTTTTACAAGGCAGAGGACAAATCCTTGTGAAAATGGAAGGGAATAGAAAGGAAGAAGAAAAGGAATAATGGAGAGGCTCTATCGGTCGCCGATAGAAAACAATAACGTTACTATCACATATCGCGCACTCACATACTGCATGGGTGACACTCATAAATTTGCTTTTGAGTTAAGTGTATCATGTCAACAACAAATTCATGAGTATCACCATATGTAGTATGTGAACATTATGTAATATTTTTATGTGATAGTAACATTGTTTTTCCGATTTATTCTTTGGTGAGGTATAGTTATTATATGAAATTACTGAAATCTTCAAATGCTTTCGCATTTTGTCCAGTCCTTTTCGTCCTTGCACAGATACACTACGTTTTGGCGACTAAACTAAATAGACAATATACTATAACTCAAGCATCTTAAAAAAAGAAATTACCCAAATAAAGAAAACAGGAAAACCAAAAATAATGCATGGTGATCAACAGCCCCCAATCCCTTTCAATTGTAAGATATTTGTTCCTTCTCATTAATCTTTTTTGGATAAGAGCACTTGTATCCCATCATTTTCCATCATACTTTTACTCGAGTCTTTGATTTGAGTGAAATTTTAGGTCACTATTTGTGTATAATTTTTTATTTATAATTTATGAAGGTAATATAGGCCTTACTTTCTTCTTCTTTTTTTGTGTGCATAATTTGTGGACGTAAAACTAGTTAAAATATCTCAAGCGCATGATTCATTTCCTCTACATTTTTCCAAATAAATGCACCTCCCCACTTAATTAGTAAATTTCAAAAAAGCCTCTCAAATAACAGTGATCACTGTTCTTCCATTTTCTGATGGCAAAATTCTCAGAGGACGAACACCCGGTGAGGACCTTCGGATGGGCAGCTAGAGACACTTCTGGTTTTCTCTCTCCCTTCAACTTCTCCAGAAGGTATATATAACTATGATTTAATTAATACTTTTTATTTATTTTCTGAAGTTGTAGTTGGAAATCTGTAATTATAAACCATATTTTTTGGGGTATGAAAATGATTAAAAATGTGGATGCGCGCAGGGCGGCTGGAGAAAAAGATGTGAGGTTGAAAGTTCTGTATTGCGGAATATGTCATACTGACCTTCATGATGCCAGGAATGATTGGGGCATCACCAAGTATCCTGTGGTTCCAGGGTACCATTTTTCCTATTTTCTTCCAAGTTTTCTAAATTTCTATGTATTGATTTTTCGGATTTCATATAAACAAAACTGCTAAGGGTTAAATCACTTTTCCACCTCAATTTATATTAAATTGCATCAATAAACTGATATTTTTTTTCATTCGACTCATTAACTATAATTTTCTTATTATAAACCGTTGCGAAATCCGTTAAAATGTTTGAGAAAAAAGAAAAAGAAAAAGGGAAATATAAACAAGACGAAGAAGATCTGTCCGCGTGGCCATGGTGGTGAGGCGGGGAACAAGTGGCAGTGGGTATGGTGGTGAAGTGGGGATACTTTTTGATGCTGGGTTTGGTGGTTTTTTTCCCTACTGGTTTGTTTGTTTGTTTAATTTTTAATTGATTTGGTTGTTTTAGGAGTTTAACTGTCTAATTACTTTTTTACCCAAAAAAACTGTTTAATTACTTTAGTAGTTTTGTTTCATTTATTTATGTAGCTAATTTTATTGTAGATATTCCGTTAACTTTTTAACACTCTTAAACGAATTTTCTAATTTTTGTAAAAATATATATAATTCAATGCGTTGATTGGAAAAAAAATCAGTTCATTGCTACAAATGAAATTGAGGTTCAATTCAATGGGGAAAAAAATGATTTTACCCAACTAGAAACTCTTAATTTGAGAATGGCAAAGTTGAGAATACTCCTTTTTTCCAATATTTAATCTCTGATATAGAATTTTGATTTTGATAGTAATATTTTTTAGAATAATTCATGTTTATGAAAAATCAATTAAGATGGAGTAGTTAAAGAATTGACAAGCCAGAATGGTGTACAATTTTTAAAATTTAGGCTTTCTGTCTCTGTTGAAACTAATTTTTGAAGTCTAGGTGGACAATAAATTACCATTTCTTTGTATCAATTAGTTTTTTCAGCAAAAACGGATCAATGCAGACTTGAGATCTGCCATGACTACTAAGTAAAGTGATTGATGCAGCATGATTCATGATCAAGTAGGCCAAATATATGCTCATTGAGTTGATAAATGCAGGCATGAAATTGTTGGTGAAGTAACAGAGGTAGGTAGCAAGGTACAAAACTTTAAAGTGGGAGATAAAGTAGGTGTTGGATACATACTTGGATCATGTAGCTCATGTGATAACTGTACTAGCAATCTTGAAAATTACTGTCCCCAGAGGAAACTAACATCCGATGACCAATACTATGATGGAACCCTTACTTTTGGAGGTTACTCTGAGACCATGATTGCTGATGAGCATTTTGTGATCCGCTGGCCTGACAATTTCCCCCTTGATGGCGGTGCTCCTCTCCTGTGCGCTGGGATCACAGCTTATAGCCCCTTGAGACACTTTGGACTTGACAAGCCTGGTATGCATATTGGGATTGTAGGCTTAGGAGGGCTTGGTCATGTTGCTGTCAAGTTTGCCAAGGCTTTTGGGACAAAAGTGACCGTCATTAGTACTTCCCCTGCCAAGAAACAAGAAGCCATTGAGCATCTTGGTGCTGATTCGTTTTTGGTCAGCCGTGATCCAGATGAGATGAAGGTACCTGCTTAGTTTACCAATTCAAAAAGGAGTGAATGCCTTTTTATTGAATCTAGAAAAATGTGTGTATGGTTTAATTATCTCATATTTTCGCATCATAATACATATAGGCTGCAGCAGGAACAATGGATGGTATTATTGATACAGTCTCTGCTGTGCACCCCCTCCTACCATTGCTTATTCTGTTGAAGTCACAAGGAAAGCTCGTCATGGTAGGCGCTCCAAACAAGCCACTTGAGCTACCAGTCTTTCCTCTGATTAGTGGTAAGCGAATGGAAATCATCAATTTCTTAATCAGAAATGCGCGCAGCAAAGCATTTAGCATGTTTATGCAATCATGCTACATATTTGTATGCGCTTTTCAAACAAGAAATAGTTAATTGGTATGTTGTGTTATGGCAGGTAGGAGGATAATAGCAGGGAGTAATGTTGGGGGGATAAAAGAGACGCAAGAAATGATTGATTTTGCAGCAAAACACAACATTACAGCAGATGTTGAGGTTGTTCCCATCTACTACGTGAACACTGCTATGGAGCGTCTTGAGAAAGCCGATGTTAGATACCGCTTTGTCATCGACATTGGCAAAACATTAAAAGCTACCTAATCAGATCCTTGTAGCTTTGGAGTTTGGAGTTAGGCCATGGTGACATGGTCAGATCAGGATGCATATGAAGTGACTGTAATTTTTGAGGTTTTTGTGTGTTTTTGCCCGTACTGCGAGTGTTAGGAACTGTATTCTCTGCTGCAGAATCCTAAAGTTGTCTTGCATCAGCTTTCCAATAAAGAACTTGGTAGCCGCTTTGTCATCGACATTGGCAAAACATTAAAAGCTGCCTAATCAGATCCTTGTAACTTCGGAGTTTGGAGTTAGGCCATGGTGACATGGTCAGATCAGGATGCATATGAAGTGACTGTAATTTTTGAGGTTTTTGTGTGTTTTTGCCCGTACCGCGAGTGTTAGGAACTGTATTCTCTGCTGCAGAATCCTAAAGTTGTCTTGCATCAGCTTTCCAATAAAGAACTTGGTAGTTCAGCTTTCAAGTTTCAAGTTATATATTTGTATAAATGATGTTCAATGTTGATTGATTGTGTAATAATTGTATTTTGGCTTGCAAAATGGCTTTTGATTGTGATATTGTACAACTGAAGAACTTTTGCAGTATACTAATTTTGCATTTGGAGAAAGGTAAGGCCACATCCAAAATGACACAGTTGCATCTCATTACAAACATTATACGTCCCAAAAGGCAGTGACTGCAAATATATAGAAAGCTAAAACAACCATCTACTTTTCATATTATCAATTGCACAATGGCAGTCACCATACGCAGAATAAACCATTTACATATAAAAGAAAAAAGGACAGCCCTACCAACCAATATATGGAAGGATGTCAATGATTCCACAACAGGGGAAGAACATGCTTAAACCAAATCTACCGTCTCAAACGGTTCAATGTATTCAGTATGTCTTTTGAGATTACTAAGAAGTAGACTTGGGGCCAAGTTGACAATTAAAAATCAAGAGTCCCTGTCTTAGATCCAGAACAGCTACCAGAAGTTCCATATGAACTCCCGCTTGAACCATCTACAGGAGCTTGATTTAGACACTCTAAGACCAACAACCTTCGTTTCTGTAGCTTTATAGAGAATGTTGTTGCTTCTCGAATAACAGGAACCTGCATTGACAATGGAACCATTTAGTGAACACATGGACCCAAAAAAATGCATATTAACTAAAATATTAATCTGAATGCTAGAAACATTTGTAAATTGCAATATTGTACAATAGAAGTAATGAAGCTTAATCAAGTTGCAGAAAAACTGACATGTGTGTGAAGTTATATCAAATATATACCTATGGCAAGTTAAAATAAAGAATAAAAAAGGAATTGAGTTGTCGCACATATAATGGATTAGAAAATCAATAATAAAAAGTAAAAGCTGAATCCGACTTCAATAGCCTATATGGACGTATACGTTTATTGAATGCAAGAAAACTGTATGTGCGTTTCTTTTTTGACAATTAAGGCTATGTGCAATTCTTTGTTGACAATTAAGCCTATGTGCAATTCTTTTTTGACAAGTAATCCTCTGTGCATTTCTACATTGCAATTACGCATAAAAAAAAATTTCAAATGGTATCAATTTATACATACAATGTACTGCAAAAGTAAATTAGGTGAACCTGTGTATTGAATCGAGCAACCTTGTGTACACTGAGGAGGCCAACCATGTCCTGATAACCAGTGAGGAGTTTTGCCAACTCTTTGTCCTCATCTAATTCAAGCATTGGTTATTGATAATAATTCACATAAACGTCAAAAGTAATTATGACGTTGTGGATTTGAATGCCAATAGTGTACCTTGAATTGCTCTAACTGACAGCAAGGTATCAGCTAAATGCTGCCATCTTTTTGAGAAGGATGGAGAAAGAAGGGAAGTTGGGAACGTAATAACAGCAACTGCATTTGAAGCTCGTACCATGGTTTTCAAAGATCTAATGAAAGAAAGCATATCCCAATCCTACAATGATTACGATAAAAAGTTATAACACATTGATAAAGTTTATTACTTTTTTTATAAGTAGCACAGAGATGATGTTTATAGGAGTTGCAGCTACCAAATTAAGAAAACTGGTCAAAAAAAGGCACCAAATTTTCTGTGATTTGTAAAGTTTCATTTTTATTAGAGATTTAAGCTTTCAAAAAATGGAAAGATTTTCAAACGAGGGATACCACTGACCAAGTCGGAGAAAACACATTGTGGAGCACACAATGATTGAATAGCGATTCTCCCACCACATGTAACATTGCTATCATGTCTGAAAACAGAAACAGGACAGGACAGGAAGAGTGAGGTTTGAAAGTTAATTAAATGGTACAAATATATCTAAACCACCTAGAACACTGATCTAGAAGCAATTAGTCTCGACAGAAGCCAAGTAGGAGATCCACTACAAGGAGAATGATGTGTTGCATTTGCTGTCTACTAATGTAACTAAAACGGTAAGGAAGCCTCAAGTTATTATTGAAATCTCTTAAAATAATGGGACATGGATGCTTCAAGGTAAGAGACCCTAAATTTGTGTTTGCTTCTGTCCTATTGGGGTGTTGAACTCTCACACCCCAATGTTCCTCTGCATCCACCTGTACACATCAGGCTTATGCAGATAGCTATACAAATAGAAGAAATCACTATAACCAACTCCAATTAAATAACAGTTTCCTTATATTCATATTCCAACACAAAACCAATTGTATGCTACAATTTCATAAATTCCCCAATGTTGTCTTACATTGGTATCCACAAAGGCACAATCTAAGTGCCTGATAATCAAGAAAGAAAAAGCCAACACCTTTGAGCTAAAAAGGTTGAACAACGGTCACGAAATGTGGCAACATTGGGACAATCTTGAAGGCTAATACAATCAATTTTTTGTCCATTAAGAAAGTGCCTGCCTAGGGGCTTCCGCAAGTCAAAGTCATTGCAGTACTGAAACTTTCCCTCTGCATAACAAGTTCAAATGAGCTGCTCAATAGTTGCAAACTTCAAAGCACTTCACTAGCAAGATTTCAACATATATAATCGTTTAGTATAGAAAAGTTAATAACTATATGAAAGGCGTAATAGTAGGAACTTTCCTTATAGTTGAAACTGTCTAAAGACTCTAAACTGCAATTGATATGTATTACACACTTACAAAAATTGGAATTGCAAACAGAAATAATGCATGGCATGAAAATTAGTAGAAAATAGATAAGAAAACATAGTAAAGATTCTTTTCTAAACTTTCCTTATACTTGAAACTGTCTACAGACTCTAAACTGCAATTGATACGTATTACACACTAAAAAAATTTCGGATGGCAAACAGAAATAATGCATGGCACGAAAATTAGTAGAAAAAATATAAGAAAAAATAGTAAAGCTTCTTTTCTATAGTATCTAGTCTTTCTAGATTTACTTACAATCCCCATACTTGGGGCCAAAATTACCTACGGAAAAAAAAAAGAAAATATCTTTGTATAACTGACATCGTACAGCAGACAACTAATTTATCTTTCTCCATGCATCCATAAATCCTTTAACCTTGGACATCCCTTCATAATTTGGACACGTAATAAGATCTCCGTGAATGGTGGTCCGTATTGTGTTAATCTCGCCATTTTACTTGTGTTATGTGACATATAGACATTCAAAAAAAGTCCAAGAAACTCATATCATTGCAATCTATTGACCGAGAGAAAAGTCTAAGATACGAATACAAAGCTAACAAGAGAACAAAATAGGTATTTGTTAATATTTACCTCGATGACCATCCAAATTCTGCTGTTCCCCAAAATACTTCTTATATTGCCAAGCAATTCTCAGTCCTTTTTCCTACAGTTTCAAGGTAGACAATTTTTAACTTCCTTATTCGTTTATTTTGAATAAGAAATTTCCCAACCTCTTAATATTCAATTGTTGTGAGTTCTCAATAATTAGATAGATGTGTGTTTTACCCCGCAGTGTCCATATGTGTGCGAGTCTTTGTGTATTTGAGAGAAGAAAAGGGAGCACCTGTTCTACATCATGATCAGGAGACTTGTCATCTTTTGACATTACTGGACTAGGTAAAGTGCCAAGAAATGATTGGGGGTCTCTTGATGGACTAGCATAGAGAAGGGATTGGTTGTGAACCAGTCCTTGAGACATGAAATTCCTCAACAAAAGCATATGATGAGGTGCATCAGGGTCTTCCATAACCATCACTAGACTTCCCAAAGGGAATCCACCTCCTAGAATCTCTACAAAACATCCATAAAACAAACAAAAGAATTAGAGGGAAAACTACCCAAGGTAAAATAATTCAGGAATTATGCAGACAAGATAATCCTTATAATGCTTCACTTAACGCCTTCTAGTATTTCCAATCACTAGTGATTTGGGGAATTACTGTCTAGATCTGGTATTCCTGATGAAACAAAGATTGCCCCATTTGGTCCATTCTTAAGTCCAGGTGTCAGAGAGGAGGGTACAGCCAAAAAGTTGCGAGAAAAGCTACTAGTTCGAGTCTTGGTAGCAGCCATTGCAGAGTCAATTATATAGGTGAATCCTACAAAAAGGAAATAGCAAATGAATGAAATTTTGACATAATTGTAATACCCGGGAAAAAAATAATAATAATTAAATGACATTTAAATTTATATTTTAAATATTTTAATTGGGTTTTTATTATGCTTGGTAGTCTGGGTCAATATGTATTTAATTTGTGTGGACTATAATAAGTATGTGATTACATTAGTTTGGGCCTTTTAACTAATTGGGTAAACCTAATTTCTAAATATTTAAGTTTGGGTTGTCAAACTATTTGAGCCCAATTTAAAGTGTTGAGTTTTGAAATCAAATTTGAATAGGAGTAACATTATTATGCTAGGTTTAATGTCCTACCTAGTGTTAGTATTCTGTAACTAAAAAAATGGAAAGAGGGGAAATAATATTAGGGCAACGAGAAACAAAGAGGTGAATCATCAGCGGAAGATTCGTGAAGGCCTTCGAATTCTTCGATCTGCAATTTTTCAAAATCGAGCTCCCTAATTTGTTTGATTTAGTACTTCTCTCTCTAGCATCCTCTCGTCCTCCATTTTCCTATTCTTTCTCACTCTAGTCCTTTGAATATATATCACTAACTATATATGACAAAAAAATATTATTGTTATTTGTATTTTACATGCTTTACTTATACTGGCATGGATTCATTCAAGTGAAGTAATCTGACTTTTGCATGTTACTGAATAGTTAACTAAATCAATATTATATTATATATTTGAAATAATATACAATTCAAGGCATGAATGATGGCCGATAAAACAAAGTGAAAATCACACTTTTAAATTAGAATGTCAGTGATATGTACAGGAGGTTCATCAAACTAAT
This sequence comes from Panax japonicus, assembly GCA_020205505.1. NCBI lineage: Eukaryota > Viridiplantae > Streptophyta > Magnoliopsida > Apiales > Araliaceae > Panax > Panax japonicus. Next base: position 55,105,672 of record CM035098.1, on the reverse strand, counting down.
AAAATTGTATTTTATTATTACTATTACATTAAGTTATATTGGATATTAAAATATATTTATATTTAATATGTACTAATATTAAATTTGTTGAATTTATAAAAATATAAAATATATAAAGTTGGTAATCTAATTTATAGCCTTGTATTAATTTGGTGACTATATAGAATGGATTGAGAAGGTCTATCGGTGTGATATTTTGGCTTCAGTTCATTATTTCTTTACTCTTCTATTTGTTTCGTTAATTCTGTTGATTCAGATATACTCCATTCAGATCTTTGGAGATTATATTTTCGTTAGTATTTACACTTGTGACTTTGTTCAGTATTTTGTCTCAATTGATTTCGTATATCAGTTATACATCTTTGTATGTCTATATTCGTACTAGGCATTTTGGCTCATGCTGTGTTTTTTTTCCCGACAAGTTTGCAAGGTGATTCGGGGCTAGTGTGATAGAGAGAGTTGTCTTTAACCATCTAGGTTGATTCAATTTTAAGTTTGATTATTTTGAATTTATTTGGAGAATTGTATTTAGTACTTCATTGATGGATATGATTATTAAATATTTGAAGTTATTAGTGCTCTATTTATTTATCTTGAGTAGCGGGGTGTTACAATAATGCTGCTTTGATTTTCAACTGTGAAAAGTGCGTAGTAGTGTCATTAAATTGTAATACTTATGATTATTGAACAAAACCAACAGATATAAAGATATTGCAGTAAAAAGGTAAAAAAGAAATAGCATAATTTAATATAGAAAAGATGTTGTAGTTCATGAATTTTAACAATGATGACCACATCAAATCTTTCCACAAGCAATTCAACTACTTTTCAAACCGAACCAAGTGTAATCTACAAACAAAAGCTTCTGCATGTGAACTTGATTGCCATATTCACCATCTAAACTACCAAATGCAAGCTTCCAACTTTTGACGCAAATGATCAAGAAATTAAAAGCATTTTACCTTTCCATATAGGATTAACAATAACCAGGGTTTTCACTTCTGCATCTAACAAGCGAGAATTCCAACTAGGCAATAATTTGGATTCACGAGCTCAGTAATTTCTCCTAAACGATTACATAAAACAGCAAACAATTTGAAGAGTAATCATAAGGCACACACACAGTGTAGCGCAAAGGACTCGATAGAAGATCCAGAATTTGAATAAACTCAAGTGCGCATTCAAGGAGGCATTATATCAAATAGTTGGTCTGCAATATAACAAATTAACTACAATCTTCTAGCAAAGTAAACTCCATTCAAAGAATCTGAGCATCTTAAAGATTTTTAATATAGCAAAATAAATAGAACCTCAAAGTAACAACGAACTGGGAGACTCTGAAGTTCGAAAATTTGCAGCTTCTCCTCAGGAAAAGGCGATACACTTTCACTTCCTCTCCGGAAATTGTGTCGCCCCGTGTTTTGTTAGATAGAGAGAAGTGAGAACTGAACCGATCGAACATAAAGAATAACTGGCGTCGGGTTATTTTAGAAAAGGCCCAGTCCAACCCAAAGAGAATTTAATATATATTTATTCATTTATTTGTATTATGGGATGTATATTTTTGTAAGTTCTAAATAATATTATTTGGACTTAATTTTTAATTTTAAAAGAAAAATATGAGTACAAATTTATTTAAAACAATAAAAAGTGAGGGGGGAAAAGCTCGAAAGGTCCGAAGCCTGCAGGCTGAGCCTAGAAATCTAATTCAGGCCACCTTGACTTATCCAAAATGGACCCGAATATCAACTTGGTCCGATTTTTGTACATGCCTATTGGCTATTGGAGGGTTAAATATTATTTTTTATTATAAATTTATCAGTTTCTTAAATATATATTCATGAACAGTCATGATATATGTTGATCGCCCCAACCTTATTATTTATATACCCTATACCTTTTTCTTTGTGGAAGAACCCTACCTGTAATTAAGTAATTAAATTTTTTTATATAGAGAAATCTAATAAAAAAATCAGGTATAATTAAATATTAGAGTCTAAATTTTTCACGCTTTTAATTTGTTGATGTGTATTTGTGCTTCTACAGAAATTTGAGTCGTCGAAAAATATAAATATTTTACTTGGTTATATTATTGTACTCCATAATATCAAATTAAATAAAAATCTACGTATCTATTATTTATCGTTATTTTCATCCAAATAATTATAATAGTTTTTTAAAATATAAATATCCCTATATTTTAAGATTAAGATATATAATTAATCTACTCTCTTTCTTTTCTTTTTTTTTCAAAAATAAATGATTAGAGGGAGTTAAGAGTGTAAATAAACCGAGTCGGGTATTGGGTTACTCATATTTGGTTTACAGAATTTATCGAGTATGAAATAAGGTTTAGTTGAAGCTCTTTTAGCTATCGAGTCTAACACGATTCAAGCCCGAACGGTTTAAATTTTTTGAACGAATATCGATAGAAAATTATAACCTGAAAAGGTTTGACAAATTTATTAAATTTTAAATTTTATTCATATTATTGTTATTTATATTTTGAGTCGAATTCAAAATTAACTTTTTAATAAAACGAGTACGAATCAAATTAGAACACTTTTTGTTTTATTTTAGACCGTGAGAGAGAGAGTTGTAACAAGGAGAGGAGAAAGAAAGAGAAGCACGGATATAGCTAGAAACGTCTGATAAGTGGCACGTAGAGCGTTAGAGAGGGGTATTTTGGTTTGGTCTCACGGGAATCCGGCCACCACCTCTCACGAGCTCCTTCCTTCTTTTCCTCTCTCTTACTTACAGATGATTATATATATATATAATTATATATATATATATATATATATATATATTATACCTTGCGTCTGGTTTCTTCGAAAAATACAATCGTTTATTCTTTGTATTGCCATTTATCTTATCAAGTAGGGGATGGAGTTTCCATCAAGCTACTACTTACTACGTACCTACCTCTGGCCTGGCCTGGCCTCTGCCTGCTTGTGATTTTTTTACCCTCTTGTCTCACAAAAAAAAAATTCTCGTCTGACTTTAATACTGCTTATTCGGTAAAATTTTAAAATTAAAATTAAAATTTATTTAGATTTTAAGAATTAAATTCTTGTACTTAGTACTTGCTAATTCTTGACTTCTACTCTATCCTTTTGATCTACCAGAAAGTACTACCTAAAATATGAGTGTTAATATTTTCAACGTAATTTTTTTAGTACAAATGTATAGTATCTAATAAAAAATAGTATAACTCTGTAATACAACACTAGAAAATATCATTTTCCTTTTTAAAAAATGACAAAATCTTTTTTTTTATTTCTTTTTTAATTGTGAAAGCAGACTCACCTCTCTCTCTTTCTCTCTTAATAAAGGAGCCGGGGTACAGTGATCAGATCATCAGAACCGTTAATTAAGTTGCAGTTAAAGTTGATGGGTAAGGATGGCTATATATATATATACTAGCTGGGTCCCGTGCCTCCGGCACTGTATGGACAGTGAGATTTATCTCCAACTTAGAACGGCCCAGATGATTTATTAAGTGAGCGGAAAATTCAAAATCATTATTTGATAGATTAGATAGATAGATGTATTTTATTAGATAGATGTATGGAAGGTGAGATTTATCTCAAACTTTGAACGGCCCAGATGATTTATTGAGTGAGCGAAAAATTCAAAATCATTTGTATTTTATTAGATAGATATATGAAAGTGATTAGCATGAAATTTATTTTTAAATAAATTAATCAAGTAACTAATATATATAGTGTCAACTCCCATATCAATGCATGTACTAGACTACTACTAGTACTACTACTGGTTCACTGAATCCTTCTAGTACTATAAGACGACGACTGTGCCTAATGCATGGAAGCTTTCAATCGGATCCCCTTAAGATGTTTCCTTTTTGTGCATTCCAATATATATCTTCTTCTTTTTTAAATCAATGTTTTTTTAAAAAAAAAAAGAAGAAGCAATTGTCCATTTAAGTTGTTACTTATTACTACCTTATGTACCACTTTCAAGAATATATAGATACGTACGTGCTAATTATAAAGCAAAGTTATATTTATTATTAATTTAGATGAATAATTTCATAAATCTAATGTGTCCCTAAATGGTGTCTAAAATTACTAAATATTTTAATATTTTTTATCATATGATTAATCAAACACAACTGATATAATAAAGTAATAATACTATGTTTACAAAATCCCGATATAAAACAATAAAACTTTTTTTTCCTACAGTGTTTAATTCAGTACTGGATTTTATTCATCCTGTATGACAATTAATGTTACACAAATCAAATACCCATAACATTATTGATAGCAAATTAAAGTAACTTATCTATGGTTCGTATGAATTCGATTATATATATATACTAGCTGGTCCCGTGTCTCCGGCACTGTATGGACAGCGGAATTTATTAGATAGATGATTTATTGAGTGAGCGATAAATTCAAAATTATTTGTATTTTATTAGATAAATAGAGAGATGTATTTTATTAGATAGATGTATGGACGGTGAGATTTATCCCAAACTTTGGACGATCAAGATGATTTATTGAATGAGCGGGAAATTCAAAATCATTTATATTTTATTAGATAGATTTATTAGATATATGTATGGACGGTGAGATTTATCCTAAACTTTGGACGGCCAAGATAATTTATTGAGTGAGCGGGAAATTCAAAATCACTTGTATTTTATTATATATATATATATATAGGGTATTAATCCACAGCAAGCGTTTGCTGTGGCAAACCAATTTCTTCCCTGCCGCTACAAGCTGTAGCGGCAGTGCTTAGCCTAATTTTCCTCTCCCTGCCGCTACAGGCTGTAGCGGCAGTCGTGCTAATTTACCTTGCTGCCCTTGCTGCTCCCTTGTTTTTATTTCTCCCCTGCCGCATGAGCTAGTAGCGGCAGGCTCATATATTATTATTATTATTATTATTATTATTATTATTATTATTATTATTATTATTATTATTATTATTATTATTATTATTATTATTAACATGTTTAATAATAAAAATAAAAATATTAATATTAAACATAATAATAAAAACATAATATTAAACATATTAATATTACAATTATTATTGTAAACATACTAATATTACATAATATTAAACATATTAATATTACATAATATTAAAAATATTAATATGTTTAATATTATGTTTTACATATTAATATTATGTTTAAACATATTAATATTTTGTTTAAAAATATTAATATTATGTTTAAATATATTAATATTTTTAATATTATGTAAAATTAATATGTTTAATATTTTTATAATAATAATTATAATATTAATATGTTTAATATTATGTAATATTAGTATGTTTACAATAATAATTGTAATATTAATATGTTTAATATTATGTTTTTATTATTATGTTTAATATTAATATTTTTATTTTTATTATTAAACCTGTTAATAATAATAATAATAATAATAATAATATGTGAGCTTGCCGCTACTAGCTCATGCGGCAGGGGAGAAATAAAAGCAAGGGAGCAGCAAGGGCAGCAAGGTAAATTAGCACGACTGCCGCTACAGCCTGTAGCGGCAGGAGAGGAAAATTAGGCTAAGCATTGCCGCTACAGCTTGTAGCGGCAGGAAGAAATTGGTTTGCTACAGCAAACACTTGCTGTGGATTAATACCCATATATATATATATATATATATATATATGCATTGTGATGCGTAAACTTGAAAAGGCCACTTCACATCCAGCATTTGATGATTCATAAGTGGTGCAAGTACATAAAGTAAAATTCTTCACAGCTGCTTAATTCTATCGTCATAAGTTTAATTGGGGGGGCGTCCGGTGCTTAACGACCGGTACCGTCCGGTGCCCCTTTTTTTTTTTTTTTTTTTTTTTTGGTTTTTTTTTTTCAACAATTATGAGAAAAAAAAATAAAAAATAATAGAGCAAGTTTGAACAAAAAACTGTAGAAGGAAGTACGTTTTTTATTGAAAAACCACTGTAAACTGTTTACAGTGGTTTTTCAATAAAAAACGTACTTCCTTCTACAGTTTTTTGTTCAAACTTGCTCTATTATTTTTTATTTTTTTTTCTCATAATTGTGAAAAAAAAAAAACCAAAAAAAAAAAAAAAAAAAAAAATTAACATAGAGTACCGGACGTTAGTCCGGTACATTTGTACCGTAGCCCCCCTCAACCCAAGTAAGTTTGGCAGTACGTTGCATTAAGTTCCTAACAAGAGTACAATAATGTTTTCAAATTATATGTAATTAATAGGGGTAAAAGAAATTGTTTTAGGTTAAGATGGGACGTATATCAAAAGCCAAGGAATAAGACAAAGCTGTTATGCCTGCATGGCAGCGCGCTGCTGCTGCTATGCTGAGCTGTTGCCACCACTGATGCATGTATATACATATATATATATATATCTATCTAATAAAATACAAATGATTTTAAATTTTCCGCTCACTCAATAAATCATCTGGGCCGTCCAAAGTTTGAGATAAATCCTACCGTTCATACATATATCTAATAAAATATAAATAATTTTGAATTTTCCGCTCACTTAATAAATCATCTAGGCCGTCCAAAATTTGGGATAAATCCCACCGTTCATACATCTATCTATCTAATAATCTAATAATAATTTAATAAAATACAAATGACTTTAAATTTTTCGCTCACTCAATAAATTATTTTGGTCGTTCAAAATTTGAGATAAATTATATTGTCCATACAGTACCGGAGGCACGGGTTTCAGCTAGTATATATATATACACACACTGCTGTTTTCACCCCCCTTGCACATATATTTACTCTATTTTCTTACTCTAGATTTTTATTTAGTACTTGCTAGTAAATTTTAATCCCATATGACGCCTAGGCCTAGCTAGGTTCATTTCCATTGTGTTTAACTTAATATATAACCATCATTTACTAATTAATTAATACATACAGCTAAACATAAAAAAAATTATAATCAATTTAACTAATAATAAATTGTGATTGAAAAAATCGATTGATATAAATACACATTGTAATGTATGAAGTAAAAAAGTGAAATAGGACTTCTATTATGCTCACTAACAACTTCTCTACATGATCCATCATGCATTAATGCTTCATCTTTAAAGTTCAAACTATTAACAACTGCTTCTATATATATTCTTTCTTTTGTTTTTTTAACTTGTAGTCTTTATTCTTTTCTCACTCTTTTTAATTATTTACTGTCTTTTCTGGGTACATGTGGATCTCTCCATTCAGCCAGATCAGTGTATTATATACATCAGATCATCCAACTTTTTTTGTCTCTAGTATATAAATTTCATCCTTCTTCTTCTTCTTCTATTGAGATCATTCTATATATTATCCGATCTATACAACCTCTAAAGACACCTTCTATGTATTATACACACACACACACACACACACACACACACACACACACACACACACATATATATATATATATATATTCCATTTACAATTCTAGCTAGTTCAGCCTTGATGAATATCACAAGAGATCGATCAGTACGTCCCCATCAACCTATATATATCCCTTCATTTCTATATTAATTAAACCCCGTGCATAAAAAAACCCATTGATTAGTTGAGAACTTGTATTAGTTGTATATATATATATATCCTTAACCTCTGCAAAAGGAAACTGAGCACCCCACAAGCTAGCTAGCTAGGCCCACAACCATGTACTTTAAGTCTTAGGTTTAATTTGCTTCTTATTAAGTTTGTATATGTAATATAGTCATCGTTCCATAGATGTCGCCGGATAACTTAACCAACAAAGAAGAATCCGGTACCAACCTGAAGCCGGCGGGAACCACGACAAAGCCGGCAGAATTACAAGCCCTAAAGTGCCCTAGATGTGATTCTCCAAATACAAAATTCTGCTACTACAACAATTGCAGCCTCACTCAGCCAAGGCATTTCTGCAAGACATGTAGAAGGTACTGGACAAAAGGTGGAGCTTTACGCAACATTCCAATCGGCGGTGGCTGCCGGAAAAACAAGAAGATTGGCAGTAAGTCTTCTAATTCTTCAAGATTCTCCCCAGGTGGTGATTCTAAGGATTCAGCCGGTTCATCGTCTTATTATTCGGATATAGGCGGGCTCAAGTTCTTTAATGGTATTTCACCAGCCATGGATTTTCAGCTTGGAGGCCTAGGCCTTACCAACAACAATTTCCCTAGAATATTTCACTCTTCAGCAAATACAACTGGAGGTTCTAATTCATATAATCAACACTATGGTCAGTTAATTTCTTCATTTGGGGAAATGATTTCAACATCATCAACTTCTTGTTTTGGTATAGATCCAATAGGGAATTCTTCTGGTACTAATAATTTGATGGGGTTCAATTTTCCTTTATCATCTTCTTCTGTACTTAAACATGATAATGGAAATGGAGCAGGAGGAATATTCCTTCAAGATCACAATAATAATAGTAATCTTGCCTCTTCAATTGAGTCATTGAGTTCAATCAACCAAGATTTGCACTGGAAATTACAACAAGAAAGATTGGCTATGCTATTTGATGATCAAAACCAGGCTCCTCAAAAATTACAGGCCATTTTGTTTCAGAACTTGGATTCTTCAAAACCTGATGCTGGTGTTAGTAATTCAAGAAAAGACAACAATAATGGAAGTATTGGTATTGGTCCTACTGGAAACTTAGCAACTGAGTGGTTTTTTGGAAACTCTAATTATTCAGGTGCAGTAAATTCCACTCCAACAAATAGTAGCAGCAACGGCAATGGAATTCAAGCATGGAGTAATTTCAATCAATACACACCACTGCAATAGTTGAAAAATGAGGTATATTGTACACCTAAAGTTGTTCATGAACAAAAAGACAAAGAAATAGGAGTATGAATTACCAAGATCCCATGTTTGTTTTTGGTTCTTTTCATCCTAGTATTTATTCATGCATGCGTATATAAAATGTATCCTTTCATGCGTATGTAAAATGTATCCTATATTCCTATCTTGATGAAGATATATAGTTTGATTTTTTTTATTTAGTTTATTTTCTTACATGTTGGGTTTGAATTTATAAGTAAGATATGTTCATTACAAGTTTTAGTAATTTATTAACGCTCTTGTAATTTCTTACCGTGATTTTACATTTGTTTCATAAATTGATGATTATGGTAATTAAACTTGCTCGATCTAGAGATGATGAAATGAAAATTTTAATTATGTGTAAAGTGTACGTTGGGATTGACTAATATTTCTGTGGGTCCAACAAATGGTCAAGAACTGTCTAGTTTGTCGGTGAGCGGACTGGAATTGCAAGGGGGCAGCATCCCCTGAAAGCGCAATGTGTATTTTGGCTTGGAGATTTATTAGTAGTTCGATCTTAGGTTATACTAATATATTGAGTCTCATGGGTTTAAGTTCGTGTTATAGATTTTTTAGTCACTATAAAAATATTATTTGGTGTGCATATTGTAGAGTATGACCGTGTGAGAGACATATATACATGAATACGTACATCAGACAAATAAGGCTAACTAAATTGATGAACCTAAGTATATTGTGACGTCTTTTATTTTCTATTCTTCATTTATCTTCTATGTTGATTGTTGTGTGATTCGATCATAAATTCAAACATATTCCATAAGAAAATTAAGCTTTTATCACTTCAATTTATCTCCAGAGAGCAAGTCTGTATTGATCATATCATGTAGTGAAAAAGATAATGTAGGAATGATCAGGTGTTTAACTGTAACTACAAATTGTGATTCTTGTTACTCTTTTTTTTTCACAAGTCAGAAAGATCTGCAAAGAACTCTTTTGATAATCTTGAAATCTCTCTAATCTCTTTGGGATCTGTTAAAGATTTTGGACTATCATTAAATGACAATAAATTAAACTAGGGGTAAGAATTATTTTTTGTACATTCTTTATATATATATTTTGTCTGATACCTCTAATTTTGTCCTTTTATGAATGAGGTAGGGGCCGGTTGATGGCATACATTTCATTTGTTTTTATGTAAGGTCGGGGTTGAATTGAGAACCGTCAGCGTCTCACTGTGTCTGTGTCTATCAGGTAACTGTATTTTTGTGGCTCAGACTTCACCAGTTACTGACCCATACACACTGTTATGAAACAGTACTAGTAGCTGCACAAGCTCTTCCCTCTGTACCCACCGCATACCTATTCTTGCATAACTAAAAGCTACCCTCCTCCCTCTTCTCTCCGGATCAAGTGGCGGTCCGGTGCCTTAACGACCGATAATGACCCCTTAACGACCGGTAATGACCGGTGCACTTTGATTTTAAATATTTTTTTTGTTTTTTTATTTTTTAACCACAATAATGAAAAATAAAAATAAAAAATAATATAGCAAATTTGAACAAAAAATCTTAAAAGAAAGTATATTTTTTATTAAAAAAACACTGTAAACAGTTTACAATATTTTTTTAATAAAAAATATACTTTCTTTTAAGATTTTTTGTTCAAACTTGCTATATTATTTTTTATTTATTTTTCTCATAATTGTGGTTTTAAAAACAAAAAAAAAGGTACACCGGTCATTAAGGCTACCGGACGCCCCCCAATTAATCTCTCCTCTCTCTCAATATATATAAATATATTGTTGGAAACTTGTAACTCATAATATAGAAGTTACTGGAAAAGGCTAGTGCGGAGTTTAGCGTAGTGGAGCATAGCAATATACTAACCCATCAGGGTTACATTCGCCCCCCGCGGTACGGTATAGGAGTTTTTCTTTGGTTGTTTATTAGAGGAACATTATGGGTAATTGAGACATAATGTGAGGTAAGGTTGGAATAGGATTTGTAGATATAAATACTATCTATTGTAAAGTTCTATGTAACCAAGGAATCATAATAAACAACAAGCCACCTGTGGAGTATCCAAATTAAGGAACCACGTAAATCTCTTGTGTTATTCTTAATTCTCTGTCGTTTGTGTGCGTGTGTGATCCTATATTCTAACATATATTATATTTTCAGCTCAGTATATTATATTTCCAGCGCAATGTACAAAATAATATAGTTTGTGTACCGCATGCACAACGCTAAAAGTGTTATTTTTGTCAAAACTGTCATATCTTAATATTATACTGGCTATAACACGTGCCTGAAGGCACGACGTAACGAAAAATTAAATTAAAATTTGAAAAATATTACATTATCTAAAGACACATATCACCACAATAATTAATACATACTCAATCATCAATATATATCCAACCACCAAAACATCGAGCTAGTCGGTACTAATTTCAAGAAATTTTGGCAAAATTTCTTTTAAAAATAAATATCCAGAAAATTCTAAACCTGTCTACAAAACTTACAATCATCATTACATATCTAAACCACAAAAAAAATTATCATTTCATACCCAAAATCATCATAACCATGTATAATTAGTTAACTTTACAAAATACGGAACACACAATCATCAACACATATCTAAACTGGAATGAGAGAGAGAGCAGCTGACGTAAACTTGATGTGACATTTGTCTATTTTCTCTCTCTGCTCTATTTTATATGATATATATATATATATATATATATATATATATATATATATATATCCTTGTTATGTTCTACTTCTACCAAATAAAGGGAATTATTATTTTCATAATTAAAATAGATAATTTTATAAATTTCGCTCTGCGTGTGTGTGGTAGAACAGATAGATAGAGGGTTTGAAATTTGAATAACTTGAATGAGATAGAGAGCAGCTGACGTAAACTTGATGTGATATTTGTCTATTTTCTCTCTCCGCTCTGTTTTATATTATAGATATATATCTTTGTTATGTTCTACTTCTACCAAATAAAGGGAATTATTATTTTCATAATTAAAATAGATAATTTTATAAATTTCGCTCTGCGTGTGTGTGATAGAACAGATAGATAGAGGGTTTGAAATTTGAATAACTGGAATGAGAGAGAGAGTTGCTGACGTAAACTTGATGTGACATTTTTCTATTTTCTCTCTCCGCTCTGTTTTATATTATAGATATATAACACTGCCCACATAACTGAGCAATTGGTACCATTAAAATGTGGGTCATGTACCTCCCTTGGACCTACACTTTTTTATATAATACTTTATAACACATACTTTAAATACACTTTTTTAATTATATATGTATGAAATATAATACAAATAAATTCGGTTATTATAAAATTAATTTCATAATAAGTTGATCAATTAATTAATAAAATGCTAACAGACAGAGATATAGATCATCTTTTGAGTTATGTATCGTCATTGTATTAATTAATTGACTAAAATTAATTTCGTGCTAACTATTTCGGCCGATACAAATCATCTGACTAGAGTGGTAGGAGTATTATTTGGTGGTGTCCGAGAAAGAAGCGGTTTGAAAATGCATAGAATGAGAAACTGGCAACATGTGAGTGAAGTGAGAGAAAGAGAGCATATCGATCTAGGTTTCATTTTTTGTGTGTATATAGCAAATTAAAGTAAGATTTATTCAACTTCTTTTTCTTTTTTTCCTTCTCATAACCTTTAATTTGAGTGAGGTTCTTGGAGAGTGAGCCCCTCGGTGCTAATTGCCACTGAAACATTCAATCCGATTGCGTTACAAGATTAATTAGTGACTTGTGACAGAAAGAGAGGGAAAAATACTAAATACTATTGCTTCTGTTTTTTTTTCTGCACTGCATGCTTTTTACCATATATACATTCTTTTACTTTCACCTTTTAATTCAAGAAAAAGCTATATATATATATATATATATATATATATATAGAACGGATCAGGTAAGGGCTCCCTTACTTTGTTAAAATGCGAACTTTTTTTTTAAATAAATAAATATAAATATAAATATTATTTTTAATATTAATATAATTAAATATAATTATATAAATAAATATAATTTATTACATCTTTATATAATTAAATATAATTATATAAATAAATATAATTATATAAAGATGTAATATAATTATATTTATTTTTATATTAATAATATTTACATCTTTATTACATCTTGCATAATTATTAATAATATAATTATGTATCTTGCATAATTATATATTTATTATATTTATTTTTAATATATTAATATTAAAAATAATATTTATATTTATATATTTATTTATTTATAATATAATTATATTTATTTTTATATTACTAATATTTATTTTTAACATTATATTTGTAAGTCAAAATAAATTTTGTACAATCTCTTTATATTTGATTAAAAAGTGAGACAACATGAATGTGTTAAAAAAAAGAGTAGGCCGGTACAACTTGTACCGGCCGGAATATATTTAAATATTTTAATATTTTAATATTTTGTGCAATCTCTTTATATTTGATTAAAAACTGATAAAGCATCAATGCGTAAAAAAAAAAGAATAGGTCGGTACAACTTGTACCGGTCGAAATATTTTAATATTAAATATTCATTTTGTTTAACTATACTGACAATATGTTAAAATGTGGGCCCCTCTTATTTAAATAGAAACCGGCAGAGCTTCTCACGGCTTGGTATTAATATATCTCAATCTCAGCCTTCCAATAATTTGATCAACGGTCCAAAAAGGGGGTGCTGCACAGTCTATGGAAGGGATCCCTATATATATAGGGTCCGGTTCATGTAAGAGCTCTCTTACTTTGTTAAAATGCGGATATTTTTTTTTTTGGTTTTTTTTTAAAAACAACTAAAAAAAAGTTTAATATTTTATGAAATTGAAATTTTTTCATAATACAGTGTTTTGGATGTGATTTGGATACGTATAACAAAATAGGTTTGTACAGTCTGTGCAGATTGTACATACATTTTTTGGTATAGGTATCTAAATCACGCCCAAATTAAACATTGTATTATGAAAAAATTTCAGTTCTATTAAATATTAAAAAAAATTAGTTGTTTAAAAAAAACAAAAAAAAAAGTCCGCATTTTAACAAAGTAAGAGAGCCCTCACCTGATCGGTTATATATATATATATATATATATATATATATATATATATATATATGTTCTCTCCATCACGAAACTCGATAAATTAACTAAGTTAAAATTTGTTCAATAATTCGTTTCTTTTTCAAAAGGTAGTTGATTTGATTTGAATCCCATCCACCTGCACTATAACTAATGTTAGGATACAAATAATTAAGTTCCCGAATTGATTGATTAATATCATGGTGAGTACTACATAATAAATTATTTAAATGTAAATATTGAGGAGTACCAGTGTTTTACGTGTGTTTGACATCCCAAACTTGAGAAATTAACCATTACTACATATATCTTCATGGAAACCCTAATTACAGTTAGCAAATTAAAGAACATGGTCGTCCAATTTCTCTTATATATATAGTTATATTTGATCTATTTTAACAAGATATTTGGATGGATGAGATTCATGAGAATTCCATATCTTTTCTTCTTCTTTTTTTTGGAATATGTTTGTGTTTATTTTCATACTAGTATGATTTTCAGTATTTTGTGTGTATATACACATACATATATAGCTCCGAAATTAAAGTGCTACTGTTGTATTGCGTACATGTAATTATCGACCCCGACACAGTTTCAGAATTTCAGTAGTTCCATTACAAGTTTTCATTCGACCAAACACACCTTCATATATAGATCTCTTCTGCATATATTGCAATGAACACCCAGCCTTCTCTCTCTATATACACACTAGTTGTTGTCTTTCTTTATATATATAGCAATATAGCATAGCTCCACACAAATCCTAGTGCTGAAAAATGAAATTTTTGTGTGGAACAGTATTGGAAGAAAAGAAGCCTGCTGATCTTTTACATAATACTAGTAAAATTAAAGCTAGGCAATTAGGTCCCCCATATATTCCATGCAAATTAAATAAATGCATATTGCAATCATTTTAATTTGTCTTGGTATCAAAGAAAAAGTTGTTGAGCAAATTAAATAATGACAAACATAATCAACAGGAAAGGTAACGGAGGGTGTTGAGCATGATCCAAGTTGCATTATTAACGTGATAGACAGACAGGCAGACAAACACAGTTGAACTCTAAGTGGAATAGATAGAAGTTCAGTTACAATTGATGCATGATTACAACTACTCAATCGATCTATATATATATATACTGCAGTTCTATCCACAATAACCGGTTGTTGTGGAGCAACCTTATTTTAGCCTATTGAATTTGTTTTTTTTGCTCCAATTGAAATTTTAACATATCAAAAAGGATTATTCCACAGCAACTGGTTGTTGTAGATGGAACCCTATATATATATATATATATATATATATATATATATATATATATATATATATATATATATATATATATATAACTGCAAGATGTTCATGAATCAAATATATTAGCTACTCATGAGTCATGACATGCATGTAAAGTAACGTGTATCTTCCTCTGTCCCGGACATGAAATATAGATGAAATAAATCGAAAATTAAGTTTTTGTTTTAAGATTTTAATTGTACATATCTCGTCCCCCTTCAATACTCCACTACTAATATTTGGTTTATACTCACCTCCACTACTAGTATTTGGTTTATACTCACCTCCACCCATGCGTGCTTCAAAATATCTCTTTGAATTGGACGATACCCTCAAATTTTAAGTTTCAAATGACGTAATAACATTATTGATTTAAGTATATCTGTGTCACATCATTTCAGATAAAAAAATTTGAAACTCTTACCATTGTATTACTCTAATTATTGATTTAAGTAATAACATTATTGATTTAAGTATAACATTATTGATTTTTCGGTTTTTTTTTTACTTTTCGGTTTCGGTAGCGGTACTGAACTTTTTGTATTCGATAAAAACCGATCGAAAAAAATATCCGATTGAGAGTGAAACAAAGAGACCTCTTCTAACAGCCATACCTTATTTTCCATGTGACTTAACATTTCGGCAAACCTTATTTCCTACCTTACCTTCTGAATCCATCTCCAGCATCCATTCTGCAAGCTCGTCAGCCTCATGCTTATTTCCCCTTTTACCTAGACCATCAATTACTGGCATGAACGATGCAGGATCAAAACCATATCCTCTATACATCATCTTCTTCAGTATATCACTTGCACAATCTAAACTCTCATCCTTGCAAAGCTTGTCAATGAGATCTTTGTATAGGAAGTTCCCCACGTTGAAAGAACTATCTAATGCAGCATCAAATAGTTCCTTAGCTTCTAAGACTTCCCCTCTAGAAATCAATTCATTGAACAGTAAACTGTAAAGTGTTTCCTTGTGGCCACATATACTCAGAGAAATATGAAATACCTCTGCATTTTCATGAACTCTTCAAAGTCTAACTTGTACTTTCCAAAACCTTCAGATCTGGGTTTGTATTTTGACTGCACCTCCTTGGCCACATCACTACATCAGCCTCATCATTTTTTGATCTACCCAGAGCCCTCAAAGCTAACTTGTACTTTCCAAAGTAATTTTCATGTCTTTCTGCAACAGCTCAACAATACATACAAACCCAAAATGACAGACAGCTTAACTTTGCACACGGTACATACAAACCCAAAATGGAGTTGAAAAAGAAATCTGTACAACTTGCACCGAACCGACTTTGTACCGAACCGAAACCGAAACCGGTTATTTGGTACCGGTACCGGTTCTTAATTTTCCGAATTTTTTGATTCGGTACTAGTTCATTGCCGATGAGCACCCCTAAATACCGTCTTCATTCCCAGTTATAATTTTGAGACATATTCAAATGTCTATTAACTAAAATTAAGTGGGTTCAAGTCAATTTTGGATTTGCAAATATTTTTAAATTGACGACTTTAAAAAGTCAATAATAATTATTTAATTATATTTTGAATATTAAAATGGACATCTTTTTTTTGCAAATTTTCTACAAAACTACAAATTTCCTGCCCCGTTAATATCTTAACTTTGAGGCCAATTAAAGATGACCAATCGTTAGAAAGTAATTAAAACCCAGAGTTCAGTCAATCTCACATATTTTTATGTGAACTTGTTTTTGTTTTTATTGCCCGACGTGATGACAGAATATAAATAATTAAGAGATAGATCAGCTGGGAAAGAGAATACAAAAATGCATTTCTGATCGTCACCCTTTTGGCCCTTATCAAGTTTTAAACAAAACACCCGTCATGCTCATGAATTAGGATCCTTTCCATTTCAAATATAATGGAGTCTTTATTTCATAGTTCAAATTTAAAATGTATTAGAATGTGGCATCTTAATGATAAGAGAGATGATGATAGAGAATAGACAAAGAATGGAAACTCTCCATTCATTTGAAATGAAATGGATTACTCTTATCATTCCCAGTACTGGCCATGGGCTAAAGTCCAAGGTGTCTGGGCTTTAGGTCTAAAAATTTGTAGGGTCTCTTAAATATTCTCTTCTTTTTATTACTTAAATAAAATACTTAAATATTAAAGCAAATAATTAATCTGTAATATTCTACATATACTGATTATTGTAATATTCTACATATTTAAAGCATATAATTTGTACAAAATAATTTAATTATTATGTACCTAGGGGTTCATCATCAAATTCAGTTTTTTGAGTTTTTTTAGTTGTTTGAGAGTAGTGTTAGGCTCTTAATAAAAGAGGCCCTATTTGGTAATTACTTTTTTGACTTAGTAATAATGTGATATCTAAATGATGCTTTGGAAATATTGAAATAGTCGGTTATTATATTTGATATTCTTTCGTATTGATGCTCTTTTGCTCAGAAAAAGTTTTTACTTTTTTTATGCCTATCTTAATAGCAATTCCCAAAATACCCATTTTTTTATTGTCCGCTTTAGACCCTTCAAAACTCAGGGTCGGTCCTGATCATTCCACTTTCACAAGGTAAAATTTGTCATGCTTTTTTAGGTAAGAAAATTTGATGAAACTCGTGCCACGTGGCAAAATATTATAGTAGGAGATTTGACATTCTAAAGAGTCTACAGTCCTCGGTTGACTCTTGACTCTTTAATTTATTCTATTCTATTTGATTTTCTCTTACATGAGGAGGTTGAGTTATATTCAATATGGAGTATTATCTTTATATAGTACTCCTAGTCCAAATGGGTGGATCAAGTTATAAATACACGATCATTAACTCATATTTCAGGTAATGATATTTTGTTTATTTTTACCCACTAAAACAATCGCGTGCTTTCATTGTTGACGTTTTCTGACATATACTTATTCTCGTACTTATAAGTTTAAAATCACTATTTGATAATTCGATAAACGGACAGATTTTAATATTAACAGTCTGCATTCGGTTATCGTGTTGTGGATAACCTTTCAATCTTTAGAACAGTTTAACACTTTCAGCTTATGACCTCAATATAAATGGATGAATCCACATTATTTGCTTAGTGCTGAAATTTTTGACCAAGTATAGAAAAGTTTTATACATCAACAAGTTTTTATTATGCTTTTAACACTTTAACTTAATTATGAGGTTAAACAAATGTTACACACGAACTTTTCTCTACTCAGCAGCCGAGAGATTGTCTGATTTGGTGAAAGAAAGGAAATGTGAGAGACTATCAAATTTTCCAATATATATATATATATATAAGAGATCGAAGAGAAGAGAATAGCAACTTTGAAATAATTAGATTACATGTGTTTTTGTCTAAAAATTGTTTAAACACATTATAAAAAAATTGTAATATATTTTAATGATAAAGTTTATATATTTTTTACCTTAATAATTATTTTTCTTATATATACATATATATCTATGGTCTAACCAAATAAGATCATGTATATATTTTTCAACAATGTTTTTTTGTTTTTATTCAAATATTGGCTGATATATCTAATTTAGAACACAAAAAATTATTAATTTACTTTTAAAGTGTACGTCATTACTTGGGCTATGTTTGTTTGCAAGAATTATAATCTCAAAGACTATTAATTCAAATATTATAATCCCGGGATTATAATTATAATGTCAAGACTATAAAGTCATTTTATAATTTCGAGACTAATAGTCTTAAGTCTAAATTTAAAAATAAACAAAATACTTGAGATTAATAGTCATATATATCCCAAATATAATCATTGCAAACAAACATAGCCTTGATTCTTTTCCTTATAACTTATTATTCTTTATAAATTCACACATTTATAATTAACGGTATGATCAAAATATATATAGTCAAATTAATGATAAAATCATATATTATCAAAATATATATAGTAACACAACTCTACATATAAATGTCTACTCCTTTTAATGAAGTGTACTACAACCATTGCCAAAGGTATCATTATTGTGTATGATTAGTTTAACAAATTTGTTTTAAGTGGTAGTGTAGCTCCCATTTTTTATCTATCAATTTATGTATATTAGCATCTAATGGCACACCCTTCCATGTGTAAAGGGTGTGGGGTTAAATAATTTTTTTATGAAATTTGAGGGACTAAATAAAAAGATATAAAATTAATTTTTAATATAACTAAATCTATATATATATGATAAATATTTTTTTTAATAAATATTTTTTTAAAGAAACAATTATTTATGAAGTATTTAAATTGATTATTATAACACGACCCCATGAAATTAACAAAGTTGGCTCATTGGATTTTTATTTTTAATTTAAATTTTTTGAATAGATTTAAATAGTAGCAGAAACCCAAAATGAAAATCTTTACTTGTAACAATAGTTAGTTAGTGAACATCAAAAATATGTGAATAGTTAAATTCTATATAAAAAAAAGTAACATAATATGTAGATCTCACTTCTCATTTGATCTTCGCAATGAAAATGAAAACCAAAGATAAGTTGGTCATTGGTCATTAATTACGATTCTCCTATTTGATAATGACTTATTTTTCTACTTATGAGTTAGTTTTTAAGTCCAAAAATATAAGCAAGTTTTTGTAATTTATTTTAAAATGACTTATAAATCATTTTAAAATAAGTTAGTTTGACCAAATATAATGTCTATTTTGCCTCTGTTGGAAAAAATTCCTGGACCCACCCCTGGATCTCAGTTGTTCTTCGATACGAGCAATGAAAATGAAAACCAAACCACTTAGAGCTTGCTCAACAGTGACTTATAAGTTGTTCATTGGTCATTGGTCATTTGTCACTATCCCCAATTTGGTAATGACTTATTTTTCTACTTATAAGTTATTTTTTAAGTCAAAAAAATAAGAAAGTATTTGTAACTTATTTTAAAATGACTTATAAGTCATTTTAAAATAAGTTAGTTTGACCAAATGTAATGTCTATTATGCCCCTGTCTTGTTAATATCTTTTTTAGTCATTTTTACATTTTATTTTAACTTATAAATCATTATGAATAAAATATCTTTATAACTTGTTTTAACTTAATTTTTAATTTATAAATCAAATCGAACGCTTTAATTAATAAGTCAAAAATTAAAATATTTTTAAATCATTTTAAAATAAGTCATTGCAGAACGGGCTATAAGAGAAGCCCGCAAATTTGTATAGCTTTTATCGTGGATGAATAGAATGAAAAATAAGTATCCCAACTAAGAGAAAACAAGTTTTACGAGAAAATAATTAATTTTTCTGATAGAAAAAAAACAATCATAGAAAAAATAACATCCCACACAAAAGGTAAAAGCAAACTTCCATATAAAAAGAAAAGAAAATATCTCTCTAAAAAGAAGGGAGCCCCCTCTCCCCAAATCAAAAATGGAGGCTGTTTTTTTTGTTTTAGAGAGATGGAAGAGAAAGAGGAAGGAAGACTTGTTTCTTGAAAAATAAACAAGTTTACACTTGCATTCCAAAGTTTACACTATCTTGTCCAGACCCTTTTCTTGGACTCTGTCACCTTGACTCCTTGAGTCTGATGATCTCTGGCTGTTGCTCTAGTATGTGTGATGGGCCTATGAGAGCTAGACACTGGCTTAGTTGTTCTTGTAACCCTGGACAATGGCTTGGGCGGATCAGATTGCCTTCCCTTGTTATCACCACGGAGGGGATTTACTGCTGCAATGTTCTCTGTATCGCTGTTTCTGGACAATCTTTTCCTTCTTGTGTCATCATTACTTCCTTTTGGCAAAGTAGACCCCAGGCTCATTTGGCGTTTCATTGAATTTGAACTCTTTAAGATGTAGTGCTCAGCGTCATTCATCAACTCATCTCTTGAAAAATGTCTGCTTTCGAGAGGGGTGGTGGATCGTATTGAATTGGTAGAATCAACCAATGTGCAGGGTAATTGTTGCTCCTGTTGTTCCTGCAATTTGAATTGTTTCCCCTGTTCCCGCAATTTCTCTTCAAGCTCATTTATCTGTCATTGAGGAAGACAACAGTCCAAAAAGGTTTTAAAGCTTTTTCCTTGGCAGAACTCGACTAATCCAGAAATATCAGTGGGGACCCAAACATATTTTTGGCTTTAAGCATCAAATTGTTACGATATTAAAATTCATGAACCACAAGGATAATCATTTTAATCAAACAGATGAACAATTTTAATGTACTTGAGTTTAAAAAAATGGGTAAATCGAGTGTATTTTTTTTTATCTTGAAGAAAATTTTCAACTAAAACACCTACTCTTGTGAAAAAAATTAACTAGTTCAACTAAATGACCGAATTATATGTGAAGGCCTAGTGTTTGAAAGCTGACCTTCTGACGAAGTACTATGGAGTCTGTATTTTGTTCCCGCTCTTTCAGTTTCCTTTCAAGCTCCTCAACCTAAAACAGAAAAGAACCTATGTTGCTGTTCTGAAATTTTATTTTTAATCAATATCAACAAGTTGAATCTGGAACCTCCTGACAACCTTATGTTGAAGGGCAACAGAATAAGATATAGACTCTTCCACTTGTGCTTTCAGTTGGTTTTCAAGATTCCTGACCTGCTTTACAAAGATTAATGGCAGTTAATTCTCAGCTATCTTCTATCATTGAAGAAATTATTACCATCAATATATGTAATATGTCGCAGAAATTGTAAAACAGACGATCACAACTACACATTAGCCTATCATTATCTCAAGTAAAATGATGAAGAGTTTTGCCAAAAAGACCTCTTTGCAAGTTGTAGACTCCAATTGCTCTCGCTCTCTTAACTTGCTCTCTAGCTCTTTGACCTTTCAGCAATTATATAACATTGTCAGCAACTTAGTAATTTATAACATTGTATGAAAAAGAGAATTAAACCGAGTGCAACCTTTCGCTGAAGGTCTGAGCTAACTTCTTCTCTCCCCTTCAATCTTTCTGTAAGATGTGAAACTTGCTTTTCTGACTGACTTTGTAAAGCTATTTTCAATTCAAGCTGGCCTTCAAGTTCTTTAATCTTTTCTAGTTGGTTTCTATATAGCTGTTCCTTTCCTTTGGCCTTGTTTTCAAAGTTTTGCACGCTCTCTTCTAATTTCCTCACCGATTCATCTTTAGATCTGGATTCGTGCTTTGCTTTGTCAAGCTTCAGGAAATTCACAAAAAAGAAAAGTCGTATGAATCATCAAGTCATTTATCAGAAACATTATAAAAAAACAAAAGAACTTTGTAAAAGGTCACAAGTCATAACTAAGTTACCCAAGACCTACCATCACTTTCATTTTCTGAAGCTCAGTTGCATCAATTTGCTTTCTTACAGGACCCAACTCAACGCCCCGAACCCGGGTTGCAAAATTAAGTGAACTCAGTGTCTCACTCGAATCATGATCTGAAGGACTAATTTGCACAAACATCAAAGTTTTGGAGTCGCCACCTGCAACAATAAATAAACATCAAAATTAAGTGAACTCAGTGTCTCACTCGAATCATGATCTGAAGGACTAATTTGCACGAACATCAAAGTTTTGGAGTCGCCACCTGCAACAATAAATAAATTTTCTGACCACAAAGTTGACTGGAAGCAGTAGTTTTTTAACCTCAATATTTAAAGGAAATTGCTGCTGTTTCTGATAACAATCTTTATGACTTTATCTGACTCATCAACTTACTTTAATTCGTCATACCAAACCAAAAGTGATGTCCAAAAGAAGCGAGGAAGGACTAAAATGTACCTAATGAATCCTGGAGCAAATGAGTCAGCTTGGAATTCCTGAATAATATATATATGAAAAAACGAAATTAGAATTTAAACAATACTGCAGTTTTAATCTAAAAAACAAGCAAGATTAAAGAGACCTGTAAGGAATGTGATTGCTCTTCGCTGCTAAAGCAGATATCACATCTCCAAGAGCTGAAAGAGATCTGTTAATGTTTTGAGCTTCCTTGAGCCTATCACCTTGCACGTCAGTTTTTGCAAGCCTCTCACTGCCAGCCAAATCAACAAGCCATAGCTTGCTCTTGGTGCACTCACCATTAATCAAGTTCTTAGATTTTACCATTATGCAAAGCATGCTGGATGGAGATGGCAAGAAAAAACAAGAAGAAAAGAAAATATATAAAATATAGCAAATAATCTTGCTTGTCAATATGAAAATGAGGAAGCCATAGTGGTCATGCAACAAAAACAGAACAGAAGCGGAGGTGGTTACCAGTGAGAGCGGCTGCTATGCTCATTTACATTATTGGATCCAACTGCCCTGGCACTGCTTCCAGCCTGCAGAACATTCCAGACTTCCTTTACGTTCTCTACTTTGGCTTCCACAATACCAGGAATATGATGATGAAACCCTTCAGAAGCTTGCTTTATTTCCAACCTAGTGTTTCACCCAAAATAAAAGGGTTAATAAGCTATGTGTGACATACCAACTTCATCCCAACTGAGGTAAGCTTGCATATGAAAAATGACAGAGAAATTTTACTTCTTTGAGGATGGTGATGCAGCCAGCAGATCCCTTATCTGCTCGTTGTAGACTTCAAGCACGCTAACTGATATGTTATACTTAAAGGTTTCCCTCCTTTCCTCCGCTATTTTGAACAGTTCCTCTAGAGTCCTGTAATTGACTCCCCTGTTCTCCTCAGTACCCTCCATTGTAAATGTCTTGCCTGTTCCTGTTTGCCCATAGGCAAATATACAGACGTTGTAACCATCTAACACAGATATCACCATAGGGGCAGCATCCGCAAATACATCAACTGTTAAGGGAGAAAAAAAACTGGCTTAAAGAATATTTTCACAAATCAAAAGGTGATTGTGCATCCGCCAACACTTGACTCAATAGTAGTAGTATTTGAGGCACCTTGATCATCTTTTGGTGTGTAAACCCTATCAAATTTAAAGGTCTTTTTGGTAGAGCAAACACTCAGGATTCCAAGTTCTCCATCCTTGGCTGCATTGAAGTCTACAACTGTCGAGCAACCCACTGAGGTCTCTGCCTTGCTAAATGGGCGACATCGGCAAAACACCCTGATATTCCCTGGTGGGTAAAAACTACATTGAGTATGCAAGCAAAAGAGAAAAAGAAGCATATCTGTAGCTATATAAAATCAAAGGTAAATCTCATACACACCTTTTGCCTCCTGAACTTCATTGTGGAGCTTCCTTCTCTTTGCTTGCTCTTCACTGTACTTTACCTTCAGTTCCTCGCACTGTGCAACTGCAAAGTGATCCCATGTAAACGCCTACTTCGCATTTCATTTCAGATGCCAAGAACAGTTAAGCATGATCCAAACTTACCCAATCCTTGAACTGCAAATGCCATTTTATTCAACTCAGGAATTGAATCAGCACATTCGTGGGCTTCACGAGAGAGCTGAGATTGCTCCTGTTTCATCACCTGCATAAAAGTGTAATTGATATATTTAAATCCTATAAATAACTAATACCAATTACAAATTGGGAGCAATTCTTCAAATCACTTTATTTATATAAATAACTAATTGCATTTACCCAAAGAAAATTATTACCTTTATCTTTTGGTCTAAATCATTGATTGTCACGCTCCAGAACTTCTTGTCACGCTCATACCTGCTGGAAACATCCCTCAACTTTTCAGCTTGTTTCTCCACAGTTTGGTCTGAGAACAACCAGAAACTAGAATCAGAAAAGCTTAAAACAATAAAAGGAGCTAAAACATAAGATAACCATAGCAAGGTTTCACAAATGTCCCAATCATGTGTTATGAAGAACACAGCCAGATAATATTGACAGCCTCTTCCAAAACCAGCTTTCTTATAAAAATGTTGACAGAAAATCACTGTAATGAATCTGGGACAGCGAAATATATTGAAGTCACGTTTAGCAGGTTCATCATAATAGGAAAAAGGCTATTACATGCAGTCAATATTAAAGCTACAAAACAGTATAAATTCAATTCCATTTTCAGTCACTTCTTACCAAGAGAATATGTCTGGAACAACTTATTGTCAAGTTCCATCCTAACCTTCTCTAGCTGCTCATTCGCAGCAGTCAAAGACATCCATGCTTGATAACATTCATCTGCCTTAAGCTGGCAGTGGGTACTAAGGTCTTGTATCTTCTTCTCATACTTTGCTGCTGACTTCATGCCCAACATTTTCAACTGCAAACTCCAAAAACAAAAAAACAATGATTACATATGCATATTAATATATTCCAAAGGTTCAAATTCAAAACACTTAATTCTAAACTACGCCATACGTGAGCTGAAGGGACTTCTATCGCAGTGGCACAGTTTGTGCATATAAGATGTTCATTTTTCATCTCAGGAGCTGCATTCAAACCAAAAGGTAAATTACAATTAAAGGTTGCTTCAAATATATTCAACAACCATCAACAGTGAATTTGGTAAGATTAAAATACCTAACATTTTTGGTGCTCTCCTTATGCATATCCCACTAACCACTGGGCTTCCATTGACCCCTTCAAACCTTATAACAACCATCCCATCATCCTTAACAGAAACTCTCAAATCAACTAACTGCAATGGCTTATTGGCTCCAACAATGGAAAATATATCAAAGTCAGACAGTACCTGCATTTGTTTTATGGCAGGACGTTTAGGTCAATAATCCAAAATAGTTTACTTAAGGCAGAGTAATACAAGTTGGTTACATGATCTACTTGCCTTCTCATCCTGCATGAATACATTAAATACCCTCATTCCTTTAGGTCCATACGTGTTTATGATCTCCACAAAATGAAGATCAACAAAATATTCTCCAGGGTGAAGATTGCAAAACCGATAACAAAAGTTTCCTAATCGTGTTGACTGGTATATGAATGGATAATCACCACCCTCAATTATACTCTCTTCAGTTTGAAATATATCTCCCCCTTCAAAAAAGTTATCAGTCAGAAGGCTTATATGTGCATCCGCTTCCACAGAAACTTCACCTCCAGCATTCATGAACATCACGACTTCCTCTGGTTCAAACCATTGTAATGATGTCATTAAGCTAATTAGCAGCTAAGAAAACTAAATAAATAATAACTTTATAGCCCTTCATCATGTACTTGAAAACAACTAGAAATAGGTAAGGGATATGCTTGAAAAATATGTAAGATTTAATCCATTATGAGGATTTTAGGTCACTCTGCACTCGGTCCTTCTCGCAGAAGGTAGGTCTCTCTGGTTTGCTGCCATTCTTACCTACAAACAGAAACTAAAATAGTGCTTGAATCTAAATATTTCATATGAGTTTTTTAATTTGTTTTTCTTAGAGTTTACTTCCAATTACTTATCCCAATAACACACACACACAGACATATATATATATATATACATTTTTTAAAAATACTTCCCAAAAGATTTGGATAAAGGTAGATAAATTCTATATTAATGTCTAATACAGAACGAAAGCATGATACTTACTCATGAACCAATCGATAAAAATAAAAACGACTTTTCTTTAAATAAATTTAAAGAATATATGGCTTTTGCTTTAAATGGTTCCACAATGTAAACTCATATTTTCATTACCATGTTCTTCAAACCAAACAACATTCATTTACACGCACCCATAGGCATACACCCTACCTAAATGGCATAATTCCGGTAAATAAAATATAAAAAACGGTTCTTTCTATTAAAAAAAGGTACAATCAATTGTCTAAAATCAGCAAAAGTTCCACTATGTTTTTGAACATGTGAGCTCAAACTTCTTACAATCTAAGCTTCATGAATTTATAAAGCATACGAAAGGTGAAAAGTAAAGCCCAATATCTGAGAGAAATCCTTGGTATAAGTTGAGGTATATTAAGAAAACTAACCTGTGCAATTCGGCCTCATAAAACCATTTGGTATCAGTCTCGAACTTGAATCACAAACCATGTAATCCGAGGATGATTCTTCGTCCTCGTCCATAGCGGAATTTTTATCTTCTTGGTCTATGATTTTGTGACAATCGGGAACCATAGAAACAGAGGGGTCCGGAATTAGGGTTACTGAGAAATTGCCCAGTAGGTTAAATTGAATGTCTTCCATGGAAATTAGGTGCTTGGGAATTTAGAAATCTTGAAGGAAATAGATCGAAAATGTATAATAGCAGTAGTTAAAAGCGTTGATTAGGCAAGGGAGAGGGTGTAGTTTCCTTTACTCGGGTGTTGTATTTGGTTCTGGATGTTCAAATTTCAAACCGTTAAGTAATATGACCGTTAAATATTCAAAAAGGGGGTGCGCATGTTGTATCACTTTATTTTCACTGGCCCATTTGCCATTTACTACAGATTAGGCCCATTGAGGCCCTATTCACATTTTCCTATTTCTTTGTTCTGATTTTTTTTTGGGTAAATTACATATAATAGTACATTTTTAGAAATAATTACAAAAATCATACACTTATAAAATAATTACAAAAATATTACACTTTTTTGTTTTTATTTTCAATCTTAACATAATTAAAGGTCCTTAAATTAAGGAATTAATATGTAATGGCTGACATGACAATATTAGTATAATTAGGATTCCTTATTTTAGGGGATTAGTTTTGGTAGGTGCCATTTTTTCTCTCATCTCCTCTTATTCTGCCATTTATTTTTTTCTGCCATTTTCTCTCTCATCTCCTCCTACTTTCATTTTTTATACGCCACTGCACTTCTATTATTCCATTTTCATATTTAAAGATAAAAGTTGAAGAGTGAAGAAAGAAGATGAAGACGCCATTGAAGAGAGAAGATGAAGACGTCATTTTGTCATTTTCTCTCTCATTTTCTTCTATTCTGCCATTTTTTCTTCAAAAGATGAAGACGCCATTTCTACCATTTTTGTATAAAAGGTGAAGACGCCATTTCTGCCATTTTCTTCTATTCTGCCATTTTTTCTATTTCTTTCATTCTTCCAATTGTTCTTCATATTTCTTTGTACTCTGTTTTTGTAAGTACTTCTATTTTACCTCTCTCTCTCGAGCACTAATTTTTAAGGTTTTCTCTTTAATTTCATTCATTTGGGATTTATGATCTTAATTTTATGCAAAATATGCGTTTGATTATAAATTTATGATCACTTTTTTTGTTGATTTGTGTTGATTGGTGATTACATTAGTATAAAAGTTTGGTTACCTCAGTATAAAAGTTTAGTAACAAAACTTTTATACTAAGGTAACCAAACTTTTATACTAAGGTAATCAAACTTTTATACCAAGGTAACCAATCCACCTCTACACCATCAATTTTTTCATAGTGCAGTTGGTAACCAAACCTTCACACCAAGGTAACCAAACCTTCATACCAAGGTAACCTTGGTATAAATGTTTGGTTACCTTAGTATAAAAGTTTGTTTACCTTAGTATAAAAGTTTGGTTACCTTAGTATAAAAGTTTTGGTTACCTTGGTATAAAAGTTTGGTTACCTTAATATAAAAGTTTGGTTACCTCAGTATAAAAGTTTGGTTACCTTGGTATAAAAGTTTGGATACCTTAGTATAAAAGTTTGATTACCTTGTTATAAAAATTTGGTTACCATGACATTACTAATGATCTTCTCCTCTGCAGTATCTTGAGAATTTCCTTTTACTACCAGAAAATGGTTGTTCCCGCCACTACCGCCCCAACCTCCACCTCCACTGTCTCTGTAACCACCACTTGAGCCATCACCGCCATCTCCGCCACCGCCACCACCACCGCCGCCACCACCGCCATTGTTACCTCCTCCATAGCCATCACCGCCGCCTCTAAAGACACCATTACCATCTCCTCCGAAGCTGTCACCTCCTCCAAAGCCTCCACTTCCTCTGAAAATTGCCTCCGCCACCTCCTGCAAAGAACAAAATTTGTGCAGTCTTTCCTATGAAATTTGAATTTGAATATTTGAATTTGAATTTATTTTTGTGGTTAGATCCCAGATATTTGAATTTGAATGATTAGTTATGGAAGATATTTCTCCTTAATTTTAGGTTTCCTAATTAATATGAATTGCGTTATTTTTGTAATTATGTTGTGTGTGTTTTATTTTTGTAATTACTTTCTAATTGTTGTATATTAGTGTTAAGGACCCTTTTTTTTGGAGAATCTATATTATTACAATTTAATTCTAAGGGGGGTGTATTCAATTAATATTTTTAAAGACTTTTTTTAAGTGACATACTTTTGTAGAATTTATGGGATTTTAATGACTTTCAAAGACTTTAAAGACTTTTTTAAAATGACTTTTTATAGACTCTATGAAATAAGTAATAGACTTTTATAAACTTTTTATCAAGATTGTGATAGACTTTTGTATACTTCTAATATATCTTGCAACTTATATTAATTGTTAATTAGCCCATGTGTACAACATCTCCCTCTTTTTTCATGAACTAGAGTAAATCTCATTATATTATTGTGGCATGAGATTTTATATATGTTGAAAGCGTTCATATTATTCTACTCATTTCATAATACATTTGGATACTCGGATACCAATAAAACTTTAAAAACTACTGACGCAATACAAAAATTAAGCTCACTTTTCATTGAGCTATATATACTTTATGCATATGCGTACGCTTATTTGGAATTATTGTTTTTCATTCCAGTGTACAAAAGTTGTCATCAATACTTATTTACGTAACTAGCAATTAAAAATTTAATATAAACATTTGCAATATATATCAATTTTCATTCAAATATTTGAATATTACCTCGTCTTAGTATCAATATTTGCAAATAAAAATAATATATATTTGTTGGGTTAAGTTCAGATGACCACCTGGGGTTTGGGCGGTTTCCCATTTAACAACCTGTAGTCAGTAAAGCTACATTTAAACTCTCAATTTTTTGAGTTATAGTGAATAATTGCTTTCTGTTATAATTCTGTTACTTAAGTTGGATAAAGACTTAATTATCCTCCATTTTCAGATTTTTGATTCTTTTTTTCTCTGCCTCTTCCTGTAAAGAAACTACATACTTAGAATATTAAAGAAAATCAAAGAGATCAAACTCATGCTAGCTGACTAATAAACATGAAATAATCAAACTGAGATAATCATGGCATAAAACTACCAATGCAAACTGTTCAGTTATGCCCTACTTAAGATCAGCTCCCTCTGTACTTATTTTAAGCTTAATATTATGTAATTGGGTGTTGAAAACTTAATAGTAAAAGTTTGATACATAAATGTTCAAAATAGCAAAATCATCTGGGGCACAAAAAGTTTGATACCATCAATTATGACGAAGAGGGAGTATCATACTCCGATGATGGCGAAGTAGCCATGTGAAGTATGCAAGATTGACTAATGTATGCGGTAGCCTCATCTCATGGCATTGAGAACAATACATTAACATCTATAAAATCATGAACTAAATTCAACAAAGATGCTCTCAAACTGTTGGAGCGCTATAAAATCATGGCCATATGCGGTGCTAAGAGATGGACCAACTGCAGATTGCTTTACGAAAGTTGTAGAATAGAAAGCTTGCAGAGGAGCTATAGATGTCATTTTGTTAGTATAATTGGAAATTGGTGTAGAAACCATACGAGCTGTAATTTTGTAGTAGCTCCTTTTTATATACAACATGTGTGTATGTTTTGTCCATAGATACATTGGATAAGGCCACATCAGAATCAGGAATATGGAGATTACAAGATAAGGATGGTCCTATCTACTCAACTAACCTAGCCATAAGCCAACTATATCCACCTATACCAAATTTGTTTTATGGATGTTGTAGTATCAGTTGTGTGCTTACAAAATCAAGCTGCAAATTCTGAACTTAATTGTCACATATTCACACATAAACATTAGCAGACTGAACTTGTTTGTCAAACTAAACTGCTGGCATACAAACTGGTGCTTGGTCTTTCTTTTATTAATCCTAAGCTTTGATAAATGAAGGTAAACGCTGAAACCTCCAGAACCCCTATTAAATTAAAGAAGTATTGATCTAAACTCGGATCTTAACGAACAATCCAAATCAGATATTAAATCAAACACCTGAAGAGGTATTTTTCCCAAGCAAAAGATTGGTTCAGGAATTAGATCAAACTGTTGGAGCGCTATATTTGGATGACTAAGAAATTTGCATTCCCATTAGGATCGCCGAAGATCTCACGCAGATAAGCCATTGTCAGTGCTGGTGAGAACAGAGAGGAGAGAGAAAGATCTCTGCAGATGAGAACAGAGAGGAAAGAGAAAGAGGGAGACTATGTTACAATTGGTTCCCCCATTTTAGGCTTATTCAACTCATCCACATCAATTACCATTGGTTCTCCCATTTCAAAACCCTACTCGTGCATGCAATTTCTCAAAAATAACAGAAAATCCAAAAAATCCCATTTGATTCAAATCAAGATTTTAAGATTACCCAATACAATTAGACCTGGCAAACGGGCACAAAGCCCGCGGGCCGGGCCGGGCCGCCTGCAAAAAAGCGGGCTTTGGGCCGCACTTTTTTGGCCCACAAAAAATCGGGCCATTTTAGCCCGGCCTGTTCAAAGCCCAGCCCGGCCCGGCCGCGAGCTTAGCGGGCTGAAAAAAATGCAAAAAATAGGCATAAACCACCTTCGGCCCGCGGGCCGGCCCGGCCTGCCAGTGAGCTCGCGGGCTATGGGCTTATTTTTTTTGGCCCGTGAAAATCCGGGCCTTTTTGGCCCGGCCCGCACCCGCCCGCCCGTACCCGTTCGCCCGTTTGCCACCTCTAAATACAATCAACCCACAAACAACAAATACAACAAAAATTCTTAGATTTCCCCAAGAAAAATTAAAACCCTTGTAATTTTACCAGGAAAATTGATTTTCAAATTACCCAATACAATCAACCCACAAACAACAAATACAACTACTTTTTCTGCGATTCCACCACCAGTCTTTCATCCGCAATTGAAGACGAAGATGCTTCTTCAATGATATCCGGCTTTAGCTCTAACCCTAGCGCGTCAAAATCTCGGTCGATTTCATTTCCTTAAAGCGAGAATCGATGATAGCCTTTAATCTCGTATGCGATGGAGGTGAAATGGGTAGAACAAAATGATAACAGTCAAGAGTGGTATTTCGAACATTTAACAGTTTTTTTACCATTACAGTCCCTTTTCACTCTCTCTCATTTTTTTTCTTCATTTAACTTTGATTCTAAGTTAATTTACGAAATTATAAAATTTTAAAATATTGTGTATTTATTTTTATTTTTGAAATAATAACGCGTGTTTATTATTAAATAACAAATAACTTCAAAATTTAAAATTTTTGAATTTTGTACGTTGACTACAAAAACAAAATAAATATTTTATTTTTGTGGGTACAGCAGAAGTATTAATTATTCTAGATTATAAAGTAATTAGAAATATTGGATTCATGTGAAGTAATTAGAATTATTGGATTCATGTGAATTATATTTTAAATTTATTTAGTTTATTAAGATGAGATATGAAGTCTTTAGAAATCTTTAGAGATGAGGTTAGAATTTGGATATGGGTTGATAGTTATAATTTCTTCTTCTAAAGTCTATCAAACTCTATCATTTAATAGAAATCTGAAAAATCTATGACTTTTTGAATACCAAAATTCTTTTATAGACTTTGTAAAAATCTTAATTCAATACCATCTAACTTTTAAAGACATTAAAAAGTTTTAATTGAATAACACTAAACTTTTATAAACTCTTTAAATGTCTCGATTGAATACAACCAAACTTTAAAAATCTTTAAAAGTCTTTAAAAATCTTAATTGAATACACCCCCCTAAATATACATTTCTGCATACTATGACTTTACTCGTGAGATATAAAAAAATCAAGAACTTTGCATGATAAAAAAAATACTTCAGCTATCACCTTTGGCATCTATTTTTTTAGGAACAATTACATATTCTATTATATTTTTAAAAATAATTACAACAATAGTTCACTCATAAAATATTTACACAATTAATACACTTTTATATTTATTTACAATATTAGTGCAATTAAGATTTCTTAATTTAAAGAATTAGTATGCAATTAGGATTTCTTAATATAGGGGATTAATATTGATTTACTTATTAAATTAAGTAATTAATAAGTAAATTATATAGCACACCTTCTCTTTCCTTAATAAAAATCACGCTTCCTTCGTCCTTGTCAGTCTTCTCCTCCTCCACCATTAACAGTCCCAACTTGTTAACGCCATCCTCCGCCCTCCACCGCCATTAACGCCCTTCTCCTCCGCCATCCTCCATCATTAACGACATCCTCCACCATTAACCTAGATAGTCTCCATCCTTCGCTCTCCTCTACCATTAACGCCCTTCTCCTCCGCCCTCCTCCACCATTAACGCCCTTCTCCTCCGCCCTCCTCCACCATTAACGCCATCCTCCACCTGCGATTTTTTCATAGTACAGTTGCTGTAATTTTTTTATAGTACAGTTGGTAGTCAAACATTCATACCAAGGTAACCAATTCAGGGTTATTAGGTTTCTAATTTATTTTTAAAAAATATATTATAGATTTTTTTATTTAATAGTGCAATTGGTAGCTAACACTTTATACAAATGTAACCAATTTAGTTTTATTAGATTACCAATTAATTAAAAAAAATCTATTGTAGAATTTTTTTTATAATGCAGTTGGTAGCCAAACCTTAATACAAAGGTAACCAATTTAGTTTTATTGGGTTATCAATTAATTATAAAAAATCTATTATAGATTTTTTTTATAATGCAGTTGGTAGCCAAACCTTAATACAAATATAACCAACAAAAATTATAATTGTTATCTTTGAAAATTTTGGTTACCAATTGCACTGAAATTTCTCTTGGTTACCCACAAAAATTAAAATGGTTACCTTTGTATAAATATTTGGATACCAACTACACTAAATTTTTCTCCTTTTAATTTATGGACTAAATCAACCTTAGTCATAATGGCAGTTGTGGCCGTAATGGATGAGGAGATCGGCGTCCATGGTGTTGAAACAGCGACGAAGGGGAGGAGGAAGATGACGTTGCCAAACTTTGAATATTTGAATTTTAATTATTATTTTTGAATTTATTTTTGTTGTTAGATCCAACATATTTGAATTTGAATTATTAATTATGGTAGTTTTTCTCCTTGATTTTAGGTTTTCTTATTATTATGAATTGAATCCTAATTGCATACTAATTCCCTAAATTAAGGAATCTTAATTGCACTAATATTGTAAATAAATATAGAAAGTGTATTAATTGTGTAAATATTTTATGAGTGCACTAATAATGTAATTACTTTCTAAATGTTGTATATTATTGTAAAGGACCCTTTTTTATTTACCTCCCACAAGTGGCACAAGAAATGCTATTACTAGTATATTCTTGAATCATATTAAAAAGTTATGACTGAATATAGTATTATTAGTAATTTAATTTCTTATATATATAGATAAAATTTTCACATGCCTTACTACACTCTCATTAATTATTTCGAACCATCACTCCACACCCCGACTAATCTTAATTATACTCTCATTTCTTGAAAATAACAATGGAACAAAAAGGAAAAGGGTGAACTCAAATAGCCTCATAAAAAATATCATGACTAAGATAATGTAGAAAAAAAATTATCCCTAGCCTTCAACAGTGAAAAATCTGATAAAATATAATCGACAACAAATTTTAGATTAATAACTGCAGCGGATATAACAATCAATTTGGTCCTGATTTTTTCTTCAACAGTTCATCTTTATATTACAGGACAAAGATAGTTAATTGTAACACCAGTGGTCATGATCATGTCAATTAATCGTCCATCTTTGCATTTCGGACTAAATGGAACTTTTCACCACATGTCATTGTCATACGACCTATGACACTCAACAATTATATTATCTTCGCACCCAGACTAAAACATCCACAAAAACTTGATCTTTTGATTATTAGTACAAATAACAGTGATATGAAAGATGAATGGAAGTTGTAAGAATAATAAGATAAAAGAATAAACATTCGAGATTTTACATTTAATTTGTCAAGAGTCTAATAATGTCTAAATTGTCAACACGATAACCAAAACGTGGAGTCAAATTCAAGAATTATATTCAAGATTCATATTTCAAAGATAACGATTAAAATTTAATAAGAAGGTTTAGGTAAATAAAAAGTTAAAGTAAAATGATATTAGATGAAGCGCAAACCTGAAAAGAATTTTTAACCATTTCAGAAATTATAGAAACAATACTTATCATAGTAAGTTTAGATTTAAGAATATGAAATAAAATGATATTCCTTACCTTAATTAAGTATGATGCTTTCTATGAAGTTTATCAACCTAAATATATTTATAATTTAATTAGTAACTATCACATATGGTGTACACTAACTCGTATATTATGAAATTATCAAAAATGACTATATAATATAAATTTGTATAGTGTACAGAATAAACTTCAAATAATATTTCAAAATAAATCTTTCAAATGAAGTTTTTCAAAATAACTCTTTTAAAAGAAAAATTATAAATACCGTGTGATGCGTGTGGGTGTTTGACCTACTTTTATAGAAAGACTTACTTGAACAATACTTGTACTTATGATTAGCAATATATGGTTTTAGTTTACAAAATATGGTTATGGTTTCATTTAAGAACTAAAATCATATTAAATATTTTTAATATGGGTTGTGTGAGTTGGAACCATATGATTATAGTTGAAATATAGGTCAACCCATATATTAAATTTCAAACTCACTATTATATGATCCAATTAAATAAATTAAATTTTTTATTAGATATATCATATATACATAATGATTAATCATTTTATGATGTTTTGACTTTTTAGCATAACTTTTGAAAAATAAAATTGTGACATTCACAATTAAATTAATTAAGTAATGATATGAAAAAAAATATTAATATAAATGATAAAATTATTAATTGTGAACTTTTTTAGCTTCTTATTTTGCGTGAAAATCTTATTTACATCTATGTAAACATGGGTTGCTGATGGCAAATTAGTATAATTGGGTCACACTAATTCAAAAGACTAAAATATATTGAAATTATATTTTGTTATAAAAGATGAAAGAGTAAGTAAAAAGATCCTTTTAAATAAAATAAAAGATAATTAGGTAAATGGTTAATATATATAGTAACAACAACTATTAAACACAACAGATAATCAAATTTATTTGTAAAAATATCAATTATTTATAATATTATCTAAAAAATAGGAATGAGATAAATGTGAACCAAGAGTCAAAGACATATTCATGGATAGATATGAGTTAATTTATAATTTTAAATGCAAAGCTGATATTACTTCTAATAATTATGAGTAAATGGCAATATTTATTATTTCTAGATATGGACTTATGTAAGAGTTAATTTTTATAAATAAAAAATTATTTCATAATTTTGTTTGAGAACAAATGGAGGTAGATTCACAAGTGTTGGTCAACCTTTTTTTTGGTAGAAATATTGGTCAAGACATTGTAACACCCTCTTTCATAAATAGAAAAAGAGATTACTCAAAATATAACAAAACTGATGAATTTAATAGCAAGGTTCAAAGCCACAAAAGAATAGTCTGAATAACTGATAAATACCACAAGTCAACAATAATAAATCTCAAACTGTCTCAAACCACAATCTAAAATAATTATTATAATTCCAAGTAAACTGACACATCAAGTCTAAACAGAATATTTCTAAATCATTGTAATGAATGGAGCTCTCATCACACTTGCCCTTGATCCCCCTGATTACCTACCGGAAGAAAAACACAGCATGAACCAAATGCCCAGTACGGATATAAAATACAAATAATGAACCGAAATAACTAACTCAATTAAATGAAATAAAACGAAACGAACTGAAACGAAATGAACAAAACTAACACAACAAAATAATAGGCTGAATCAAACGGCTGGGTGTTATTTCATACTGAGCTCAGAATAAAACAGAAATATACCTTGCCACACAGACAAGTCAAATAATGCCACACAGGCAAATCAAATAATGTCACACATGCATAACAAACATCGGACCGGCCGGATCCAGATGCATGCAAATCGGAAGGCGTGTTTGGCACAAAAATCACCAATCCGTAGAACAGAACAAAACAAAAACTAGGGTCGATCCATACGCCTCCCACGACAAAACACCAAATGGCCAACTCCTAACGGAGCACAAAACAGAGACGCCGTGGACTGATCACACCGCCACGAAAGGTGTCATGCTTCGATGCCAAGAGGACATGCCTGTGGTACCCCCACTGTAAGACCCCAGTTTTTATAAATAAAGATGAATTTTCATAATTATTATTTTTGAATATTATGGAATAAATTTGATAAAATATATAGTTGTGGGTAATATTTATAAATTTTGCAAAGTACGCAAGTTGTTATAAAATATTCGTTTGGTCGGGGAATATTCTTTTTGTCGGGGAATATTCGTACGACGGCACAATCATTGGTGGACCCCACAACGGAAGTATTGTTGTAGTTAGAAAACGACAAAATTATCATTCTATAAAAACGGCGGAGGTGTTACCGTTAACTGTTGAACTACTCGGTAGTAAAAGTACAGTAATACGCGTTGTTGCATAGTAGCACACGGTATTAATTATTGATGCTTACGTGAGAAGTCACTTAGCTATACTCAATTATTGCTACAGTAATTGCTGTATCATATCTCTTATATTATTGATTCAATTATTGTCACAGTATCATCTGTATAATATGTTATATTATTTAAACAATAATTGAGACGACAAGTTATAAATGATTAATAATTGTTGAAAGATTAAATATGTGTTGATTAAAAATAAAATGATTTTTGGTAATTTTTATTCAATCCTTGATGTATATAAAGAGTCTATTATTAGACGTTTGTGGTAAGTTGAATTATTTATGGGGGCCATATGTCATCATCTAAGAGTCTCTTTCATAAATAGTAATTACCTTCGTAAATAGTAATTACTTTCGTAAATAGTAATTACCTTCGTAAAATAGTAATTATTTTCGTAAATAGTAATTATTTTCGTAAATAGTAATTACCTTCGTAAATAGTAATTACCTTCGTCAATAGTAATTACCTTCGTAAATAGTAAATACTTTCGTAAATAGTAATAAATCTTCTATAAATAGAGGCCTAGGGCTTCATTATTTTTCACGAATTCGTTCAAGCTATAGAGAGAGAAAGTATAGAGAGAGTAATAGAGAAAGAAGAAGAGTATTCGGTTACTACACTACTGCAGTATTCCTAAGACGGTAAGGGGTGTTATTCTTTCTTCTTGAAGAGAACTTATGTTATTCCATTCTTTGTTATTCTGTTGGAATAACCTGTAAAAGTGGCATACCCTATACATGACCTGTATACGCGGTGTACCCTATACTTGGTGAAATCCTTATGTTATTCCATTTCTTATTATTCTGTCGGAATAACCTGTATACGCGGTTTACCCTATACTTGGTGACATTCTTCTATTATTCTGTTGGAACATCCTGTCTGTGTGTTTTACACCGGACCTGGTTCCGTCTTTATTATTCTGTTGGAATATCCTATCTGTGTGTTTTACACCGGATCTGGTTCCGTCTTTATTTATTATTCTGTTGGAACATCCTGTCGGTGTGAATTTCACCTGACCTGGTTCCGTTATTTATTATTCTGTTGGAATAACCTGTCTGTGCGGTCTATCGCATGCATGGTGATTTCTTTTGTTATTTCATTCTTTATTATACTCAGTCGGTTAAAACTTTAACTTCTATACTCCATGAAATTAGTAGAATATCCTTGATATTTGCGCTTCATCCAGTATCCTTTCATGAAAATATTCTTCTGATCATTCTTGAATTTTACACCACAAAACAGTATCGTGTTGACAATTTGGACGTTAATAATTTCTGGATAAAATAATTCTTGAACTTGTTTTATTGAATTATTATATCATTGTCATCATCCTCATGTTTATATTTTATTGAAAGTCATCTGTGGCCTGTAGTGCATAGATGGACTTGGTATGATTATGACCAGGGATTATTCGGTGTAATCATGACCGTAATATTACAAGTGATGTAAAAATTAAAAATCCTCATTGGCCCGTAGTGCATTGATGGACAGTTGTTGGCATGATCATGACCACTAATGAATACACAAATATTCTTGGCCGTAGTGCATGAATAATTGTGGTCGTGATACTAAAGAATATCCTTGGCCGTAGTGCGGGGGTGATTCGATGATGTGGAATATTTATTAAGCTGAGTCTCAGCTATAACGATGATGAAAAACCTTTTAAATCATAAAAGATAGTAGTTTTTATTTTCTACTTGACTCTTTTAATGGATTGCTGGTTCCGCTGCAGTTAAACTTGATGGTTATTGTATTTTATCAGTTTAACACTGTTGAAGGCTAATGATAATTTATTCTGCATTATCTTAGTCATAATATTTCTTACTGGGCTAGTTGAGCTCACCCTTTCTTTCACTGTTCTCTTCAGGAAATGATAATATAGCTGGGACGAGTCGGGGAACGGAGTGATGGACCAGAGAATAGTATTAGTAGTCCTCATTATCCTGTTAAATAGTGTGACAATAATTGTATTGAGGACTCCTTTTGAGTTTGTATGATCTCTAGTAGACAATTATTGTATTCAAACTCACAGTTGTATTTTGTCGTATTATACACAACAGTGATATTAGTAAGTTGTATTTGAATTCTGTACCATGTATCTGACGACTCAAGATGGGTGATGTATACCTAATTTTGGAGGCGTCACAGTTGGTATCAGAGCTTAGGGATATGATCCCTGGCTAAGATGTGAGAATAGTACTAGGAGGGGAGAGACGGGGAATTCCTTCGCTAGTATGACCTACCTAAGTTTATGTGCTATTTTATTGGTCGGTCAGAATATAGGGATAATATGTTACGTGTCAATTAACCTTTTGTTTTGTGGCAGTATCTGAAAATGACATCTGAGAATGTTGAGATTGGCAATGGAGCACAGGCGATCGTTGATTCACCACATATCAATAATCAGGATAATGTGCACCAGGAAGGCGAAAATCCTCATGCAAACAACAACACTGACCAAATGATGAATGATCAAATGTTCAGAGGTTTTATGCAATTCATGCAGCAGCAGACGAGAGCAACTCCTGTCCAAAACGTAGATGGAAACGCGGGAAACTCTCGGGCGGTCACCGCTAAACAGTTCAAGGAGCTGGGACCACCGGAGTTTAAGGGAGAGCCAAAACCACTTATGGCGGAAACATGGATAAAGTAGATGACCAAGATATTTGATGTCTTGGGATGCTCCGAGGAGCAAAAGGTTCCTTTTGCCGCCTTTATGTTGCGCGGAGAGGCAGATTACTGGTGGGAATCGGTAAAACGTACTCAACCTGCTGTACTAAAGATATCTTGGGAGAAGTTCCAGGAGCTGTTCAATGACAAATACTTTCCCGAAAGTATTCGCCACATGAAGGAGGTGGAGTTTATTAAGTTGGAACAAAATAATATGACCGTGTCGCAATACGAGGCAAAATTTGCAGAGTTATCACGGTTTGCGTCCCACTTAGTGGATAATGAAGAAAGAATGGCGCGAATGTTTTTAAGAGGTTTGAAGCCGGAGATACGTCAACATCTTATTTCTCATAAACTGTGTTTGTATTCAGATGTTGTAAATAGGGCTCAGTTAGTGGAGCGCGATAACGAGTCAACTCAACTAAAAGAGAGCAGCCGACAAAATTATAATACCGGTGAGAGTGGTCATCGAAGCGGTGACAACAAGCGTGGAGGGAATCAGCAAGCCAGAAATGGTAACCACTTCGGTGGTAATCAGGGCCAAAACAATAAGAATGGACATTTCAAGAATAGGAGATTCAACAATGATGGAAAGACGTCAGCACCAGCACCCGTTGTTAAGGAAGGAGAAAGACCACCTATCATATGCTTCAAATGCGGAGGGGAGGGACACATCAGTCCAAATTGCGCGATGCCGTCCAAAGCATGTTATAATTGTGGAAGAGAAGGTCACTTGGCCCGATTTTGTCGTTTACCAAAGACAAATTTAGCTAGGGTGGAGGCACCAAAGGCCGTCCCAGAAAGGTCAAAGCCGGTAGTGCAAGGGAGAGCGTTTGTTGTTACCTCCCAGAAAGCAAGGAACCCGAATGAGGTCATCACGGGTAAGCTTATCATAAACTCTAACGAAGTCTATACTTTATTTGATACCGGTTCTACCCATTCTTTTATTTCTCCTACTTGCGCTCATCGATTAAATTTGACTCCGGAGAAATTGGACTTTGACTTATCTGTGGAAACTCCGTTGGGAGAAACCTTCATTACATCCATTGTTTATAAGTCTTGTTTGGTTCAAATCGGTACCCTCACATTACCTGTAGATCTTATTTCATTGAAAATACTTGCATTTGACGTGATTCTAGGGATTGATTGGTTAACTGCTTATCATGCAAAAATTGATTGTTTCCATAAGGTTGTTAGCTTTCATATTCCTAATCAACCTATTATCCGAATTCAAGCGACCAAACCATTAAAATCAATCACGGTCATCTCAAGTCATAAAGCTATTCGTTTATTGAAAAACGGATGTCAAGCTTTCTTAGCTCATGTCACAGATTTAAACAAAAATACGTCAGTTTTGAACGATATTTCTATTGTTAATGAATTTCCTGACGTATTCCCCGAAGAACTTCCTGGCCTACCCCCAGAGCGTGAGATTGAATTTTGTATCGACCTTGAACCCGGTACAAAACCCATTTCTAAAGCCCCATATCGAATGGCTCCTATTGAACTTCAGGAGTTAAAAATCCAACTGCAGGAATTGTTAGACATTGGCTTTATTCGTCCTAGTACTTCTCCTTGGGGTGCTCCTGTTCTATTCGTGAAGAAGAAAGATGGGAGTATGCGACTTTGTATTGATTATCGAGAGTTAAATCATGTCACCATCAAAAATAGGTATCCATTGCCACGTATTGATGACTTATTTGACCAGTTGCAAGGAGCCAAATTCTTTTCAAAGATCGATCTCCGTTCCGGGTATCACCAATTGAATATTAGAACCGATGACATTCCAAAGACGGCTTTCAGAACTCGGTACGGGCATTATGAATTCTTAGTCATGTCCTTTGGATTGACTAATGCTCCTGCTGTCTTCATGGATATGATGAACCGAGTATTCAAGGAATATTTGGATCATTTTGTGGTCGTCTTTATTGATGACATCCTTATTTATTCCAAAAGCCGTGAAGATCATGAGCAACACTTGAGGCTGACACTCCAAAAGCTTCGTGAATATAAGCTTTATGCCAAGTTGAAGAAATGCGAGTTCTGGCTTGAGGAAGTAGCATTCCTTGGGCACGTGGTATCAAGTCGTGGAATATCTGTTGACCCAGCAAAGATTGAAGCTATTCAAAGCTGGGAGCAACCTAAATCAGTGACTGAAGTACGTAGCTTTCTCGATTTAGCTGGTTATTATCGAAGATTCGTGGAAGGATTTTCTCGAATCGCTACTCCATTGACTCAGCTGACTCGGAAAGATACAAAGTTCAGTTGGAGCGAAGAATGTGAGAAGAGTTTTCAAGAACTCAAGAGGAGACTCATTTCAGCACCTGTTCTGACAATACCGTCTGGCTCGGAGGGATTTGTCATCTACAGTGATGCTTCGAGCAAAGGGTTGGGATGTGTTCTCATGCAACATGGAAAAGTCATAGCCTATGCCTCGCGGCAACTCAAAGAATATGAGAGGAATTATCCTACTCATGATCTAGAGTTGGCAGCTGTTGTCTTTGCACTTAAAATTTGGAGGCATTACTTGTATGGGGAGAAAGTGGAGATATTTACGGATCATAAAAGCCTCAAATATTTCTTCACTCAAAAGGAACTCAACATGCGACAACGACGTTGGCTTGAACTGTTGAAAGATTATGATCATACCATCCAATACCATCCTGGAAAAGCGAACGTAGTAGCTGACGCATTGAGTAGAAGATCACATGCAAGTACGAGTGCGATATTGTCAACGCAAGGGCCCATTTTGTGTGACTTGCAAAGGATGGGGATAGAGTTAAAGACTCCAGGGACGCATGTGACGATGGCGAATATACGAGTAGAACCGACTTTAATCGATAAAGTTAAAGCTGCTCAAGCTACAGACCTGGAGCTGATGCGTATGAGGAAGAAAGTGCAAGAAGGTGCTATGCCGGAAGCAAGAATCGATGAAGAGGGAATACTTCGAGTCAACTCCAGACTTTGTGTTCCTAACGACCCTGATTTAAAGAATAAAATCATGATGGAGGCGCACAATACACCGTTTGCAATCCATCCTGGGAGTACCAAAATGTATCATGATATTCGTCATACATTTTGGTGGAGCAATATGAAGAGAGAGATAGCGTTGTTTATCTCAAGGTGTCTAACTTGTCAACGAGTTAAAGCGGAGCATCAAGTACCAAAAGGTCCATTGCAACCACTTGAAATTCCAGAATGGAAGTGGGAGCACATTACCATGGATTTCGTTACCGGTCTTCCTAAGGTTTCTCAAGGCATAGATGCGATTTGGGTTATTGTTGATAGATTGACCAAGTCTGCTCATTTCTTACCAATACGAGAAACTTATACACTTGAACGTCTTGCTCGTATGTACATAAACGAGATTGTAAGACTGCATGGTATGCCGGTATCCATAGTTTCTGATCGAGACCCAAGATTTACTTCACGATTTTGGGTTAGTTT
The DNA here is from genome assembly GCA_020205505.1 of Panax japonicus. Classification (NCBI taxonomy): domain Eukaryota; kingdom Viridiplantae; phylum Streptophyta; class Magnoliopsida; order Apiales; family Araliaceae; genus Panax; species Panax japonicus. The sequence continues at coordinate 55,061,807 of CM035098.1, read as the reverse complement.
GCAAAAAGCTATGGGCACAGACTTACGATTTAGCTCGGCATATCATCCTCAGACGGACGGACAGTCGGAGAGGACTATTCAAACTCTTGAAGATCTATTAAGACTCTGTGTCCTTGATTTCAAGGGAAGTTGGGACAAGTTCTTACCATTGGTGGAGTTTTCCTATAACAACAGTTATCAAGCAAGTATTGGCATGGCTCCATTCGAAGCGTTGTATGGAAGAAAGTGTCGCTCTCCAGTATGCTGGGATGAGGTGGGTGAAGCAACGTTGTTGGGACCGGAGTTGGTACGTATGACTACGGAAAAGATTCAAATGATCCGACAACGTATAAAAACCTCACAAAGTCGACAAAAGAGTTATGTTGATCTTCATCGAAAGGACGTGGAATTCAATATAGGAGATCATGTGTTGTTACGTGTTACTCCATGGAAAGGAGTTACAAGATTTGGAAAGAGAGGAAAACTCAATTCTCGATTTATCGGTCCATTTTTAATCCTCGATCGAATAGGAACGGTGGCCTATAGACTCGCTTTACCGCCAAGTATGTCTCGTGTTCATAACGTTTTTCACATATCCATGTTACGTAAATATGTGAAAGACCCGAACCACATTATTGAGTTAGAACCGGACGAAATAGCGAAAGATTTGACGTATGAAGAGATTCCTGTTCAAATCTTGGATAAGAAGGAACATATTCTACGCTCCAAGGTTATACCTCAAGTCAAAGTTTTGTGGAGGAACCACGATGTTGAGGAAATGACTTGGGAGTTAGAATCTGAAATGAAATCAAGGTATCCTTACCTCTTTGACATACCAGGTACATACCCTAATTTCGAGGGCGAAATTTCATAAGAAGGGGAGGTTGTAAGACCCCAGTTTTTATAAATAAAGATGAATTTTCATAATTATTATTTTTGAATATTATGGAATAAATTTGATAAAATATATAGTTGTGGGTAATATTTATAAATTTTGCAAAGTACGCAAGTTGTTATAAAATATTCGTTTGGTCGGGGAATATTCTTTTTGTCGGGGAATATTCGTACGACGGCACAATCATTGGTGGACCCCACAACGGAAGTATTGTTGTAGTTAGAAAACGACAAAATTATCTTTCTATAAAAACGGCGGAGGTGTTACCGTTAAAACTGTTGAACTACTCGGTAGTAAAAGTACAGTAATACGCGTTGTTGCATAGTAGCACACGGTATTAATTATTGATGCTTACGTGAGAAGTCACTTAGCTATACTCAATTATTGCTACAATAATTGCTGCATCATATCTCTTATATTATTGATTCAATTATTGTCACAGTATCATCTGTATAATATGTTATATTATTTAAACAATAATTGAGACGACAAGTTATAAATGATTAATAATTGTTGAAAGATTAAATATGTGTTGATTAAAAATAAAATGATTTTTGGTAATTTTTATTCAATCCTTGATGTATATAAAGAGTCTATTATTAGACGTTTGTGGTAAGTTGAATTATTTATGGGGGCCATATGTCATCATCTAAGAGTCTCTTTCATAAATAGTAATTACCTTCGTAAATAGTAATTACTTTCGTAAATAGTAATTACCTTCGTAAAATAGTAATTATTTTCGTAAATAGTAATTATTTTCGTAAATAGTAATTATTTTCGTAAATAGTAATTACCTTCGTAAATAGTAATTACCTTCGTCAATAGTAATTACCTTCGTAAATAGTAAATACTTTCGTAAATAGTAATAAATCTTCTATAAATAGAGGCCTAGGGCTTCATTATTTTTCACGAATTCGTTCAAGCTATAGAGAGAGAAAGTATAGAGAGAGTAATAGAGAAAGAAGAAGAGTATTCGGTTACTACACTACTGCAGTATTCCTAAGACGGTAAGGGGTGTTATTCTTTCTTCTTGAAGAGAACTTATGTTATTCCATTATTTGTTATTCTGTTGGAATAACCTGTAAAAGTGGCATACCCTATACATGACCTGTATACGCGGTGTACCCTATACTTGGTGAAATCCTTATGTTATTCCATTTCTTATTATTCTGTCGGAATAACCTGTATACGCGGTTTACCCTATACTTGGTGACATTCTTCTATTATTCTGTTGGAACATCCTGTCTGTGTGTTTTACACCGGACCTGGTTCCGTCTTTATTATTCTGTTGGAATATCCTATCTGTGTGTTTTACACCGGATCTGGTTCCGTCTTTATTTATTATTCTGTTGGAACATCCTGTCGGTGTGAATTTCACCTGACCTGGTTCCGTTATTTATTATTCTGTTGGAATAACCTGTCTGTGCGGTCTATCGCATGCATGGTGATTTCTTTTGTTATTTCATTCTTTATTATACTCAGTCGGTTAAAACTTTAACTTCTATACTCCATGAAATTAGTAGAATATCCTTGATATTTGCGCTTCATCCAGTATCCTTTCATGAAAATATTCTTCTGATCATTCTTGAATTTTACACCACAAAACAGTATCGTGTTGACAATTTGGACGTTAATAATTTCTGGATAAAATAATTCTTGAACTTGTTTTATTGAATTATTATATCATTGTCATCATCCTCATGTTTATATTTTGTTGAAAGTCATCTGTGGCCTGTAGTGCATAGATGGACTTGGTATGATTATGACCAGGGATTATTCGGTGTAATCATGACCGTAATATTACAAGTGATGTAAAAATTAAAAATCCTCATTGGCCCGTAGTGCATTGATGGACAGTTGTTGGCATGATCATGACCACTAATGAATACACAAATATTCTTGGCCGTAGTGCATGAATAATTGTGGTCGTGATACTAAAGAATATCCTTGGCCGTAGTGCGGGGGTGATTCGATGATGTGGAATATTTATTAAGCTGAGTCTCAGCTATAACGATGATGAAAAACCTTTTAAATCATAAAAGATAGTAGTTTTTATTTTCTACTTGACTCTTTTAATGGATTGCTGGTTCCGCTGCAGTTAAACTTGATGGTTATTGTATTTTATCAGTTTAACACTGTTGAAGGCTAATGATAATTTATTCTGCATTATCTTAGTCATAATATTTCTTACTGGGCTAGTTGAGCTCACCCTTTCTTTCACTGTTCTCTTCAGGAAATGATAATATAGCTGGGACGAGTCGGGGAACGGAGTGATGGACCAGAGAATAGTATTAGTAGTCCTCATTATCCTGTTAAATAGTGTGACAATAATTGTATTGAGGACTCCTTTTGAGTTTGTATGATCTCTAGTAGACAATTATTGTATTCAAACTCACAGTTGTATTTTGTCGTATTATACACAACAGTGATATTAGTAAGTTGTATTTGAATTCTGTACCATGTATCTGACGACTCAAGATGGGTGATGTATACCTAATTTTGGGGGCGTCACACCCACAGGTGGTTATAGCTCAGGTATACCCTATGGTATTCTAAAAAAATATCATGTCACAACACATGCGACACAATATCAACACAAAGGGTTCTAACGTGTACATGTTAAATCAAACGAATCATCAACACAAGTCTCCAAAATATACTAACATGTACATCACTACGAAAATCGAAATAAATATTAAATATAATAAACGAGTTCAAAGAGTACAAGTTATGATATTCTAAAGATCAAAATAAATTGTCATATGAATTTCACTAAGATCAATGTATCGAGACAATATACGAAATCAAAACGAGAAGCAAAACGAACAAACTAAAATTAAAGAGTATCGTTGAATAAGTACGGAATCCGTACCTGAATTAAACAATGTAATACCCAAAGTATATTCTAAAAACTCATTTAGACTCTCTCCGTTCAATCTAAATAATTTAATAAGATTTTATTACAATCCAATCATTAATAACATAATAATATTAAATTTATTATTAAAAACTTTTTCAACTATGTAGACAAAATTAATTAATTTAAATTAATATACATAATTTTAATTTGATTTACCAATTCTAATTATAAGTTTCAAGGCCGAATAATTATTAAAATATAATATATATACATATATAAAATGAAATCATTACCTACAGACACCTGCAACCAACCTTAAAAGCATAAATATACATGTAATCCCTATATAATAATAATATATATAATTAGACCAAACTTGAAATATATAAATATACATATATTTATATATACCCATATCAATCTATCACAAATCTAATGCCAAGCATACAGCAGATTCGTTTTATTAATATATATATATATATATATATATATATATATATATTAACTCTCCAAATTTTAATAGAATTTTAAAATTACACAATTATAAATTAGACTCACCTAGTTTTAAAGCCCAATTTATTAATTTAATTTACCCAACACTTATTAATACATTAACCCACAAAAATTAAATGACTATTTTGACCCAAAATAAATAACAAAGTCCAATAAATATGTTTTAAAATAAGGTAATTTTTTTTCCGGGTATTACAGACATAGTATACATTTAAATGTGAAAGAAGGGTAATTTGGGTATCCTATTTGTTATTGACGAAAAGAGAGATATTGATAGAGATGGATTTGAATTTGGAATGAAATATAGGTCGAAAAATGTTTAACCAGTTTGGACCTATATTTTTTTTTATAGAAATATGAGTCCAAACATTACTCAACTTAAATAAATAAAAATGGTTAACCAACTCATTCGGTTCCAGTTGATATGAGTTGACCCAATAGTTAACCAACTATATTGTCAGGTCTACTTGTACATTTACTGATCTTCACAAATACTCAAGATAGCCTAACACACTTGGAGAGAACTTACACTAATAAATTTTTAGAGAGGGGAATGAAGTATAAGCAAAGAAGTTAGGAATTTCGTTATGTTAACCCCTCCTATTTATAGCCAAAAAATCTACCACACTTTATAAATATATTATTCATCCATTATTCCATTTTATTCTATTATCATTATTTATTCAAAAAAATTAATCCACTATAAAAAAGATTATTCTATTTTTATTATTTATTCAAAAATGTTAATCCATTATCAAAAAAATTATTCCATTATAATCATTTATTCAAAATTATTAATCCACTATCAAAAATATTATTTCATCATCATTATTTATTCAAAAACGTTAATCTATTATTAAAAAGATTATTTCATTATCATTATTTATTCAAAAAGATTAATCTACTATCACAAAAATTATTCTATTATCATTATTTTTAATTATATTATTCGTCTTCTACATTATTGACTTAATGCAATAATAGCACGTATATTATTGTTTTTCAAATAATGAGTCAACCTAACTACTTAATATATGTGACTCACATTTATGCAACTTTTTATTACTATCATTGCTACGATGTCAATTATTGATTCAATAATATGAGATGTTGTGACATTCCTAAATCCATGTGTTTGCTACAGTGGACTGATGTTCACTAAATTTTTCTAAGTATAATTATTATAGACTTACTATATCATTCCCTAGAAATAGGGAGTCTTTCGTATAAACGACGCGCAATTAAATAACACTTTTTTTCTTGACATAATTTTATAGACATTGTTAATAAAGTTTACTACCCTAATAATATCATATCAAATAATATTAGTTATTGTGTTATGTCAATTATTGATTTTTGTTAGTGTGAAAATTATTGAGTCTAATAATATGAAATATTATGCAGTTGTTACCGTAACAATTATTGAATCATTAATATGAAGTCTTTTGCAATACCATGTGATATTGTACAATATTCGTGTGTCACTATAGAATACCGCATGCTACTGTACTTTTATAATTGGGTATTTAAATAGTTAAAGGTGATAGTATCGTTGACAATTTTTTTATTAAAAATATTATTTATGTCGTTTTCTGCATTCGACAAAATTTCGTTGTTGGGGCCCACCAATGATTGATTATTTAGGCACTGTCGTACTTTTATCTAATATTCCCGACATAACGAATATTTCCTGACATAACGAATATTCTCCGATAGAACGAATATTTCTCGAAGTACTTGTATAACTTACACATATCACTCTTAACTTTAACTTTTTTATCAATTTAACTATTTACTGATTAGAATAATAATTATAAAAAAAATTGAATACTTTTATTTTATAAAAGTCGGGGTCTTATAGTTAGAATTGTGACGCCCCCAAAATAGGTATACACAACCCATTCCGAGTCGCCAAATACATGGTACATAATTTAAATATAAACTTCATTTATACAATACGATAAAACGTAGCTGAGAGTTTTAACATGAATATTGTCTCATAGACAATATCCAAACTCAAATGGAGTCCTCATTACATTTATTATCACACTATTTCATAGAATAGAAAGGACTACTATAACCACCATCTTGGACCATCACTCCATTCCCCGACTAGTCCCGGCTATGTTCTCATTTCTTGAAAAGAACAATGAAAGCAAATGGTGAGCTCAACTAGTCCAGTAAAGAATATTATGACTAAGATAATAAATAATAAATTATCGTTAGCCTTCAACAGTGTAAAACTGATAGAATATAATAGACAACAAGTTTAACTGCAACGGAACAAGTAATCCATTAGAAGAGTTAAGTAGAACATGATATCTACTATGCAACGGAACAAGCAATCCATTAGAAGAGTCAAGTAGAACATGATATCTATTATCTTCTATAATTTAAAAGTTTTTCATCAATATTTTATCACTGTAACATATCTCAATAAATAATCTACATCATCGAATTATTCATGCACTACGGGCCAAGGATATTCATTAGTATCACAAGTGGTCATGATTATGCTAGCTAACAACTGCCCATCAATGCACTACGGGCCAATAAGGATTTTTACCACATCATTTGTATTATTACAGGTCATGATTATACCAATACATAATTCTTGGTCATAATCATACAAATCAACAGTCCATCTATGCACTGACTTTCTTCACAATATAAGCATGAGGATGATGACAATGATATAAGCATCAATCAAACAAAATCAAGGATAAATATTATTTTTTTTAAACTTATCCAGAGTTTAAAAATGTCCAAATTGTCAACATGATAACTGCTTTGTGGAGTAAAATTCAAGAATAATATTCATGTATCAAAAATAATTTGGACAGAAAAGGAATCAATTTTTGTCGTGAATAGTACCCTGGGTGAATAGTACCTGCGTAAATAGTAATTTGTGAATAGTACCTCGTGAATAGTACTGTATGTATGAATAGTGCCCATGAATAGTACTCTGTCATGAAAAGATTAAAATTTAACAAGAATGTCCAGAAAAATATTCCAATGGAACGATACTAGATGAAGCGCAAATTTCAAGGATATTCTACTAATTTTAAGGAGTATAGAAGCAATACTTATCAAAATAAGTGTAAAATTAGGAATATAAAATGAAATAATATTACTTACATACTACAGAGTATGGAATAAAATATTATTTATTACGAATACTGAACAAAATAATATCCCTTACCTTAGTAGGAGAATAATTCCAACTGGTATAGCGGAGATATTCTTGAAGAAAAATTATATTGTTTTCTATGCTCAAAGCTTCCTTAACTCAAAAGAAATACGCTCAATATTATAGAAGATGAATTCTCTGATTCTTTTGTGATTTTTCATTTCTAATCTAAGCATCCTATTTATAGAAAATTGATAGGATATTATTTAAGAAAATAATCACGGACTGCACAGGGGGAAAAAATTCGGGCGCAATTTATAAGCATCCTATTTGAACAACCAATCAGAGAGTGCCCTCCTGAGGAGGTAATGGGAGTTTGGGAGATATGGACCAATAAGATAGCGCCCTTATTAACAAGTTAGCGAATAGTAGCCGAATTAATTGAAAAGTTGGACAAAAATCTCATATCCCACCAATCAAAAGATTACCTTCTTTGAATGTAATTGGCTATACGTAAAAATTATGTAACTTTAAAAAAAATTAAATGAACAAACACCAATTTAAAAGGATAATTGAACAAACATCTTCTACTCATCAATTATTATTTTTATCTTTAATCAACACGAACTTATTCATCATTAATATTATAACTCACAATATTAACAACCAGATCATTCTCAGGAAATAGGGGGTTTTTCGATAAGGACTTCTCCTTATTGGCGCGCAATTAGGTGACCAAACCCCTTTTCTCAACAGAACTTTCTAGACATTGTCAATAATACAAATAATAATATAAATAATTTTGTCATCTCAATTATTGATTTAATAATATAAAATATTATGCAGATGATACTGTGACAATAATTGAATCAATAATATGAGATACTATATAGTAATTACTGTGGCAAAAATTTAGTATATATGAGTGACTTCTCACGTAAGCATCAATAATTAAAGATATTGTACAATATCGTGTGCTACTATGCAACCATGCGTATTATTGTACTTTTACCACCGAGTATTTCAATAGTTAACAGTAAAACTTTGTCGTTATTTTTGTCATTTTCTAACTCCAATAATAATTCTGTTATGGGGTCCATTAATGATTGTTCTGTCATACGAATATTCCCTGATAAAACTAATATTCCCCGACCAAACGAATATTTTATGACAACTTGCTTACTTTACAAAAATTATAAATATTACCCACAACTATAACATTATATCAAATCCACACCTTATTATTCAAAAAGATATTTCAAGAAAATTTAATCTTTATTCATAAAAGTTGGGGTCTTACAACCTCCCCTTCTTATGAAATTTCATCCTTAAAATTAGGGTAAGCACCTAGTATGTCGAAGAGGTGAGGATACCTTAATTTTATTTCAGATTCTAACTCCCAGGTCATTTCTTCAACATCGTGGTTTCTCCACAAAACTTTGACTTGAGGCATAACCTTTGAGAGTAGAATATGTTCTTTCTTATCCAAGATTTTAATAGGTGCCTCTTCGTACGTTAAATATTCCTTTATCTTGTCTGATTCTAATTCAATAATGTGGTTCGGGTCTTCCACATATTTACGTAATATAGATATGTGGGAAATGTTATGAACACGAGACATACTTGGCAGTAAAGCGAGTCTATAGGCCACAGTTCCTACTCGATCGATGATTTTAAATGGGCCAATGAATCGAGAATTGAGCTTTCCTCTCTTTCTAAATCTTGTAACTCCTTTCCATGGAGCAACACGTAACAACACATGATTTCCAATATTGAATTCCACGTCCATTCGATGAAGATCAGCATAACTCTTTTGTCGACCTTATGAGGTTTTATACTTTGCTGGATCATTTAAATATTTTTCGTAATCAGGCGTACCAATTCCGGTCCCAACAACGTTGCTTCACTCACCTCGTCCCAGCATACTAGAAAACGACACTTGTGTCCAAACAACGCCTCGAATGGAGTCAAGCCTATGTTTGCTTGATAACTGTTGTTGTAGGAAAATTCTATTAATGACAAGAACTTGTCCCAACTTCCTTTGAAGTCTAGGACACAAAGTCTTAATAGATCCTCACGAGTTTAAATAGTCCTCTCCGAATGCCCGTGCGTCTGAGGATGATATGCCGAATTGAATCGTAAATCCGATCCCATAGTTTTCTACAAACTAACCTAAAATTGTGAAGTAAATCTTAGGTTTCGATCAAAAACTATAGATACTGGCATACCATGCAGTCTAACAATCTCATTTATGTATATTCAAGCAAGACGTTCAAGTGAATAAGTTTCTTGTATAGGTAAGAAATGAGCAGACTTGGTTAATCTATTAACAATTATCCAAATTGCATCTATGCCTTGAGAAACCTTGGGAAGACCAGTAACAAAATCCATGGTAATGTACTCCAACTTCCATTCTAAAATTTCAAGTGGTTGCAATGGACCTTTTGGCACTTGATGCTCTGCCTTGACACGTTGACAAGTTAAACACTTTGAGATAAATTCCGCGATCTCTCTCTTCATATTACTCCACCAAAATGTATGTCAAAGATCATGATACATTTTGGTACTTTCAGGATGGATTGTAAACGGGGTGTTATGCGCTTCCATCATGATTTTATACTTTAAATCAGAGTCGTTAGGAACACAAAGTTTGGAGTTGACTCGAATTATTCCTTTCTCATCAATTTTTGCTTCTAAAATAGCACCTTCTTGCACTTTCTTCTTCATATGCATCAGCTCCGGGTCTATATCTTGAGCAGTTTTAACTTTATTGATTAAAATTGGTTCTACTCGTATATTTGACATCATCACGTGGGTCCATGGAGTCTTTAACTCTATCTCCATCCTTTGTAAGTCATACCAAATGAGCCTTTGCGTTAAAAATATCGCACTTGTACCCGCATATGATCTTCTACTCAACGCATCAGCTACCACATTCACTTTTCTAGGATGGTATTGAATGGCATGATCGTAATCTTTCAACAGCTCGAGCCAATGTTTTGCCGCATGTTGAGTTTCTTTTTGGGTGAAGAAATATTTAAGGCTTTTATGATATGTATAGATATTCACTTTTTCCCCATACAGGTAATGTCTCCAGACCTTTAGCGTAAAAATGACTGCAGCCAACTCTAGATCATGAGTAGGATAATTTCTCTCATATTCTTTAAATTTTCGTGAGACATAGGCTATGATTTTCCCATTTTGCATGAGAACACATCCTAATCCTCTACCTGAAGCATCGTTGTAGATGACAAATCCCTCCGAACCAGATGGTATTGTCAGAACAGGTGCTGAAATGAGTCTCCTCTTGAGTTCTTAAAAACTCTTCTCGTATTCCTCGCTCCAACCAAATTTTGTATCTTTTTGAGTTAACTGAGTTAATGGAGTAGCGATTCGAGAAAATCCTTCCACGAATCTCCGATAATAACCAACAAAGCCCAGAAAGCTACGTTCTTCGGTTACTGACTTAGGTTGCTCCCAGCTTTGTATTGCTTCAATCTTCGTCGGGTCAATAGATATTCCATGATTTGATATCACATGCCCGAGGAATGCTACGTGCTTAAGCCAGAACTCGTATTTCATCAACTTGACATATAGCTTGTTTTCATGAAGCTTTTGGAGTATCAGCCTCAAGTGTTGCTCATGATCTTCACGACTTTTGGAGTATATGAGGATGTCATCAATAAAGACAACCACAAAATGATCCAAATATTCCTTAAATACTCGGTTCATCATATCCATGAAGGCAGCAGGAGCATTGGTCAATCCAAAAGACATGACTAGGAATTCGTAATACCCGTACTGAGTTCTGAAAACAATCTTTGGAATGTCATCAGTTTAAATCTTTAACTGATGATATCTGGAACGAAGATCGATCTTTAAAAATAATTTGGCACCTTGCAACTGGTCAAACAGGTCATTAATGCGAGGCAACGGGTATTAATTTTTGACGATGACATGATTCAACTCCCGATAGTCAATGCAAAGTCGCATATTCCCATCTTTCTTTTTACGAATAGAACTAGAGCACCCAAAGGAGACGTACTAGGATGAATGAAACTGATGTCTAACAGTTCCTGCAGTTGGGTTTTTAACTCCTGAAGTTCAATAGGAGCCATTCGATATGGGGTTTTGAAAATGGGTTTTGTACCGGGTTCAAGATCAATATAAAATTTGATTTCACGCTCTAGGGGTAGGCCAGGAAGTTCTTCAGGGAATTCGTCAAGAAATTTATTAACACTAGAAGTATCATTCAAATCTGACATATTTTTGTTTAAATCCGTGACATGGGCTAAGAAAGCTTGACATTCGTTTTTCAATAAACAAATGGATTTATGGCTTGATATGACAGTGATTGACTTTAGTGGTTTGGTTGCTTGAATTCGCCTAATAGGTTGGTTAGGAATATAAAAACTAACAACCTTACGAAAATAATCAATTTTAGCATGATGAATAATTAACCAATCAATCCCTAAAATCACATCAAACGCAAGTATTTTCAAAGATATAAGATCGACAGGTAACATGAGGTTACCGATTTAAATCAAACAAGACTTATAAATAGTGGATGTAATGAAGGTTTCTCCCAACGGAGTTTCAACAGATAAGTCAAAGTCTAATTTCTCTGGAGTTAAATTTAAACGTTGAGCGCAAGTAGGAGTAATAAAAGAATGGGTAGAATCGGTATCAAATAAGGTATAAACTTCGCAAGAGTTTATAATTAGCTTACCCGTGATAACCTCATTCGAGTTCCTCGTTTTTTGGGAGGTCACGACAAACGCTCTCCCTTGAACTACCGACTTTGACTTGTCTGGAACGGCCTTTGGTGTTTCCATCCCAGTTGGACTTGACTTCACTACACGACAAAATCGGGCTAGGTGACCTTCTCTTCCTCAATTATAACACGCTTTGGACTGCTGCGTACAGTTTAGACTGATGTGTCCCTTCCCTTCGTATTTATAACATACGACCTGTGGTCGTTCTCCTTCCTTAACAACGGGTTCTGGTGCTGACGTCTTTCCATCATTTTTGAATCTCCTCTTCTTAAAATTTTCACTTCTATTATCTTGGCCATGATTACCACCGAAGTGGTTACCATTTCTAGCATGTTGATTTTCTCCACGTTTGTTGTCACCGCTTTGATAACTGCTATCACTGGAATTATCATTTTGCCGGATGCTCTCTCTTGGTTGGGTTGACTCATTATCGCGCTCCAATAACTGAGCCCTATTCACAACATCTGAATACAAACAAAGTTTGTGAGAAATGAGGTATTGACGTATTTTGGGTTTCAAACCTCTTAGAAACATCCGCGACATACGCTCCTCATTATCTACCAAATGGGATGCAAACCCGGATAACTCCACAAATTTAGCCTCGTATTGCGACACGGTCATATTGTTTTACTTTAGCTTGATGAATTCCATATCCTTCATGTGATGAATACTTTCGGAAAAGTACTTATCATTAAACAATTCTTGGAACTTCTCCCAAGACATCTTCAATGCGGCATGTTAAGTACGTTTTACAGATTCCCAATAATGATCAGCCTTTTCTCGCAACATAAAGGTGGTAAAGGGAACCTTTTGCTCCTTGAAGCATCTCAAGACATCAAATATCTTGGTGATCTACTTAATCCACGTCTCTGCCTTATGTTTTTTTGGTTTTCCCAAAAACTTCGGTGGTCCCAGCTCCTTGAATTACTTAGCGGTGACCAACCGAGAGTTACCAGTGTTTCCACCTGCATTTTGAACAGGAGTCTCTCTCGCTTGGTATTTCATGAATTGCAGAAAGCACCTAAACACCTCGTCGTTAATCATTTGGTCGGTGTTATTATTTACATGAGGATTGTTGCCTTTCTGATACACATTATCCTGGTTATTAATCTGTGGTGACTCAACGGTCTCCTGTGCTGCATTGCTTATCTCAATATTTTTATATGTCATTTTCAAATACTACCACAAAATAAGGGTTAATTGACATACCACATATTATCCCTATATTCTGACCAACTAACTGAATAACAATTAAGCTTATGTAGGTCATAATAGCGAAGGATTTACCCGTCTCTTCCCTCCTAGTTCTAGTCTCAAATCTCAGCCAGAGATCATATCCCTAAGCTTTAATACTAACTGTGACGCCCCCAAAATAGGTATACACAACCCATTCTGAGTCGCCAAATACATGGTACATAATTCAAATACAAACTTAATTATACAACTGTAGTATAAAATACGACAAAACACAGCTGAGAGTTTTAACACGAATATTGTCTTCTAGACAATATCCAAACTCAAATGGAGTCCTCATTACAATTATTATCACACTATTTTATAAAATAGTGAAGACTACTATAGCCACTGTAAGACCCCAACTTTTATGAATGAAGAATATTTTTTTTCAAAATATATTTTTGAATATTATGGTGTGGATATGATATAATGTTATAGTTGTGGGTAATATTTATAAATTTTGCAAAGTAAGCAAGTTGTTATAAAATATTCGATTGGTCGGGGAATATTCGTTTTAACAGGGAATATTCGTACGAAGACACAATCATTGGTGAACCTCACAACGGAAGTTTTTTCGCAGTTAAAAAACGACATAAATATCTTTTTATAAAATTAACGGCGAATGTTTTACCATTAAACTATTGAAATACCCGATGGTAAAAGTACAGTAATACGCGTGGTTGCATAGTAACACACGATATTGATTATTGATGCTTACGTGAGAAGTCACTCAATTATACTCAATTATTACTACAGTAATTGCTGCATAATATCTCTCATATTATTGATTTAATTATTGTCACGGTATCATCTGCATAATATTTTATATTATTAAAACAATAATTAAGATGCCAAAGTTATTCATATTATTATTTGTAATATTGACGATGTCTAGAAAGTTCTGTCGAGGAAAGGTTTGGTCATCTAATTGCACGCCAATAGGAAGAAATCCTTATCGAAAAGCCCCCTCTTTCCTATGAATGATCTGGCTGTTAAATATTATGAGTTATAATATTAATGATGAATAAGTTCATGTTGGTTAAAGATGAAATTGATATTTCCATTCTATTGGGATTATTAGTGTTAGTAGAAATCGACATTTATTTCGATAAGGTTATATTGACCAATCGGATAATTAATCGAAATAAATGAGCAATTAATTGCTATTAATTAACACACTTATAACTATTTGTTCACATGTATGTACTATTGATTCACATGCATGTACTATTAGGGGAGGTGGTGCAAGAGTGATAATACTTGCATGACTAAATTAAAAATGGAGGTATAGATGAAGGTACTATACTGTAACTATTTTTTTCACATGTATAGAACTATTGATTCACATGATTGAACTATTGATTCATATGATGTACTATTAGGGGAGGTGGTGCAAGTTTGATAATACTTGTAGGACTAAATTAAAAATGGAGGAAAAGATGAAGGTATTATATTGTATTATTTCGAGCCCCAAAATGTGCAATTATCGAAACTATATTTTTCTATAAATAGAAGCTCATTTTTCTTTCATTCTCACCTATTCACTAAGACTCACAAGAGCAATTATAGAGATAGAAGCTATAGAAAGAAAGAAGAAGAGAAGTCTGTTACTTCACTATTCCAGTATTCAGTCTTCTTCTGAGGTAAGGAATATTATTTTTGTTTAGTATTCATAAGGAATAATATTTTCTTCCATACTCTGTAGTATGCGAGTAATATTATTTCATCTCATATTCCTGATTATACCCTCATTCTGTTAAATTATTGCTTCTATACTCCGTAAAATTAGTAGAATATCCTTAATATTTGCGCTTCATACAGTATCTTTTCATGAAAATATTATTCGGATCTTTCTTGATAATTATTGATCTTTTCATGCCAGAATACTATTCATGAGTTACTATTTATGGGTTACTATTTACTCGAATATTATTCACTCTGATATTCGGGGCACTTTTCATGTCAGAGTACTATTCACGAGTTACTATTCACCCGATTACTATTCACTCAAAGATTATTACTCGGGTATTTGGGGCACTTTTTATGCCGGGGTACTATTCACGAGGTACTATTCCCGAAGTACTATTCATAGGATACTATTCACGAGGTACTATTCACCCGAAAAATATATTTCTTTTCTGTCAAAATTATTTTTGATTCATGAATACTATTCTTGAATTTTACTCCACAAAACAATATCATGTTGAAAATTTGGATATTTTTAAACTATGAATAACTTTAAAGTATTTAATATTTATCCTTGATTTCGTTTAATTAATGCCTATATCATTGTCATCATCCTCATGCTAATATTGTGATGAAAGTCATCTTTGGCTTACGTGCATAGATGGACTGTTGATTGGTATGATTATGACCAGGAATTATTCGGTATAATCACGACCCATAATGTTATAAATGATGTGGTAAAAGTCCTCATTGGCCCGTAGTGCATTGATGGACAGTTGTTGCTATGATTATGACCAGGGATTATTCGGTATAATCATGACCATTGATGATTACATGAATATCCTTGGCCCGTAGTGCAGGGATAATTCGATGATATGATTTATTTATTAAGCTGAGTCTCAGTGATAAAGTGGATGAAAAACTTTTAAAATCATAGAAGATAGTAAATATAATGCTCTACTTGACTTTTCTAATGGGTTGCTTGTTCCGCTGCAGTTAAACTTGATGTTTAATATATTTTATCAGTTTAACACTGTTGAAGGCTAATGATAATTTATTTTGCATTATCTTAGTCATAATATTTCTTACTGGGCTAGTTGAGCTCACCCTTTTGCTTTCATTGTTCTCTTCAAAAAATAAGAATGTAGTCGGGACTAGTCGGGGAACGGAGTGATGGTCAAAGATGGTGTCATAGTATTCCTTGCTATTTTATAAAATAGTGTGATAATAATTATAATGAGGACTCCATTTGAGTTTGGATATTGTCTAGAAGATAATATTCGTGTAAAAACTTAGCTCATATTGTATAATTAAGTTTGTATTTGTATTTTATACCATATATTTGGCGACTCAAAATGGGTGATGTATACCTATTTTGGAGGCTTCAAAATCACCATCTCGGACCATCACTCCGTTCCCCGACTAGTTCCAGCTATATTCTCATTTCTTGAAGAGAACAATAAAAGCAAAGGGTGGGCTCAACTAGACCAGTAAAGAATATTATGACTAAGATAATGCAGAATAAATTATCGTTAGCCTTCAATAATGTTAAACTGATAGAATATAATAGACAACAAGTTTAACTCCAGCGGAATAAACAATCCATTAGAAGAGTCAAGTAGAGCATGATATCTACTATCTTCTATGATTTAAAAGTTTATCATCAATTTTATCGCTGAGACTCAACTCAATAAATAATCCACATCACTGAATTATCCATGCCCTACGGGCCAAGGATATTCATTATTATCACATCCACAAATCATCCATGCACTACGGGTCAAGAATATTCGTTATTATCACCAATGGTCATGATCATGCCAACAACTGTCCATCAATGCACTACGGGCCAATGAGGACTTTTATCACATAATTTATAACATTAAAGGTCATGAATATATCAATACATAGTCATAATCATACCAATCAACAGTCCATCTATGCTCTACGAGCCAAAAATAACTTTTATCACAATATAAGCATGAGGATGATGACAATGATATAAACATCAATCAACGAAATCAAGAATAAATATTAAAGATTTTTAATTTATCTGAAAAAATATCAAAATTGACAACATGATAACTGCTTTATGAAGTAAAATTCAAGAATAATATTCAGAAAATAATTTGGACAGAAAAGAAATCAATTTTTGCCGTGAATAGCACCCTAGTGAATAGTACCCCGTGAATAGTATTTCGTGAATAGTACCCTGCCATGAAAAGATCAAAATTTAATAAGAATATTCAGAAAAATATCCTTGTGAAACGATACTAGATGAAGCGCAAATTTTAAGGATATTTTACTAATTTCAAGGCATATAGAAGCAATACTTTACAAAACGAGTGTAGAATTCGAAATCTGAAATGAAATAATATTACTCACATTGTAACGCCCCTAAAACAGGTCCAATCCACCCAACCCATTCTGGGTCGCCACGAAATACATCAACACAATTTTTAAATACAAATCTTCAAATTCTAACTTTTAAATTATTGTACAAAATACGACCACAGTTAAACTGTGAATTTTAATACAAATATATGTAATTCTCATGGTGCCTCGACCACAACACCTTACAATGACACTTTACATAAAAATACAGTCAATAACTGTTTTAAAAATTAAAATCTTTGGAAAATGCTCAAAGAAACCATCGTACATGGGAGGCCATGCATCTAAGTTATGATAGATATCATATGACTCGAGAATTAACCTTGGTTGACCCAATAGACCCCAAAGAAAAACGAGAAAATTACTATCATGTTCTTTCCAATGGTGAGTCTTCTCTTGACATATATTTATCTCCATTATCTCTAATTGAAAATTATATTTCAACCAAACTCTGAGATTATATAAGTAGTGCTCATAGATATAATCAGCATGCATGTGTACAACCCTGTCCTATGATAACATGAAGTCGTCTGTAATTAGAAATCTTATATGATAGTGGCAAAAAACCCTTCCAAAGTTGGGTTCACCTCACCCTATTCGGTTCACCAAAATCAAAGGTTAAAATGACGTATAAAATACGACACACTTATCTAAAATTCTCAATAAAATTATTTTCATATTATTTTTAGGGGAAACCTCAACAACTATAGACCATCGTTCTATTTCCCTGTTATCCCCGCTCAACCCAGCTGCACTCTTATTACCTGAAAGGAATTGTGAAGCAAAAGGGTGAGCACAACTAACCCAGTAAAAAATATCATGACTAAAGATTGTCAGGAATAAACATGTGAATGATATTCCTATTTATATATGATTTGATTATGATGTATATGTGAATGAATATGCAAGTATGCTTGTATTAAGAAAAGCTGTAAAGTCCTCTGATAGATTATAAAAACATATGTACAAGGACTTAGAATGAATTGATCAAATATGTTAGGTTGATCCTATATAAGCAAAATAGCTTTGTAAAGTCCTTAAAAAGAAATGATGTACAAGGACTATAAACATAGAAAGATCAAACATGTTAGGTTGATCTTATGATGTAATAGATAGGCTTGTCTGATCGTCGAACACTGCACCAGAAATCAAAGTTTTCCAGGAGGGTAAAGGATAACTCAAGAGCTATCAAGGAAGAATCGTAGTCTGCAAGATAGTAGATCTTGGAGTTCGTAGACTTCCAGGAGAGACGAGGAAGGATCGTAGTGCGTCGAGTAAAGCTTCCTCGGAGCCGTAGTCTACTAAGGAAGTCATGTTCAGAATCATAGAGACAGCCTGCCTATGAGTCGACCGAGCATCTGCCAAAGTCAAGTCAAGTATCATAGACTACACTCAGAATCATAGAGTCTAATGATCGTATCAAAGGCAGAGATCGTAGTCGAGCAAGATCAGATGAAGATAACAAGCACAATGACAGAAATTATAGTGTCAAGATCTGATCTCAGAGTCATAGTGTCTGTACAGCCGAAACTGAATCGTAGAGTGCAGAGCTAAGATCTCAACAGATGTGCTCACAAAGCCAAGGTAGAATCGTAGAGAAAAAACGATTCTCAACAATTGAGAACTCCCAGAATATCCAAAGGAATAAAGCCTCTAGTTGATACTGCAAAGACACATCTCACCTAAAGGAAACAAGAAAGCACTCAACGAATGGTATGCAAGCTAATCAAAGATCTAAGCATCAACCCAATCAGCATCCAAATTGAGTTGTGAAGCCATTCAAGATGAAGTCTTCCATAAGATGATCATAAGAAGATTTCATTAGCTGACTGGGAAAAGTCAGCATATGCAGTAGCTGTCAAGTGGAAAGATGACAACGATCTTGGAAGTAACCAGGATCGTAGTGTTTGCCAAATAAAGAAGGAACTGATGGAGTATATACAAAGATACTATGTCAGGAATAAACATGTGAATGTTATTCCTATTTATATATAATTTGATTATAATATATATGAATGAATATGCAAGTATGTTTGCATGAAGAAAAGTTGTTAAGTCCTTTGATAGATAGTAGAAATATATGTACAAGGACTTAGAATGAATTGATCAAAAATGTTAGGTTGATCCTACATAAGCAAAACGGCTTTGTAAAGTCCTTAAAAATAAATGATGTACAAGAACTATAAATATAGAAAGATCAACCTTGTTAGGTTGATCTTATGATGAAATAGATAGGCTTGTCTGATCGTCGAGCACTGCACCAGAAGTCGTAGTTTGCCAGGAGAGTCAGAGTCAACTCGGGAGCTATCGAGGCAGAATAGGAGTATGCAAGATAGTGAGATCTCGGAGTTCGTAGACTTCCAGGGGAAACGAAGAAGGATCGTAGTGTGTCGAGAAGAGTCTCCTCGGGATCTTAGTGTACTGAGGAAGTCATGTTCTGAATCGTAGAGACAGCCTGCCTATAAGCCGAACGACAATCTGCCGAAGCTAAGTATGAAATGCACTCTACGCTCAGAGTCGTAGAGTCTAGCGATGCCGAAGTCAAAGACAAGGATCGTAGACCACACTCTGCGATCGTAGAGTCCACTGAACAAATGCAGAGATCGTAGTCGGACAAGATCAGATGAAAACAAGCTCAAGTCAGCGATCGTAGAGTGGACTCAACGTTCACCAACTAACTCTACGATTGTAGTGTGCAGAGTCAGCGATCGTAGTGTGCTCTTGGGGTCGTAGAGTCAACAACACGAGCAAGTAAAGATCATAGTGTGATCTCGGGATCGTAGTGTCTGCACAGCCGAAGCTGAATCGTAGAGTGCAGAACTACGACTCCAACAGTAATGCTCACAATGCTAAGTCAGAATCGTAGAGCAGATACGGTTCTCAACGAATGAGCACTCCCAGAATATCCAAAGGTACGAAGCCTCTGGTTGGCACTGCAAAGATGTAATCCATAGAAGGGAACCAGAGAGCACTCAACGAATGGCATGCAAGCTAGCAGAAGAAGTAAGCACCAAACCAATCAGCATCAAGATTGAGTTGAAAGGCCGTTCGTGATGAAGTCTTCCACAAGATGATTCAAAGAAGACTTCAGCAGTTGACTAAGGAAAAGTCAGCTAATGTAGTTGCTATCAAGAAAATAGAAGACAACGATCTTGGAAGCAACCAGGATCGTAGTGTTTGTCAGACAAAGAAAGAACTGATGGAAGGTGAACCGAGATACTGGTCAGCTTCTGAAGAGCAATGCTAAAGTGATTAAGTGCAGGGTCAGTTCATTGATGATAAGTGAGCGGAAGATCACCAGGAGAAAGCAAGCTGGACGCGCCACAAATCTGAAGTGTCTTGATATTCAGAAGGGAACCAGAGCAAGGAATTAAGCCATCGGTATCTGAGAACAGTCGAAGCAAACAGAAGTATTGAAGCACTGCACAATACAAGGAAGCGGTGTTCTACATTGAAGATTCAATCAACACTCTTCAAGATCTTAGTGTTGTCTCCACCAGTCAATAAGACACTACGATCAGGTCCCTGAAGACGTTCATCAGAATCGTAGAGCTCGGATACCTGAAGATTGAGGCATTGGCAAAGGTTCAATCTGAAGGGTAATTCGGAAAAGTGCTTATTGAGAGCATCGATGCAAAAGGACAACCTCTGATCAAGAAATTAGAAGAAATAAAGTCTTCGACCTGCCCAGGACAGTAAAGTGATACATCTGACAGGGTAGATGAAAATGTAGACTGCAGAGTCAGAAAAAGTATGTCATGTCACATCAAGAAGTCTACATCAAGCAACTTAGGATCTGTGAAGACATTTGAATAACTTCCAACGGCTACTTTCCAACGGAAGGATTGGGAAGGTGTATAAATGTAGAAGAGCTTCAAAGATCAAAGGTTACTGGAAGAGTTGAGTTTTGGAGAGAAGGTGGACTGATCGAATCAAGTAATAGTAAGTCCAGAGACTCACTCTACGATCCACCAAGAACACTCAAAAGTCAGATCAAGCAAGAAGTAGAAGTGTGAGTTCTACTATGTAGAAGTGAGAGTTCTACTACATGAAGAGTGTTCTGAACTGCCGAGAGAAAGAAGAGCATCATGCCATCTGGATGTCCATCATGGAAAGACTCTAAGTACAATAGAGAAGAGCTTACGGTCATCTTAGCAAGTCCATCATGTGAAGGCATCGAGTAGCAAGAAGGGAGATCACAAAAGCCATCTTGGTGTCAAGCTTGAGAAAGCTTCTAGGTACCTTACAGAAGAGCTTACAGTTATCCTAGAAGCCTCTCATGTGCAGCCATCAAGTACCAAGGAGAATGATCTTCAAGGCAGTTCATCAAGGGGTCATCCGAAGTAGTTGAGCCACCTAAGAAGCTGAGCATCATACAACACTCAACTGCTCTTCAAGGATGATCAAGCCGAAGCTGTTAAAGATAGAAGATGTTCAGAGCATGAAGACATCTTAGCAGCTCAGCACCGACTCTAACAACAACAACAACAACAACTCAAGAAGCCAGGGCCTGAGAGGTCCTTGTCCAAAGGGACTAAACAAAGCAGGGCCAAAGGGTCCTTGTCCAAAGGGACTAAATGAAGTTCCAAGCCTGTTGGGCTTGAAGAGTTCCTAGGGAACTAGAGGAGTCCCAAGGCTGCTGACCTTGAAGATTTCTTAGTGAACTGAAGTCCCAAGGCTGCTGGCCTTGAAGGAATCGTAGAGATTCAGGGTGCTGCCCTTCCTTAGTGGAAATCCTGCTAGTTGAAAGCAGAAGAGTGGATTAGGAGCTTGAGTCTCTGAACCACTTAAAACCCCTTGTGTCTTTTACCTTATGTCATTTACATTATGTCTATAACTGCTATAACTGCTATGTATGTTTTAACTGCTTACAACTAAACCAACCCAACGAACAATGTTTGTATGATTATGAATATGTCAATGAAGGAGGGGAATCTTTTACTTATTCCGCTGTGCTTGAAAAGATTCTATGTTTGTCATATAATCTAATATGAACAATACATCATAAACCAGAAAAATATTTCAAAAGAAAAGAATCTATTCAACCCCCCCTTCTAGATCTATTGTGCCCTCTGGGATCTAGCATACTGGTCTGCCTCTGAATAACAAGGCTAAAGTGATTAAGCATTGGGTCAATCCATTGATGATAAGTGAACGGGAGATCACAAGGAGAAAGTGAGCTGGACACGCCACAAATCTGAAGTGTCTTGTTATTCAGAAGGAGCCAGAGCAAGGAGTCAAGCCATCAATATATGAGAACAGTTGAGGCAAACAGAAGTGTTGAAGCACTGTACGAAAGAAGGAAGAGTTATTCTTCACTAGAGATCAAGTGAACACTCTTCAAGATCGTAGTGTTAACTCTACATAAGACACTACGGTCAGGTCCAAGAAGAAGTGCATCAAAATCGTAGAGTTCGAACAACTGAGGACTAAAGCATTAGCAACGGTTCAATCTGAAGGTTGGCATTCGGACAAAAGCTTAATTAGAGCATCGATGCAAGGACAACCTCTGATCAAGAAATCAGAAAAGGGAAATAAAGTCGTCGACCTGTCCGAGACATCAAAGTAATATATCTGACGGGGTAGGTAAAACAGTAGACTGCAGTGTCAGAAAGTCAGAAAAAGATCATGTCATGTCACATCTGCAGTCTGCACCAAATAACTCGAGATCTGTGAAGCCATTTGAATAGCTTCCAACGACTACTTTCCAATGAGAAGATTAGAAAACAGTATAAATCAACAGAGCCTCAAAGATCAAGAGTTACTAATGACTACGATTTTGCAGAATGGTTGAGTTTTCGAATGCTATTGTTGACTCTACGAGTTCCACCAAAGATCAACAGAACAGGTCTCAAGTGACAGTGAGACTATCAAGGTGGAAGTAAAGCAGTTTCGAAGAAAGATTTAAATGGATTAGAGCTTCACTTAACAAAGATGAGAGTGCCATTAAAGATGGCAGCCAAGCTGAGAGCCGAGAAGGCCAAAGAGATAGCATTTAGAAAAGTGGCTGAGTACAAAGAAGATCAGGAGAGCCACTCTACGAATCACCATGAACCTAAAGTTGAAATTGAACAAGTACAGATCCATGTCTGCAAAACATTCAAGACGGGTTCAGGGATTGCTAAGTGCTAGAAGAAGTCTACCAAAAGCTCAGGGACTTAGCAAATCCAAATGGTGATGATGCACAGCTGACATCAGATGAATATGATCAGAAAAGAGTAAAAATCATCTGCACCAAAGAAGATGTGGTCCAGAGTCGAAGCAGAATGGAAAGAGGACCACATCAAGCTGTTAAGTACAGAAGATGTTTAGAGCTTAAAGACATCTTAGCAGCTCAGAACCAACAACATCAACAACTACAAAAACAAGAAACCAGGACCTGAGGGGTCCTTGTCCGGAGGGACTAAATGAAGTTTCCAAGCCTGCTGGGCTTGAAGAGTTACTAGGAAACTAGAGAAGTTCCAAGGCTGCTGGCCTTGAAGAGTTCTTAGTGAACTGAAGTCACAAGGCTGCTGGCCTTGAAGAAATCTTAGTGATTCAGGGTGCTGCCCTTCCTTAGTGGAAATCCTGCTAGTTGAAAGCAGAAGAGTGGATTAGGAGCTTGAGTCTGTGAACCACTTAAAATCCCCTGTGTCTTTTACTTTATGTCATTTACATTATGTACATTAACTGCTATGTATGTTTTAACTTCTTACCACTGAACTGACTCTACGAACAATGTATGTATGATTATGAATATATCAATGAAGGGGATTTTTTACTTATTCCGATGTGATTGAAAAGATTCTTATGTTTGTCATATGCTAAATTGTTAGCAATACAAAATAAACAAGAAAAAGTATTTGAAATTAAAAGGATCTATTCAACCCCCCCCCCCCTTCTAGATCTATTGTGCCTACTGGGAACTAACAATTGGAACCAGAGCAGGTTCTCATGCTACATTCAAAAGCTAATCGCTTTGAGTCTGATCCTAGGCACAAACATTGTTCTAAACTTAGTTTAGTAGTAAGTCATTTTTTATTTTTAGATGAGCTCACACGTTGGAAATATTGTGTACAGGTAAATATGCATACACACCTGAAGCTGCTCAGATTGGTCCATGTTCATGATTGTCATATCAACAAGACCAATCCTTACTCGCGGTCAATCTTGTAGTCTGAAAACCAGGCTAGAAAGTTCGAGAGACATAAACAGAAAAGAATCAAACATCCACCAGCTTGAAAAGATGAAAAGGCCATACATGCTAAGTAATTCTTATCCAAAGAAGAAAGAAGAACTTCTCAATCATGTGTCTAGTCAACCTGCAGCTGGATGTAAACCATGTGAACTCAAGGATGTCAAAGAACTAAAGATGCTGATATTCTCTTAGCTTACATCTTCAAAACTACGACTGATTGATTGAAGGTCAACTAGAGCAACTAGCTGTCAGAAGCAAATGAGAAACTATGCACATCAATACATAAACTCAGTATATCTTAGCTAAATGACTGTTAATAAACTGACAGTAAAAAGGTACGATTTCTCATATACAAATATGTACATCATGATTGCACCTTCTTATGAACTATAATATCATTCTTTCAAGAAATCATAATCTACCTAAACAGATGAAGAGAGAAAGTACTCTGAAGGTGAAAACTCAAATGCCTATAAACTTTCTCTCCGTCCAAGCTTTAGGTTGAAGATGACATCTTGAAAAGAAATCTGAAATGGGTCATAATAGCATCACAAGATTAAAATAATTTTATGTGAAGTAATCTTTGCTGATGGGTTAGTATGTCTATACAACCTATGTTCTAAGTGTTTAATAACACACAGAGTATGATCAGTTCTACAAGAGAATCTTGAAGATTCATAGAAACTGATCACCTCCATAAATCAACCAGATACTAATAAATCGTAGAGTTGATTCTCACTCTGTGAACATTTAAACCTTGTGAACATAACTTAGCAAATGATGAAACCATCAAGAAAAAGAGTGTTCCATTAAAATGGCAGTTTTCTCTCACACTCACCACCATACATCTCAAAATATATTATCTAAATTAAGTATATACATGAATACGACTGATGGTGGTCAATATGATGATTATCCTAAGATATGAGGAACAGGGGTTTAGAAAACTAACCTAGCAGGACCCATTCAACCATGGGTACCAAAATTAGAAATGTATAACCTGCAGGTACTTGGTTTATCTGACCACACTAAGGAATGCTAAAGCAAAAGACTTCAGTTAAGAAGAGTCAACCAGCAGAAGGCTTAGGACTGTTCAGAAATAATTTTGATGAAACTCCTATATGTCAAAGCTTGTCCTTGAAGACCTGCTGAGCTAATCAAAATGAAGCTCAAATGGCTGCTAACCTTTATATGAAAGCAGGCCACTCAACCAAAGATGAAAAAGGGTCTTAGATGCTCAAGCATACAAAGCTTGTCCTCAAGAAAGCGCACATCAGAGGATCATCGAGCATCAAACATAAAGAACTCATTACGGGAGCAGAACTCCATAAGTACAAGCTGACAAGGAAGACTACGTTCGTAGTGCTGTCAAAGGATCAAAGAATGATCAACTCTGAAGATCTAATGACTTCAGCCATAAGGAGATATGCAAGGATGCTTCCCAATGTACATGAAGGAAAAGAATCATATCTCACTAAAAAGACAGCATCAACCATGGGGGAGCAATGATCTGTTAAGGAACAACAACACTGAAATATTCTATGAGGCAATGTACCTGCTATAGAGTCCCAAAACTTTGTGGTTGATGAACCAAATGAAGATCCATAGTCAGTAGAAACGTCTCAAAACGTACTACTAATAATCTATCAGCCACCTAACTCAAAATCGTGGAGTGCCCACAATAAAATATCTGATTGTAGTGTAAAAGTAGGAAGACACCACAATCACAGCAAATGCAATTGTCTGAAGTTGACAGAGGACCTCCTCGCCAGAAAAGGTCAAAAGAGATATCAGTGCAAATTACTCCTAAAATATTTCATCTGGAAAGCGCCTCAGGGACAAACCTGACCCTTAGCTCACTCTAAGAGGTTGGCCTTTCCCGAGCTTCCTTAATCCAGAAGAATTGCTTAATCAAGTTCATCTCAAGGATTAAGAAAGTCAACGATTGTAGAGTAGAGTTTGAGAAAACTCAACGATCGTGATGTAACCTCTCCGATCGCAGAATAACCTCAACGATCGTAGAAATAGACTCGACGGTCGAAGTCTTACAAGATGCTACTCTTAACTTATAAGAAGCTTGGAAGAACATGACAAATGCTCAAACATTCAGATTATGGGAGATAAGTTTAAAAACTGGTTGGAAAGATGTCCCGCTGAAGAAACGTGCCCAAGGTTTCATGAAATACATCAGTAGTTGAACCTTGCAGGTTCAAAATAATAAGAATGTCAAAACCATCCAATGCAACATCGCTCAAGTGTTGATCGTTGAGTTAACAAAGGAAAACGTAGAGTCCATAGCTGCTTTATCATACTATTCTACGAACTAGAGAGGTCAACAATCAATCCACGTTAATCAAATGTCTACTCTTCTAAAAGAGACATCTAACTAAAAAGTTAATGGGGAGTTACAGCTCATTACTGGACATCGTGCAACCAATGGCTAGTTGACACGTCAAAGCGTATGCAGAATAAGAAGGAACTGCCATAAAGACAAATTCAAAATTTGCAAACAGTTACCAGAACCTATTGAACCTCTCTCCCTCCCATTTTTCAAACCCTAGAATCCTCTTCGAAGCCAAACCAATCAAACTTCCAGAGCCCAAATCACATTAAGCTAAATCTCTCCGAATCACATACCATATACCTTGAACTCCTCAAATGGCAGAATGGAAAGTTATAACTGGTATTCAACTCGGGTTTACAAAGTTTGAAGAATCAGAGACGAAGTTCAAGGACATACTCGAACTCGTAAAGAAAGTTGGGTTGTCTGAATGCTTGGAGGCCAACACTCCAGTTTATACAGAGCTAGTAAAGCAGTTCTACTCAAATGCTTCAAAAAATTATGGGCTTCTGATCACTAAGGTGAAAGGATCGAGTCTGAAAATAAGAGCATCAGACATCAATCAATGTCTAGGGTTTCCCAATCAAGGTCTGATAAACCTGGATGAAATCAACATTGAGAAAGGCAAGAGGCTAATGCGGTACCAAATAAACCCTAGCCTGAAGGACATGAAGAATAAGGAATTTCCTGAGGAATTCGAGTTTCTTCCTGAAATAGTGAGAAAATGTATATTATGCAAGGATACTACACACGACACTGTACTCGATCAGCAGTTAAAGATTATGTCTGCGATAGTTCTGAAGAAGTAAATCAATTTTGGAGCCATCCTGTTCGATCAAATCTCCAAATGGATAGAAAAGGCTGAGTTGAAGAAATCTACAGAGAAACCACTTACAAAAGTATTTCATGGAAGATTGCTAAGTATTGTGATGAAGAAGAAGCTGGGAAGCAAGATTAAGGATGATGAGGGAGAACCTCTAAACGTTCACAAAGTAATGTCTCCACAACTATTTATAAATTGGAAGAAAAATCCAAAGAAAAACAGGAGGCTAACAAAAACTGAAAGCAGGAGAAAAGTCTTTACAAAGAAGAGAAAGACAAAGGAGGAAGAAAGCTCTGAGTCTGATGACTCTACATCAGTTACTGCCACACCAACAAGGAAGAAGTCTAAGAATGTGAAGAAGAAGAATACAAAGGCTTCGTCAACCTATGTCTCCACTGATAAGAAGAAACAAGGAACAGAAGAAAAACCAGCATCAACTGCTGTAAACCCAAAAAGAAGAAGAAGCAACATATTGTTTTAAGTGCCTTCAAGAAAGAAAGCTAAGGTGGTAAAAAAATCAGCTCCAGTTCCCCAGGAAAGTCCATCCAATAAAGAAGAACATGAAGAGTCTGAAGATGGTAAGGGAACTAAAAGTTCAAAGATTGAACCCTCAAGGAGCAAGTTCAACAATGAAGAAGAAGTTGAATCTATGGAAGAAAGAACCAAGGTTGATGATGAAGAAAAGGAATATGCAAGTCCTGTGACTAACTCTCAGAGTACTCACTCTGAAGATGAAAATAAGACGTAAGATGACCATCTGAATCTCCAAATACAAATGCTCCAATAAGCCCTCATGATGGCTTAAAAGATGATGAATTCGAGAAAAAAAAACACCTGCCCCTGCCAATGATGAAAATCAAGGGAGCTTGCCTGATAACTCAAAGGCCTCAGAGTCTAAAAAAGAAGAAGAACCTGATTCGCCCATAGCTGAACCTCCAAGGAGAAGGAAGAGCTACAGACTACTAGCTAAATTTGCCTCTAACAAGAAAAGTGATCACTCTACTGCAGTCATTGAAGTAAGAGATGATGAATCTGAGAAAGAAACTGCTGAAGAAGGTTCTGAAAATGAAATTCTACAAGAAGACTTCACTGATAAATCTAATGAAGGAAGTCGGCAAGATTCTGGATCAAAAAGGGAGGAAATAGATAATGATTCTGATTCTGCACCTCAGAAATCAGAGGAACCAGGATACTATCATGTTCTCTCTCCAGCTAGAATCAGCAGAAGAATAGTAGTAGAAGTCTTTGATGAACCACCAGCTGAACCAGCAACAAGATGGATAAATCATGGAAATGAACAACTTCTAATTGTAAGAATGACCACACATGAAGTGCTCCATAACTGGAAAAATATGGAGTTAGATTGCACAACTATATTGTACAATTCTGAAGATCTTCTGCTGAGATGGTTATTTCCATGAATGCCTTGGCTAAAAGTACATAATGAGAGAGATGAGAGTTACTTCAGCTGGGGCTACTCTCAGTTTCCAAATTTGGAACTTGTGTCACAAAACTTCCCCAGGGTAAAGAAGTTTGCAACCATGATGATCAATGATCAGTCCCATTACAAAGTCTATCGACATGCTGACAATCACTAAAGGCAGAAGGTTTATGACCAAGGAGATAATCGTAGAGTCTGTTCACTCTATCACTGATAATGTTCACGTTCAAGATGAGAAACCTTCATCTACTCAAGCACTGTTGCCCATCATCCCTTCATCTTCCAATATCGATTGGTACTCAACTATCTTTCAGATTGTCAACACTTTCAAAAAACTATCCAATGATGAAATTCGTAGAGTCCAAGCTAGTGTTCAACAAGAAGTTGCCAGACCAAATGACCAAATTCCTATGGAACAGGAGCTGTTGAGGAATTCTGCTGAGTTGGTTGAGAAGATATCTCTAATCAATGAAGAGTCAAAGATGTTGGCAGAAACAGAAGATAACCCAGTTCAAGACAGAATCCAAACCACTATGGCAGATGTATCTCTTAAAATCAAAGAGAGAGATCACATCTATCTGAAGGCCATACATGATCAAAAGGCTGAAGCTCAACGAGAACAAAAAGCAAATGAAGATCAACTAAAAGTTCTCTCTGACAAGATTGATAACATGAATCAGTCTTTCTCTATGCAACTTGAGTTAAGCCAACAAGAACTCAAGATTGAAGTTGGTAACTCCTCTTATCAACTGGAGCAGCTTATGTCCAACATGGAACATCTCTCTCAAGTGATTAACAACAAAAAGGGAGAGAAAAAGAGGCATAGAAAAAGGCAGAGTAAGAGGTATTCAAGAAAGGGCAAGAAGAGCAGGAGCAGACAAATCAAGAAGACAAAGAAGAAAAAAGTAGAAGAAGAAGATGGTTCATCATCTGAGGGGGAGCCAGAAGAAGAGGATAATGAGGAGTAAACAAATCAAACAAATGAGTAGCTGATCAACATACATCTTGGAAACATACATGGAGCCAAAGAGGTACATCTCTACTAGTTGGGTATGTTCTGGATCCAAGATGTAAAAAGTCATAGTGTATTAAATTCCGTATTATTATAAATGACATTCATGATTATCTGTTTTAGAAATACAACAGGTCATTGTATATATAAGATTTATTCATAACATGCATATGCACTTATTATTTTTGTCATAATCAAATAGGGGGAGATTGTCAGGAATAAACATGTGAATGATATTCTTATTTATATATGATTTGATTATGATGTATATGTGAATGAATATGCAAGTATGCTTGTATTAAGAAAAGCTGTAAAGTCCTCTGATAGATTATAGAAACATATGTACAAGGACTTAGAATGAATTGATCAAATATGTTAGGTTGATCCTACATAAGCAAAACAGCTTTGTAAAGTCCTTAAAAAGAAATGATGTAGAAGGACTATAAACATAGAAAGATCAAATATGTTAGGTTGATCTTATGATGTAATAGATAGGCTTGTCTGATCGTCGAACACTGTACCAGAAATCGTAGTCTGCCAGGAGAGTCAAGGATAACTCAAGACCTATCGAGGAAAAATCGTAGTCTGCAAGATAGTAGATCTTGGAGTTCGTAGACTTCCAGGAGAGACGATAAAGGATCGTAGTGCGTCGAGTAAAGCTTCCTCGGAGCCGTAGTCTGCTAAGGAAGTCATGTTCAGAATCGTAGAGACAGCCTGCCTACGAGTCGACCGAGCATCTGCCACAGTCAAGTCAAGGATTGTAGACTACACTCAGAATCGTAGAGTCTACTAATCGTATCAAAGGTAGAGATCGTAGTTGAGCAAGATCAGATGAAGACAACAAGCACAACGACAGAAATCGTAGTGTCAAGATCTGATCTCGGAGTCGTAGTGTCTGCACAGCCGAAGCTGAATCGTAGAGTGCAGAACTAAGATCTCAACAGATGTGCTCACAAAGCCAAGGTAGAATCGTAGAGCAAAAATGATTCTCAACAATTGAGCACTCCCAGAATATCCAAAGGAATGAAGCCTCTAGTTGATACTGCAAAGACACGTCTCACTTAAAGGAAACAAGAGAGCACTCAATGAATGGCATGCAAGCTAATCGAAGATCTAAGCATCAACCCAATCAGCATCCAGATTGAGTTGTGAAGCCATTCAAGATGAAGTCTTCCACAAGATGATCATAAGAAGACATCAGTAGCTGACTAAGGAAAGTTAGCATATGCAGTAGCTGTCAAGTTAAAAGATGACAACGATCTTGGAAGTAACCAGGATCGTAGTGCTTACCAAACGAAGACGGAAATGATGGAGTATATATAAAAATACTGGTCTACCTCTAAAGAACAAGGCTAAAGTGATTAAGCATTGGGTCAATCCATTGATGATAAGTGAACGGGAGATCACAAAGAGAAAGCGAGCTGGACACGCAACAAATCTGAAGTGTCTTGTTATTCAGAAGGGGCCAGAGCAAGGAGTCAAGCCATCAATATCTGAGAACAATTGAGGCAAACAGAAGTGTTGAAGCACTGCACGAAAAAAGGAAGAGTTGTTCTTTACTAGAGATCAAGTGAACACTTTTCAAGATCGTAGTGTTAACTCTACATTAGACACTACAGTTAGGTCCAAGAAGAAGTGCATCAGAATAGTAGAGTTTGAACAACTGAGAATTAAAGCATTGATAACAGTTCAATATGAAGGTTGGCATTCGGACAAAAGCTTATTGAGAGCATCGATGCAATGACAACCTCTGATCAAGAAATCAGAAAAGGAAAATAAAGTCGTCGACCTGTCCGAGACATCAAAGTAACATATCTGATGGGGTAAGTAAAATAGTAGACTGCAGTGTTAGAAAGTCAGAAAAAGATGACATGTCACATCTGCAGTCTGCACCAAATAACTCGAGATCTGTGAAGCCATTTGAATAGCTTCCAATGGCTAATTTCCAAGGGGAAAATTAGAAAGCAGTATAAATCAACAGAGCCTCAAAGATCAAGAGTTGCTTATGACTGCGATGTTGTAGAATGGTTGAGTTGTTGAATGCTATTGTTGACTCTACGAGTACCACCAAAGACACTACAAAAAAAAGGATCATTCTCGACGGGCGTATGACCGACGGCATAGACTCCGTCGTGATTAACATCATTGGCGACGGCCAAACCGTCGATATTGACACCCGTCGTCAATGTATTGGTCCCTCCAAAATTGTAAACGGTCTCGACGGTAAGCCGTCGTTAAAGATAATTTGGTCGTCGGTAATGAGTATTTTTTAGCGCGTAAGTAACTCGGGGGAGGGAAATAAAGGGGCGACGGGGAAAAGTATTATTGGCGACGGCATTGCCGTCGTTAATGATAGTATCTCGATGGGGTTATTAGCGACGGCACTTCCGCCGTCGAGAATGAGGTTTTAATTTTATCCGCCCTAAGCTCGACGGCAGTCTCTCATTTTTGTACAAAAATTTCCTTGGTTCGCGCTTTTTCTTCCTTCCTCTTCTCCAAACTTCGATTTCTTGTCTAGTTTCTTCCAATATTAGTTTATTGAGTTTGTTTCCAAATTGGGTTTGTTCTTCTGAGTTTGAGCCGTTCGACTGAGTTGGGCTTTCCCAAATTCGTTTGACAGATTATTCCCAAATTCTTCTGATTTTTTGTGATAAAGGATATGGGATTAGTAGAAGCTTTCTTCTTTCTTCTCCATTATCTCTGAATAATCATCTTCTCCCCTCTCTGTGTGATGTTTTTCGAAATTGCAAGGTAAGGGTTTCATCTGCCGTGACTTTTTTCTCCTAAATTTAATTTTTTCAGTTTCGAAAAATGCTTGAGTTAATTTTTGCCCAAAAATTATTTTATTTATGATTCTTTGTTGTTTAATGGAATAGTTGCTGCTAATTTGAGATGAGAACTCGGCGTCGGCTTCTATCAAGCTTGTAAGTACATATATCTCCATCTCTCTTTTTTCTCATTGCTGCAATTTGTTGATTCTATCAGGTGCCCTCAAAAAGTATTGTACTGATGTTAAAAAAATTTGTTGCTGATATTGTACTGATGTTAAAAAAATTCATAGTATATGTATGCCGTCAAAAAGTATTATTGCTGTAACAAATGTGATATTTCTTGACATGCTAGTTATTTCTATATGAACTATGTAGTGAAAAATGAGGATATAGTACTCTTAAGGACATTGTTTTGACTTGTTGTATGCTTTTAATAGGTTTAATATGGCGTGGCTTGTTGTATAAAATTTTTTGATCTCGTTGAAGGTATTCTTATAAAATTTTGTTAGTAATTTTACGTGGCAAATCGTTTTGTAAAAAGAAATAGGTGTTTAATTGGAGTATTAGGAAAATTCCTATGTTTGCAAGTACTTATTGGAGGCTGAGGAATATTTGTAGTAAGTACTTATTCAAGCATGCACGTGAAGTGGTTAATTCAAATATCATATCCTCGTCTCGCATAATATTCTTAATGTGATACGTTTGAAAGTTTGAACTATGTGTTTACTTATGTGTTTACTTATGTGATACGTTTGAAAGTTTTCCTCAAGAAAAAGGTGTTGGGATATTTAAAACTGAAGTTCTTTAATTTGTTCCTTGTTCTAAATTTTAAGCAAAAGTTGTTGGGATATTTGAAGCAAAAGTTATTGGGATATTTGATACATATATGAATGTTAGCAGATTTCAAGAAGTGGATGCATTCCTGTTATAGTCTGATTGATTGAATCTCTTTTTAGCTTATATAGATAAGTATGTTATGTTAATTCTCTCATGAAACTATTTTGAGCTTTTATGTCAAAGAAAATCAAAAACAGTTTTTATGAGTAAGAACCATAAAATTTCTAGGTTCATAATTCATATAGTTTAGGAAGCTTAGAAACCCGTTTGAGATTCACTTAGTAGGAGTGAATCTCAAATAGTCCCCGTTTTGGGACTGTTCTTGTATGTTTCGATCTCACTTAGGTCGGTGTTAACGACTTGAGCACGTCTTTATATTTTTTGAATTTTCGGTCAGTATATATCTCTTGATGTTCTTCGGGTGCATATTTAGACTACGATGTGTTAGTCTATTTCGTGTACTTGAAGACCATGGGGAGGTGCTGCCGAAAATTCTGAAAAATGTAAAGATGTGTTCAAGTTGTTGGCATCAGTGAGGCGACACATCCGGGAATGGGATAGAAGCCTGACCCGTTAGAGTGGGAGATGAAGTTAGGAAACTCATAAGCTTGCATATACATTAACTTGGAGACTTGATTGTGTTTGTCTAACTTTCCATATATATAGCAGACAGTT
Source organism: Panax japonicus (assembly GCA_020205505.1). NCBI lineage: Eukaryota > Viridiplantae > Streptophyta > Magnoliopsida > Apiales > Araliaceae > Panax > Panax japonicus. Next base: position 55,027,262 of record CM035098.1, on the reverse strand, counting down.
GTCCGAGATGTCTGTTGATCGAAGTTGGATGGAACGTAGGGTAGCCACTGATAGGAGTGGGCTTAGCTCTGAGTATCGTAGTGGGGTTGAACAGTTTCTCAACTTCGCGTTTGAGCAAGTCAGCGGCGGTGAGATCAGATGTCCTTGTAAGAGGTGTGTGAATGAAGTGTGGAAGGAAAGGAGTGATGTCATGTGCGACTTATTTGCGTATGGGTTCAAGCAGGGTTATACGACATGGATCTATCATGGGGAAACCTGGTTGGATGAACATGAATCAGAACCGGAATCCAGAGGTGACGAAAACTTTGACTGTACTAACATGATAGTCGAAGCTGCTGGTTCGTACTTTCAGTGGAATACAGACAGGGATGGCAGTAGTGTCGAGCAAGAGCCGAATGATGGGGCTAAGGGTTTCTATGAGTTATTGCATGAAGCAGCGACACCACTGTATGACGGGCACGAAAAACACACCGTCTTATCTGCTGTGACTAAGTTTTTACACTTCAAGAATGAGCATGACTGTAGCGAGAGAGGTTTTAATGAACTGTTAAGCATTGTGAAGGAGTGTTTACCTGCAGGCAATAAGTTACCGGAGTCGTACTATGATATGAAGAAAATGGTCAAAAGGCTCAATCTAGGGTATGAGAAGATTGATGCTTGTGAGAATGACTGTATGTTGTATTACGGTGATGTCAATAAAGATAAGAGGTCGTGTGATATTTGTGGTACAAGTAGATACTGTGAACATCGCAAGAAAAAGGGAAAAGACGTGCCGAGAAAGATCTTACGTTACTTTCCCATTGCCCCGAGGCTTCAGCGGTTGTTCATGTCAATACATACCGCCGAGGATATGAGGTGGCACTCTACACGGGACATAGTCGAAGGTCAACTGACGCACCCGGCAGATGGGCTTGAGTGGAAAAATTTTGATAACAAGCACCCCTCGTTTGCTGAAGAGGTTCGCAATGTTAGGATTGGACTTGCTACGGATGGGTTTAATCCGTTTAACGGGCCTTACACAAAGCCTTACTCAACTTGGCCGGTGATTATTGTGGTGTATAACCTCCCGCCTTCGATGTGCATGAAAGATCCCTACATGTTCATGCCTTTACTGATTCCGGGTGATAAGAGTCCGAGTAAAGACATCAATGTATACCTCAGGCCGTTAGTTGATGAGTTGAAGATGTTGTGGGAAAAAGGGGTTCAAACTTATGATGTATCTCTTAAGCAGAACTTTGACATGAGGGCAGCTTTACTGTGGACAATAAATGACTTCCCGGCGTTAGGAATGATCAGCGGATGGTCGACTCATGGGGGCTTATCATGTCCCGTGTGCACGGGGTCAGTTAAAGCTGTGCGGCTCAAACATGGGGGGAAAATGAGTTTCTTCGCAACATCCAGACAGTTTTTGCCGATTGAACATCGTTATCGACGGATGAGTAGACAATTCAATCAAAAAACAGAGAAACGTCAAGTACCTGGCCGTCTTTCTGGGTCAGCAGTGTTGAGTTGGATTAGTCATTTGAAGTTTCCACCTCCAGGGAAGAATCACAGATTAGAGCGAGCTTATGGTTACGGTAAGGTTCACAACTGGACACACAGATCCATGTTCTTTGACCTGCCTTATTGGGCTACACTCTGCATCCGTCATTGTTTAGATCCGATGCATACTGAGAAGAACGTATTTGATAATATTTTTTATACAGTCATAGATGCCACTGGTAGAACAAAGGACAACAACAAGTCGAGGCTTGATTTGGTAGAAATGAACATTAGGGAAGATTTGTGGCTGTATCAGGAGGGTAGTAAGACGGTAATGCCTAAAGCTGAATATACTTTGACCAGGGAGCAGTTGATATTGATATGTAATTGGATTAGTGGACTGAAGCTCCCAGATGGATATTCTTCGAATATAGCAAGGTGTTGTAAAGTTGAAGAGCTGAAGTTTCGGGGTCTCAAAAGTCATGATTGTCACGTATTCATGCAGAAGCTGATCCCTGTGGCATTTATCGACTTGTTACCGAAACGTGTGGTTGAAGCACTGACGGTACTCGATTCCGACATACGGAGACCGAGTTACCGCCTAGTTTGCGAAACTGAACCACACTTAGCCAAAAAGCCGAAAAAGAGCCCAAAACCCGCATCGTCCGTCCGAACGCCACGCAAACACACACACAGCACCGCGTAGGTATTAGACACGCGTTACAACTGACGGTACTCGATTCCGACATACGGAGACCGAGTTACCGCCTAGTTTGCGAAACTGAACCACACTTAGCCAAAAAGCCGAAAAAGAGCCCGAAACCCGCATCGTCTGTCCGAACGCCACGCAAACACACACACAGCACCGCGTAGGTATTAGACACGCGTTACAACTGACGGTACTCGATTCCGACATACGGAGACCGACATACTGACACGCGTTACAACTGACACAAACTAAAATAATATAAATATGATCTATTTTGGGGACTCCGTTATTAATATTTTAATTTTGTAGGGTCTTGTTGATGAGACTCGTGGAGGTGGAGATGGCGGCACAGGTGATGCTCGTGGAGGAGATGGTGATGATTTCCGAGCTGATGCGGATGAGACTATGGAGGATGGGACTGGCGATGGGACAGAGATTCCTGATCTTGGGCAGTAGTTGTTTATATTTATATTTTGACTTTCATGTATGTATTTAGCTTTTGAGTTGTATAGATTTGAGTTTGGTATCTAATTATATTAATTGTTGATAGTAAAAGATATGATTGTTATTGATATGCGTATATTGTCATTATTTATTTTTCTTAGTTTATAACAGGTACAACAGGTACAATGTATATGTAAATGAACAGGGGAATTTTGCAATTTTATTATTATTTTTTTAAAGTGGGTCATTGGCGACGGGACCATTGGTGACGGTCTTGCCATCGGCAATGAGGCATAGGCGACGGCACGCCGTCGGCAATGACTCCCGTCGCTAATGACACACTTGCCGACGACGAACGACGGGAGACCGGGGCGACGACCCATACGGCTACGGTAAGGGCGACGGTATGTGCCGTCGGCAATGACCTTATTTTTTGTAGTGAGATCAACAGAACAAGTCTCAAGTGACAGTGAGACTATGAAGGTGGAAGTGAAGCAGCTTTGAAGAAAGACTTAAACGGATTAGAGCTTCACTCAACAAAGATGAGAATGCCATTAAAGATGGCAGCCAAGCTGATAGCCGAGAAGGCCAAAGAGATAGCATTTAGAAAAGTGGTTGAGTACAAAGAAGATCAGGAAAGCCACTCTACGAATCACCATGAACCTAAAGCTGAAACTGAACAAGTGCAGAACCATGTCTGCAAAACATTCAAGAAGGGTTCAGGGATTGCTAAGTGCCAGAAGAAGTCTACCAAAAGCTCAGGGACTTAGCAAATTCAAATGGGATGGTGCACAGCTGACATCAGATGAAGATGATCAGAAAATAGTAAAGATCATATGCACCAAAGAAGATGTGGTCCAAAGTCGAAGTTGAATGGAAAGAGGACCACATCAAGCTGCTAAGTACAGAAGATGTTCAGAGCCTAAAGACATTTTAGCAGCTCAGCACCAACAACAATAACAACTACAACAACAAGAAGCCAGGGCCTGAGGGGTCCTTGTCCGGAGGGACTAAATGAAGTTTCCAAGCCTGCTGGGCTTGAAGAGTTACTAGGGAACTAGAGAAGTTCTAAGGCTGCTGGCCTTGAAGAGTTCTTAGTGAACTGAAGTTCCAAGGCTGCTGGCCTTGAAGGAATCTTAGTGATTCATGGTGCTGCCCTTCCTTGGTGGAAATCCTGCTAGTTGAAAGCAGAAGAGTGGATTAGGAGCTTGAGTCTCTAAGCCACTTAAAATCCCTTGTGTCTTTTACTTTATGTCATTTACTTTATGTACATTAACTGCTATAACTGTTATATATGTTTTAACTGCTTACCACAGAACCGACTCTACGAAAAATGTATGTATGATTATGAATATATCAATGAAGGGGATCTTTTACTTATTCCGCTGTGTTTGAAAGATTCTTATATTTGTCATATGCTAAATTATTAGCAATACAAAATAAACGAGAAAAAGTATTTAAAATTAAAAGGATCTATTCAACCCCCCCTTTCTAGATCTACTGTGCCTACTGGGAACTAACAAAGATAATTAAGTTATCAATAGCCTTCGTCAGTAATAAATCAGAGATTTAGTGTGACGCCCCCAAAATAGGTATACATCACCCATCTTGAGTCGCCAAATACATGGTACAGAATACAAATATAAACTTAATTATACAACAGTCGTGTAATATACGACAAAACATAGCTGAGAGTTTAAACAAGAATGTTGCCTTCTAGACAATATTCACTCTCAAATAGAGTCCTCATTATATTTATTATCACACTATTTTATAGAATAGTGAGGACTACTAATACACCATCTCGGACAATCACTCCGTTCCCCGACTAGTCCCGGCTACGTTCTCATTTCCTGAAGAGAACAATGAAAGCAAAATGGTGAGCTCAACTAGCCCAGTAAGAAATATTATGACTAAGATAATGCAAAATAAATTATCATTAGTCTTCAACAATGTTAAACTGATAAAATATAATAGACATCAAGTTTAACTGCAGCGGAATAAGAAATCCACTAGAAGAGTCAAGTAAAGCATGGTATCTACTATCTTCTATGATTTAAAATGTTTTCATCAATTTTTATCGCTGAGACTCATCTTAATAAATAAACCACATCATCGTGTCATCCCTGCACTACGGGCCAATGATATTTATTAAATTATCAATGGTCATGACTATACCGAATAATCCCTGGTCATAATCATACCAAAAACTGTCCATCAATGCACTACAGGCCACTGAGTACTTTTACCGCATCATTTATAATATTACAGGTCATGATTATACCGAATGATCCCTGGTCATAATCATACCAAGTCCATTTATGAACGTAAGCCAAAGATGACTTTCATCACAATATAAGCATGAGGATGATGACAATGACATAATAATTCAACAAAACAAGTTCAAGAATAAATTTTAAAGATTTATAAGTTAATTTATCCTGAAATCAATTACGTCCAAATTGTCAATATGATATCGCTTTGTGGAGTAAAATTCAAGAATGCTCGGAAGAATATTTCCATTAAAAGGTACTGGATGAAGCGCAAATATCCGGGATATTCTACTAATTTCATGGAGTATAGAAGCCAAAACTTTAACCAACTGAGTATAATAGAATATATGAAACTTCAAAATGGATTTTTGCCCGCCATGCGATAATCCACGTAGACAGATCATTTTCATAATTTAATAAGGAATGAATACAAAGGATCATTCACCATGCATGCGGTAATCCACATAGATAGGTTATTCCAATAGAATAATAAAGAATTGAATAACAGAAGAATTCACCAGGCATGTGATAGACCGCACAAACAGGTTATTCCCAACAGAATAATAAAGAATGGAACCAGGTCATGCGTAATCCGCACAGACAGGATGTTCCAACAGAATAATAAAGAATGGAACCAGGTCATGCGTAATCCGCACAGATAGGATGTTCCAATAGAATAATAAAGAATAGAACTAGGTCATGCGTAATCTGCACAGACAGGATATTCCAACAGAATAATAAAGAATGGAATAACAGCAGAATTCACCAAGCATGCGATAGAGCGCACAGACAGGTTATTCCAACAGAATAATAAAGAATGGAATAACAGAAGAATTTCACCATGTATGCGGTACTTCGCATAGACAGGTTATTCCAACATAATAATAAAGAATGGAATAATAACTCTTACAAGTATTGAAAGAAAATAACTCTCTTCATGAATACGAAAGAATAATACCCCTTACCTTAAAAGAAACTGGATATTAGAATAGTGAGGTAGCAGACTTCTCTTCTTCTTTCTCTCTATAATTTCTCTCTATAATAATTGCTCTAAAGCATTAGTGAATTGGTGAGAAATGAAGGAAGAATGAGCTTCTGTTTATAGGAAAAAAATAGTTTCGATAATTGCATGTTTTGGGGCTCGAAATATTACAGTATAATACCTTCCTCTTTTTCTTCATTTTTAATTTAGTTCTGCAAGTATTATCAAACTTTCACTACCTCCCCTAATAGTAAATAATGTGAATCAATAGTTCAATCATATGAATAAATAGTTATAATCATGTGAAAATACAAATTATAGTATAGTACCTCCATCTATACCTCCATTTTTAACTTAGTCATGCAAGTATTATCAATATTGCACCAACTCCCCTAATAGTACAAGAATGTGAATCAATAGTACACACATGTGAACAAATAGTTATAATTATGTGAATTAATAGCAATTAATTGCTCATTTATCCGATTAATTACCCGTCTGGTCAGTATAACTTCCATACATCAATTAATATTGAAATAAATGTCGATTTCCAGTAACGCTAATAATTCCAACACAATGGAACTATCAATTTCATCTTTAATCAACACGAACTTATTCGTCATTAATATTATAACTCACAATATTTAACAACCAGGTCGTTCCCAGGAAAGAGGGGGCTTTCCGATAAGAATTTTTCCTTATTGGCGCGCAATTAGATGACCAAACCTCTCCATGACAGAACTTCTAGACATTGTAAATATTACAATTTAATAATATGAATAACATTGTCGTCTTAATTATTGATTTAATAATATATCATATTACACTACTAGAATACTGGGCAACTGAAACCAATTTTTTGAGACGGACTAAGTTCCGTCTCTAATTCTAGTAATTTGAAACGGACTTAGAAACCGAAATTTTGCTATGTCTCGACATGATTTGGAAGTAAAAATTGAGACGGATTCTGAAACCACAAACATCGTCTCAAATTTTAGAAACGGAATTAGAGACAGATTTAACCGTCTCAAAAGTAAGTATTTTTTAGAAAATTATAAACTCGTTTTGGAAACAGATTTGAGACCAATTGTGCTCGTCTCAGATTAATAATTAAAAAAAAGAAATAAATATTTATGTTTGAAACGGATTAGAGACCGAAATGTCCGTCTCTGACTTTTATTTTCCCTCCAAATATTAGTCTCCAATTCCCTCCTTATTTTTAGAGACGGATTCGAGACGGATATAGTCCGTCTCAGTATTTTAGTTTCCCATCAAAAATTCCCTCCAATTATATCAACAAAAAAAGAAAGAAAACAAAAGAAATAAGACTAAATTGAGGTTAAAACAAATAAAATCCCCAAAATCGTTCCATCCCCATAATACGGATTGTGTTCGTTCTTTCTATCAGATTGAAAATCCGCAAAATCCATCTTCTCAATTACAACCATAGCTCCCGATTTTGTTTCTCAATCTCCATCCCAAAGTCCATCTCTTCTCAAATGCAACCATGAATTCCCGATTTTGCTTTTCAGTCAACTATGCGTCTTGTGGATCTTAATTTAGGGCTATAGGAAAACTCGGGTGACTGGCCGAAGACGAAAACAATCACGCACCTCCTTAGCAGTGTGCATTACTACAAAATACTAAATAGACAACACTTAAACCACAACGTTTCTAAAAAACGTTGTGATATTTTTTTTAACAATATTTTTTTAAAAAATGTTATAAATATATATATAAAAATATTATCTATTTAAAAAGACATTTTTTTAGTTTTAATTTGATAACGTTTTTTTTTAAAAAAAGGTTGTCTATCAAACAAAACACGGAGCTACTAAACACTTAAAATTATAAAAGACATTTAGTCTTTTCTCTCCCAGGCTCGTCTGTTTGTTCCTTCTGCCTTCAGTTCTTCTCTTCGTTCCTTCTCGCTAGGGTTTCTGAATCTATTGGAAACGTAGTTTGTGGCCGTTTTGATTGGAACCGTACCTGTGATGAAGCCGGTCGTGTTGCCGCAGAAGCGGGCGTCCCCGGCGGTGGATGATTCTTATTTTAGGCGGAATTATTCTGCGGTGGCTGCAGCAGCTGCCGCGGCTGAGGAAGAAGAGGAGGATTTGGGGACGAGTGAAGAGAGCGGTGGAGCTGGAGGACAGAAGGAGGGGCAAGTGGAGGGGATAAAGAAGCTGGCAAGGGCGATTGAGAGGTTTGGAGAGATAAGGGATAAGGGATATGGAGAGATACTCGATACGTTGCCTTGTAGCTTGAAGTAACTTTACAAGGGAACTACAAAAAAGATGAAATCAGAAAAATTGGATGCCGATTTGGGGGTTTCAACTCAGAGTAAGAAACTCAAACTAAAATCTTCTAAGGGTAAAACCCTTTCTCGTGTAAGTACCCGCGCTTCCCATTCTTCTATTCCGAAATCTCATGGTACTGTGCTATCTACTGTAAGTACTCGTGCTTCCCATTCTTCTATTGTGGAATTACATACTGTGGTTGAAACTTCTCCTATAAACAATGTATATTCATAAACTTCTACTGTGGTTGACAACGTTAATTTGATCTCTGTATTATTGTTTTAGATGGCTTATTAGAGATGTAAGGGAATAATCCTTATTCTAAGTTTAGCACATTCATATTATTTTTCTGATTTGTTTGTGAAATGATCATTTTTAAAGTTTGGTTCTTTATTTGTTTACAGATTTTTATAATGGGGGTGTCTGTTTATGATCTTATTCTCATATGACATTTTCATTTCAGTTTTCTATTCTTATATGACATTTATATATTCTCATATGACATTTTCATTTTAGTTTTCTTTTTATCTATTTTAACTTTTTTTCTAACTATATTTTTTTACTCTGTTGCCTGTGAAGATATACGGAGATTTTATTCTTATCAGTGGAGATACTGTGAGCAACATGTCACTTACTGAGGCACTTCAAGAGCATAAGGAGAGACGTAGAAATGATAGCAATGCTGTAATGACCATGGTTATAAAACAGTCAAAGCCTTCTCCAATCACTCACCAATCTAGACTTGGAACTGATGAGCTGATTATGGCGATTGGTAAGGGATTATATCTCTTGATAAGGCTTTGCTTTCTGAGAATACTTCCATTTCCCTATACAATGACAAGCAGGTTTAGATTTCTCCTTTTAAGTTGTTTCTTGTTCATTGCTTACAACTCTGTTAACATAATCAATTTTACTGTTATGTAAGTGCTTATGTTTGCTGTCCATTTCTTTTATACTTATGGATTAATGCCAGTTTGTTTATATGTATGGATTAATGCCAATTTGTATTTTGGGGGTATTAATGTGTAGCTTGTTGCATTTTTTTCATGATTATATAAACTGAGAGTTGACAAGAATGAGTTAGAAAGTGCTTTGAATCCTTTTGGGTTGGGTTAAGTAATTTGAGCTAGTATTTACTGATCAATTAGAGCGAACACTCTAATTGAGACTTTTTTTGTTCTGCATCCACTTTTTAGATTCCTTGGTTTCAAGAAGACAATCCTATTGGACAGAAGGCTACTAGTGGATTTGATAGATCAATATAATCATGGATCGCTGAATTGGGCTGAATTCTCTAGTGCTGTTAAGGAATTTTCTAATTAATAATTTTCAAGCTAAGTACCTAAACACATAATAACAGAGACATTCACATATATATGCATGGTCTAGAATTGACTCGTGGGACTACTAATTATATTCATTTATTCATCAGTATTCATTTGTTTCATATATATATATATATATATATATATATATATATATATATATATATATAAATAAAGCCAGCGTGGACGTGGTGATATGAATGACCCTATATATATTTTCATTCACCATATATATGATCTGTTTATCAATGTCTTTGAGGATATGAATAACATTTTAACATATATCTTTGTGTCAGTTAACTGTAATCAATTGTCGTTGAATTTATTTTCAAGTACTTACATATAGATAAATGTGCATGTGTGGTATTGTATTGTATTATAGGTGGTGCATGTACATTAGTTTATGATATTGATCAGGTGTAAAACAAAAGGTACATACACCTGTTGTTGCGTTTCTGGTGACAGATATAGATAGATGTTATGTTTGAGGCCCACATAAATTTTTACATAACACATTAATTAATTACTTGTTATGTGTAGGTGGATAATTAATGAGTGTGAAATGCAAGTTGGTGATAGATGCGGATCAATGACTGGTTGTAAATGGCAGACCAGATTGTACATGAACACGACCCACATATGATATATATAAAGAAAAAGAGAAATTTGCAGTTGAAAGCTACACACATTAATTTATATATCATGATTAGTAATAAGAGTAGCAATTACGGACATTATGCTCACCTTTAGGCCTATTTTATTGGTCACGAGTCTATGCCATGAGAGTAGAGAGGTTACTTGGTTCTAATATTCACTTAAACTGTTATTATATTGCCTGGTTGTTGATGCTTTATCTAATGAATGCATCATCTTCACTTTGCTAAAAAGGGGTCATTATAAATGAAAATTATGGCTTGAAAGGAGGAGCACAGCTGCTGCCTAAGTGGCACTAGCAGTTTTTTTAGGATATCAAGAGGTGTGTCACAAGTAGCATATTAAAACTTCACATGGAACATGGAACTAGGGAATAAATTTTTCTAAAAGCAAAGTCAGGACTACTACCCATTTTGCAGTAGCAGTTAACAGTAAAGGACTGCTGAGCAGTTTTAGAGCAGTTAGCAATAGCAGAAAACCTTAGCTAACTGCCAGTGTTGTTGTATTCTCTACTTGGCACTTGTGCTTGTTGAAACCATTTGAGTACTTGTATTTATTTGAGTTTTGCTTACTAAAGTTAATATAGAATTACTGCATGTTCATCTTATTGAGGGAATAATTGATCAAGTTCAAGGGACCATTCATGTCTACTGGTCCGAGACTGTTTTAGGACTAAGCAAGCATGATGCTTTCCTGGCAACAACTGACTGCATTAACAGGACGGACAACAATAATTCCCATTGCTGGACTTATCGCTGCAGATCTCGTGTTTCAAAACAAGAGAAATTCTTCCCACGATGTGTGCCAAGAAATTCTGGTCCCCAGTCCCGTGATACCCCTCCTAAAGGTAATGTTTGATATTTGTGTTCTCAATCTGAGCATACCCTATTCTTTTTTGATAATCATAAAACTTATTTTACTTTTCACCTGTTACTTCTTCATATTTTCACAAAGCTGTCTTGTGATTTTATAGTCTGGCCGTTGATATAGAGGTTCATAATCTAGTTTGGGCACGCACAAAACCATTCCATTCCCTTCATTTCAAACTGACGTAGCTTTTCCTTTCGCCTTCTGATCTTTTGTGGGGTCTAGATAAATTCAGTAGTCCTCTAGTCTTGTGAAGTATTCTTGTGCTAAACAATTAGAATAGTTCCAAACTGACGTAGGTTTCTTGCTTACCATAAACAAAGACAGTATTCTCTTACATCTTCATTCCCTTCAGCTGCACTGTTGGAGGAATATAAACCTGAGGCAATATGCCGAATTCAATTTCTTTCATACAAAACATTCTTGTAGATGTTGAAGCATCTGTATTTGTTTTAAACTTGTTGCCATGGATTCTTATATCTCTGTTATCATTACTATATTTAATAATTAGAATTTCTTTTAGAGAGGTTTGTTGTGGTCCACCCTTCTTGGAATTTTCCCGAATGCAATGCCCTTATTCATTTTCAAATGCTTTCCATTTATGCAGGCCTTTCTAGAACAAAGACTTGAGGAGCATTCTCAGTGGCAGGGGAAAATGAATCATTACATCTTTACTGACTCGGAACTTTTATCAGGTTATCAGAGAGTTGGTGACATGGTTGGCATAAAATACTTTCCCGCTGAACTAAAAAAACAGAATCTGGATGATGGCAGAGTTAAATTGGAATGAAGTGAGTTCTTTTTCTTCAGTTTAATATGAAGCTGTCAAGGCTCCAAAAGGAGCTTAAGAGCTGCTGTTAAAGTATCAGTATTTGCTGACCATTGTACTTAGCTGTGATATGTTATATTTTGTCATATTTGTGTAAATATGCAGCTTGTAAAGTATTATGCATTGTCATTTTTATTTATTAATCTTAATCAAGAAGCTGTCTTTCTAAATGACATTTACTGCAGCAATCTTAGTGAAACATACAGACATTTTCATTATCTTCAAATATTTTGTTGGTCGAGACTGAAGATCAGTTTAATAGTTCACTTCACAATGTCCAAGGTAGATATGTACACTTTTTTTCTACTGATTTTCTTTTTCCACAATGTCCAATAGGTGCAATCTGCAAGTTGCTCATGTTTGTTTATAGACCATAGTATGTAATCAGTTTTCTTAGTCTTATGTTTAGAATGTATGCATTCATTTCATATATTTGACATGCATTCCATGTACTACTTGTAGGATGTTGATGTCGAGGATGAGCATGATGAAGATTCAGGCGATAGTAACGAGGATGGAGACTCGTGATTATATATGCATGTTGATCTTTTATGTAGTATTTTTTAGAAGTTACTTTTGTTTACCATCGAGGATGAGATATGATGGTGTGATTATGCATATTTTTGAGCTTTAAAGTAATAATTTTTAGAAGTTACTTTTGTTGTATTTGGTTAGACTTGTAGTACGTTGATATTTGTAATAATACTCATCGATAGATTTCTTGTCTAGTATTGTCTATAAATAACAGTTTAGTAATTATCATTATTATTTTGAACATATTTATTTTTAGATTTTGAAATTAAATTATGAAAATATTTATAATTTGTGATGTTGGCGTCAAAGTTGACACGAATTTTGAGACGGTTGCAACCTGTCTCAAAATATACGCGGTAAAAAGATATTGGCATCAAAGTTGAAACGGGATTGAGACGGATGGTATCCGTCTCAAAATATGTGTAAAATAAATAGTTGTTGCCTATTTTGAGACGGATTTGAAACGGCTTTTTCTGTCTCAAGTTATGTGAACTAAAATAAAACGCCAAATTTTCCCGCCAAATCTGAAACCGGCAAAATCGGTTTCAAAATTCTGCTCCCAATGGGTTAGATCTGAGACGGATTTGAAACGGACTATGTCCGTCTCAGATGGTTTGAGTCGGATTTGAGACGACAATTTTCCGTATCTAATTTCCTGTTTTGAGACGGATTTTGAGACGGGCATAATTAGCGACGCGACCAACTGACACGGCCAACTTCCGTCTCAAAATCCGTCTCAAAATCTATTTTGAGACGGATTTTTCTGTATTTGAGACGGATTTTGTCCGTCTCAGATGCCCAGATTTTTGGTAGTGTTATGTAGATGATACTGTGACAATAATCGAATCAATAATTTTAGAGATATGATGCAGTAATTACTATAGCAATAATTGAGTATAACTGAGTGACTTCTCACGTAAGCATCAATAATCAATATCGTGTGCTACTATGCAACCACGCGTATTACTGTACTTTTACTACTGGGTAGTTCAACGGTAAAACTTCCGCCGTTATTTTTATAAAACGATAATTCTGTCGTTTTCTAACTACGACAATACTTCCGTCGTGGGGTCCACCAATGATTGTGTCGTTGTATGAATATTCCCTATTAAAATGAATATTCTCCGACCAATCGAATATTATATAACCACTTGCTTACTTTGCAAAATTTATAAATATTACCCACAACTATAACATTATATTATATCCACACCATAATATTCAAAAATATATTTCGAGTGAAATTAATCTTTATAAATAAAAGTTGGGGTCTTACAACCTCCTCTTCTTATAAAATTTTGTCCTCAAAATTAGGGTACATACCTAGTTTATCGAAGAGGTGAAGATATTTTGACTTCATCTCAGATTCTAACTCCCAAGTCATTTTTTTCACATCGTGGTTTCTCCACAAAACTTTGACTTGAGGTATAACCTTGGAGCGTAGAATATGATCCTTTTTATCCAAGATTTTAATAGGTAATTCTTCATACGTTAAATCTTCCTCTATCTCGTCTGGTTCTAATTCAATAATGTGGTTCGAGTCTTTCACATATTTACGTAACATAGATATGTGGAAAACGTTATGAACACGAGACATACTTGGCGGTAAGGCGAGTCTATAAGCCACAGTTCCTATTTGTTTGAGGATTATAAATGGGCCAATGAATCGAGAATTGAGTTTTCCTCTATGTCCAAATCTTGTAACTTCTTTCCATGGAGCAACATGTAACAACACATGATCTCTAATATTGAATTCCACGTCTTTTCGATGAAGATCAGCATAACTCTTTTGTCGATCTTGTGAGGTTTTTATACGTTGTCGGGTCGTTTGAATCTTTTTCGTAGTAATACGTACCAAATCCGGTCCTAACAACGTTGCTTCACCCACCTCATCCCAACATACTGGAGAACGACACTTTCTTGATAACATACTTGCTTGATAACTGTTGTTGTAGGAAAACTCCACCAATGGTAAGAACTTGTCCCAACTTTCCTTGAAGTCAAGGACACAGAGTCTTAATAAATCTTCAAGAGTTTGAATAGTCCTTTCCGACTGCCCATCCGTTTGAGGATGATATGCCAAACTAAATCATAAATTCGTGCCCATAGCTTTTTGCAAACTAACCCAAAATCTTGACGTGAATCTTGGGACTCGATCAGAAACTATGGATACTGGTATCCCATACAATCTTACAATCTCGTTTATATACATACTAGCAAGACATTCAAGTGTATAAGTTTCTCGTATCGGTAAGAAATGAGCAGACTTGGTCAATCTATCAACAATGACCCAAATCGCATCTATGCCTTGAGAAACCTTGAGAAGACTAGTAACGAAATCCATGGTAATGTGCTCCCACTTCCATTCTAAAATTTCAAGTGGTTGCAATGGACCTTTTGGCACTTGATGCTCCACCTTGACTCGTTGACAAGTTAGACACCTTGAGATAAACCCCGTTATCTCTCTCTTTATATTGCTCCACCAAAATGCATGTCGAAGATCACGATATATTTTGGTACTCCTAGGATGGATTGCAAATGGTGTGTTGTGCGCCTCCATTATGATTTTATACTTCAAGTCAGAATCGTTAGGAACACAAAGTCTGGAGTTGACTCGAAGTATTCCTTCTTCATCGATTCTTGCTTCCAGAATAGCACCTTCTTACACTTTCTTCTTCATACGCATCAGCTCCAGGTCTGTAGTTTGAGCAGCTTTAACTTTATCGATTAAAATCGGTTCTACTCGTATATTCGCCATCATCACATGGGTCCCTAGAGTCTTTAACTCTATTTTCATACTTCGTAAGTCATACAAAATGGGTCTTTGCGTTGACAATATTGCACTCGTACCCGCATATGATCTTCTACTCAATGCGTTAGCTACTACGTTCGCTTTTCCAAGGTGGTATTGGATGGTATGATCATAATCTTTCAACAACTCAAGCCATCGTTGTTACCGCATGTTGAGTTCCTTTTGAGTGAAGAAATATTTAAGGCTTTTATGATCCGTATAAATCTCCACCTTCTCTCCATACAGGTAATGCCTCCAAATCTTAAGCGCAAAAACGACTGCTGCCAACTCTAGATCATGAGTAGGATAATTCCTTTCATATTCTTTGAGTTGTCGCGAGGCATAGGCTATGACTTTCCCATGTTGCATGAGAACACATCCTAACCCTTTGCCTGAAGCATCACTGTAGATGACAAATCCCTTCGAGCCAGATGGTATTATCAGAACAGGTGCTAAAATGAGTATCCTCTTAAGTTCTTGAAAACTCTTTTCATATTCCTCACTCCAATCGAATTTTGTATATTTTTGAGTCAGCTGAGTTAATGGAGTAGCGATTCGAGAAAATCCTTCCACGAATCTCCGATAATAACCAGCTAAGCCGAGAAAGCTACGTACTTCGGTCACTGACTTAGGTTGCTCCCAGCTTTGAATTGCTTCAATCTTTGCCGGGTCAACAGATATTCCATGATTTGATATCATGTGCCCAAGGAATGCAAATTCCTCAAGCTAGAACTCACATTTCTTCAACTTGGCATAAAGCTTGTTTTCACGAAGCTTTTAAAGTATCAGCCTCACGTTTTGCTCATGGTCTTCACGGGTTTTGGAGTATATGAGGATGTCATCAATAAAGACGACCACAAAGTGAATCCAAATATTCCTTGAATACTCGGTTCATCATGTCCATGAAGGCAACATGAGCATTAGTCAATCCAAAAAGACATGACTAGGAATTCATAATGCCCGTACCGAGTTTTGAAAGCAGTCTTTGGAATGTCATCAGTTTTAATCTTCAACTAATGATATCCGGAACGAAGATCAATCTTTGAAAAGAATTTGGCTTCTTATAACTGGTCAAACAGGTCATCAATGCGAGGCAACGAGTACCTATTTTTTGATGGTGACGTGATTTAACTCTCGATAATCAATACAAAGTCGTATACTTCCATCTTTCTTCTTTACGAATAAAATAGGAGCACCACAAGGAGACGTACTAGGACGAATGAAACCGATGTCTAACAATTCCTGTAGTTGGGTTTTTAACTCCTGAAGTTCAATAAGAGTCATTCGATATGGGGCTTTAAAAATGGGTTTTGTATCGGATTCAAGGTCGATACAAAATTTAATTTCATGCTCTAGGGGTAGGCCAAGAAGTTCTTTAGGGAATACGTCAGGAAATTTATTAACAATAGAAATATCATTCAAATCTGACGTATTTTTATTTAAATCCGTGACATGGGCTAAGAAAGCTTGACATCCGTTTTTCAATAAACGAATAGCTTTATGGCTTGATATGACAGTGATTGATTTTAGTGGTTTGGTTGCTTGAATTTGCATAATAGGTTGGTTAGGAATATGAAAGCTAACAACCTTACGTAAACAATCGATTTTAGCATGATGAGTAGTTAACCAATCAATCCCTAAAATCACATCAAATGCAAGTATTTTTAAAGAAATAATATTGACAGGTAACGTGCGGTTACCGATTTGAATCAAACAAGACTTATAAACCGTGGACGTAATAAAGGTTTCTCTCAACGGTGTTTCAACAGATAAGTCAAAGTCTAATTTCTCCAGAGTCAAATTTAAACGTTGAGCGCAAGTAGGAGAAATAAAGGAATGGGTAGAACCGGTATCAAATAAAGTATAAACTTCGCTAGAGTTTATGATTAGCTTACTCGTGATCACCTCATTCGGATTCCTCGCTTTTTGGGAGGTTACGACAAACACTCTCCCTTGAACTACCGATTTTGTCTTGTATGTCCTCCTCTTGAAATGTCCACTCTTATTATCTTGGCCATGATTACCACCGAAGTGATTACCATTTTTGGCATGTTGATTCCCTCCACGTTTGTTGTCACTGCTTCGATGACTGCTTCCACTTGTATTATCAACTTGCCGGCTGCTCTCTTTTGGTTGGGTTGACTCATTATCGCGCTCCAATAACTGAACCGTATTCATAACATCTGAATACAAACACAGTTTATGAGAGATAAGGTATTGACTTATCTCGGGTTTCAAACCTCTTAGAAACATCCGCGTCATTCTCTCCTCATTATCAACTAAGTGGGACGCAAACCTAGATAACTCGACAAACTTAGCTTCGTACTGTGCCACGGTCATATTATTTTGCTCAAGCTTGATGAACTCTACCTGTTTTATATGACAAATACTTTCAGGAAAGTACTTGTCGTTGAAAAGCTCTTGGAACTTCTCTCAAGACATTTTGAGTGTGACAGGTTGAGTACGCTTTACATATTCCCACCAGTAATCTGCCTCTGCTTGCAACATGAAGGTGGCAAAGGGAACCTTTTGCTTCTAGAAGCATCCCAAGACATCAAATATCTTGTTGATCTGATTTATCCGCGTCTCCGCCTTAAGTGGTTTTGGCTCTCCAAAAAACTTCGGTGGTCCCAGCTCCTTGAACTGCTTAGCGGTGACCGTCCGAGAGTTATCAGTGTTTCCACTTGCATTTTGGACAGGAGCCGTCTTCGCCTGATGTTGCATGAATTGCATAAAACCTCTGAACATCCCATCATTCATCATTTGATCGTTGTTGTTTACATGAGGATTATTGTCTTCATGTTGCACATTATCCTGGGTATTAATCTGTGGTGACTCAATGGTCTCATGTGCTTCATTGCTTATCTCAACATATTCGGATGCATTTTCAAATACTGCCACAAAATAAGGGTTAATTATCATATCACATATTATCCCTATACTCTGACCGACCAATTAAATACCAAATAAATTTAGGTAGGTCATACTAGCGAAGGAATTCCCCATCTCTCCCCTCCTAGTTCTTGTCTCACATCTCAGCCAGGAATCGTATCCCTAAGTTTTGATACCAACTGTGAAGCCCCCAAAATAGGTATACATCACCCATCTTGAGTCGCCAAATACATGGTACAGAATACAAATACAAACTTAATTATACAACAGTCGTGTAATATACGACAAAACATAGCTGAGAGTTTAAACAAGAATGTTGCCTTCTAGACAATATTCACTCTCAAATAGAGTCCTCATTACATTTATTATCACACTATTTTATAGAATAGTGAAGACTACTAATACACCATCTCGGACCATCACTCCGTTCTCCGACTAGTCCCGGCTACGTTCTCATTTCCTGAAGAGAACAATGAAAGCAAAATGGTGAGCTCAACTAGCCCAGTAAGAAATATTATGACTAAGATAATGCAAAATAAATTATCATTAGTCTTCAACAATGTTAAACTGATAAAATACAATAGACATCAAGTTTAACTGCAGCGGAATAAGCAATCCATTAGAAGAGTCAAGTAGAGCATGATATTTACTATCTTCTATGATTTAAAATGTTTTCATCAATTTTTATAACTGAGACTCATCTTAATAAATAAACCACATCATCGTGTCATCCCTGCACTACGGGCCAATGATATTTATTAAATCATCAATGGTCATGACTATACCGAATAATCCCTGGTCATAATCATACCAAAAACTGTCCATCAATGCACTACAGGCCACTGAGTACTTTTACCGCATCATTTATAATATTACAGGTCATGATTATACCGAATGATCCCTGGTCATAATCATACCAAGTCCATTTATGAACGTAAGCCAAAGA
The DNA here is from genome assembly GCA_020205505.1 of Panax japonicus. Classification (NCBI taxonomy): domain Eukaryota; kingdom Viridiplantae; phylum Streptophyta; class Magnoliopsida; order Apiales; family Araliaceae; genus Panax; species Panax japonicus. The sequence continues at coordinate 55,008,237 of CM035098.1, read as the reverse complement.
TGACTTTCATCACAATATAAGCATGAGGATGATGACAATGACATAATAATTCAACAAAACAAGTTCAAGAATAAATTTTAAAGATTTATAAGTTAATTTATCCTGAAATCAATTACGTCCAAATTGTCAATATGATATCGCTTTGTGGAGTAAAATTCAAGAATGCTCGGAAGAATATTTCCATTAAAAGGTACTGGATGAAGCGCAAATATCCGGGATATTCTACTAATTTCATGGAGTATAGAAGCCAAAACTTTAACCAACTGAGTATAATAGAATATATGAAACTTCAAAATGGATTTTTGCCCGCCATGCGATAATCCACGTAGACAGATCATTTTCATAATTTAATAAGGAATGAATACAAAGGATCATTCACCATGCATGCGGTAATCCACATAGATAGGTTATTCCAATAGAATAATAAAGAATTGAATAACAGAAGAATTCACCAGGCATGTGATAGACCGCACAAACAGGTTATTCCCAACAGAATAATAAAGAATGGAACCAGGTCATGCGTAATCCGCACAGACAGGATGTTCCAACAGAATAATAAAGAATGGAACCAGGTCATGCGTAATCCGCACAGATAGGATGTTCCAACAGAATAATAAAGAATAGAACCAGGTCATGCGTAATCCGCACAGACAAGACGTTCCAATAGAATAATAAAGAATGAAATAACAACAGAATTCACCAGGCATGCGATAGACCGCACCGACAGGTTATTCCAACAAAATAATAAAGAATGGAATAATAGAAGAATTTCACTATATATGCGGTACTTCGCATAGACAGGTTATTCCAATATAATAATAAAGAATGGAATAACAACTCTTACAAGTATTGAAAGAAAATAACTCTCTTTATGAATATGAAAGAATAATACCCCTTATCTTAGAAGAAACTGGATATTGGAATAGTGAGGTAGCAGACTTCTCTTTTTCTTTCTCTCTATAATTTCTCTCTATAATAATTGCTCTAAAGCTTTAGTGAATTAGTGAGAAATGAAGGAAGAATGAGCTTTTATTTATAGAAAAATATAGTTTCGATAATTACATATTTTGGGGCTCAAAATATTAGAGTATAATACCTTCCTCTTTTTCTTTATTTTTAATTTAGTCCTACAAGTATTATCAAACTTGCACCACCTCCCCTAATAGTAAATAATGTGAATCAATAGTTCAATCATGTGAATCAATAGTTATAATCATGTGAAAATACGAATTATAGTATATTACCTCCATCTATACCTCCATTTTTAACTTAGTCATGCAAGTATTATCAATCTTGCACCAACTCCCCTAATAGTACAAGAATGTGAATCAATAGTACACACATGTGAACAAATAGTTATAATTATGTGAATTAATAGCAATTAATTGCTCATTTATCCGATTAATTACCCGACTGGTCAGTATAACTTCCAGACATCAATTAATATCGAAATAAATATCGATTTCCACTAACACTAATAATTCCAACACAATGGAACTATTAATTTTATCTTTAATCAACACGAACTTATTTGTCATTAATATTAAAACTCACAATATTTAACAATCAGGTCGTTCCCAGGAAAGAGGAGGCTTTCCGATTAGGATTTCTCCTTATTGGCGCGCAATTAGATGACCAAACCTCTCCTTGACAGAACTTCTAGACATTATAAATATTGCAATTTAATAATATGAATAACTTTGTCGTCTTAATTATTGATTTAATAATATATCATATTATGCAGATGATACTGTGATAATAATCAAATCAATAATATGAAAGATATGATGCAGCAATTACTGTAGCAATAATTGTGTATAACTGAGTGACTTCTCACGTAAGCATCAATAATCAATACCGTGTGCTATTATGCAACCACACGTATTACTTTACTTTTACTATCGGGTAGTTCAACAGTTTAACGGTAACACTTCCGCCGTTATTTTTATAAAAAGATAATTATGTCGTTTTCTAACTACGATAATACTTTCGTTGTGGGGTCCACCAATGATTGTGTCGTCGTACAAATATTCCCTGTTAAAGCGAATATTCCACGACCAATCAAATATTATATAACCACTTGCTTACTTTGCAAAATTTGTAAATATTATCCACAACTATAACATTATATTATATCCACACCATAATATTCAAAAATATATTTCGAGAGAAATTAATCTTTATTCATAAAAGTTGGGGTCTTACATTTAGAACATATGGTAGATGATAAAACTTTTCAACCATAGTGGCAGCGGAACGAATAATCCATTAGAAGAGTCAAATAGACCATAAAGTCTATTATCTTCTCCACGTTAAAAGTCCACCAACAATATTTTATCCCTGTAACATTAATCAACAGTTCCTGTCCACAATCATGTGAATAACTCATAATCATAATTGTGATTCTAAATTCCTCTTCGCACCTAGGACGAAGATAATTTGTCATCACATGTCTTTACCTGAAACATCAAAGATCATGGTTATACCAAATTCACAGTTCATGTTCATAATCATAGTAATAAATTCATCTTTGCACTATGGGCCAAAGATATTCATTAATAGTTCATCTTTGCACTACAAGCCAAAGACATACAACTGTATTTTAGAAGAGTCAAGTAGAGCATGATACTACTATCTTCTATGAATTAAAAGTTTATTATCAATATTTTATCACTGAGACTCAGTTCAATAAATAATCCACATTACTAAATTATCCATGCACTACGGGTCAGGGATATTCATTAGTATCACAACCACGAATTATCCATGCACTACGGGCCAAAGATATTCGTGTTTTCACCAATGGTCATTATCATGCCAAACAACAATTTATCTTTTCACCCTTGGCTGAAGAAAACTCATGGTTATGATCATACCAACATCTGTCCATCAATGCACTACGGGCCAATGAGGACTTTTACCACATCATTTATAACATTACGATCATGATTATACCGAATAATCCCTAGTCATAATCAAACCAACCAACAGTCCATCTATGCACGTAAGCCATAGATGACTTTCATCACAATATAAGCATGAGGATGATGACAGTGATATAAGAATTCAATTAAATGAAAGCAAGGATAATTTTTAAAGATTTATAATTTAATTTATCCAGAATTCAATAATATCCAAATTGTCAACATGATACTGTTTTGTGGAGTAAAATTCAAGAATAATATTCATGTATCAAAAATAATTTGGACAGAAAATAAATAATTCTTTCGGGTGAATAGTATCCTGTGAATAGTACTTCAGGAATAGTACCTCATAAATAGTACCCCGACATAAAAAGTGTTCCGAATATCTGAGTGAATAATATTCGAGTGAATAGTAACTAGGTGAATAGTACCCCGTTAATAGTACCCCGACATGAAAAGTACCCTTGAATACCCGAGTGAATAATATTCGAGTGAATAGTAATCCATAAATAGTAACTCATAAATAGTAACTTGTGAATAGTATTATGGCATAAAAAGATCAATAATTATCAAGAATGCTCAGAATAATATTTCCATGAAAAAATATTGGATGAAGCGCAAATATCAATGATATTCTACTAATTTAATGGAATATAGAAGCAATACTTCAATAAATGAGTGTAGAATTAGGAATACGAAACGAAATAATATTACTCACATACTACAGAGTATGGAAGAAAATACTATTTCTTACGAATACTGAAAAAAATAATATCTCTTACCTCAGAAGAAGACTGGATACTAGAATAGTGAAGTAGCATACTTCTCTTCTTCTTTCTTCTATAGCTTCTCTCTCTATAATTGCTCTTGTGAGTCTTAGTGAATTGGTGAGAATGAAAGAAGAATGAACTTCTATTTATAGAAAAATATAGTTTCGATAATTGCACGTTTTGTGACTCAAAATATTACAGTATAATACCTTTATCTTTTCCTTCATTTTTAATTTAGTCCTGCAAAAATTATCAAACTTGCACCACCTCCCCTAATAGTACATAATGTGAATCAATAGTTTCATACATGTGAAAAAAATAGTTACAGTATAGTATCTTCATCTATACCTCTATTTTTAATTTAGTCATGTAATTATTATCAATCTTGTACCACTTTCCCTAATAGTACATGCATGTGAATCAATAGTTATAACATGTGAAATAATAGCAATTAATTGCTCATTTATCCGATTAATTATCCGATTGGTCAATATAGCCTTATCAAAATAAATGTCGATTTCCACCAACACTAATAATCTTAACACAATGAAAATATCAATTTCATCTTTAATCAACACGAACTTATTCATCATTAATATTATAACTCACAATATTTAACAACCAGATTATTCCCAGGAAAGAGAGGGCTTTTCAATAAAGATTTCTCCCTATTGGCGCGCAATTAGGTGACCAAATCTCTTCCTGACAAAACTTTCTAGACATCGTCAATATTGCAAATAATAATATGAATAACTTTATCGTTTCAATTATTGATTTAACAATATAAAATATTATACAAATGATACTGTGATAATAATTGAATCAATAATATGAGAGATATTATGCAGCAATTACTGTAGCAATAATTGAGTATAACTGAGTAACTTCTCACGTAAGCATCAATAATTAATACCGTGTACTACTATGCAACCACGCGTATTACTGTACTTTTATCATCGGGTAGTTCAACGGTAAAACTTTCGTCGTTATTTTATAAAAAGATATTTATGTCGTTTTCTAACTACGATAATACTTCCGTTGTGGGATCCACCAATAAATGTGTCGTCGTACGAATATTCTCTGTTAAAATGAATATTCCCCGACTAATCGAATATTTTATAACAACTTGCTTACTTTGCAAAAAAAATCACATATCACCCTTAACTATAACCTTTTATCAATTTAACCATTTACTAAATAGAATAATAATTATAAGAAAATTGAATACTTTCATTTCATAAAATTTAGGATCTCATACACATACTACAAAGTATGGAAGAAAATATTATTTCTTACGAATACTGAACAAAAATAATATCCATTATCTTAAAAGGAGAGTACTTCTGAATGGTATGACGGAGATATTTTTGAAGAAAACTTATATTATTTTCTAGGCTCAAAACTTCCTTAAACTCAAAAAAAAAATACGCACAATATTATAGAAGAAAATTTATCTGATTCTGGTGTGATTTTCATTTCTAAACTAAGCATCCTATTTATAGGAGGATGACATGATACTATTTGAATTAGAAAATCACGGACTGGACAGTGGAAATTCGAACAAATTCATGGGTGTCGCCTGAATTTTTTTTTTTGATTTTACTATGCATCACTATGCTTCACTACTATCTAACACTATGCAAATAATAAAATATAATATATTCTATTTTATATAAAAAAATAAAATTTATTATATATATATATATATATATATATAATGCCAGGGGGAGGGAATTCATGTCACAGAAATGAAAATCACACCAGAATAGAGAATTCTTCTTCTATAGCATTAAGCGTATTTCTTTTGAGTTTAAGGAATCTTTGAGCGTAGAAAACAGTATAAGTTTTCTTCAAGAATATCCCTGTCATACCATTCAGAAGTGTTATCCTACATTAATTATATATATATATATATATATATATATATATATATATATATTTAAATATATATAAAACAAAACTGAGATAACTTTCTACCGATAATTTTAAAAAATGAATAAGTGGGGGTCCATGTAATAAGCCAAATTTACAACAAATACTTCATAAATTACCCCTCTATTTATCTCAATTCACTTGGCTTCACAAAACACATTTTTAATAACATTCATCATTAATATTATAACTCACAATATTAACAATCAGATCATTCTCAGAAAAGAGAGGGCTTTCCGATGAGGATTTCTCCTTATTAGCGCACAATTAGGTGATCAAACCCCTTTCTTTGACAGAACTTTTTAGACATCGTCAATAATACAAATAATAATATGAATAATTTTGTCGTCTCGATTATTGATTTAATAATATAAAATATTGTGACAATAATTGGATCAATAACGTGAGATACCAAGTAGCAATTATTGTGGCAATAATTAAGTGACTTCTCACGTAAGCATCAATAATCAAATATACTGTACAATACCGTGTGCTACTATGCAATCACGCGTATTACTGTACTTTTATCGCTGGGTATTTCAACAGTTAACAGTAAAAGCATTGTCGTTATTTTTATAAAAAGTTATTTATGTCGTTTTCTAACTCCGACAATAATTTCGTTGTGGGATCCACCAATGATTGTGTCGTCGTACGAATATTCCCTGATAAAACGAATATTCCCCGACCAATCGAATATTTTATAACAACTTATTTACTTTGCAAAATTTATAAACATTACTCACAACTAAAACATTATATCAAATTCACACTATAATATTCAAAATGATATTTAGAGAAAATTAATCTTTATTCATAACAGTTGGGGTCTTACATTAAACTAAACATAAGTCACACTTGGGCATAATTATTTACTGTAAAAATGATAAATGTTATTACTCAAAAAAAGAAAAAATATTTCAAAAGAAAAATCTTTTTACAATTTTAGAGAAAGTAATAAATATTATTATTATTTTTATTTAATATTGCACAAAAACAACACAAACTGTATACTAAAAAATGTAATCAAAATTATAAACATCCCAAATTTTGACATATACTCAACAAAATTTAACATATAAAAATCATAATATGAAACTAAGAATCCAAATAATAATTTTTGTAGTTGAACACCAAAAACTAAACTATCAACATACTCAGTCACTCTAATTAGAACAACTCCATTAATAATTTAATTTAAATTTTTAATATGTGTATCACTTATCCAAAAATACGTGCTAATTAAACTAAATTAGTTTTTTTATAAGTTATCAACAATTTGAATGAGATAGTCTTAATTACAAATAAAACTATAATTAAAATATATTGTATTAAAAAGAATAATTATATATATATTATTTATGAATTAAAATTTATTAACATACAAGAATAAATATGTAATTTTATCTATTTAGTCAACCCTAAAGACTTGTAAGGATAAGTAATCTGTTATTTAAAAAATTAAAAGAGAGATGCGTGTTATTATAATTATTTAGAGGAATTGTCATTGTATTTTCTTCTAAATCTAAATATTATTGTTGATTATGCTAATTAATTGACTTTGAAATTGAAAATGAATCAAATGAAATTATACCCCAAGCTTCAAAATCGCACAACACCGATTACAAGTGTTAAAACTGCACCATTCCCTATGCTAACCTTCCATGCCCTCAAAATTAAACTATCTAAAAGATAATATTAATTACAATCCTAACAAAAAATAATTTAATTTTATTAAAAGATGAAGTAGTCCCTGAGAAGACTATGCTTTGTTAACTTGGATACATCATACACAATAAATTCATACTCCAAGCCAGAATGGGTGGAAACAGGTGGCGATGACGGGGAAGTAGACAACAGCGGCTCCATCTCTCCTCTTGAGTATAAGGGCACACTCATTGACTTTTGGCGCGTGAAATCGCTTTTCTATGACCAAGTTTAGACCAATCAAAGGAGAACACGTTAACTCACAAGTCAAACATCACGACGCAGGGGACGCAAGTTTTGTAACAACCACGCTCTCTGAAACTGTGTGAGCACACGCTTCTGAATTCTCGAAAGCATATAAGAAAAAGGGGCGTCCCTGTTTATCAAATTTGGGGTGTCCCGATCCTTTTTTTCTCAGTCTTCATAAACCTTCAAAATTTTCCCTCACTTTCTTTTCTCTCTCTTTCATTCTTTCATGCCTGTTTATCAGTCTACTTGTTACAGAGAAAATTGACTGAAGCTTCTTGAAAAGGTAGCTCCTTTATTCTTGATTGTTGTTCTTCCTCTATGTAAAGGTGATATCTGTGATTTTTGTTGCTTTATATTTTGTGGGTTTATGTTTCTATTCTTGTAGCAATGCTGATCACTTTCTATATACAAGGATTCTTAAACTAATTTTAGATAATTTGCTATTGAATTTGATCTAGATTGATTACATTGGGTTTCTAGTAACTGTAAGTGGGTGCTTACATTGATCAAGCAAATTTTACAGTGGAAACTCTGATTAGGTAAAGTCCATTATATATATATATATACAGGGCTGCATGATAAAGGGTTTTAATGTTGTTTCAAATGTGACTTTTACCTTTGTTTTATTGTAGTGCTCTGTTCCTGGAATTGAAGGATAAATTTGGTTTCTTATGCTTACATTGTTTGATTACACATTTGTATACACTAAGATTACTATAATACAATGAATTTGTGCCTTAATGTGAATTTCACTTGGAATTTCAGTTTCAGACGATTCTTTTCGAGTTTGGTGCTCTGTTGTAAAAGTTCAACGATTCTGGTTGATTCTTTGCCCCTTTATTGAAATAACAAGGATGGGGCAGTATATTGATTTGATACTTCTTTAGCGGATCAGATGCGTCTGTTTTAACTGTTGAATTGGTGAAATGAATTGGAAATATTCAAGATACTGGCTTTATGTTTTCATATTTCTTTTGGTATGCAAATTACATTCCAGAAATTGTAGTATTTGGATGTGTGGGGAGATCAAGGACGGAGCCACATGCATATTGGAGGGGGCCACGCCCCCCCAAGGTTTGAAATTTTTGTAAGACTCACCCTTAAAGTTTGAAAATTTTATAAAACTTATTTATACATTTGGTTTGGTTTGAAAATTTTGTAAGGCTACGGCCCCTCTCAAATTCTGGCGAAGCTTTGATATGTTTTAAAAGACTTTTTTTGCTATGTTTTATTATCTTTGTCAAAGCAAATTCTATTACTCTATTATTTTTGTTTTAGTAAAAATATGTTTTGTAATAGTGAAATTTTATTTTTTAGTGATGAATATATTTTATGCTGTTAAATTTTTTTGGGCCACCCTAAAGAACAAATCCTGGCTCTGTCCCTGGGGGAGATAGTGATTGGTTGTCTTGAGTACTTGGTGGCATGGCGTTCATGCCACGCTAGCTTCGCACCTTGTAAATATATGATTTTTGACCTACAATATGCGTGTGTGTGTATATATATATTTATATAACAACCAAGAAGCCATGCAACTCCTGATCTGGTTATAGAAAAGAAGAAAGTTAGAACTCAAAGCCAGTATCCAAGCCAGCTGCCCTTTCAACATTTCCACTATCAACCCCAATAATCCAAACTATGTCTTACGTTACATTTTCATGTGGCACACGATAAATGAGCCGTTGGGATTGACTCATACTTTAGTGGGTAGTCGGGCCAAGTGTCATGTGTAGTTGGGCTTAGGGATTTATTAGTAGCCTGATCTTGGGGTTGACTAATGTTTTGGGCTACATGAGTTTGAGCCCATGTTAAAACAATTAGGGTTTTCTAGTTACTATATAAATATTGTTTGGTGTGTTGATCATTCTACTGCGAGGCACATAACTAGCCACAATTTGGTGAATCAAGGTATATCTTGTGTCGTTTACTTTTCGTTCTTCTTTAATTTCTGTGAGATTGTTTGCAATTTTTGATCTTAAACTAACATTAGCCATATCGACACTTTATCAACTCTACTCAAGCTTTCAATCATTACTCCGTAATCATTTGGAACATATATATTTTTTCTTCCTTTCATCTTATCTGACTATTTGTCCCTCACTCTGGCATTTGTAATCTTGTGGTGAGACCTTACCGACGGCCTTGTAAGTTTCAATAGGTCTTCTTTTATTTAATTGATTGCATTAATATCAATTGTTCCTATAATGTGGGTCATTATGTCTATGAGTTTGTATTTGCTATTAGGAAGTTACGGAATTAATAGATGTGCAATATTTAATAGCCTATCACATACATAATTTAGGATTTTGCATATAGAAAGAAACACTCAATTCTACTTTGCCAAGGGCATAGCTAAAAAACTTCATTCCCCAAGGGTTTCAAAAAGAAAGAGACTTGAAGATGGCCTTGTGATTGACCCAATTCTCGCAGTCTGAGGTCTTGGAAAAGACTTAATAGCTTGAGCCTCCTTGGGTTGTATATTTATATATAGAAGTTAGATTTTCGTCATTCCCTTTCCCTTTAATTGTCACATGAATCCCACATCAGAAGAATTTAATAATGTTGATGGGTTAATAAGTATGATGAGTCTCAACCTAATAATATAATCTTTTGGATAAGAAAGTGGTCCAATATGCTTGTTGGCCCAGTCAATACACTCCAAGTGATGTAGGCGGTATCATACAATTTCACTACAATTATGTAGTAAATATTTTTTGGAAGATGTAAGTAGTTATTACATACACCTCTTCCATATGGTTAAAAAGAATTCGGATCTTAATTGTGATTTATGGTGATCTCTATAGTTCAGAAAGAGAAGATTTCACTTCCCTCTATGTTTTCGCCAATATCTGCTTATTTCATTACTGCTATAAACTAAGGAAAGATAATTGAACTTAATAGATGGTAGTAATATCATCTTAGGGAATGATATCAAATCATTATGATTGTTGATGCTCTCTATCTCCTTTTCTTCTCTCTTTTGTCTGTCCATGGTCTTGTTTATATTAAAAACTCATGCGATATCATTTACAGAAAGATGTTGGCTTATTGTACTGTACATTTTTTTACTCTTGGTTTCAAGCTGCTGTTTTTACAATGGAAATTCAAAGTCTGCCGGACGATGCTGGGGAAAAATTAATGCGTCCGCCACAGGCCGGAACATTTCAAGATCGTGAAGACCTTATTACATATGTTCGTGATTTTGGTGCTAGCCAAGGATATGTGGTTACTATTAAAAAGTCTAGAAGGAATAGAAGAGTTATACTTGGTTGTGATAGAGGAGGTGTTTATCGCAATAGGCGTAAAATTGAAGAAAGCAAGCGCAAACGGAAAGCATCTTCTCGCCTTATCAATTGCCCTTTTGAAGCTATAGGTAAAAAGGATGATGATGTGTGGGTGCTTACAGTAAAAAATGGTGAGCACAACCATGAAGCTCTGAGGGACATGTCTGAGCATCCTTATAGTCGTCGTTTTACCGAGGAAGAGGTCAGGAAAATCAAGGTGATGACTGAAGCTGGTATAAAACCACGTCAGGTTCTTAAGGCTCTCAAGCAAAGCAATCCTGAGTTTCACTCAACACCGAGGCATCTATACAATCTCAAAGCCAAAATTCGTCAGGGAAATCTTACAGGTCAGACAATATCTACTGTATCGAGTAAAATTGGTCATTGAGTATTGACTGGCTCTGACTGCTAATTCCAGCATGTCACCTGTCTCGTGCCTTCTAATTCCAGTACATTTATGACAATATGAGAGCATAGTGCTGTTGCTAGGAAGAAGTCAGGGGTGTATACAATCTTTACTCGTTGCACTAATTGTAAAAGCAGGTTGTGCTCTTAGTGGATGGTTGTATCCTTCACCTCTTTATTGTGTCCATAACTCCAAAGGGCCAAACCTGAGGGTGTGATGATGTTAGTCTGATATATGGTCAAGAAAGAAAGTACTGTGATTGCATATTGTTGCTTAAATTAGGTTCTTAAATAGCGTTCGAGACCCATTTAATTGACTCAAAACCATTAGGTTTAATCAACGTAGTCAGTTGGTCATTTAGTTAGTATATATTTTTTTCTGTTCCAGACTTTGTCAGCTTGTTGATTCTTCAAGATGCTTCTTCTAAGAGTCATGTGATTAAATAAGTAGAAAAATCATGTTCTTCGTTACATGGCTTGAATTGGCATTTATGTAAGTTCTGATGAAGTGTTTTGGTTATGATGAGATTAAGAAAAAAGGTAGGAGCTGCTTGATGGGCATTTTCTCACTCTCAAGTAACTTTAATAATCATTAAACTACTAGTAGCTTTATATAGTAAGAAACGAATGCTTTACTGTTACAGAAAAAACTTTTAAATCGTGGAGACCAAATAGTTCTGCCACTGCCTTTACGACTGGTGAATCATCAACAAGATACAACTGTGCAGTAAGTTTTAATGTGCAGAAAGAATAATTTGATTATGTTTTTCTGTTAAGATTTTCTGCTTTCCGTCGCTATAGGATCTATAGCGACGGTTTTCATGTGGAAATATCAGTTTCCTATATATGTGGTGGTTTTTAACATTTCTGTATTCTCCTTTTGATCTGGAATTCAATTGTAGCTGAAGGTTCTGAACTTGATTGGAGGGAAATTTTTGGAGTCACAAGCGTGTGAAATCATTGATGTTGTAAATCCAGTAAGCACGTTATTACAGCAGATTCTTATTCTCCTTTTTTCTTAGAAGTGCAAGAATATAGTTCTTAATTTAAATAATCTTATCAGGCAACACAGGAGGTTGTTTCACAAGTCCCTTTGACTACCTATGAAGAATTCAAAGCTGCAGTAAGGGCAGCCAAACAAGCTTTCTCTTCATGGAGAAAAACTCCAGTTACTATACGTCAACGCTCCATGTTCAAGCTACAAGAGCTCATCCGTAGGGATATTGTCAGTATCGTTAATAATTCTCACTATGTGTCCTTAGGCAACTATGTTTGACGTGCTTAAAAGAGATTTAACTTATTTCTAGGACAAGCTTGCCACAAATATCGTTACAGAGCAGGGCAAGACGTTGAATGGTGCTAAAGGTGACGTGCTTCGTGGTTTAGGTTAGTGCTTAACTGTGTATATATTTTTCTTCTGCTCCAAAAACCCACAAACACATTCACATACACATATTCCAAAAGTTCTGTTGGATTTTGAACTCAAGTTGCATGTGTGCAACCATATTTCTGGCTTTTATAGAGATTGTTGAACATGCTTGTGGAATGGCAACTTTGCAAATGGGGGAGTTTTTTCCGAATGCGTGTAATGGATTTGATACATACTGCAGTAGAGAACCGCTAGGTGTTTGTGCTGGGATATGTCCCTATAACATTCCTGCAACGATTTCCTTGTGGGTATGTCTTTTATACTTCCCTTTCTCAGCTTTATCTTTCTTCAGCTCTTGCCTCTTGGTTTGATTTAATCATCGATTATTCTGTCCCTGTATCGTAAAGTTTAAAAAAATATTAATTCTTTATCTTGTTAATATTTACTAATAATTAAATTGATATGCTGAGTTAAATTTTTTTTTTTGGGTTGTCAGAAATGTAAGTTTTATTTTATGCTAAATTTTAATAGTTATCCTAAAGAAGCTATCATGTAAGTTTACTTTGGTTTATAGTTTTACATAGGTGCTACAACCTTTTCCTGTACATTATGAAATGCTCGCTTGAGAAGACATTCCAACTGTTTGTTGCTATTGAATTCACGATTAGAATTTCTCTGTGAAGTCAATTTGAAGGAATCTAAATTTCTTCTTCTTCTGTGTTTCTAAATATATGTATAATTGCTGCAGATGTTTCCTATAGCAGTCGCATGTGGCAATACATTTATCCTGAAGCCCTCTGAGATAAATCCAGGTGATAATTACTCCCTTTCTAAAGTTTTCATAAATACGACAAACTTAACCAGTTATTGGTCTCCTTTGAAGAAAAGTACTGTGACATAAACATTGAAGCAGAATTTATAAACTGTATGATATGGCATTTTTATGTAGACTACAAAGTTACCATTTTAAGTAGCATTTTTTTTGCATGTGAACCAAGTACCCATCTCTTGTTTCTCTCTACATTACAATCAGACCCACCAAAGTTGGGTCTTTTTGTCCTCTCTCTAATATGCAATCAAATCATCAACAAATCAAGTACAATTCGGAATTGATATTGCTTTAAGAGAATCTAGCGACCAGTCCCCTATCTTCAACAATTAATACTCTGTCACCAGCTTCACTGGCCATAGCGATCAAATAGGAATCTCACTGCTGATAGAGTAAAGCCATTGCTTCGATCTCAAAATTGGCAACTAAAACAACCAATAAGCTTTAGCCTTTAAGGAATAAAATACTGAAATTTAGTTATTATCATCCATCTCCGCCATTGCCACTGTGACACTGACCATGTTATTGTCATCGAACTCCCTTATTCCTTACCATTTCAATCATAGATAGTTATATACAAAGAGTTAAGTTAGTTGTTCCATATATGGATTTTAACGGCAATTCTCTGTGGCGATTTTTTCCTGGATGTAGAAGTGATTTATAGTGAGAATCCACAGCAGAGAGAGAGAAAGATCCTGTTTGGTTATTCTACGATGGGTGCTTTTCATGGGGTCTTTCTCTGATTAAATTAGAGAGGGCTGTTCTCCATTGAGGGTGTTGGGGGTTTTCCCCTTGTTTTGTGTGTATTATTTTCATTTTGTGGATATTTTGTCCGCCTTTATATTGTATCCTCTTTCTCTCTTAGATAATATTTTATTTGGACTTCAGCATTTTACTGAAGCAGCATTGGATCATGTTGAGTTCTCCATGCATCATTTTCTTATATGTTTTTATTAGTCATTGCTTTTTCTCAATGAGTCATTGCATTCATTTCAGGGGCTTCAATGATTCTTGCAGAACTGGCAATGGAGGCGGGTTTACCTGATGGAGTTTTAAACATTGTTCATGGTACCCATGTAAGCTTTGTCACCTGAAAGCCCTTATTACTCCATTATTTTCCTGGCGTGCCTTTGTTTGAATGCTATGATTCTTTTGGATTAACTACTTTGATGTGGCTTGAGGTTTGCTACAATTACATGGACTGCTATGATTCTTTTGGGATAACTATTCTGATGTGGCCTGAGGTTTGCTACAATTACATGGACTTCTTTCTGTCATTAATCTCTCTAAGCTCCCTTTTGGTTTAGGTGTTGGTAACATATTCTCCCTTCTGTTATTCAACTGTCATGGTCAATGGAACTTTGTGTTGGTAGTATCTTAAACTGAATTTTTAAATACCTTTTAGCTCCCAATATAGTTAAATTCACCAAATAAAGTTAAATGTTCTCCTAGATGGTAAAAGGAGATAACACTTAAAGAATATGTTGCATTCATTCTATCTAGATGACATTTCTGATTTCTGACAAGTGAAGCAACCATTTATGCATAAACATTGTTTGACTTTATATTGTCCTCATTCTCCCAAGAGCTTTGCTTTTCCACTTCCTTCTTTTCAAGAAAAAAGAATATGTTATTTCGAGATCATTCATATGCCTTTGGAAGTCCGAACTAATTGGGAGCAAGGAGCTATAATTGTCTAATCGAACTTTCCTGCAGCACGAAGAACTTTCCTGCAGCACGAAGACAATCAACTTCACTAGACTTTAAGAACTTACTGTACAATACATAGTTTTGCCTTTGTGGTTGTTGTCAACTGAACACAATCCCAAAACCCCATATTCACCCGCTCTCAAACCCCTTTGAAGATCCTAGCTTGTCTCTTACTTGGATTTTTCTTGTGCTCTCTACATCTTGTCTTGTGTGTTCTCCAATAGAGATCTGTTATTGGTGAAACCTGATTCAAACTTTAATTCAGAGGTGATTGTAAAACTATCCAAAAGGTAATTGGGCTTGTTCCAAAAGCAGAGGGCCCTCACAGGTACCGATCCGGAGCTCCAAGAACTAGCCCTCACAGGCCTAATCATCATTTGTTTTCCGCTACGAATATTTTAGCGGGGATTCGGGGGTAGCGCCCCTGGCCCAAATCTGGAGGGGTAGTTTTGTATTTTCAAGTGAATTAGAGTTACTTATATTCGTTATATAATGAGGGGATCCTGCAATTGTATGTTGTACGAATTTTCTAAGAGATAGTGAAATTGTCAGCAGTCGACCGTGGAATAGCCCAATTGCCCAAATGTTTTGGGTGAACCACATAAATCTTGTGTCTTGTATGATTGTTTTCTTTTGATTCTTCTTGACTATCGTTTTTCGCTGCATTGTTATTCTCTAACAAGATCCTAATTACCCTATTTATAAGACCTAGTGGGAGATCCCAAATCCATAATTTGGAAAATCAAAACCTTAATGGAATGGGAAACCTGGATCCTTCATGGAAAAGGGTTTGAGTCACATCGCAACAGAATACATATACATATGTTTATAAATTTTTCTCAAGTAATTTAATATACTGCTACTGTTTATGGCCCCAATGTGTACGATTGATATTTTCGTGTAAAAAAGAAAAGGCAAAGGAAAGAATTGATTGATCTTTTACTGTGTTTTTTTTTTCTTGACTTAATATTTACTTTATTTTATTTGAGCAGGATATTGTTAATCATATATGTGACGATGATGATATAAAAGCCATATCATTAATTGGATCAGACAATGTAAGTTAGTTTTCCTGATTATGGTGATTCATGCTTTGCATTGCACTTTGATGCGTATATTCATTAGCATAAATAATTACTAACACCTTTATCTGTTTGGGCTACTTATTTATGTTCTCATTCAAATAAGAATATAGTTCACTATAATTCTGTAAATTTTAGATAAATGATATTGTAAAATTTTCTTCACTAGTGCTCTTATAGATTTTGGATGGTCATAATAATCTCATGGAACTGATTGCTTTTAGCAACTGCATTAAGCTATTGAGGGCCAGTATTCTACACCTGCAAGAACCCTATAATACCTACTGGTCCTTCTGGACATTTTATATTTCAAGAAACATCTAAATATGATTTATTTATTGAGTTTGTAAATGTTTTAGCTTATTTTTTTTCCCCATCGCCATGTACTCTCAAGGCTGGAATGCATACATATGCTAGGGCAGCATCCAGAGGGAAACGCGTTCAGGTTAATCATTCTTATATTTGTTGGATTAGGCCCCCTATTGGCAGACATTATTGAGAATTTGAACTTTGTATCTGTTGAAGTATTCTTTTGTTGAATCCTCAGTCTAATATGGGAGCCAAGAATCATGCAATTATCATGCCTGATGCGAGCTTTGATGCCACTTTGGATTCTTTGGTAGCTGCTGGTTTTGGTGCTGCAGGTCAAAAGTGCATGGCTCTAAGTACGGCTATTTTTGTTGGTGGCTCAAGGACATGGTATGATATCTTTTACTTCTATGCTTGTTTATGCTTTCTGTTTTTATTCATATCTGTTTTTAATCATATATATCTTATTTTATAATTGCTAAATATTCTTCTCTATTCGTATACAGTCTTTTAGTGATTCTTGCAAAAATCTTTCATTAAGATTGATACTTGTATAACTATATTCAGGGAAGAAGAACTTGTCGAGCGTGCAAAAGCACTTAAAGTAAATGCAGGGAAAGAACCTGGAGCTGATATTGGACCAGTTATTAGTAAAGAGGTACAATTACCATTGAAGGTTTTCAGTTAACATGACATTGAAGGTTGCTTTGTATAAATAAATATTACCTTTTCTATTAGAGAAAATTTGCATTTAAAATCATTTGGTTTATAAGGTGTCAAATTCTGGCTACTTCATACGCCGAGTCCTTTTTCTATCCCCCTTTGTTTTCATTTTCTTATTGTTTCATGAGATTTGAGGATGGGGGCAGTGGGATTTGGGTGTGTATGGACCAGTGATCGTGCTCATGTTAATTGATTGAGTTCTGCGATTTGTTCTGTTGTTTCCTTCTTTGACTTGCCCCGGAATTTACAGGAAAAGGATCAAATATGCAGATTGGTTCAGAGTGGAGTTGAAAGTGGAGCTAGACTTATACTTGATGGGAGAAACATTATGGTAAAGTTGTGATAAAAAAACTTATATATTGCATTAACAAGTTTTGCCTGCCTAAGTTCTTCAGGAGTATTGAGTTGCATTTTGAGCAACATACATTTGATTAGATACTGTCTTTGTATTGTCTTCAGTATGTTTCAGATCAGCAAAAGATTTTTATGGTGTTTATTTGTTAGGGACTGATATATTCAAGAGTTGAACTTCTTTGACATGAACATTACCAAAGGAGGAGATTATCTCATTCATACTACCTGAAAAATGTTGGAATGCTGGTGATTCTGGTTTAGAAATGTGGATTGTGAGTAAAGTTTGGTACATAAATATTCAAGGGTTTAATTCAAAATGGGGAAACGAATCATCAGTCACCTGAAACCTGTGAATTAAGATGACAGTGATCAGCATGTGTAAGTTCATATATGCTGGTGTTGTCTCTTTCAAATTTCTGTGAATTAAGATGACAGTGATCAGCATGTTGTCTCTTTCATCTTTCTATATTTTGGTTAGTAGAGTCTTCTAGTGGCAACAATGATATGGAGAAATGACTCAACCATACTTGTCCCACAATGGAGTGTTGTGTTGGAATGCTTGTCCCACAATAGAGTCGTTTGTTGGAATGCCTCAAAACCAGGTAAAGTTGGTACATGACGAGTCTCGCGGACGATTTGTACTTGTTGGACTGAAAACCTGGTCTTGAAACAACAATGTGAACTCTTAGTTTTGTTTGTGCAACGAGACATCTGGGGGTAAAAACATAGTTGGCAGCTACTTAAAATATCTGCTTATCCTGATGGCAGCTATGTTTTAACTTGTTAAAGGATAGGGTTATTTTTATTACTTCCATTTGAAGTTGTGCTATGGGTGCCTTTAGGGTTTGTGATTGATTTGTGTAGAGATTGGATGGCTGCACTATAATATTGTCTTTAAAAAAAAGTAATAATATAATAAAACAAAAATAAATATATATTTAGATAATGGAAAAATAATTAAGTACATATCTTAAACCTATTAGGTAACAAACTTTTAATTGTAAAAAGGTTATCTATTATGCAAAGGAATTACTGGTAATTTAAATTATTATATAACAAGAGAAAGACATATTGAATGCGAGAGAGAGAGAGAGAGAGAGAGAGAAATCAAACGTAAAAAGTTATTTGGCTTTAGGACTACTGCAAAATAGAGAAGAAAAAGAAGAAGAAAAATCAAAAAGGCCTGGTACGAGAATTATTTAATTTTTGTGACTAAGAGGTTTTAGTCGACTCAAGTGCACGGTAAGTGGTTTTTCGAACTATTTAGTGTTTTTAAATTACCGTTTACTTTTATGTATGCCTTAGTAATTACTTGGATGCCTAAATGTATTGTTTCAAAATTTGTTTAAGGTTTCCATTTAAATTAAAATGTTATGTTCTTCTATTTCAAACTTCAAATCAAGTATTTATTTTTGAATTGTGAAATGAGATTATATGATTTTGAACTGTGAAATGAGATTATATGATTTTTTTCCCAATTTGTTAATAACTAGCGATAACCCGTGCCTGAAGGCACGGTGTAACGAAAAATTAAATTAAAATTTAAAAAATATTACATTATCTAAAGACATACATACTCAATCAACAATACATATTCAACCACCAAAACATCGAGCTAGTCGGTACTAATTTCACTAAATTTCGGCAGAATTTCCTTTAAAAATAGATATCCGGAAAATTCTAAACTTATCTACAAAACTTACAATCATCAATACTTATCTGTGTGTGGGTTCGAAATTTGAATAAGGAGGACAAGAGAGAGAGAGCTGCTGATGTGTATTTTGATGTGACATTTATGTATTTTCTCTCTCCGCTCTGTTTTATATTATAGATTTTCTGGTTTCCATTGTTAAGTTAGCAAGAATATTTTTGTAGCTGTCGACATTTTGACCTCATTATTTGGAACTTCTTCGGTAGGTTCCAAGATATGAGCGTGGAAACTTTGTCGGTGCAACTATCTTATGCGATGTCAGAACTGACATGGATTGTTACAAGGTATCTCTTTTCATGCCTAATGCTTATATTTTGGATTGTTTTGAATGAAAAATGCTAATTGGTGAAGAAAATTCTGTACAAAAAACCTCGGCATATCTGTATATCATGCTGTATGTTGTGTTGGCAGGAAGAAATGTTTGGACCAGTTCTGCTATGTATGCAGGTACCTCTAAGTTGGTGGTTAATTTTCTTATGATCATATAAATTGCTTAAGCCGCACAAGTTAACGTTATATTCACTTGTTGACGACTTACAGGTTGACAACCTAGAGGAGGCCATGACTATTGTTAATAGACAGAAGTATTTCCTTTACTCTTACTTATCATACCTTCAAACTCTTCTGTTTCTTCCTTAAGCATTTGTAAGTCAGAAGAATTACAATTATTTCATCAAATTCATGTATCGCCTATTTCCACTATGCAAAAACACCGACAGATTGTGTGGATAACTTAAGCATCAAATGTCAACACATTCTATTAAAATAATATATGAAGTGCAAATCCAGTGTTGGGTTCACATAAAACTCCTTAAATCATTATCCTATCCTGCATTTTTACTCATGAGAGGAGTGTTTATAGGTATGAAAATGGAGCTTCCATATTCACTACATCTGCTGTTGCAGCTAGGAAGTTCCAGAATGAAGTTGAGACTGGGCTGGTAAGAAAACTATTTCAACCTGCATGTGTTTAAGAATTATAAAATTATTTGAACATGTTAATTCTCAAACTTGCAAGTTTTGATGTCATCTGACGTGTTGAAGAATTGATTCAGGTTGGGGTAAATGTTCCTGTTCCAATTCCAGTGCCATTTTCCTCATTTAACGGGCTGAAGGCTTCTATTTCTGGCGATCTATATTTTTGCAGTATGTCTTCAACTCTCTCTCTCTCTCTCACACACAACATTTCTTCATAAAATTCAATATTTTTTTTGGGTTTTCAATGGCAGGCAAGGAAGGTGTTCAGTTTTACACTAAAAAGAAAACAGTTGCACAACAATGGAGGGACTTACCAGCCCGAAGACTGTCGTTACCCGTCCCTCCAATGTCCGAGGGAGAAACAAGTAGTCCAGCACTGCCCCTAGCGCAACCCCCAACATCTGATAGTGATGTACCAAGCCGAGAAGTTTCACCAGCTCTGCCTTCAGCTTCTGAGAGGGATACAGCTAGCCAAAATATTTTACTGTCCTTGCCTCCGTTAACTGAAAGCGGGTTACCAAACCCTAGACCAGTATCGTCCATACCTTCCACCACTGTTAGAGAGTTATCAGTCCATGACGGGTCACACCATATTCCTTCTATCTCAAAGAGGGCTTCAGTGAACCAGGAAATATCACTGGCAATTCCGTTTGCTTCTGAAAATGATTTACCTGTTAAAGGGGAATCGAATTCAGGTGAAACTCTTTTGCTGACATCACCGAGGACCAATACTCATCTGTCAACTTATGAGAGGACTTATCTACCCCCAGCTTCTCTGAGTACTGGAAACATGGCAGTGACTCATGCGTTAGAAAGCTTTTCAGTTGCAACATCTCACAGGAGAAATGACATTTTGGGTTTTGGAAAGGACAGTATGGCTCAAAAGTTCCAAAGGGACGGCATTAACTTTCATCCAACTTCTGAAATTGTATACACTCCTACAGCGCCTCAAAGGACAGACAATCCATCGGGACATCCAAATTCTGGGAGGTTTTACATTCTGCCGCCTCAAAACGGCATTAATGTGATGTCATTGGGGACAGACGCAACTTTGCATCATCCAGCTTCTGAGAGGGCATACATTCCTACATCTTACAGGAATGAAATGTTCCCATCCCAAAGGACTGATTCTGTGCCTCCAACCTCTGAGAAGATGTATCTCTCTTCAGGAATACAGAGGAATGATGGGTTGGCGTTATCGTCAGAGAGGTTATATATTCCTGCAACTTCAACTGCAAATTCTCAGGGGATGTATTGTCCAAGCCCAGTATATTTGGGTGAATATGCTGGCCAAGGGGCTTCACCAACAACATCTCAGAGGCTGTAGGACTAAACCTCCATGCAACTTATTTATCATTTCTAGGAACTAGTCAGTTACTAACAAATCTGAAAAAGGTACTTTCATAATCGTTTTTGGGGGTGTTAGTTACATATATATCTACATTTGGATAAGAATTTATGTTTCTTCAGCATCCTGGCCAGGAGATTTTGATTTTTTTGGTGGTCGATATGGATGGTGTAACCTCTGAGAGATCTCCCAGCTCTCAAGTTTTTTTTTTCTTCCTTTCTTTGTACTCTGCATATTGCTCAAATAAAAATAGGGAAACAAAATGAAATATTAGAGACTGTTTTATTGGCGAGGCATGCTACTTTCCAGCTGTGGAAGTTAATTGAGGATGGTGTTTTCATTTACAGTTCTAGTATGGCCATGCATTAGCAAGCAAGTGATGTGTTTTTTCTAATTTACTTGTAAAAGTGACAAAATACCTGTTTCTTTGTTTGGGTTGCAGGAATTAAAGGAAGAATGGAATGATATGAACAAAAAAAAAATTATAGTTGTTTATTGAAAATAGAATGAACCACTATCATTTTTAACTATTAGATAATTTTCTTTTTGGGTGGTAGAATGACTATTGAGTTGTTACATTCATTATTTTTGTACTTCCTATCTTGATTTCTAATTCTTTGATTTAAACACAACATTAGAGATACCTATGCCTTAAGATATTGATTTTTCACCATGGTTTTTTCCACATAAATGTGGAATCTATTTACATGCTTGTGAGAAGTACACACATAATTATCATATTTAATGTGAGAATACAAGTTTCTTATGTTATTTGATAAAATGGACCAATGACAATATATGTCGATTTAGTAGAGGGGAACACTATTTACACTTATGGTCCCTTCTCATATAAAAGTGAGAACTATTTTCTTCTCGTATGACTATATGAAAATATTAAAAATACATATAGAAATATCAAAAAAATTTTAGATATACAGTCCATTTCAAAAGCTTATCCCTTTATTTTATATACCATACTCATCCCCTTAGCGACAGGACCTGGGCGACTGTTCGGTCTGTCGCTATATTAGAGAACCGTCTTAATTTTTAGCGATGAACAACATATAGCGACGGATTGAACCTATAATCAAATTGTCACCGATCCGTCGTTAAGGGAAGGTATATAAAATTAAGGGATAAGCATATACAGTCCGGATCTTAAGCTCACCCCTTATCTAGCTCACTTTGCTCACTCCCTTTTAGCGACGATTCGGTCCGTCACTATATAAAGAACCGTCATCTTAGCTTTTAGCGACGGACAATATATAGCGACGGACAATATATAACGACAGACCAATATAGCGACGGACCGAATCGTCGTCCGGTCCGTCGCTAAAGGGGGTGAACAAGGTCAGCTAGATAAAGGGTGAGCTTAAGATCCAGACCATATATATATATATATATATATATATATATATATGAAATGGATCAGGTCCGGACCTCCCGGACGGGAGAAAATCCGGACCAATTTTTTTTTTTTTTTGTAGAACAACTAAAAAAAAAAAAAAAATTTATGGAACTGAAATTTTTCAATAATACAGTGTTTTAGGTGTGTTTTTAATACTTACACCAACCAATGTATGTACAGTCTGTCCAGACTGTACATACATGTTTTGTTATAGGCATCCAAATCACGCCCAAAATACTGTATAATATAAAAATTCTAATTCCATAATTTTTTTTTATTTTTTAGTTGTTTCAAAAAAAAAAGAAAAAAAAAAAAAAAAAAAAGGTCCGAATTTTGTTAAAATCCGGGAGTCCGGACCTGATCCGGACTCATATATATATATATATATATATATATATATATATATATATATATATATATATAGCAAGGATCAAGTGCATACCCCTTATCTTACTCACATGCTCCCCTTTTAGCGACGGACCCGATGACGGTTTTGGTCATACAACCGTCGTCTATATTTTAGCGACGGACAACATATAGCGTCGCTAAAAGTATAGACGACGGTTGTATGACCAAACTGTCGTCGGGTCCGTCGCTAAAGGGGGGTGAGTACGGGTGAGTAAGGTAAGGTGAGTACGAGTGAGTCCGGCTCTAAAGCGAACCTTAAAGAGCGGACCAAAGATGAACCGTCGTCTTTGGTGTCTATGGCGACGGTTCGATCTTTGGTTCGCTTTTTAAAATTCGTTTTAGAGCCTCTCCGTATGTATATATATATATATATATAGAGAGAGAGAGACAGAGAGATAGATAGATAGATAGATACACTATTTATATCACAAAAATATTCTCTCTTTTTTGTCATTTTTTTAAAATTCTATATAAAGAGTCCTTTTTTTATATAATAATATATAATAAAATCATATTCCTAAATTTATCATCATAATTTTATTAAGAGAAACAGAGGAGAGCGACTATGAGGGAAGAGATGAAATTATGAAGAGAGGGGATTGATTATAGTTATACCAAGCTGCGACGAATCTATTACAAAAGCTATTCAGAGGGAAGAGGAAATATGCCATGCGCGACCACATCCTGTCTATCAACTCTCCAACCTTCACCCATTAAATCCCCAAATTCTGTGACCAAACTCTCAATTTCTCAATCCACAACTCAACGAAGTCCAAAAGATGATTATTTTAATGGTGGCGGAGATGATGATAGCTCAGTGGTGGCACTTCCTTTGCCTTATCATGTGAAATCCATCACAAGTCCGTCAAACCCATTTGTGAAGCACTGCCTCAAGCTTCGCCACAGCTCCTCTTATCGCCATTCTCATGCTTCTGTTCTTGTTGTTGGCACTACTCCTATAAGGTCCCCTTTTCAACCCCAATTCTTACCTTTAGTTTACTTCAATTTCCTTTTTTTTTCTGGGTTTCTTTAGCCACCCCCTTTTGTGTATTATGTTCTATTGCCTTGCTAGAATTTGTCTCAATGTGCTTTCTTGATTCTTGGACCTTTATTACTCCTTATTAGACTGAACAATGAATATTGCAAGTACTTTACTTTTGGTAGCAATTTGAAAGTAGGGTTCTTTTTTCATTTTTGACTATTTTATTGTTACAATTGAAATAAGAAAGGGGCATTTTGATTTGATGATTTTGGTTTGTGGCATAACCGCATAATATACAGAATTTAGAATCACGTGACAGATGACAGACCAACATGTTCCAAGGATCTTTGGGTTCTTTATGTAAACTAAATTTTGTTCGCAGGGAGATATATAGGTTTCAAAAAGCAATGCAAGAGCGATCTACTACTGCCGTAGATTGTTTACTTTTACTTGATAAAGCTGAGATTCCTCTGGAGTTAGATGACCATTCTATTCGTGTTGTTCGTGCAAGTTCAATGGTAATGAAGAAACTATCTGGAGTGCAATCAACTGAATCTATTGAAGCAGTTGCTTTAATGAGAATTCCTTCGACCTTCCACTCTGTAGACGACGATCAAAAAGAAGAAGATTTTCACAGCTGGTTTCCATACCCACATCGAGTTCTAGTTCTTGACGGGATTCAGGTAATTCCCGTACTTGTACCTGTTGCTCTTATTGTCAAAGTTGTATGTTATTACCCCATGGACCTCTTCCTTTGAAACCCGCCAAGCATGAGAATTCTTTGTCTGTTATATAATCCTCACTTTTGGGCAATATTCAAGTTCATAATTATTTTGTCCACTGTAGGACCCTGGTAATCTTGGCACGTTACTTAGATCAGCCATGGCGTTTAGTTGGGTAAGAAACACATTTCTGACTATAAAGCTTTCTACATGTTTCATTATCATTGTCCTCGTCATCATCTTGTCCTCTTCTTTTCCAACATTTTGGTGTAATTAATTCTGTTTTCCATGAATGCTTTTCATGCTTAAATACATTGTATTATGACACACTTGTATGATTTGTCAATACCCATGTATCACAAGCCTCAGGGTGGAAATCATCTTAATACTATTGGGAGATCATCTTAATAAAAAGTGTCATGTTTGTTGAATTTTTTTAGTTTTTCAAGCAACGGATTAATTTTTCTTTATCCATCTGAAGAATGCATTGGATCCGACCTGTCTAATATTAGTACATTCATTTGCCAAAATTTTCCCCCCTCCACAAAAGGGTCCTCTTTTCATTGATATTAGTATAAAATGACGCAGCGTTTTTGCCATCAAAATTGCATCTTCATGACACCACTACTAATCTAACAACTTATTATTTTTAACGATAAACATGGAACAAATATAAAATCTTAATATTTGCAAAGTTTGTAAATAGGAGTATTACGTTAGTCACTTCTAAACAATTGGGCTGTGTTCTTTCTACCCAAAAATAACTTGCTGTCTTTCATCTGATCTCTCATCTGTTAAATTATCTGAACAGAGATTTTTGTAACACATAGGTAATACTTGTGCAAATTCATCCCAACCCCCTCATCCTCCTACACCCTTGCCTACATGCAGTGATGCATCTGTCTTTCTCACATGCACAGTTCTAATAAACTTGTATTTGTGCCCATGCCCACCAGGGTGGTGTCTTTCTGCTTCCTGGCTGTTGCGATCCATTCAACGACAAAGCACTTCGAGCTAGCCGAGGAGCCTCTTTTCAGCTTCCTATAGTTTCCGGAAGTTGGATTCATCTAGAAGCTCTCATAAATGAATTTCAAACGAAGATTCTGGCTGGCCATCCACAGGGTACTGAAGAATTGAAGCCGGTGACTTTGCTTTCTCAAGGGCTTGCAGATTCTCTGGCAGATACAAAATTGTGCTTGGTTTTGGGTAGCGAAGGCACTGGCCTTTCGGAAAGAAGCAAGCAAGTAAGTGAGCTTGTTAACATTCCAATGGCTGGAGAATTCGAGTCTCTTAATGTTTCAGTCTCTGGTGGGATCTTCTTGTATATGCTACAGCCTGCAAACCATAGATTTGCTTGATTCTTAGTTTGTAGGTTTAGTCAATGGCGAAGCTAGGATTTTTATTCAGTGGGGGTCAAAATTTTATGATGCTATAAATAATTTGGCGAGGGTTCAGGGGCGGCTGCCCCGAGTCAATTTTGTATTTTTTGGCGAGTTGCATATGTAAGACATGTATTTTGTTACAATATTGTTAATATAACAAATAATAACATTATATATGTAAGACATGGCATTTTGGACCGAACCGTCGTCCAGTCCGTCGCTAAAGGAGGGTATGCTAATGAGGGTATACAAGGTGTGTTAAATAAGGGGTAAGCTTAATATCCGGACCGTATATATATATATATATCCTTTATTGATCACTACTACGGCTTTCTAATCACAAATTTGTTAATAAATATTTAAATTTTCTATGTTATAAAAATAATATAAATTAGATTATTATTTATTTTAAAAATATTAGAGGAAGATGCATACCTCAAAGAGTAAAAGTAATATAGAATTGAGAAAGTTATAAAAAATTCAATTTGATCTCGTATATTAAAAAATGTATAAAATTTCAGTGAGATCAATTTATTCATTACACTTAAATTTCTTCTAAATTTATAAAATAATATAAAATAATTTTTTTCTTCCAGTGGGGTCAATTGACCCCACACCTTGGTTGTGGCTTCGCCTTTGCACAACATCTATACCATTGAAAATAAGAATAAAAATAAGAAATGATTAAAAATTGAAAATCGATATCCACTACTACTAGAAGAAACATATACCATTCGCTATTAATAGTAGTGTAGATCAATCGGAATAAGGATTTGATTTTATTAATTACGGTTTAAAATTTATTAATTAATATTTAAAATTTATAAACTAGAATTTAGAATTTATTAACTCCATTTTTTTAACCAGGTTTAGGGTTAATTAAAATTTGAGCAAGCAATAAAGACAACTTGACTTCCTGTGGTGGCTTGTTCATATTTGATTGAACTACGGGGACAGGACAATAATCAATATATACACACATAAGACCGCCACCCGACAATGAATGACCAAATAATTCAAGAATGAAGGCGGCATATGAGTACCGAAGTATATGTTACTCTCACCATTTTATAAATAGTCATTTAATAAAATTAATTTGTAAAATTCAAAAAAATTTAAATCTGATGCAAGTCATTTAAATTTGGTAAAACATAATCAAATAGTACTCACTAAATTATTTACAGTAATTATAATTGTAATAACTAAAATCAAATAAAATTATATCAATTTAAAATTTAAAATTCTATAAATTAATTTCAAAAAATTACATATTACTTTTTTTTTTGTGGATCTGAGAAGTATTATTCACTAACATGATATTGGCTTCGATAAAATATGTAGCTCTATATATTTAATAATTTTTTTTTGACATTTCTTCAAATGGAAATGATATTTAGTGAGTCAGCACTATTTTGTCAATAGTAGATGAAGAAGGATTCGGATATAAATTTCTATATAAGAATCCCTTCCATATTGTGACACAAATATTACGTTTTGAATATCGTTATGTCAATAAATGTAATATTTTTGTTATTAAATATTTATTGAGAAATATTTTGGAAAAAATATAATGATGGGCATTCTTATCCAACTTTCTCTACCGTTTTAGTCAAATCAACTTATTTATTTTTAAAAAATATATACATACTTTGGAGGTTTGATGGCATATTGGCATTGTTGTGCTAAATAGATCCTTTCTGAATAAAAATAAAATAAAAATCAGAAATAGAAACTGGCAATATCCAATATTCTAATGACGATATATATATATAGCTTAAAAGGGAATAAAAACATCAACTTCCCAGACGCAAAATATCATATCAGAATGTTGATTTCATCCTGTCCGTCCAGAAGGAATCCACCATTGGATAAGATAGAATAGTAAAAATTCTTTTTTTATTTTTTCATGTTATATACGTTGTAATTAAATATGGACATAACACTACTCTAAAAATACTCGATTACAGTAGTGCATCACTCCATATCTCAAGCATTTATGTCATTCACCACCACCAATCTTGAATTGTCCACCATAGAATTGGTAACAAATAATTAAATAGATTGGGTGAAACAAAATATTTCAAATGTTCACATGAATGAATATTTAAATGACAAGAGGAAGACTAAATACATAATTATATATAATCATGTTCTCATCAGAAAATCCAAATATATATATATATATATATATATATATATATATATTGTCACATGAGCCACTTCTCCCTCTTGTACTAGAAATTTTTGGCTCCCATTGCCTCTCTAAACAATTTACAGGCTCGGGCCCTTCTTTCTGCTCCAAAGTAATTTGATCAGCTATGGCAATTCCAGGATCTGCCATTAGATTAAACCCAACTATTTCTCCATGTCTAACACCTTCAAAAATCAGCCATGGTTCAAGAAAACAGGTCAGTCGGTTCATACTTAAAGACAGTTTTTAGATAATTCATTGGGTTGGTTGTTTAATAATTGTGCCTGTGACATTTTCTGATGTATTTTACTCGTAAATTTGTTATCAACTTACTGGGGAAAAAATATGGTGGTTTATGGTGCATTTCAGTTCTACTTAAAAGCTTCTGCTAATAGTCCTGATCATGGTGAGGAAGGAAAGATGATAAGGAAAGAGAAAGACGGTTGGAAGATCGATTTCTCAGGCGAAAAGCCGCCTACACCATTACTAGATACAATCAATTATCCAGCCCATATGAAGAATCTTTCCACACAGGTGTGTTGGAACATGATTTAGAATCACAATTATATTCACATGCATGTATGCTCATACTCTATTCGATCAACATATGTTTTTTTAGGACCTTGAACAATTAGCGGCAGAGCTAAGAGCAGATATTGTACACACAGTAGCAAAGGTAGGCGGGCATCTAAGTTCAAGCCTAGGAGTAGTGGAATTGACTGTGGCTCTACACCATGTTTTCAACACCCCAGAAGACAGAATTATTTGGGATGTCGGCCATCAGGTAATTATTTGTCTAGTTCATTTTGATAAGAGTCGTACTAAATTTAATGTTTCAGAAATAAGTTCTGAACAAAATAATAATATTGCAGGCATACCCACATAAAATTTTGACAGGAAGGAGGTCTAGGATGCACACTATTAGGCAAACTTCAGGGCTAGCAGGATTTCCTAAAAGGGACGAGAGTGTTTATGATGCTTTCGGTACTGGACATAGTTCTACAAGCATCTCTGCTGGTCTTGGTATAGTTTTTCGCGCTCTCGGCATCTTCTTTTTTATAGTCTTCTTGTTGGACAAAAGAGAAGGATCCTAAAATTATTTTATGGATTAAATAACTTGAATAGGTATGGCAGCCGGCAGAGATCTTTTAGGGAAGAAAAATAATGTTATTTCAGTCATTGGAGATGGAGCCATGACAGCAGGACAAGCGTACGAGGCCATGAACAATGCAGGGTTTCTTGATTCTAATATGATAGTTATCCTGAATGACAATAAGCAAGTATCCTTACCCACAGCTACTCTTGACGGACCGGTAACTCCCGTTGGAGCCCTCAGTGGCGCATTAAGCAAGCTCCAAGCAAGCCCCAAGTTCAGGAAAATCCGGGAAGCTGCAAAAGTAATCCTCCAAATTGCCATCTACCATTTACATTTCTCAAGCATTATATTCTAAAAGTCGAGGCCTAATTGCAGTTTTGTATGTTTAGAGCATAACAAAGCAAATTGGTCCCCAAGCTCATGGAGTTGCAGCAAAAGTGGATGAATATGCCAGGGGTATGCTTTGTGCTACTGGTTCTACTCTCTTTGAGGAGCTTGGACTGTATTACATTGGTCCAGTGGATGGCCACAATGTAGAAGATCTAGTTACCATTTTCGAGCATGTGAAATCAATGCCTGCACCAGGGCCAGTTCTGATTCATATTGTAACAGAAAAGGGAAAGGGATATTCTCCGGCTGAGGCTGCAGCTGATAAGATGCATGGTAAGGCAGATAAAATCAAACCATGCTCCACTTTACTATAATCCTGTTGAGTTTTAACAAATTGATAGTAATTATAACCTCTCGATTTCTCGTTCCAGGGGTTGTAAAGTTTGATCCAGAAACAGGAAAACAATCTAAGACCAAATGTTCTACACTATCATATACTCGGTATTTTGCTGAAGCACTGATAAAAGAAGCTGAAGTAGATGATAGGATTGTAGCCATTCATGCAGCAATGGGAGGTGGAACTGGGCTTAATTATTTCCAGAAGAAGTTTCCAGAACATTGTTTCGATGTTGGTATTGCCGAGCAACATGCTGTTACATTTGCAGCAGGTTTAGCCACAGAGGGTCTCAAGCCATTCTGTGCAATTTATTCGTCGTTCCTACAACGAGGCTATGATCAAGTGAGTCATCATACAGATAATTGCCTCAATTATGAGCTGTAAATTATTTAGTTCAAATTTCTGTTACTAATTCATTACAATGGATATGAAAGGTGGTCCATGATGTGGATCTTCAAAAATTGCCTGTTCGATTTGCAATGGATCGGGCAGGTTTAACTGGAGCTGATGGTCCAACCCATTGTGGAGCATTTGACATCGCGTATATGGCTTGCTTGCCAAACATGGTTGTAATGGCTCCATCCGATGAAGCAGAGCTGATGCATATAGTTGCAACAGCAGCGGCTATAGACGACAGACCGAGCTGCTTCAGGTTTCCTAGGGGTAATGGAGTTGGAGCAGTTCTTCCTCCTAATAACAAAGGAACACCAATTGAGGTCAGTATTAGAATTAACCATCTAAAATACTAACTCCCCTGTTTCACAAAAAAGGTCCTCTTTTGTTGATAGAGGTAGTATGAAAATGAAGTACATTTTTGTTTGATTATTTGCAGCTTGGAAAGGGAAGAATAATAATGGAAGGCAATAGAGTTGCAATTTTGGGATATGGTTCAATAGTTGAACGATGTAAAGAAGCTGCAGAATTTCTCAAACTCCAAAATATATTTATAACAGTGGCTGATGCTAGGTTCTGCAAGCCATTAGATGGCCAACTAATTAGGAGATTGGCCAATGAGCATGAAATATTAGTTACAGCAGAAGAAGGTTCAATAGGAGGTTTTGGATCTCATGTAACTCATTTTCTAAGCTTAAATGGTATTCTTGATGGACCCCTTAAGGTAACAACTTGGTTTCTTTTCCAAGGCAATCACTTAATTTCTTTTTTAAATAATTATCACTGGATTAATTCTGATATATATATATATTTGGAACTCTGTAGTTGAGATCAATGGTACTTCCTGATAGATATATTGACCATGGATCACCTCAAGATCAGATTGAAGAAGCAGGTCTCACTTCCAGACATATCTGCGCAACTATCTTATCCTTACTGGGAAAGCCAAAAGAGGATCTTATTACGTTGTTGTTTCGTTAGTTTATCATCGTAATAGTACAGAACATAGCTACCGGTTGTATTTCATCCTAGGTAGCATATCAAATCGATTTGCGTGTTCTTGGTAACCATGGTCAAGAAGACCTTAAAATCCTCTCCCCCCCCCCTCCCTCCCTCCCTCCCTCCCTCCCCTTTTCAACATATCTGTTTAAGCTTACCGGAAATGAATTGTCAAGCAAAATGTGGTGTGAAAATATTTCTTTAAATATACGTGTCCAGTTTTTTATTTTTCAGTTAAAATCGATCAGAACATGGAAGGAAGAGACATAATTCAACTTAAATAACAAATAATTGTGGATCATGCACCTTGTAAACCGGAGGCCCGCTGTTGAAATCTGAGAATAATCCATCCCCTTCAACTCGATCATTGACAACAACATCGACAACAACTGGTGGACGTGCAGATTAATTAAGCATCACTCATTAAGCAATTTTCACTTGATATAGGTGTTGACTGATTAATCAATCATCAAAAAACAAATCAGTAAACCATCAGCATTCTTCCGTCGGACTGCTTAACTGCTCCCGAATTGGCTTGAAAGAGAAAAGGGCATCACCAACAGTCTTCACATGAACATTTATGTATATGTATATAATATATTAAGTTGGTACAAAAAAACCCTTTTGCGTTGGAAGATAATTACATATTCATATTGGTTGAAACCTAGGGACAAGTTCTGCCATTCTTGGTGGCATTCCCAACAGCTTTAGAGACACAAAATGACATTTCCTTGTTAGCAAATAAGTATACTCAAGTATAAACAAGATTTCCCTCTCTAATTGTGAAAGGAGCGAACGAGTATAAGAAAAGTGATTTATAGTTCTGGTAAGATGAAAGCTTGAAGAAGGCTCTGCGCAATCTGGATTCTATCAAGTGTTCCAGATATGATTACCTTCCCGAAACTTTTGTCAGGACAAGGATCTTCAACTGTGATTGATGCACCTGAGATCTGACATGATGACAAATAATTGATGAAGTTAATTACGTGTATAGACCTTCTTAGATAGCACAGTGACATCTAAATGCATCCAACTTATGTTTTTACCGTCTTACGTCGTGAGACTGAGTAGGTGTAACCAGTGTTAAGATTATATCACAGGCAGATCCAAGTTAGAGGTACGGGGAACACTATTTCCACATGTATATTATTTGATATTTCTGCAATGTCACCTCTCACATGAGAGTGGAGTGGGCTCCACTCTCATGCGAGAAGAATATATGTGGAAATATGAAGTATAAGAAGTGGCGTCACTTAGGCTTGTCCTCAATCCTGCTCGTGAATATTCTGCGATACTAATCCTTTTTTTTTATGTAGGATTGAATTGTATAACATCTTTTATCATTTTATTTCAAGTCTGAATTCCTCCTTTAAGGTTCCACCTTTCAAAATAAATTACTAATTTAGGCTGAAAGGTTGGTCAACATGACGCTTAAATCTACCATATTCATCAACCTTTTTTCACCTGTATTCAATTGATACAACTTGAAATGTATGATTTACTGAATAAAATCAAATGATTTTGATGATCTGCCAAGTAACAACTACCTAGGATCAACTACATGTATCCTATTTCACCATTCCACTATCGCTAGGCCCAAACCTTCTGATAATGACAAGCTATGCCTGCCTTAGCTATCTAAATCTATACTAGTTTGAACATTCCCTTATCCCTAAAATCATTGTATCAACCTTCTTCACAGATGGAAGTTCTCATGTTTGATGTTAGTGGCCTTACCATCTTAATCGGTTTTCTCTCGATTCATCTTCTCTTTGTGCTTACATGCCTACATTTACTTAAGCTTCCTCACAACTTATCTTATGCTACTTCTACAGTTTAATGAACAGGTCATTTATAGATTTACACTTTAAAAATAAAGTAATTTCTCAGGTTTACAAGTTAAACCTATAAACAACTACTGGGAAGGGTAGCAATTTTGGCGTTCCACTTTTTGTTATTGACACTTGACCTTTCGTTATTTGGACTCCTCTCACCTTTTTATTTTTATAAAATGTTTGCCATTCTGTATTATAAATGGATATAATACATGCCATACCAAATGTAAATTTTCTTTTGATAGTATGGCAATCTAGATTTTTATTGCCTCTATTCTTAAAGAAACAGTATAATGCATATAAGCATACTATACACATTCACTTAAAGAATATTTAACTACCTTTCATCATTTTTTTTCTTCTTTTTCTGTCTTTAGTTATTACTTTCCTTTCTCTTTATCTCTTCTTTTATTTTTCTTAATTCTCTTAAAAGACATAATTCTTCATTTGGGTTATTTAAGAATAAAAGGAGTACTTCAATTATATTAATTTTATTACTAATCGAGTATTTTGGTTATGGAATTAGAAACGTAATTTTGCCTAATTAATAAAGTAAAAGCATGTTAATAATAAAAAGTGGAATGCCGATGTACTTCCCAAGGAAAAAATCCACACATATAATGAACAAAACAGAAGTCAAGTTTTTTTTTTTTAAAAAAAAGAAGCCAATCTGAAGGCATGCTAAAAATACAAGTCAATGAACCTAGCACAATCTTGAAAAATCTTGCATTGCAACTCGATCACAAACCATAAACTCTACCCACTTCCACTATAAAACATATGCAAAAAACTGTGGGCACAGTACAAATAATGATGATTTATGTGTTCTGACATTTGTGACTTCTGGTCCTAGTTTTTCTTTTTCTCTTCCTTATAATCTCCTATTCAGTTCTGCTGCAGTGAGTGGACAATTTGATAGAGTTTTACCTGTTCCATACGAACCAAATTGCTACCATCGGTACCATAGACACAGTCAAAAACTTGTTCAGGGATCTCAAACTCCTCTTTGCTATTTGTTAAGACAGCAGGTTCCACACTGCAAAACTCAGGGTCAAAAACATACATATATGCCAAGTATAGATAGCTCTATTGGAATATGTTTAAACTCCACCACCTTTCCAGGTGATTGATAACATGCTGTTTAAGTAATAGAGATGTCAAGCCACAGGACAGAAAGACAAACCGTGAACACCAATATTAGATAGCAAAAAAATATTTTATTTTATCTAACAAGAGGATGAGAGCATCCAATTGTAGTGTGATTGTTTGTAATTGATTTAAATTAAATAGTAAACAATCACTCAAGTTGGTTATCAAGTAAAGGGGTAAATCTAATATCTAAAGAAGGTGAATAGAAAAACAGAAAGTGAGAAAAACGTGGGAGCATGGGGAGGTAGGGGAAAAGTGCCATTTATTTGACCTTGAATGCTCTGGTTTAGAATCCCGGCCCCAGAGGCCAGAACCATCATTTGCAAAACAGAGTCAAGTAAGTGTCAAGTAAACCAAAGCTGACTCATAAAGACAGTGAGGAGATTAGGAGAATCAATTGCTAAATAATGTGCAGAAGCCCACAAACAATTAAAGCTTAAAAAGGTAAAAAATTCTCAGCACATGTTCATCATAATACAGAACATTTATTAGAGTCAACTTTCCAATAGAGTTGGCTCAGTTGCTTGCATCGTATACATTCATAACCATACGTTGGCTCTGTTAGCATTTAGCCCATTCAGTGGATATCTGGGTGTCGATTGGATCCAAATAAAAATGAATCAGCCAGATCTTCTTGGGTTATTTTATTCTTTTCCTTTTCCTTTTTTAAAACGTTTGATCTGCTTTGATTTATAAAATAACACAAGCTATGCAATGACTCTTGGTTGACTGTTATGATAACCAAGAACCAAAATGAACCTAAACCAATATGGACTCGATAAGCTATTACTCACGTATATGTCATGTAAAATTATTTGTTAATCTGAAAAAAGGTAACAGACTTTAGATAGAAGTACTTCTAATTTAGAAAGAAAAAGCCCTGACTTAGTTATTTGAATTGCTCTTGGAGTTTAATTTCTAGTTCAATTACTGTTGACTTGAAAATGTAGTTTAATTAACTTTGAATTTCAAAGATACTGGGATTTCAATTGTATCTGGAACTACTTTGTTTTTTTGTTTTTTTCTGAAAGACTTGGCAGGATTGAACAAAATAAGGAAAAAATGGGTCCAACCTGATTCAACCCAAGAAAAAATGGAATCAAGAACGAATGGGTTGGTCTGGTTCTAGCATTTGTTTAGTTCAGCCAGAGAATCCAAGCCAGCCTACTTCGGTCCACAATTTACCAATGGACCTGAACTACATCATCCTGACTCGATATGTGGCCATGGATAATTTATCAACCCTTTCAGAAACATGACTGCCTAACTTGATATTGGTGCTGAACTTTTAATAAACCCTAGTTAGAATTAACATGCAGAACCTCTGCTTACTGTTCCATTCAAATATATATCAGGGGAGGAAGAGGGAGGGAGAGAGACAAGCATGGAGACGGAATTTTAGTGACTAAATACTGACCTCCCCTGCTCAAGGCCACCCTCAGAAGTTGCTATGTCTCCAGCAGTATCTGCAACTGATGTCATATCCTCCCCGTTCACAGGCTGCAGTCACAAAAATGGTAAACACTGAATTCTGAGTTTGTCGACATATTTTAAAACAGAAAAAGAAAATGAAACTTGGAGAGCAAAATGGAGTAGCATGGCTGCAACTTGGCTAATGAGGACCATTTACCTTGCACAAAAGCCGGAGTTGTTCCATTTCCTGTATTAGCACCATCTCATGATCAATAAAAGAAATTTCGGATAAGTGGCCAGATCCAGGAAAGGCGGCCTTCTCTCTTTCATAGGGACTGATATTTGGGTTAGCAGAGGAAGGATTGTGCATGGGTTCAGCTCCAACAGAGAAGATATCAGAATACAGATTATCCCTAAGTCTACCAGTAACTTGGAATAGAGCACTCTTTACATTCTCATACAGGCCAATAATCTGTTAAAGGGGAGACTTTGTCTATTTGGTCAGAAGATGTCACTAAATGATTTCAATGTCAACATTACAAAAAAAACAAGTTCTTCATATGGGTAAAGCAACCTTTACAGACACATGGTCAGCCCCCTCCCCTCCCCCCCCCCCCCCCCAATGTATAAAAGATGCATTACTAATATCTTGTCAGCTTTGTGTGATTAACACCATAACATGCATCTAATACAAACCCAAATATTAATGTTAGCAGGGGTTTAGACTTAGCATAACATTTTTCATAGAAATTCATTGGTAGATCAGGTGAGTATGCTAGGGGTACCAAATCTAGGGTACCAAGTCAATTTTTTAATACACATTTATTGCATGATTATTAGTGATGTAATTAACCTATGCAATAATGACACATCATTTGTGACCCCGTGTTTGCTATCAAAATTGGGACCCTAGCAGTATTCATATAAGATTCATTGCCTTTGAAATTATGTTATACAAGAAATCTGTAAAAAGAGCCAACTTAAATTATTAGGAAAGGAAGGTGAAAGCCCAAATTAATCTACATATCATTGTTAACACAACAATAACATGCATTGAATACAAACCAAAATATTGATTTTAGCAAAAGTTTTAGAGGTTGAACATAATTTTTTCATAGTAATTTATTACTTTTGAAGATGAGCAATGTTAGGTATACCAAATTTACGGTCCCAAATAATGATGTTAGCAAGGCTTCAGAGATTTAACATATAAAATTTTTCAGAGCAATTCATTGTTATATATGATGAGCAATGCTAAAGCCTAGGCGCCAAAATTTTCTACCAAATTTACAGCCCCAATGAGTTTTTTATTTATTACATGACCAATCACTAGTAATACAGTCAACCAACGCAATAATGACATATCATTTCGGACCCCAAATTTGCTATCAAAGATTCATTACCATTAAAAATTTGTAATGAAAGAAATCATTTAAAAGCACCATCTATGCTTCAGTTTCTTAAATTTTGTAGCATACACATTTCAAATTTTTATGCGACTACATCATGGATCATGATCACCCAACTTTTAATAGGATTGGTACACTAAACAAGAGAAATGAGAGAGTGCTTCAAATTATTCTTGTGGGAGAATCCTTATAGGAATCATGAGAGCAGTTGAAGGAATTTAGCAGTGCTAGAGAAGCAAGGCATGGCATTGCATTGCATGGGGAGAGGGGGTGCTACTCTGCAATGTCAACATCAAAGAGAAACATATAAACAACTTTTTAACACACTGACTGTAGCTGGTCAATATACTTATCCGAGTCATCATTAGCTGAATAAAGAATTAGTTAACTGGCACACCTGTAACATCATTATCATCTTTCTCGGTAGAACAAGTTCCGATGAGGGT
The DNA here is from genome assembly GCA_020205505.1 of Panax japonicus. Classification (NCBI taxonomy): domain Eukaryota; kingdom Viridiplantae; phylum Streptophyta; class Magnoliopsida; order Apiales; family Araliaceae; genus Panax; species Panax japonicus. The sequence continues at coordinate 54,969,996 of CM035098.1, read as the reverse complement.
CCCACCCAATAGCTGCATTTCAACTCCAGTTACAGTACATATATCTGAAGAAATCTTCCCTTCCGAATCTACGAGGCAGCATACTTCGTTTGAGGCAACAAGAAGTCGTGCAGTTATAGCTTTCCCCTTATCCAAGCCTGACACAAGTCCCCTTTCATCGCTGACCTCTATGGATCTAGCAAAAACGCGTATGACAGCAATTTGTGCAGGTGAGAACAATGGGTCTGGGCACTGCAACAAAGGACAACCAATCAAGAAATAATATAGTATAGGTGGGTGTATCATGTAGATTGTGTAAGAAAACGGGGGAAAATAAAAATTGGTATCAATATCTTGCAAATAGGGCTAGAACTTCAATGGTAAAATGATAAACCTCCAGAGCAGATATAGTGACAATTCTCTCCCTGTGGGTGACTACAAAATCTGAAAATTTTATAGAAGCCCCGGTTTCTTCTTCTAAAGCTTTGACAAACTTTCCACCTCTTCCAATCACACCTCCGGCTGTATCAACTGAACATAGAAATCTAAACACAACTATTCGCCAAGAACTATCTTCTTGCGAGTGAAGGATTCTGTCATTTTCAGCTGATAGTGGACGAGCAACTGAAGAATGGTCAATGGAGTTGGGAAACACCTCATAAGAAGATATGCCCTTTGATGCTCCCTCTGTTTCTCTCTTAACTTGCAGACGCCATGCAACAGCAACCAATGATTTCTTGACAGCCACAGCTTCACCCATTATCTGCAATAATTCTAACATATTAATGACTTATTATTATCAGTGGAACTAAGAACAAATTTTTCCTTCCAAATAAGACTAATTTGCTCATCATCCACATCCAAGTACTGTTACGTATGCATTCTACAAAGTCAGATCAAGGAGATAACAATGACAAACAGATTTTTCTTTAAACTCAGTCTCTGATTCCATCCATAAGTGACTACTGACATCTTTCTGCATCTCTACAAATCTGGATTTAATTGCACATACTATCTACGAATCACATAACTCGTGCGCCACTCCATGCAGTGATAATGAGCACCCATTTTCATTACATTAAAATAAAGCATAATTAATCTTCATACTCAAACACTAATGATTCTCCTATATCCACCTTATCGCCCCAAATGTTATTTCAAGTTTCAACGCGGTATTTATGTAAGGTCAAAAACTGATCTACACTTTCAGTGAAAAGCTTAAGGCTATGTACACCTAATTTACACACAACACAATAGGCCCAAATACGTGGCTCATCATGTTTTTTTTCCAAGTTAATACTCCATCAAATCCACAAAAAGAGTCCATTTGACATTTGCAAAATTTTCAAACTTCAAGGATATATTTTTCTTCAATTTTTATCCCATAACATGATGAGTATTTAGTTTTAGTAGTGATAGCATGCTAGTGAAATTGTTATGTATACTTGGGATATTATGTTATTTTATATTATTCTCAATAAGAAAGAACTCTTTTTGTGAAACAAATTTGTGTGTAAATTGGAATTTTTTTTTGTAAAATGGAGGGAATAATATGATAATAGTTTTTCAATTAGTTAATCTAATCATGTCATGACCCTTTGTTTAACTCAATAAAACAACAAACATAACTTCATTCTTTTCCCTTTTAAAAAATTAGAAAAAACTGAGGAAAGAGGGCCAAATTGGCCACCACCTTTTTCCCCTGTCATACTTTATTTATAGTTTTAGCATTCAGAGTCCACCTTCCATTTCTTAACCCCATTAAAAGAGAAAACTAACCTGAATCAACTCATTACATCAGGAAATGCACAAAACTAACCTGAATCAACTCATCACCGGGAAATGCACAATCCGGAAGCTGATCCGGCGGCAGAATCCGAATTTTTGTGCCACAACTCTTTTCAAGCTTGGAAATCACGTTCCCTCTTTCCCCAATAACCCCACCAAGTTGACCAAATCCAGCAAGCAATCTACACCCAACGATTCCACTATCATTCCATTCCACCTCCAAAATCCTCTCAAAAACCCTAACCAGAGCCTCCTGCACCTGCGACACATTCCACTTTTCTCCATCAAAAAATATCCTCCTGTTGGCGCGCGTGTTCCCAGTCAGTGGCGAAGCCACATACAGTTGTATGGGGGCAATCGCCCCCACTAAAAAAAAAATGCTTTATAATATAAGGTAAATTTTAAAAATTTTAAGTATTATATATAAATTGCCCCCACTAAAATTTTATTAATTTTTTATTATACGGGGTCAAATTAAAAATTTATAACTTTGTCAATCAAATTTTAACCACATATGACTCGTATCCTCTCAATATATATATATATCTCCCTATAATATTTTAAACTAAATAATAATATATTATTTTTAAAAATAAATAATGAATTATTTACTTATGAACCGTTGTGATTAAAAAAATCTATTATGAGTCAATATAGTGTATATATATATATATATACTCGTAAGTATAAAGTATTAAAAAAAATTGGCTCGGGGGCGCTGCCCCCAAATCCCCGCCAAATTATTTGTAACTCAATAATAATTTCGCCCCCACTGGAAACAGTTTCTGGCTTCGCCACTGTTCCCAGTGACGTTAATCACACGTTCATGGCAGTTGGGGATAGTTTTCTCGAGCTAAATCTTCGCCCCCGTTGCCCACTCCAAGTGTTTGATGAAAGTTCCGGACCACCCGATGACTCCACCGGCGGTGTCCGTGTGACAGAGTAAGCGGATGGCCGTTTCAGGAGTAATAGTAAATTTTGAACTGCCGCGGCCATTGGTGGCACTGTGGCGGACCTGGCGGTGGTAACGGTAGTCTTCCATTTTCTTTTTCTCTCTCTAAAATTTTCTCACTTAATAATTTTTGGCAAAACTAATAAATTAACCGCCGTAATTAACACATTTTACTAATTATGCTATCAAACTTTTAAAATTTTAAATTATCTTAATAAACTAAATAAAATAGTCCGTCACAAAAATTAAATAAACGTTAAATTATTTCACTTTTTTTCTACGTGATAATACAAAAAAACATAACAAAATTAATAATTTAGTGATTGTAATTGGCACGAATTATTAATTACATAATTAAATTTTTAATTTTTTAAAATATTCCAATAAATTAATTAAAATTTATAATTGCACTACCCCGTTAAAAAAGTTAAACATACATTACTTTTTTATTCACATGGCTTTGAAAAATAAATATAAAAATAAAAAATATTATTTATGTGGCAAAAAAATGAAGAATAATGTAAACAATCTTGTAAGAGAAAATGGATGTCGCAGCACTGTCGTCGACCTCTACTGCAATATTGTGACGCCCTCAAAATAGGTATATATCACCCATTCTGAGTCGTCAAATATATGGTACAGAAATAATTAAAACTTTATTAATACAATTATCGTGTAAAATACGACAACATATAAACCGTGAGTTTAAATATAAATATTATATTTTAGACAATATTCACACTCAAATAAGTCATCTGTGAGACCCCGAATTTTATGAAATAAAAGTATTCAATTTTCTTATAATTATTATTTTATTTAGTAAATGGTTTAATTGATAAAAGGTTAAAGTTAAGGGTGATATATGAATTTTTTTGCAAAGTAAGCAAGTTGATATAAAATATTCGTTGTGTCGTGTAATATTCGTTTGGTCGGGAAATATTCTTTTTGTCAGGGAATATTCGTTCGACGACACAATCATTTGTGGACCCCACAACGGAAGTATGGTCGTAATTAGAAAACGACAGAAATATCTTTTTATAAAAAAACGGTGAAAGTTTTATCGTTAAACTATTGAACTATCCGGTGGTAAAAGTACAGTAATACGCGTGGTTTCATAGTAGCACATGGTATTGATTATTGATGCTTACGTAAGAAGCCACTCAGTTTACTTAATTATTGCTACACTAATTATTGCATAGTATCTCACGTTATTTGATTCAATTATTGTCACATTATCATCTGCATAATATTTTATATTATTAAATTAATAATTGAGACAACAAAGTTATTCATATTATTATTTGCAATATTGACAATGTCTAGAAAGTTCTGTCGAGTAGAGGTTTGGTCACCTAATTGCGCGCTAATAGGGAGAAATCCTTATTGGAAAGCCTCTTCTTCCCTGGGGACGATCTAATTGTTAAATATTGTGAATTATAATATTAATGATGAATAATTGTTGAAGTATTAAGAATGTGTTTATTGAAGATAAGTGAATTACAAAAGTTAGAGGAGAATAATGCAAACTTAAAAAACTTTAGGGGTAATAAAGTGTAATAACTTAAATCAATCTGGACCATTGGTGGTGATTTTAATAGTAAATTAATCTAGACTGTCGGTGGTGATTTTAATAGTAAATCAATCTGGATCGTCGGTGGTGGTTTTAAAAGTAAATCAATCTGGACCGTCGGTGGTGGTTTTAAAAGTAAATCAATTTGGACCGTCGGTTGTGGTTTTAATAGTAATCAATCTGGACCATCCGTTCTAATAGTAAATCAATCTAGGACCGTTCATGAATTAATTACTATTTAGTCTATTCTCCTATAAATAGAAGCTTAATTCTTCTTTCATTCTCACCAATTCACTGAGATTCACAAGAGAAGCTATAAAGAGAGAAACTATAGAGAACAATAAGAAGAGTATTCTGCTACTTCACTTTTGCAGTATCCAACTTTCTACTAAGGTAAGAGATATTATTTGTTGTATTCGTATGGGATGTTATTTTCGTTTGGTAAGGGGTATTATTTCTTTCGTATTCATAAGGAATACTATTTTTCGTATTCATCCTTTAGTATGTCGAAATAACCTATCTACGCGGATTACGTACCGTATGACAGGTGAAAATCTATTTGCAGTTTTCGTATGTTAATTCTTTTCATATTCTTAAATCTAAACTTACTATGGTAAGTATTGCTTCTATAATTCTTGAAATCAGTGGAATATCCGTGAGTTTTGCGCTTCATTCAGTATCATTTTATTGGAATATTGATATGAACTTTCTTATTAAATATCAATATTTTTACCCGAAGTACTATTCACGAGTTACTATTCAGCCGGTTACTATTCACTGTAATATTATTCACTTGGGTATTCGGGCACTTTTCATGTCGGAGTACTATACACGAGTTACTATTTACGGGTTAGTATTCACCCGATTACTATCCACTAAAATATTATTCATTCGGGTATTTGAGTCACTTTTCATGTTGGGTTACTATTCACGGAGTACTATTCCCGAAATACTATTCACAGGATACTATTCACGGGATACTAGTCACCGAAAAATTTATTTCTTTTTTGTCCAAATTATTTTTGATACATGGATATTATTCTCGAATTTTACTCTACAAAGCAGTATCATGTTAAAAATTTGGACATTATTGAATTCTGGATAAATTAAATTATAAATCTTTAAAAATTTATCTTTTGCTTTCTTTTAATTGAATTCTTATATCATTGTCATCATCCTCGTGCTTATATTGTGATGAAAGTCATCTTCGGCTTATGTGCATAGATGGATTGTTGATTGTTATGATTATTGTGATGTCCCCAAAATAGATCCACACGACCCATTCTGAGCCGCCGGATATCATACTATAAAAATCAAATACAAACTTCATTTACACAACTGTTGAACTGTCGTGCAGAATACGATCACAGTTAAACTATGAGTTTTAATACAAATGTATGTAACTCTCATGGTGCCTTGACCACAACCTTATAATAGTACCTTACATAAAAGTATAGTCCATAATTGTTTTAGAAATTAAAATCTTTGGGAAGTGCTCAAGAAAACCTTCGTACATGGGAGGCCATGCGTCTAGGTTATGATAGATATCATATGTCCACAGAATTATCCTTGGTTGACCCAATAGTCCCCAAAGAAAAATAAGAAGATTGCTATCATCTTCTTTCAAATGGTGAGTCTTCTCTTGACATATAATTATCTCCGTTGTCTCCAAGTGAGAATTATATTTCAAATAAACTCCAAGATTATATATGTAGTGCTCGTAGATATACTCAACAAGTGGATGTGCACAACCATGTCTCATGATAACACGAGGTTGTATGTCATTAGACATTTTGTATGATAGTGGCAAAACACCCTTCCAAAGTTGGGTTCACCTCACCCTATTCGGTTCACCAAAATTAAATATCAAATGATGTATACAATACAATACACTTATCTAAAGTTCTCAATAAAATTATTTCTATATTATTTAAGGAGAACCTCAACAGCTATAGACCACCGTTCTATTCTCCTGTTACCCCCGCTCGACCCAGCTACACTCTTATTACCTGAAAAGAATTGGGAAGCAAAAAGGGTGAGCACAACTAGCCCAGTAAAGAATATTATGACTAAAGATAATTTACATCATCAATAACCTTCATCAGTAATAAATCAGAGATTTAGAACATATGATAGATGATAAAACTTTTCAACCATAGTTACAGCGGAACGAGCAATCCATTAGAAGAGTCAAATAGACCATCAAATCTATTATCTTCTATATATTAAAAGTCCACCAATAATGTTTTATCCAAGTAACATCAATCAACAATTCTTGTCCACAATCATATGAATAACTCATAATCATAATTGTGATTCTAAATTTTTCTTCGCACCCAAGACGAAGATAATTTTCATCACCTATCTTCACCTGAAACATCAAAAATTCATGGTTATACCAAATCACAATTCTTGCTCATAATCATACTAATAAATTCAACTTTGCACTATGACCAAAGATATTCGTTAACAATTCATCTTTGCACTACAGGCCAAAGACATACAACTGTATTATAGAAGAGTCAAGTAGAGCATGATATCTAATATCTTCTACAAATTAAAAATGTATTATCAATATGTTATCGCTGAGACCCAGCTTAATAAATAATCTACATCATTGAATCATTCCTGCACTACAGCCAAGGATATTAACTAGTATTACGACCACGAATTATCTATGCACTGCGAGCCAAGGATATTCGTGTTTTCAACAATGGTCATGATTATACCGAATAATCCCTGGTTATAATCATACCAACAACTGTCCATCAATGAACGTAAGCCAAAGATATACAATTGTAAAATCAATAATCAACAGTCCATCTTTGCACGTAAGCCAAAGATATACAACTATAAAACCAATAATCAACAGTCCATCTTTGCACGTAAGCCAAAGATATACAATTGTAAAATTAATAATCAACAGTCCATCTTTGCACGTAAGCCAAAGATATACAACTATAAAATAAATAATCAACGGTCCATCTTTGCACGTAAACCAAAGATATACAACTATAAAACCAATAATCAATAGTCCATCTTTGTATGTAAGCCCACGTAAGCCAAAGATGACTTTCATCACAATATAAACATGAGGATGATGACAATGATATAAGCATTAATCAAACAAAAATAAGGATAAATATTAAAGACTTTAAATTTATCCAAATATTATAAATCACTTAATAAACTCATAATCTAATATTATTAATATTATAACAATATTTTAATCACTTCTTAAACTTATAAATAATTTATTTTAATTGTTTACACTTTACCAAATAATACATTTAATCATTCAAAAATGTCATACTCATAAGATTTCATCACCAATGATCAAATCCCTCATCAAAAATTTGCATATACCCTATATAGGATTCCCAAGCCATAAAATACTATTTTCCAATTTTGTTACTTCACATAACATATTTAATTTATTTATTCATAACTAGTTTATTTTCATGAAAAATACCAAATCAGTCCCAAAAATATTTCTTTTCTGGGATTTAGCAGAATATAGTCCCATATTGAACATATATTTTTCTAGGAATTTTTAAAATTCATTTACTATTTTTCATATGGACAAAACTGCCGAATATTTAGACATTTATCATAAATTATACTTTTATCCAAAAATTTCAAAATTTACAGGGTATACTCCTGTTATATATATGTACTCCCAATAAAAATTTACCAATTTTGGTGTTAACCATAAGGAGTTATAAGGGTTTACTTTTAAAATAGTCTTTTCTCATAAAATCCATAACTCTTAATCAATACATCCAAAAATCGCCATCTTTGTACACAATATAGAAAACTCATCAAATTATCATTTTAATTTTTTCCAGAATTTTTGAGGATCAAAAAAATTACGAAAAGGCAAATGGATTTTCACCCGCCATGCGGTAATCCACGTAAACAGATTATTTCCACAATTTAATAAGGAATGAATACAAAGGATCATTCACCATGCATGCGGTAATCCACATAGACAGGTTATTCTAACAGAATAATAAAGAATGGAATAACAGAAGAATTCACCATGCATGCGATAGACCGCACAAACATGTTATTCCCAATAGAATAATAAAGAATGGAACCAGGTCATGCGTAATCCGCACAGACAGGATATTTCAACAAAATAATAAAGAATGGAACCAGGTCATGCCTAATCCGCACAGACAGGTAAGGCTGTAAAATGAGCAAACAGTTCGAGCTTGACTCGAAATATAAATGAGTTAAATATGAGCACATTTTAAAGTTCGATAAATTACTCGAACCTCCTCAAATTATAATTTTCTATTGATACTTGGATCATATTCGTTGAAAAAGTTCAAATTACTCGGGCTCGATTCGGAATCGTGTTCGACTCGGTAACTAAATGAGCCTCAATCAAACCTTATTTTATACTCGATAAATTATGCGAACCAAATCAACAGTCTATCTATGCATTGTAAGCCAAAGATGACTTTCATCACAATATAAGCATGAGGATGATGACAATGATATAAGCATTAATCAAACGAAATCAAGGATAAATATTAAAGACTTTTAAATTTATCTAGAGTTTAAAAATATCCAAATTGTCAATAATATACTGCTTTGTGGAGTACAATTCAAGAATAATATTTCTGTATCAAAAATAATTTGGACAGAAAAAATATATTTTTCGGGTGAATAGTACCCCCTGAATAGTACTTCTCGTGAATAGTACCCCGACATGAAAAGTACCCCAAATATCAGAGTGAATAATATTCGGGTGAATAGTAATTTGGGTGAATAGCAACTCGTGAATAGTAATCTGACACGAAAAGTGTCCCAAATACCCGAGTGAATAATACTAGAGTGAATAGTAATTTGGGAGAATAGTAACCCATGAATAGTAAATCGTGAATAGTACCCCGACACGAAAAGTGCCCCGAATAGCCGAGAATAATAGAATATACGAAACTGCAAATGGATTTTCACCCGCCATGCGGTAATCCACGTAGACAGATCATTTTCATAATTTAATAAGGAACGAATACAAAGTATCATTCACCATGCATGCGGTAATCCACATAGACAGGTTATTCCAACAGAATAATAAAGAATGGAATAATAGAAGAATTCACCATGCATGCGATAGACCGCACGGATAGGTTATTCCCAACATAATAATAAAGAATGGAACCAGGTCATACGTAATCCGCACAGACATGATATTCCAATAGAACAATAAAGAATGGAACCAGGTCATGTGTAATCCGCACAGACAGGATATTCCAACATAATAATAAAGAATGGAATAACAACAGAATTCACTAAGCATGCGATAGATCGTACAAACAGGTTTTCCAACAAAATAATAAAGAATGGAACCAAGTCATGTGTAATCCGCACAGACAGGATATTCCAACAGAATAATAAAGAATGGAACCAGGTCATGCGTAATCCGCACAGACAGGATATTCCAACAGAATAATAAAGAATGGAATAACAATAGAATTCACCTGGCATGCGATAGACTGCACGACAGGTTATTCCAACAGAATAATAAAGAATGGAATAACAGAATAATTTCACTATGTATGCGGTACTTCACATAGACAAGTTATTCCAACATAATAATAACAAATAGAATAACATAGCTCTCTTCATGAATACGAAAGAAATAATACCCCTTACAACAATAATAATATCCCTTACCTTACAAGGAACTGGATCTTGAAATAGTGAGGTAGCAGACTTCTCTTCTTCTTTCTCTCTATAAATTTCTCTCTATAATAATTGCTCTATAGCTTTAGTGAATTGGTGAGAGATGAAAGAAGAATGAACTTCTAATTATAGGAAAATATAGTTTCGATAATTGCACGTTTTGGGGCTCAAAATATTACAGTACAATACCTTCAACTTTTCTTTCTTTTTTAATTTAGTACTGCAAGTATTACCAAACTTGCACCACCTCCCATAATAGTAAATAATATGAATCAATAGTTCAATCATATGAATCAATAGTTATAATCATGTGAAAATACGAATTACAATATAGTACCTCCGTCTATACCTCCATTTTTAACTTAGTCATGCAAGTATTATCAATCTTGCATCAACTCCCCTAATAGTACAAGAATGTGATTCAATAGTACACACATGTGAACAAATAGTTATATAAGCATGTGAATTAATAGAAATTAATTGCTCATTTATCCGATTAATTACCCGATTTATCAATATAACCCCCAGACATCAATTATCATCGGAATAGATGTCGATTTCCACTAACAATAATAATTCCAACACAATGGAACTATTAAATTCATCTTTAATCAACACGAACTTATTCATCATTAATATTATAATTCATAATATTTAACAACCAGGCCGTCCCCAGGAAAGAGGGGGCATTTCGATAAAGATTTTTCCTTATTGGCTCGCAATTAGATGACCAAACCTCTCCTTGACAGAACTTCTAGACATTGTCAATATTGAAAATAATAATATGAATAACTTTGTCGTCTCAATTATTGATTTAATAATATATAAAATATTATGCAGATGATACTGTGACAATAATTGAATCAATAATATGAGAGATATGATGCAGCAATTATTGTAGCAATAATCGAGTATATCTGAGTGACTTCTCACATAAGCATCAATAATCAATACCGTGTGCTACTATGCAACCACGCGTATTACTGTACTTTTACTACCGGTTATTTTAGGACAACTTGCTTACTTTGAAAATTTTTCACATATCACCCTTAACTTTAAACTTTTATCAATTTAACTATTTACCAAAATAGAAAAATTGAATATTTTTATTTTATAAAATTTAGGATCTCATACTTGTGGTATAACCTTTGTGCGTAGGACATGCTCCTTCTTATCCAAGATCTTGACAGATACCTCCTCGTACGTTAAGTCTTCGGCTATCTCATATGGTTCTAACTCAATAATTTGGTTTGGATCTTTCATATATTTACGAAGCACAGATATATGAAAAATATCATGAACACGAGACATGCTTGGAGGTAACGCGAGTCTATAGGCCATATTTCCTACTCGGTCAAGAATCTCAAATGGACCAACAAATCATGGATTGAGCTTTCCTCTCTTCCCGAATCTTGTTACTCCCTTCCATGGAGAAAAAACATAACAATACATGGTCCCCAATTTTAAATTCCACGTCCTTTCGATGAAGATTTGCATAACTCTTTTGTCGATCCTATGCCGTTTGTATACGTTGTTGAATCATTTGGATCTTTTCTGTAGTCATACGTACCAACTCTGGTCCCAACAATGTTGCTTCACCCACCTCATCCCAATATACTGGAGAGTGACACTTTCGTCCATACAATGCTTCGAATGGAGCCATGAAGTCTTACAATCTCATTTATGTACATACGAGCAAGACGTTCAAGGGAATAAATCTCCCGTATCGGCAAGAAATGAGCAAACTTAGTTAATCTATCAACAATAACCCAAATCACATCTATGCCTTGAGAAACCTTAGGAAGACCCGTAACAAAATCCATGGTAACGTGTTCCCACTTTCATTTTAGAATCTCAAGTGGTTGCAATGGACCCTTTGGCACTTAATGCTCCGCCTTTACACGGTTACAAGTTAAACACCTCGAGATAAACTCCACGATCTCTCTCTTTATATTGTTCCACCAAAATATATGTCGAAGATCATGATACATTTTGGTACTACCATGATGGATTGCAAACGGTGTGTTGTGTGCCTCCATCATGATTCTATGTTTCAAGTCAGAATCGTTAGGAACGAAAAGTCTAGAGTTGACTTGAAGTATTCCTTCTTCATCGATTCTTGCTTCTAAAATATCACCTTCTTGCACTTTCTTCTTCATACGCATCAGCTCTAGGTCCGTAGATTGAGCAACTTTAACTTTATAGATTAAAGTTGGTTCTATGCGTATACTTGACATCATCGTATGGGTCCCTTAAGTCTTGAACCCTATCTTCATCTTTTGTAAATTACACAAAATGGGCCTTTGTGTTGACAACATCGCACTCGTTCCCGCATATGATCTTCTACTCAACGCGTCAGCTACCACATTCGTTTTTCCAAGATGGTATTGAATGGTATAGTCATAATCTTTTAATAGCTCGAGCCAACGTCATTGCCACATGTTGAGTTCTTTTTGGGTGAAGAAATATTTGAGGCTTTTATGATCCGAATGTATCTCCACTTTCTCCCCATATAGATAGTGCCTCCAGATTTTTAACGCGAAAACGACTGCTGCCAACTCTAGATCATGAGTAGGGTAATTCCTCTCATATTCTTTGAGTTGTCGCGAGGCATATGCTATGACCTTCCCATGTTGCACGATAACACATCCTAACCCTTTGCCTGAAGCATCGTTGTAGATAACAAATCCATCTAAACCAGATGGAATTGTCAGAACAGGTGCCGAAGTGAGTCTCCTCTTAAGCTCTTGAAAACTCTTCTCGCATTTCTCGCTCCATACAAATTTTGTATCTTTTCGAGTTAGCTGAGTTAACGGAGTAGCGATTCGAGAAAATCCTTCCACGAATCTCCGATAATAAACAGCTAAGCCCAGAAAGCTACGTACTTCGGTCACCGACTTCGGTTGCTCCTAACTTTGTATTGCTTCAATCTTCGCCGAGTCAATAGATACTCCATGTTTTGACACCACGTGCCCAAGGAATGCTCATTCCTCAAGCCAGAACTCGCATTTCTCCAGCTTGACATATAGCTTATTTTCACGAAGCCTTTAAAGTAACAGCTTCAAATAGTGTTCATGATCTTCACTGTGACGCCCCCAAAATAGGTATACATCACCCATCTTTGGTCGCCAAATACATGGTACAAAATTCAAATACAACTTAATAATACAACTGTCGTGTAACATACAACAAAATATAAGCTGAGAGTTTTAAATCGAATATTGTCCTCTAGACAATATACACACTCAATGAAGTCCTCATTATAATTATTATCACACTATTTTATAAAAATAGTGAGGACTACTATAACACCATCTCGGGCCATCACTCCGTTCTCCTACTAGTTCCGGCTACGTTCTCATTTCCTGAAGAGAACAATGGAAATAAAAAGATGAACTTAACTAGCCCAATAAGAAATATTATGACTAAAATAATGCAAAATAAGTTATCATTAGCCTTTAATAATGTTAAATTGATAGAATATAATAGACAACAAGCTTACTTGCAGCGGAACAAGCAATCCATTAGAAGAGTCAAGTAGAGCATGATATCTACTATCTTCTATGATTTAAAAAATTTATCATTAACTTTATTGCTGGGACTCAACTTAATAAATATATCACATCATCGAATCATCCCTGTACTACGGGCCAAGGATATTCATTAGTATCACGTCCACAAATTATTCTTACACTATGAGCCAAGAATTATTCGTGTAATCATCAATAGTCATGGCTATACCGAATTATCCCTGGTCATAATCATACAAATCAACAGTCCATCTATGCACGTAAGCCAAAGATGACTTTCATCACAATATAAGCATGAGGATGATGACAATGATATAAAAATTAAATTAAAAGAAAGTATATGATAAATTTTTAAAGATTTATAATTTAATTTATCCAGAATTCAATAATGTCCAAGTTTTCAACATGATACTGCTTTGTAGAGTAAAATTCAAGAATAATATCTATGTATCAAAAATAATTTGGACAGAAAAGAAATAAATTTTTCGGTGAATAGTACCTTATGAATAGTATTTTGGGAATATTACCTCGTGAATAGTAACCCGATATGAAAAGTGCCCCAAATACCCGATTGAATAATATTTGAGTGAATAGTAATCGGGTGAATAGTAACTTGTGAATAGTACCCCGACATGAAAAGTGCCCCGAATACTCGAGTGAATAATATTATAGTGAATAGTAACCGGGTGAATAGTAACTCGTAAATAGTAACACATGAATAGTACTTCGGGTGAAAATATTGATATTTAATAAGAAAGTTCATATCAATATTCCAATAAAATGATACTGGATGAAGCGCAAAACTCACGGATATTCCACTAATTTCAAGGATTATAGAAGCAAAACTTACTATAGTAAGTTTAGATTTAAGAATATGAAAGGAATTAACATACAAAAACTGCAAATAGATTTTCACCTGTCATACGGTACGTAATCTGCGTAGACAGGTTATTTCGACATACTAAAGGATGAATACGAAAAATAGTATTCCTTATGAATACGAAAGAAATAATATCCCTTACCAAACGAAAATAACATTCCTTACGAATACAACAAATAATATCCCTTACCTTAGTAGAAGGTTGGATACTGTAATAGTGAAGTAGCAGAATACTCTTCTTCTTGCTCTCTATAGTTTCTCTCTCTATAGCTTCTCTTGTTAATCTCAGTGAATTGGTGAGAATGAAAGAAGAATTAAGCTTCTATTTATAGGAGAATGGAATAAATAGTAACTAATTCACGAACGGACTAGATTGATTCACTATTAGAACGGATGATCCAGATTGATTACTATTAAAACCACAACTGACAGTCCTGATTGATTTACTTTTAAAACCACCACCGACGATCCAGATTGATTACTTTTAAAACAACACCGACGGTCTAGGTTGATTTACTTTTAAAACCACCATCAATGGTCCAGATTGATTTATTATTAAAACCACCATCAATGGTCTATATTGATTTACTATTAAAACCACCATCAATGGTCCAGATTGATTTACTATTAAAACCACTACCAATGGTCCAGATCGATTTAACTTATTACACTTCAGTACACCTAAAGTTTTCCAAGTTTGCATTATTCCCCTTTAACTTTTATAATTCACTTATCTTCAATAAACAAATTCCTAATACTTCAACAATTATTCATCATTAATATTATAACTCATAATATTTAACAACCAGATCGTTCCCAGGAAAGAGGGGGCATTCCGATAAGGATTTTTCCCTATTGGCGCGCAATTAGGTGACCAAACCTCTCCTCAACAGAACTTTCTAGACATCGTCAATATTAAAAATAATAATATGAATAACTTTGTCATCTTAATAATTGATTTAATAATATAAAATATTATACAGATGACACTGTGACAATAATTTAATCAAATAACGTGAGATACTATACAACAATTACTGTAGCAATAATTGAGTAAACTGAGTGGCTTCTTACGTAAGCATCAATAATCAATACCGTGTGTTACTATGCAATCATGTGTATTACTGTATGGGTATCTCAACAGTTTAACGATAAAACTTTCACCGTTATTTTTATAAAAAGATATTTCTGTCATTTTCTAACTACGACAATACTTCCGTTATGGGGTCCACTAATGATTGTACCGTCGTACGAATATTCTCTGTTAAAACGAATATTCTCCGACCAATCAAAGGATGAATACGAAAAATAGTATTCCTTATGAATACGAAAGAAATAATACCCCTTACCAAACAAAAATAACATTCCTTACGAATACAACAAATAATATCCCTTCCCCGAGTGAATAATATTTGAGTGAATAGTAATAGGGTGAATAGTAACCTGTGAATAGTACCCCGACATAAAAAGTGCCCCGAATACTCAAGTGAATAATATTATAGTGAATAGTAACCGGGTGAATAGTAACTCGTGAATAGTAATATGTGAATAGTACTTCGGGTGAAAATATTGATATTTAATAAGAAAGTTCATATCAATATTCCAATAAAATGATACTGGATGAAGCGCAAAACTCACGGATATTCCACTAATTTCAAGGATTATAGAAGCAAAACTTACTATAGTAAGTTTAGATTTAAGAATATGAAAGAAATTAACATACAAAAACTGCAAATGGATTTTCACCTGTCATACGGTACGTAATCTGCGTAGACAGGTTATTTCGACATACTAAAGGATGAATACGAAAAATAGTATTCCTTATGAATACGAAATAAATAATACCCCTTACCAAACGAAAATAACATTCCTTACGAATATAACAAATAATATCCCTTACCTTAGTAGAAGGCTGGATACTGTAATAGTGAAGTAGCAGAATACTCTTCTTCTTGCTCTCTATAGTTTCTCTCTATATAGCTTCTCTTGTGAATCTCAGTGAATTGGTGAGAATGAAAGAAGAATTAAGCTTCTATTTATAGGAGAATGGAATAAATAGTAACTAATTCACGAACGGTCTAGATTGATTCACTATTAGAACGGATGATCCAGATTGATTACTATTAAAACCACAACTGACAGTCCAGATTGATTTACTTTTAAAACCACCACCGACGATCCAGATTGATTACTTTTAAAACAACACCGACGGTCCAGGTTGATTTACTTTTAAAACCACCATCAATGGTCCAGATTGATTTACTATTAAAACCACCATCAACGGTCTATATTGATTTCTATTAAAACCACCATCAATGGTCCAGATTGATTTACTATTAAAACCACTACCAATGGTCCAGATTGATTTAACTTATTACACTTCAGTACACCTAAAGTTTTCCAAGTTTGCATTATTCCCCTTTAACTTTTATAATTCACTTATCTTCAATAAACAAATTCCTAATACTTCAACAATTATTCATCATTAATATTATAACTCATAATATTTAACAACCAGATCGTTCCCAGGAAAGAGGGGGCATTCCGATAAGGATTTTTCCCTATTGGCGGGCAATTAGGTGACCAAACCTCTCCTCAGCAGAACTTTCTAGACATCGTCAATATTAAAAATAATAATATGAATAACTTTGTCATCTTAATAATTGATTTAATAATATAAAATATTATACAGATGACACTGTGACAATAATTTAATCAAATAACGTGAGATACTATACAACAATTACTGTAGCAATAATTGAGTAAACTGAGTGACTTCTTACGTAAGCAACAATAATCAATACCGTGTGCTACTATGCAATCATGTGTATTACTGTATGGGTATCTCAACAGTTTAACGATAAAACTTTCACCGTTATTTTTATAAAAAGATATTTCTGTCATTTTCTAACTACGACAATACTTCCGTTATGGGGTCCACAAATGATTGTACCGTCGTATGAATATTCCCTGTTAAAACGAATATTCTCCGACCAATCAAATATTCCCCGACACAACGAATATTTTATATCAACTTGCTTACTTTGCAAAATTTTCAAATATCACCATTAACTTTAACCTTTTATCAATTTAACCATTTACTAAATAAAATAATAATTATAAGAAAATTAAATACTTTTATTTCATAAAATTCGGGGTCTTACATTCACGGCTTTTGGAATATATGAGGATGTCATCAATAAAGACAACAACGAACTGATCCAAATATTCCTTAAATACTCGGTTCATCATATCCATGAAAGTCGCAAGAGCATTAGTCAATCCAAAAGATATGACTAGGAATTCATAATGCATGTACCGAGTACTAAAGGCAGTCTTCAGAATATCCTCAGTTTTAATCTTCAACTGATGATATCCAAAACGAAGATCGATCTTTGAAAAAAATTGTGCTCCTTGCAACTGGTTGAACAGGTCATTAATGTGAGGTAACAGATACCTATTCTTGATGGTGACATGATTCAATTCCCGGTAGTCAATACAAAGTCACATACTCCCGCCCTTCTTCTTTACAAATAAAATAGGAGCACCCCAAATAGATGTACTAGGACGAATGAAATCGATGTCCAACAACTCCTGTACTTGGACCTTTAACTCCTGAAGTTCAATAGGAGCCATTCGATATGGGGTTTTAGAAATGAGTTTTATACCAGGTTCAAGATCAATAAAGAATTTAACTTCACGTTCTGGGGGTAGACCGAGAAGTTCTTAAGGAAATACGTCAGGAAAATTCACTAACAACAGAAATATTATTCAAATCTGACATGTTTTTGTTCAAGTCCATGACATGGGCTAAGAAAGCTTGACATCCATTTTTTAATAAACGAATGACTTTATGGCTTGATATGATAGATAATATCAGCAGGTAATATGATGGTGCAAACTTGGATCAAACAAGATTTATAAACAGTGGATGTAATGAAAGTTTCTCCTAACGGAGTCTCAATAGATAAGTCAAAGTCTAATTTCTCCAGAGTCAAGTTCAAACATTGAGCATAAGTAGGAGAGATAAAAGAATGGGTAGAACCGGTATCTAGTAAGGTATAAACTTTGCAAGAGTTTATGATTAGCTTACCCGTGCTCACCTCGTTCGGGTTCCTCATATTTTGGCCAGTCACGACAAACGCTCTTCCAGGAAACCGTTGACTTTGACTTTTCTGGGACAGCCTTTTGAGTCACCATCCCCGTTGGACTTAGTTTTGCTACAGTAGAATCTCGAGCGATATGACCTTCCTTTCCATAATTATAACATACCTTGAACTGTTGTGGGCAGTTTGGGCTGATATGTCCCTCTTTCTCGCATTTATAACATACGACCGGTGGTCGTTCTCCTCCTTTAGAAACAGTTGATGTTGGTGATGACGTCTTCACATTGTTATTGTTGTACCTTATCTTTTTAAAATTTCCCCCCGACTCGCTTCTTCTATTATCATGACCACGATTACCACTAAAGTGGTTACCGCTTTTGTCCATATTTTTCTCTCCCCGCTAGTTATCATTGCTTCAATGACAGCAATCACCGGTGTGACCCTGGTTGTGGTCCCTCGGTTGAACGTACTCATTATCTCGCTCTAATAATTGAGCCCTGTTGACAACATCTAAATATAGAGAAAATTTGTGAGAAATGAGATATTGACGTATATCGGGTTTCAGACCTCTCATAGACATCCGCGTCATACGTTCCTCATTCTCTACCAAATGAGGTGCAAACCTGGATAACTCTGCGAATTTAGCCTCGTACTGGGACACCGTCATGTTGTTCTGTTCCAATCTAATAAACTCTACCTCCTTCATATGTCGAATACTTTCAGGAAAGTACTTGTCATTGAACATTTTCTGAAATGTTTCCCAAGACATATTGAGTGCGGCTGGCTGGGTACGCTTCACAGATTCCCACCAGTAATCTACCTCATGACGAAACATAAAGGTGGCAAATGGAACCTTCTGTTCCTCCATGCATCCCAAGACATCAAATATCTTGGTAATTTCCTTGACCCACATTTCTGCCTTAATCGGATTCGGCTTTCCCCAGAATTCTGGTGGTCCCAACTCTTTGAACTGCTTGGCTGTGACAAACCCCGCGTTGCTATCATTTTCACATGTATTTTGTACACGAGTCTCCCTCGTCTGATTTTGTATGAACTGCAAAAAGCTTCTAAACATCCCATCGTTCATCGTCTGATCAGTGGTGTTGTTTACAGGAGGACCATTTGTAAGAACCCAACTTTTAAATAAAAATAGATTTTCTATAATTATCATTTTTGAATATTATGGAATGAATTTAATATAATGTTATAGTTGTGGGTAATATTTATTAATTTTGCAAAGTATGCAAGTTGTCATATAATATTCGATTGGTCGGGGAATATTCGTTTTAAACAGAAAATATTCGTACGACGACAAAATTATTGGTGGACCCCACAACAGAATTATTGTCGGATTGAGAAAACGATAAAAAATATTTTATTAAAAATAACGGCGGAAGTTTTACCGTTGATACTGTTGAACTACTGGGTAGTAAAAGTACAGTAATACGCGTTGTTGCATAGTAGCACACGGTATTGATTATTGATATTTATGTGAGAAGTCGCTCAGTTTGATTCAATTATTGTCGATTAATAATATGAATTATTATAGCGATGATGACGTTTTGTTTTATTCGTATTATTAACGTAATAAAACATAAACATCTTTTTATATAAAACAGAATACTTTATTAAAGTAATTTTATAAATAGAATATATTATATTTTATTATGCATAGTGTTGCATAGTGTTTTGCATAGTGTTGCATAGTGTTTGCATAATAAAAATCTTTTTATATAAATAGAATATATTATATTTTATTTAAAAGATTTTTCTTTAAATATGGACCGTCAGATTAAAGTAAATCAATCTGGACCGTTCATGGATTAGTTACTATGCATTCCATTTTCCTATAAATAGAAGCTCATTCCTTCATTATTTTCTTACGAATTCACTGAACTCTAGAGAGAGAAACTATAGAGAGATGGAAGAAAAGTTTTTTGCTACTTAACTTTTCTTTTCCCATATCCAGTTTCTGTTACGGTAAGGGGTGTTATTCTTTCTTATTCATGAAGAGAACTGTTGTTATTCCATTTCTCATTATTCTGTTGGAATAACCTGTATACGCTGTCTACCCTATACTTGGTGACATTCTTCTATTATTCTGTTGGAACATCCTGTCTGTGTGTTTTACACTGGACCTGGTTCCATCTTTATTATTATTCTGTTGGAACATCCTATCTGTGTGTTTTACACCGGACCTGGTTCCGTCTTTATTATTATTCCGTTGGAATATCCTGTCTGTGTGTTTTACACCGGACCTGGTTCCGTCTTTATTATTCTGTTGGAATAACAACAGAAATCACCATGCATGCGGTACTTCGCATAGACAGGTTATTCCAACAGAATAATAATAACGGAACCGACAGGATGTTCCAACAGAATAATAAAGACGGAACCAGGTCCGGTGTAAAACACACAGACAGGATGTTCCAACGGAATAATAATAAAGACGGAACCAGGTCCGGTGTAAAACACACAGACAGGATGTTCCAACAGAATAATAGAAGAATGTCACCAAGTATAGGGTAGACCGCGTATACAGGTTATTTCAACAGAATAATAAGAAATGGAATAACAACGGTTCTCTTCATAAATAAGAAAGAATAACACCCCTTACCGTAACAGAAACTGGATATGGGAAAAGAAAAGTTAAGTAGCAAAAAGCTTTTCTTCCATCTCTCTATAGTTTCTCTCTCTAGAGTTCAGTGAATTCGTAAGAAAATAATGAAGGAATGAGCTTCTATTTATAGGAAAATGGAATGCATAGTAACTAATCCATGAACGGTCCAGATTGATTTACTTTAATCTGACGGTCCATATTTAAAGAAAAATCTTTTAAATAAAATATAATATATTCTATTTATATAAAAAGATTTTTATTATGCAAACACTATGCAACACTATGCAACACTATGCATAATAAAATATAATATATTCTATTTATAAAATTACTTTAATAAAGTATTCTGTTTTATATAAAAAGATGTTTCTGTTTTATTACGTTAATAATACGAATAAAACAAAACGTCATCATCGCTATAATAATTCATATTATTAATCGACAATAATTGAATCAAACTGAGCGACTTTTCACATAAATATCAATAATCAATACCGTGTGCTACTATGCAACAACGCGTATTACTGTACTTTTACTACCCAGTAGTTCAACAGTATCAACGGTAAAACTTCCGCCGTTATTTTTAATAAAATATTTTTTGTCGTTTTCTCAATCCGACAATAATTCTGTTGTGGGGTTCACCAATAATTTTGTCGTCGTACGAATATTTTCTGTTTAAAACGAATATTCCCCGACCAATCGAATATTATATGACAACTTGCATACTTTGCAAAATTTATAAATATTACCCACAACTATAACATTATATTAAATTCATTCCATAATATTCAAAAATGATAATTATAGAAAATCCATTTTTATTTAAAAGTTGGGTTCTTACAATAATAGACAACAAGTTTTAGATCAATATTCGCAGCGAAAATAACAAATCATTAGAAGAGTTAAGTAGAGAATGAAATATACTATCTTCTATGATTTAAAAGTCAATCATCAATATTTTATCCCTGTAATATCAATCAATATACATCTTGAATCAAATATTCATCTTTGCACTACAGGCCAAAGATATTCATTAGTCGGTCATGTTCATCTCAACACATGCTCATCTTTGCACTACGGGCCTAAAATATTCATCAGGAAATCATTCATCTTTGCACTTTAGGCCAAAGATATTCAGTAATATCATCATTTAGGACTGAGGATGATGAATAATATTTTTAAAGAAACGAATCCTGTGAAATAAAAGGACAAAGATTAGGGATTCGTACTTTAAACAATCCAAGTTCAAAAATACTTCATAATAAACCATAGTGGAGTAAAATTCAAGAATGAAGATCAAAACATGGATACAATCAAAGATAGTACACATAATAGACATCTTGGACAAAGAACGAAAATTTAATTTTTTGTGAATAGTGTCGTATACGTGAATAGTAAATTCAACACGAAAAGGTAAAAATTTCACAAGAAAAATTATACTAATATTTCAGCATAATGATATTGAAAGAAATAATATCATTTATGAAGAAAATAACATCCCTTACCTCAAAAGAATAATACTTATGGCCGCAATATCAGATATAACGCTGAAGAAAACTTATACCGTATAGCAACACTCAAAGTATCAAAATACTCACAAAAATATGCTCGATAATATAGAGAGATAAAATTTCAGATTCTGGTGTGATTTTCAATTCTAACATAAGCATCCTATTTATAGGAAAATACTTAGAACACCAAAGTAGAAAATTTAATAAAATATTATTATATTAAAAAAATTTCACGCCCACTTCTTGAAAATTTGAATTCAGCACATTTACAACACATGTGGGGCCCACCCAATTGCAAAAAACGTTTTTCTTAAAATAAATATTTTAAACTCCAAAAATCAATTATTCCATAACTTCAATAATTCATAATAAATAGCCCTTTTATCAGAAAATTTTGAATCTTATGTCCAATCCATAGGAAATTCAATTTTCTACAACTTTGTAGCTTAAGTTTTTCTAAATTCTAAACAGAAATTGACCGAAATTCATATACGAACGATTTTTGCAGACTATAATCAAATTTCAGTCAAAAATAGGGTCCACCAACATGTCTAACATGTTTTTAGCATTTATTGTAACAAAAATACTATTCCTCCTCAATTACTCATATATCCAACATTCATTGTAAAAATATCACTATTATTATATTATTATATTATCACATTATACATTTATAATGTAATATAATAATATAGATAAAATATTAATTTTCAACAATTATAACTTTTTTAAAAATTCCTCAATTTATATCCACATAAATAAATATTTTCTTAACATATAAATCAATAATTAATTATTCACAAATAATATTACAGAATCACAATAATGACAACCAGGTCGTTCCCATGAAAGAAGGGGCTTTCCGATAAAGATTTTTTCTTACTGGCGCGCAATTAGGTGATCAAACTCTTTTCTAGACAGAACTTTCTTAGACATTGCCAATAATGCTATCTAATAATATTATTCAAATAATATGAATTATTGATCTGATAATGGAAAATACTTTGCAGTGACAACTATTGAAGCAACAATAATATAAAATATCAACGTAGCAATTATTGAATCAATAAAATAAAATATTGAACAATAATTACTGTAACAATTATTAAGTAGTGTCTTCTTACGTAAGAATTAATAATTGGTGTAATACCGTGTGCTACTGTGCAACACCGCGTATTACTGTGTTTTAACCACTGGGTATTCCAACAGTGTTAACGGTAACAACTACGTCGTTATTTATAAAAAAAACTTATACTTGTCGTTTTCTCCATCCAATCGCTTTCCGTTATGAGGCCCATACAAGGCTGCGCCGTTGTACGAATATTCCCCGACAATAATAATATTACACGACCAAACGAATATTTTCCGACAATAATGAATATTTTATAACTATTTGTTTATTTGAAATATTTGTGCATTTTACCCATAACTAACCACATTAATCAAATCAACCCTTTACTATTTCAAAACAATAAATAAAAAATTTAATTTCATTTATAAAAAATTGGGGTCTTACAAACACTGCCTTAACAGTCATATAAAATTACATAAGCAACAAACAAACATCATATCAAATAAATCCAATATTTAAAGCAACGAGAAATTGTGCACTTGATGGAACCAAATTAGAGAATGCCCCTGATGCATTCACCATTTGCCATTGAACAGAAAAAAAAAACACCCAATTCTCTCTCCCCTGTTTCTATCTCTTCTGTTTCTATGCACAACTGTGTATGTTTTATTTGTGCACAATGTGTTAAAACTATTTTTTGGCAGATTTGTTTTTTATTCCTGATTTGGGGAAAAAATATTTTTTTTATAAAAATAAATATGTCAGAACGACGTAATTTTGGCAAACTGTGCACAAATAAAATATACACAGCTGTGTATGACCATATTGCCCTTTAATTAATTAGATCAAGTTAAATGAAAATGATAAAAATTAGGGGAAATATTTGACCAAAAGAAACATTTGATTAACGGAAAACATCTTGTTTGACTAACGAAAATTGACCAAAAATAATGAAGGAATACTTTTGTATCACTAATGCATCATTGAGTAATAACTGTGCTAAACAAAAAAATTTAAAAAACAATTTAACAAAAACATGACAAATTGAAACATCAGAAATGCTATTTAATCCTTCTCATTTTTTTTGTTTTTGTTTTATATTCAATGGCATGGATATGCTACATAACTTTTGGTTGGTCCCCCACTTCAGTGTTGTATAATCATGTACTCCCACTTCAGTGTGATCCCCCAACCTCTCAACGTAGTTGTGGTCCAGAGTGTTGTGTTCAACCTCTGTTATCACTTTGTTTGTTCATTCTGGGGTACCCAACTAAACTTATGGTTCATGTCATGGTATACATCATACAAAAAATATCGAAGTTGTCAAAAATTAATTTAGGTCTCTTCGGACTTTGCCGTCTTATATCATATTATATATATATACTAAGATATTTCATGAACAAAACATCCACCATCTTAATAATAGAGTGTGTAGATCTGTAGTTGGAGATTAACCGGCATAGGAAGCTAACGCCCATGGCCGCCAGCAATGATAACTTGCATGTTGCTATGTTTCCATGGCTGGCTTTCGGTCATTTAATCCCATTCTTAGAGCTCTCCAAGTCCATAGCTCAAAAGGGTCACAAAGTCTCCTTCATTTCCACCCTAAGAAATATTGACCGCCATCCTACAGTTCCTACAAATTTAGCCCCTCTCATCACTTTTGTTAAACTCAAACTTCCACGAGTCCATAAACTCCGGCAAGACGCCGAAGCCACTACCGATATCCGTACAGATGATATCCCTTATCTTAAGACGGCCTACGATGGCCTCGAGCCCGGGTTGACTCGGTTTCTCGAAACTGAATCTCCTGATTGGATCATTTACGACTTTTCCCTTCACTGGCTGCCACCCTTTGCTGCCAGACTAGGCATCTCACGCGCTTTCTTTTCAATATTCAACGCGTGGTTCATAGCTTTCACCGGGTCATCATCCGAGGCCATGATCAACGGTTCGGATCAACGGATCAGGCCAGAGGATTTTACGGTTCCCCCGAGTTGGATACCGTTTCCGAATAACGTTGCGTACCGGCTGTACGAGATAAACTGGGTTATGGGTTCCTCTACTGAGTACTGACAATGAATCAGGCGTATCGGATTTTTACCGGGCTGGATCGGTGATTAGTGGTAGCGAAGTTGTTTTTGTACGGTACTGTAACGAGTTTGAACCAGAATGGATCAAGCTACTTGCGGAGCTTCACAAGAAGCCCGTGATCCCATTGGGTCTAATGCCTCCCTCGGCCCAAGATAGGGTTGACGACGAAAATGAAGCTGAATGGCTAACTATAAAAGAGTGGCTTGATAGCCAAGACAAAGGATATGTGGTCTTCGTGGCCTTTGGTAGTGAGGCTACACTGAGTCAAAACGAACTCACTGAGTTAGCTATTGGGCTGGAGCTCTCTGGATTACCCTTTTTCTGGGTCCTTAGGAAGCCGCCTGGGTCCGAAGAGTCCAACCCGATTGAGCTTCCGGATGGGTTTTTGGAACGGATTGGAGACCGAGGGATTGTTTGGATGAGTTGGGTACCCCAGTTAAAGATAGGAACAATTACATTTTATATTACATTTTAAAACATAATTACAACAATAGTGCACTCATTAAATATTTACAGAATTAATGTCTCTAAAATTTTATTTTCATTATTAGTACATATTTATGTTTCCTTTAATAATGGGATGTGTTTTAATTTCCTAATGACATGGCAATTCAGTTTTTTTTTAAAAAAAACTGAATGCGCATTTTTTTTGGGATTGTGTTCATTTTAAATTTTTTTTGTTCCCTGGCGTTCAACTCACGAGCCCTTAAAGGTCTGTAAGCATAATACGTGTCAGACAGCAAAGACGAGTATTTGAGTTATCATAATACAAGAGAGTAGTTTTTTTAAGTTTGCAGCTTTGAACTCAGGTTATTTGAATTCCACTGGGGGAAACAGCTATTGTTTTGTTTCCCTCTGCACAACTTTCTATAATAAACCACCACACTTACTTCAATTTCGAAGTGTCCTCCTTACGCCAAACCCCAACCACTAAAAAAACAAAACAAATACATAATTCATAAAAATCCACTTTTCTATCTTTTCGTGTTTGAACATATTGTTCCTTATGGAAGGATTTGCTCTGCCTTATGTCCTGCATATTGTTTCAACATCAATGACTCTGTTCCTTATGTCCTGCATATTAAAGAAATCGGAATGAGTTTTTTTTTTGAAGTAAAATATGAGTTTAATATGGAATTATAAGGTGGTGTTTGGGTGTAGTTTTTTCATGGTGAAGTTGGTAGCCAAACATTCGTACCAAGGTAACCAATTCAGTTTTGTCAAGTTACGATTTTTTTTGGAATGTGAAACAATTAGTAGCCAAACCTGCATGAAATTGGTTGTTAAACTTTTAGACCAAGGTAACAAATTTATACTGCAGGTGTTGAGGTAGATTTGGTTACCTTGGTATAAAGGTTTGGTTACATTGGTATAAATGTTTGGTTACCTTAGTACGAAGGTTTGGTTATTAATATTACATTACACATCACTCTCTTATCTCTCTCTTTCTTATGCAGTGTTCTATTTTTTATTTACCATCATGAAATTGGTTGCCAAACTTTTAGACCAATGTAACAAATTCATACTGCAGGTGTGGATGTAGATTTGGTTACATTGGTATAAATATTTGATTACCTTGGTATGAATGTTTGCTTATCAATATTACATTACACATCACTCTCTTATCTCTCTCTCTCTCTTTCTTGTGCAGTGTTCTATTTTTTATTGGTTACCTTGGTATAAACGTGGACATGGTTGTAGTAGAGAAATGAGGTCGGAGCAGAGAAGATTCAAGAGAAAGAGGAAGAGAGAGAAAATGATAATGGTGAATCGGTTGAGGACGAAGAAAATCATCTATGAAGTTTTCTTTTTGTTCTTCGTTGGTTTCGTAAATTTGAGACACGATTTTTGAATTTATTGGTTATTTGGTAACTGCCAAATTAAGTGGAGTAGTTTTCTCCTTGAATTAAGTGATTTGTATTTTTGTTGGATTGGATGCAATGATGTGTTTTGCACTATTGTTGAAATTATTATACATTATTGCACTGTTAATATAATTATTTAGTTGATGCACTTTTCTTGTAATTTTTTTATATTTGTTGTATACTTATGTAAAGGACCCTTAAAGATATTGGGTCATGAATCTGTGGGTGGGTTTTTGAGTCACTTAGGTTGGAGTTCTATTATAGAGGGACTAATGTTTGGGCGCTCACTCGTGATGCTTCCATTTTTAGTGGACCAGGGGTTGAATGCTAGGGTTTTGGTGGACAATAAGGTTGGGATAGAAGTGCCCAGAAATGAAACAGACGGGTCATTTACAAGAGACTCGGTGGCCGAGTCACTTAGGTTGGTTATGGTTGAAGGGTAAGGAAGGATTTAGAGGGAAAGAACCAAGGAACTAAGTGGAATATTTGGAGATAAGGAGCTTCATAACCGGTACATGGACACTTGTATTAAGTATCTTGAAAATCATACAAAATAATGTCTAATCGATTAATTTTAGTATCAATAATACCACAAGTAATGCAAGTTTACATGAGTCAGTTTTTAAGTCAGAAAAACAAACCAAAAGAACTCGTAATATCTACATAAATATTGGGGTTCGTCATCCCCCTAATTATTTCGACGGAGAGGTCAGCTTATTTTCCTCTGAATCATGCTTGAGTGAAGCATCCCCACCCATCAATTCCTGAAACCCTTCGACCTTCACCGGCGGGGCCCTGACCATGCCCATGCTCCTGCATGCAAAAAAGTAAGATTCAGAATTTCGACTGATTTTCACAAGGGTCCCATTTCTAATGTATTTCGTTACACAGTCTTCCTTACTGTGTCTGGATTTGAGGAACTTGTATGGAAGCCAGGGATCTAAACTGATTTCCAGATTGAGCTTGTAAACTTGACATAGCAGCCATCTGCTGCTGCCGAAACTGCAGTTGTGGGTGTCTCGAATTCATTGTGGCGAAGGCATTGTCCATAGGAAAATCAGAAGGGTTTTCAATCTTGACTTGCACGATCGGTCTTTCCTTATCCATATTCATATTCATATTATTCATACTCATGTTCGTGTTCATATTCGTAACAGTACGAGGTGTGGATGGTTGGCGTCTACGGATTCTGTTGTCCCACTGCTGCAGTTGCTGAAATGCAAGATTTTGGGGATGAACCATGTGTTGCAACTGCGGATGCATCTCCCTTGCCATCTGAATATTCAGCAGAAAATGTTATCATCTTTATTGTCTAAGACTCTAAATTGTAATTGCAGACTAATATTGTAAACTCAAATGAAAAGGCCTAGTTTGAAATTCAGAGAATAACAGCGTCAAATAAAGAAATAATATAAAAAGATTTGATGCCCCCCCAGTGGATAGCATGGTGTCCAAGTCAGCTTCAAGACTAAACACAACTTCTAACCATTGGCCAAATGATGTAAGATTCACAAAGAGCTTCAAAAACCATAAAACACCAAAAAAAACTTCATATCCAAAGTTCAGGAGCAAAGCACAACATCCAACAAATAGGGATAGAAAATAATTATAATTATATATATATATATATACCTGTTGGGGTTGCCGAATGAGACCCTGGTTCTGTAACTGAAATTGAGACTGGAGTGCATGAAGTTGTTGCTGAGTTTGATGTGCAGAATTCCTGGTATTATCCTTCACAAGCTCAGCCAAAGTCCCAAGGTTACTATTGAACAGTGAAAAAAGAGAGCGACACATTAGATGATCAAACAATTAAAATTC
Source organism: Panax japonicus (assembly GCA_020205505.1). Lineage (NCBI taxonomy): Eukaryota > Viridiplantae > Streptophyta > Magnoliopsida > Apiales > Araliaceae > Panax > Panax japonicus. Next base: position 54,940,511 of record CM035098.1, on the reverse strand, counting down.
ATAAGATTAACACACGAGCTATGTATCTCAAGGAGAAATACAAAGGGGAAAAATATCAAATACATAAGAGAATGCAACACAATCAAATTCAAAACATGTGCTAAGATAAGGGACCTAGAAGCCTGAAGAAATTGCAAGGGTAGTAAAATTCAGATAATGACTATACACATGAAACAAGAGAAGAAAATTATATCTATAAGATCCTTCAGTCAAACATGTACATTTTTTACTTATATGAGTTGCATGAACTAGCACTTCAGAATCAGAGGATATAGGATACAGGGAAACTGCATAAGCTGCTACCAGGTTATTCAAGCAGGATGGCTGACTATAGTGACCTTCAACGGGCTATATATCATCACTAAGAATCTTATAATCATTGTTATTTAAGGCACGAGGCGCACCAAGGTGCAAAGGTTTCCTTGGGGCCTAAGCTCGAGGCGCGAGGCGCATCGAAGTGAGGCGCACATATTTAAAACAAATTAAAAATACATACATACATACATACATACATACACATTCAATCATTTATGTATCAAATTTATCGGCCATCAAGTAATTTATAAACTTCTAAGCATGTTCAAAAAGTTTCTATAACAAGTTCAAGGACCATACCTATGTAGTATAGTGAGACACTGATATACAATCATATCACAATTACATTCTGCAAAAGTACACACACACACACATATATATATAGTAAACAATAAACATCAATATAAATGCATATTTAAATATTAAAAAAATACTTATAAGTTATATACGCATATTAATTATTTAACAAGTTAGTAAACACCGGAATAGTACTGTATTAAAGTACTCAAAGTTTCTAAAAAAAATTGGACAGAATAACCCCTTAGGATTTTGCAAAATAACCATTTTTTTAGCAAGAGGAGAATAAAAAATATAAAAAAAGATATAAGAGACAGAGATTTACCTAGAGGAGGAGGCTGCAATTGATGATCTAAATTGCTTAGAGAAAAAAAATTACACAACTTCAATGAGACTTGGGCCTCATGCGTCTCATGCGTCTTGCGAGCGTCACACACCATTGAAGGAGCCCGACCTCAAGCGGCGAGGTACCCAACGTGAGCTGGGATGGGCCTCGCACCCAAGTGCGCAATTAACAACAATGCTTATAATCATGAGTTTGGGCCCCCATGGGTTGGGTTGTAATGGGATGGGGGGTAATTTTACCCATGAATTAAATTTCCCATTTATTAATGGGTGCAAGAAGTGGCATCCATTAGCCAAAATAAAATGGAACGTAGGTACCCGATCCAACTCAATAATTTAGACAAATTTCATTTTTTATAAAATAATTATCAAATCACGAGTCGCAACTTACAAAATAAACGTTATGTAAATACCAAATCACAAGTCACAAAATAAAACTTTTAAGTTATTCTGAAATATAAATGTAATTGAAGACATAATTATTAATTATTAAAATGACCTTGAACTATTATAAGAAGAAAAAAATAGATTGGCCCCATCAACTTCTTAATTTTATGCAAACATCATTATTGTCGACCCTTAATTTTAAGCAAATGTGACTATTAAAGAATGACCTACCGGAGCATACCGCAACTTTGAACCATGTTGGTAACTCGAGTACTACCTCTAACCTAATAATATTGTCGAATTTTTTGTAGATGTTTGTTAAATGGGGTATAAAACATGTGGAAGACATTTATACATTAAATTGGTAGTATAGTTGCTAATATAACATACAAATAGATTGAGAATATTGAAATATATAATGTTGTCAAATATGTTTTTAGCATGACTTCAAATATATGGGCATAAAAATTATTTAACAAAATACATTGCTATCTTTTCCGGTGTAATATCCCGAATATTTCTGAGGCTAGAATAAGAAAATAAAAATATTCCGAAAAAGACGTGAAAACACTATTCATAAAAACGTTAAATCACTATTCATAAAACGAAAATCAACTTTGGAAAGTCAACATTTTTGACTACCCATATTAGTTAGGAAACCTAACTAGAAAGTAAACCAAGTTGGATTAATCAAACTAGATGGAATTTAGTTAGGTTGTAGAGAAATGGAGTGTCATTATGGCCATTTAGGAAAACTTATTAGCATATAGCTTATGTATGAATAGGTTTTTCCTTGATTAATTAGTTGGCAAATGAGACTTCGCTTCCTAAAATTTGTTGTCCAAAAATTGTGTGGTGTGTTGTGGCACATGAGTGACTAGGCTTGGTGACTCACCAAGTGATGATGAAACATGTGACTCACTATAGTGACTAGCCATGGTGGGGTAAATAGAACCCTCATTCTTAATAAATCCTCACATATTCACAAGTAATTCAAGAATAAAAGAGGCTAGAGTAATCATAAGAGTTATATTGGTAATTAAGAGAAGGAAGGAAAGCTAAGGTCTAGCATTTTCAATTATCGAAAAGCTAACACTTCATGTTGTTATAAATTTAGTCTATGTTCTTATGTTCTTGTATAGAATTCATGAAATAATATATGTTTAGGTTCATGACTATGTAATATAATGATGAAAACTAGCTGATAGACACATAATTCATATATTTTATTATCCCTAATTTTGTCCTTTTAATTATATTAATTTATTAAATTAATATGTTTTATTTTATTTTGTAGGATTTAATATTTTTTTGCAATAAAGTCAAAATCTTGGTGATCAAGCGATATTTAATGCTCTTATTCATGTAAGGAATATCCGAGAAGAATCCGACAAAGAGAAGGAAAGAGGTTGAACAATCTTAGTGTGCAAGTCAAATCCAACAAGAGAAAGGAAAGTCAATCTAGAAGATCTCTTTATCTAGAAGATCTTTTTGAGAAGTTGATTGACACTAGGAAATTGAAACCTACATGGAAAGGGAACAAAAGTGTCCAAGTTCAATGAATCTAAATTAGGGTTCAAAGTTATTTTCCCTATAAATAGGTCTCTTGTTTTAAAGAGAAAGGTATTATGTGTTGTATTACTTTAGGTTAGGACGAGGAGTAAATTAAATTACGTTTTATTGTACGCTTGTTGGAGGATCGTGAATAAAGGGAGTTTTCTTATTTATTTTCAATCTTCTACTTCTTTATTTTAGTTAATTTATTTATTTTCATGTCTAGTTAATTTCTTTAATCTAGGATGAAGATGAAATTAAATAATTATTCGTAATAATATTTTTTTATCTCTTCTATTATTTATGCTTTTATGTTTAATTGATTTCGCCTTCATGTTTCGTTATTGAAATACCTTCATTTTATAGTTCTTATGTGATTTTAAATTAATTAAGAGATTTTGATAGATTATTGTTAAGAAACGAGTTTTTCATAATCCATGCTTGCTCAAAGAAGTTTTGATGGGTTATAGTTAATCCTTAAATTTTCATAGTCTATGCTTGCCCACGTTAATTGTAAATTACTAAATTAAAGAGACGGGAGATCAAAATCATAGTTGAGTTATAAAAATAGAAGATATTGAATTATATGTTGTGTTAATTATCTAATGGATTCGGATTCCTAGATTGTTTCCTCATTATTTGTTTTCATATTCTAATTAATTAATTCTCAATCTTTATTTCTAATTCGCCTAAAATAGATATTAAGGAAATATTAAAATTAATCTAGTCTCTGTGGATTCGACCTATACTTGTCAGTTCTTCAATTCGACACTGTGCACTTGCAGTACACATTTTTAACACATCACTAGCTAATTAACCTAAGTGGTAACTAGTTAGAGAGATTGAAAGTATGATATGAGAAACCTCGAATTTCAACTGTTATTGTAAAAGTTGTATAAAATCATATGTTTGGAATTTGGTTATGAAATACAAAGCAAAGTTGTAGAGGGGGAAGTTATAAAGACATGGGCGAAAGAATCACTCAAAAATTCATTAATATAAATTAGTTATGAATTAAATAGTGAGCCAAGGTACTGCCGAAAATATTCTGCTAGTGAATAATAAAAAGAGGGTTGTTCGAAATTTTTTGAGCACGAGAATTTTAGGGTTCGTGCCATTTATGGGGGTAGTTAGACCATGTTATACATAGGTCATTGTCCAAAAATGAGCCAATTCTGAGTTTATATGAATTAGTTATGAATTAAACAAGTTTTGAAATCAATTATCGTAAAAGTTAAAAATACAAAGTTAGGTTCATGTTTAAAGGCTAGTTAAGGTGAACTAGAGTAAGAGTCATGTGGTGACTAATTTGTATGTTGATCTCATAAATGATATAGGTTGATCGAGAGACACAAAATTGGTAAACGGTAAAGGCGAAAAGGCAAGTCATTCTATTCCTTTGCACTTTGTGCAACTATGCGTTTATAAATTATGGGATTTCATTTGTTATATGATGTTCATTGTATGATATGAAGTGATTTGTGAAAAATAAGTTATTTGCCATTTGATTCGGCTTAACTCGATTTGTGAGCTATTCCAGTCGAAATTTTTATTGTTTAAATATTGAATTGTTATAATTCTTTATTTGTAAAAGTTGATTGTGCGAAACTAAATTATTTTGGGGATGAATCTGCATATTAGAACTGAGTTAAAACTGTTTGTGCAATCACGTGCTTTTTAATTGTTAGCATGTTAGTAGTTAAGTTGAACGATTCCTTTGTATGGGCAGAGATTTAAGATACATTAGGAAACTGATCTAACTCACTAAAGAGACAATTGTTGTAGTGTATAAGGATTGCAGAAGCATGCGCACTGGGAGACAATTGTAACAGTGTTGATGAGACGGATAACTAATTCATTAGTTCATAGGTGGGAAACCACTCAGTTCACTATATTGTTAATTTTGTTGAAAACTTGTGTTGTGTTGTTCTTATATATATCTTGAGAATATGATTATTTTCACATATGTATATCTATTAGACTTAATGAGCAATTAGTTACTCATTCTTACAAATATTCTTTTAAATTTGCAGTTAAGGAATTATTACCAGAAGAGTCTGGTAGTAAAGGAAGGACTAAAGAAGAAAACATTTTATTATTCTTCTTTTGTGCTATAAAGTTGTAATGACTTTGAAAATGTGAATGATAGATTATTCTTCTATTCTTTGAAAATAAATGTATTGTGTTCTTTACATTTAAGTTGGTAGATGTTGAAGCTAGATTAGCATTATTTGCATTTGAAAATGTCTAGAAAGTTCTGTCAAGGAAAAATGTTATTTGATTGAGCGCCGTTTTAACGGAAGGCCCCTCTTTCTTGGGAAATGACTTGTTGCTAACATTGAAAGTTAGATAAATGGTGTAGGAGTTGAGAAGATGGGTTTAGTGTTGGATTGTGAGTCATGATTTTATATAACTTTAGAATGTAATAGGAGATGTAAAGTATACGATCCTGGAATAAAGATTATGTTGTAAGGTTTTTAATTAAACGAGTTTTTACCAAGTATATTGTTGGTGAATGTTATGGAAGGCGATGAATATGATGCACCGGGTCCGGTGCGGAGAGCTGCCCGGATTCGGTGGCGTCACAGAGAGAGTACCCAAGAACTATAAAACATGTTTACATATATATAAACTATAAATATGTGTATAGGGCTTCAATATCCACATATGGAAGCACATACCAGTAACTCTAATTTTCAGTACAACTGAGTCAATTTTTTATAAAATTAAATATTAATATTGCGGAAATAATTATTTTCCACTTCATACCTACTTAAACACATCTTATATTGTTAAGATACCCGAAAAATAAGAGTTCAATTAGCAAACTGAGATCCAAACCACAAACAAATCAAATATGTACAAATTAGCTCCACTCACCTATGTCCCGCTGTTTGAAGGAACATCTTAATTAGCTCCACGACAGAGTACTGCTTCCTGTAACTATCAGTAAGGACTTTCAAGGTACGACCTAATTTACAGATATGACAGCTCAGCAACTGAGAGAAGACTTCAACCGAAACTTCTGAAGCTGTTTCGAACCCCACTTTATTTAGTAGATGAGCTATCACCTTCTGTGACATTTCTTGTGCTTGCTCTTTACCAAGACTTTTCCTGTCCCCTTCATATCCGTTCTTTCCATGACTTTGACTTCCTCCCTTGTCCATGCTAAGGTATTCTGGCCTAATACCAAGCCTCTCAATCATAATTGGGCTCCTTGTTTTGATTTGGGGTAAGGTATCTAGAATTCCATTGAGCTCCACTTTCTTGTTATCTTCTACCCCACAACTGGGAGGGAGTACACTATCAGGGACACAGTTCACCGGAAACATTGTTTCGGGGAAAAACAAAGTTTCATCATCAGTTGCACTATGATCATCTAAAACTGAGTTTGACTGCATGGTTGATAAATGATCAAACACAGAATTTCCAAATTCCATGTTTTGATTTTCCTTAAAAACTACTCGCCTTCTCTTATATTTCTCAAGAACATTAAGATAAGAAGCCATCTGCTCAGGTGTACGTTTGTCTGTATCTCGATCACCAAATGACAACCTATAAGGTTTGCTAGTCTTGTACTTGTCAAAAAATTGACTATACCATGTTTCTGGCAATCTCTGAGACATATTATCAATTTCTGACTCTCCAAATCTCGACCCAACACCAAAAGCTGCTTTAGAATGAGCCTACATAACCCACCAATAATATCAGCCAAACCACAACAATAATGTTTAACCTACAGGTCAATAAGAAAAAAAAACTCTTAAAGTTGAACATATGAAGCGCATGAACAATCCACTACTTGAAAACATGAAAACAGATGCATGAACCAATACATATTCTAGAAGTCACTCGTACGCCCATTACTGTGCGATGTCCCCAAGTCCATTGATGTGGTTAATTATTTAGTTCGTATTCGATAAATTTATTAATTTGAATGAAGGGAGTTGAGTCATTGACAAATATAGTGGAACGACTATTGAAAAGTCAAGCAAAATGACAGAGACTGATAGAAGACACATTGTGGTGCTATGTTGTAGAATTTGAATCCTTATACAACAACTCCCCTGATTATGGTATTTCAAATCCATCTATTAGAATTAAGAAAAGCTCTAAAAGTCACTCATCATCTTGTTCACATACAACTCTAACGTTATTACATGTAAATTTAGTTTATTTTCCATAAGCAAACCCCAAATAATCAACTGTAGTATTCTGTTATACTGTAATATTTCAGCAAACAACAGCATTATCACCCCAATTACCTTTCATTTCTTTATCTGCTTTATTTTATTTCTAATAGTGTCACACTCATTACCTCACAATTCTGAACTTCAACTTTTCAGTATGCATACTTCAAGGAAACTTAACAAAAACAAACCTAAACTCCATATCTCAGCTAGAAAATGTAATTTTCTACACATTTCAATAAAACTCTAGACATAACAGGATTCAGTAAATTGGAATAAATGGGCACATGGTTCTTGAAGTAATCAGCAAAATTAGGTCGTCAAACCTTCAACGGCGCCGAATTAGTTGCCATAACGCTATCTCTATCTCGCTGTGGTGAAGAATCCTCAAGAGTGAAGTACACATCATCACCATGTAACTTCAAATCTGAAATAATTAATCAATCAAAAAACCCCATTCGTCACAGTGACTCAAAACCTACATCAAGTTTATAACAATTCTAAGATTCATACAGTTCGGATTTAGCTTCGAAATTGCTGTTGAGCATGGAACCGAAGAAGACGCTGATGATGAAGATATATTAGGACTGAGGAAGAGCAAGATAGAGGCTTTGTCGAAGAGGAGAGCTCGAGCTCTGAGTTGGAGCTGAATTTGAGCCCTAGTTTTTGAACTGTCGATTCTCATGAAGGCGTCCCATGAAGATGGCGAAGACAGGAAGTGAATGAAATTGGTATAGAGAGAATCGCCCAGCCACGATCGCCAAACACCGTGGCTCTCGAGCTTCCGAGCTAGCTCGTAGCCTCTTCCGTCGTCGCCGAGTAAGTCCATTTGTCAACCGGAATGGCGATCCAATTGGGAATGGACCGGGTATGAGACTCTTACCAGCCCCGGCCGTTTCAAGTTTCAACTATATAAACAGACCCAGCCTCCTGCCGTGCGTGCCTCATTCCGTTTACATTAGATATACTTAAATTTTTATATTACATTAAGACTTATAAATATATTTAATAAATAAATTATTTCATAATATATACAAATAAGTGAATAACTATCAATTTTAACTTTCATTTCTAAATAATTATATATGTAAACAATATTTTTCTATCATGTTCTCACACTTCCAAATTCCTCTTTGTTCCAACATTTTATGCCAATACTACAAGTTATTATTTTAGATTAAAATTAATATTATTAGATCTTATAATTAATAAACTCTTAAAATTGCTTGTTCTCTTTGTATTAGTGTGCTGTTAATATAAATTGTTTCATTTTTTTAAAAAAAAAGTATGAAAAAAAATAATTAGAAATTCAAGTGAATTTATTTTAAGAAACTGATATTTTCACATATAAAATTGATATAAATAAATAGTGGTTGAGTCCTATCAGTTTTCTTTATATTATGTACAGCTTAGATTGCTGTTTACACATTTGGGCCATTAAGCAGCCCCTTTATCTTTAGTGTAGATTGTTAGGTTATTGTTGATTGTACTTTTTTGGACATTCATAATATGTTGTTGGGTCATATCTTCAATATCTAACCCACAAGTTATTATTAAGAACAATTATATTTTTTATTATATTTTTAAAAATAATTACAACAATAGTACACTCATAAAATAATTATAAAAGTATTACAGTTCCTATATTTATTTATAAAAATAATATATTTGGCCCAAACCAAGGGTTCACGGTCATGATTTACGTAGAGAGAGATCACCAAAATATATTTGATAGGGTTTCAATTTATACTCTCATCTAATCCCCTTTCTTCTCAACAACCAATGTTGTTACATTTTTTCTTTTTTTATTCTTCGTTACTTTCACTATCCTCTCTTTCTCCATTCTCATCTCATATCTTTATCGAAGGATCTGCCTTTTCTCGGAGGTTTCTTTAGATTATCAATCACTTGGATTTCAAATAAATGGCTTTGTATATTGTTCTTGCATATTTTGTTCCTCCAAACAGAGCTTCATATTCAAGGCCATTGGTGTCAGGCGTTGGATGGACAAAGTCTGGGAAGAAATATGATGATATTTCTATGGTTTCAACCAGAACCAACTTGTCATCAATCTCTGGTTTAGTTGCATCTAGGACTTCGTTGACTGTAGAGTCCGAAGATAATTTTGCTCCTTCACATACAGAAGCAATTGATCAAGTGGGTAGGTTTTCAGGATCAATCTCTGGTTTTTTTTGAATTTGATACAATTAGTAGCCAAACCTTCATCAAATTGGTTGCTAAACTTTTAGACCAAGGTAACAAATTCATACTGCAGGTGTTGAGGTAGATTTGGTTACCTTGGTATAAAGGTTTGATTACCTTGGTATAAATGTTTGGTTACTTTGGTACGAAGGTTTGGTTATCAATATTACATTACACATCACTCTCTTATCTCTCTCTTTCCTATGCAGTGTTCTATTTTTTATTTACCTTCATGAAATTGTAACAAATTCATACTACAGGTGTGGAGGTAGATTTGGTTACCTTGGTATAAAGGTTTGGTTACATTGATATAAATGTTTTGTTACCTTGGTACAAATGTTTAGTTATCAATATTACATTACACATCACTCTCTTATCTCTCTCTTTCCTATGCAGTGTTCTATTTTTATTGATTACCTTGGTATAAACGTGGACATGGTTATAGTAGAGGAATGAGGTCGGAGCAGAGAAGGTTTAAGAGGAGGAAGAGAGAGAAAATGATAACAGTGAATGGTTGAGGACGAAGAAAAGCATCTATGAAGTTTCCTTTTTGTTCTTCGTCGTTGGCGACGTGATTTTTGAGTATTTGGGTTAGTTGGTAATTGTCAATCTAAGTGGAGTAGTTTTCTCCTTGAATTAAGGGTTTTTTTTGTTGCATTGGATATAAGGACGTGTATTGCACTATTGTTGATATTATTATACAATTTTTTACTGTTAATATAATTATTTGGTTGATGCACTATTCTTGTAATTACTTTTTATTTGTTGTATATTTATATAATTATTTGTTTTTATTTTTTATTACATTGGTTGGGCCAGTGGGCTCTCGACTTTGATCAGACATGCACAACAGGCCGGCCTGGTCTGGCCTGGCTTGGGCCAGCCAGGCCTTGGGCTTTGACCAGGCCAGGCCAGGCCAGGCCTTGGTCTCTGGGTTGTGGCCTGGCTAGGCCTGCAGGCCAGGCCAGGCCAGGCCCAGACCAGGCCTTGGCTGGTCTGGTCCCTTTTTATAATGTTACATATTAAATATTAAAAAATATAAATAATAAAATATAAATTAATAAATTTTGTAAAAATGATGCAAGATTTTTGAGATTTATTTTATTTTAACATTCTACTACACACAAATATAAATTGAATGATTAGAACAAAAATAAATATATTCATCTTAAATTACAAAAAAATATATAATTTAGATGTAACTTGAATATAAAACAAATTGATTTCTTAAATATATGTCTAATTGTCTACTATGCACTTCGTAGAAAATATTGTAGATTACTTAAATACTGTAGATTACACTTTTATTTTTTGAATATAAAGTTAGTTTCGATTTTATTTTCTTATAATACGTACTAGGATCGATTGGACATATATTTTGTAAAGTTTAAACACACATATATCTTTTTATTTATGATCATTAAACTCTTACATGGTTATATCTCAAGTATTAATTCCAGTTAGTTTTCAAATTACTTTATGAAATTTTTATTTAAATTGGTACAACAGAATACCTAAAACATAACCTAAAATCATAAATCTCTCCCAATGAATTTAGCATATCCAAATTAATGAAGAACTTGAGTATTTACAAGAAACAACCTTATTATTAATATTTAATATTAAAAATTAGTTTATTGATGTATTAATTAATGTTAATATTTAACATTAAAGTAACAAAGAATATTACTAAAATTTTGTTGTTAAATATTAGTACTTTAGTATTTACAATAAATTAACTTATTATTAATATTTAATCAACTAAGTAACTAACTTATTATTAATATTAAATATACTAACTAGTTATATTTATTGAAGATGTATAGTAATTAAATGTATCAACAAGAAATCAAGAATAAATAATTAAAATTTTAAATTTTATTTATGTATTAATTAAAACTAATGTATTATAATTTATAAATTACAACAATGAATAAGTAAAAATTTATACTTTATTGATGAATAATTATAAATTTAAAGTTCAAAAATTACAAATAATTAGATAAAAAATCTTGTAAGGTCTCAGGCCAGGCCAGGCCTCATGCCAGGTCAGGCCCAAGGCCAGGCCAGGCCAGATTTTTGTCAAAAACAAGCGGCCTTTTCAAGCCTTCCAGGCCAGGCCTGACCGGGCCAGGCCTTGACCAGACCGAGCTTTGACTAGGCCGGGCCCAGGCCAGACCAAGGCCAGGCCGCAGGCCTCGGGCCTTTTGTGCATCCCTAACTTTGATCATACAAATATTGAAATGTGTTTGATTTTGTCGTGTAGTATAAAATGGATTTCCAATAACTCAAATGGTTTCTTTTGTCATGTTGGCTGACTTGTGACTAATGAGTATATCTCGTGGAAGACGGTCAGTTGTAACCACTAAATCTTTGATGCATATATGCTTTAATTAATTTTGAGCAACCTTAACTAACTAACCCACATATACAAACCCACACACACACACACATATATATATATATATATATATATATATATATAGGGACCGGATCAGGTCCGGGAGTCCGGATTTTAACAAAATCCGGACCTTTTTTTTTTTTTTTTTTTTTTTTTTTTTTGCTTTTTTTTTTTTGAAACAGCTAAAAAAAAAAAAAATTTATGGAATTGAAATTTTTACATTATACAGTGTTTTGGGTGTGATTTGGATGCCTATAACGAAACATGTCTGTACAGTCTGGGCAGACTGTACATACATTGGTTGGTGTGTGTGTTAAAAACACACCAAAAACACTGTATTATTGAAAAATTTCAGTTCCATAATTTTTTTTTTTTTTTTTTTAGTTGTTCTACAAAAAAAAAAAAACAAAAACAAAAAAATTTTGGTCCGGATTTTGGGTCCTGTCCGGACTCCCGGACAGGATCGGTTCTGTATATATATATATATATATATATATATATATATATATATATATATATTAAAAACAACTGTTGTTATAGACGATTCATTCTTAATTCGCTTCTTTCAGTTCGCTAGAGAGAGCCGAAATATATATATATATATATATATATATATATATATATATTATCACTATTAATTATAAATCTATTATCTTATTACATTTACACGTTCTATCCAATAAATGTATCTAGATATCTAGCTAGGGTTGGTGGAAATTGGAGTACCAAATCCAGTGAGGAATTAGAAAGTGAAATAGACGTTAATTAGTAAATTTGTTTTGTTCAAATTATTGCCTTAATTAGCTCAATTTAAAAAGATTAAGATAGGGTAGGTCCCTTGGTTTATAAGGATAATACTGAAATTTTATAATTATTTTGATTAATCAAACAAACCATTAATTACATTTTCTTCTAAAACATCAATTAGAAAGGGATGGGAAGAGTATTAGCAAACCCCCTTTTGATCAATCTATATATTAATTAATTGAGTCTAATTTTCATTTGACTTGAAGGAGTTTTGAGAGGGAGAATTCAGTTAAACTGACTTCTCTAACTGAAGTGACATTGGTAATGGTGAGGTTGATGAGTTATGGGTTTTGGCTATATATATATATTCTTAAATTAAGCACTTAACAGGTTTAGTTCAACTACTTAACCATCAATTTCCTTTGGTTTTTCATTTCATGTTTGGGGATACACTGATGGTGAATAAAATTTGCAAATATCATAGGAAGCCCTCTAAAGAAGAAGGCGTGGAGTGGAGTGGAGTGGAGTGGGGGGTGGGGTGGGGTGGGGAATATAAAAAGAGAGAAGAGAAAACACACCAAAACAATTGCATGTATTATCCATTCCCTTTATGAGACTTGAACCACAAAAACCTCTTTGTATAAATTTTAGTGAAATGATATTTCCAGCCCAAATTTTCTCACCCAATGTAAATCATGTCATGAAAAAATCTGCACCCAAAATATCAGTTTTTCAAATTTATTAGATATAACAATGCAACAATCCTTCTTCATCCATGGCCTCTTTAAAATATGCATACTAATTCCAAAGGATTGGTTAATGGCAATGAAATATGCTTGTGTTGTGCTCCACCATGATAAGGATTGGTCAAGACAATATCAAATTCAAAATTAATAGAGTTTCTTTAATTTTAATCAATACAATAATAAATAGAAAATTGTTAAATTCACAACATAAAATGTTATTTCCACAACAAAAGTATCGCTATAATAAATAGGAAAACCGTCGTTATACATCTACAGCGACACTTTCATTGTAGAGATAACAAAAGGTGTTGTAGATTTAACAATTCCCAAATAAATATTTTAAATTATCTAAAACGTATTATTCATTATAAAATTTATTGTTTAATAATTTTTAATAATTTATTTTCACCAATTTCTCATATCACCATCTGTATTCTAGAAAGCTACATTTGAACACCTGGAATTTTGAAGTGAAGTAAAAAAATTATACTACTATTTTTTTTCAAAATTAATTGTGGTATAGTTGATATTGTTGGTAATGTCAAATGAACAACATCAATTTATTTATTAAAATATAATTATGGTCAATAATACAAACTATACCGCAATTAATTTAAAAAATTAAAGCGTTAAATTAACTTTTAAAAATCAATGATAATCTTATAAATAAGTATTTTCTTCTTCTTCTTTTTTTATTTATTTATTTTATTTTGTGCATTTAATCGTGTAACTAAAAGTTAACATCAATAGTCAGCATACAGAGCAAAACAGTACTATACCTTGAAAAGTCAAACATAAAATCTATGATTGAACGTATCTATGTACCAAAATGCCCTCGAACCAATCCTTGTATAACGCCTGTTAGTTGGGTTCGTTATTGCTGCTGCTGCTTTTATGCCTCTGCTAGTACTAGCGGTAGTCGCGGCAAAACTGGCGACTTTGCGAGTATATTTTAAGATAAAAGTTATGGATAATTTTTTAGCATATTAATAAAAATGATAAAATAATAAAGTAATTTATATATAAATTATTTTCATTTAATTATATAATTTTTTATACATGATTAATGATATAGAGAATAAAAATATAACAATTAATACTAAAGGTATTATGAATAAATTATTATAAAAATAAATTAAGTTAAATAGACATTTAACTTGAAGTTACATGAAATAGTTACGTTTGGATTGAAGGAATGGAATGAAGAGTGGTTTCATTCTAGTTGGAATGAGCTATTCCATGTTCTCTCTCCTCCAAGGAACCAAACACAAATTTTTTCATTTCAATCGCAACCTAAACACAATTTTTTTCATTCCATAGAAATGAATCATTCTATTTTCACCTCCATTACTCCAATCGAAATATAAAAAAACTTTTATCCTGAGACAATTAGATTAAAAGACTCCTCATTTCATCTGTCAACTCCTCACTAAATTTTTTAGTCAAAATATTATAAGATTATTAATAATTTAGTTGAGTCAAAATATTCATATGACCCAATAATAGTGAGTAAATCGATATTCATATGAGAAAGACTCATGAGAAAGTATTACCTTCTTATTTTTTATATGGTCTCTCTCGTATGAAGGTAAAATTCATCTCTCATATTTTTTTGAGAACACCATAGTATCATATTAAAGAAGATCATGTGGATATATCAAATACACTTATGGTAATAATATCCCCTTAATTTTATTGTTGTCTTATTATTACTATATTAAAATTTTATTTTCAAAGTTAAATATAAAATAAAAATGCATCGTTAATATTTCTTGAAATTCTTTTCATAGAATTGATGGAGTAGGTATATAGACATTCTCTCTTTGAAAAATAGCTTTGAATATTTTCGATGAGATTCTTTTTTTAAATTCGATGGAGTAAGCATCTAGATATTCTTTTTTTTTTTATAAATAGTATTTAGTTTTCTTTCGATTTTATTTTCTTTTTGTTCACAAATATTGAGATTCATATACGTATTAATGGGGCTGCAATCAATCCAATCTGATCTAATTCAATATGAATTTTGTCGAACTCGAATATGTTTAAATAACACGATCGAACCAACACACATGTGCGAGTTCGGATCGTTAGATGTTCGCGAACAGTTTGCGAACATGCTTGAGTTCGCGATCAGTTCAAAAATATAGTCGAACATCATCATGCTGATAAACATAGTCGAATATCACTATGTTCGCAAACATCATCAACGCACTGAAACAAAAATTAAGCCAAATATTATAAATACTACTCCCTCCGTCCTAAATTAACTGCTCAATTTTGACTTTTTTAAGTCAAATTGACTATTTTTAGAATTAATAATTAAGCATATATAATTATATTTCTAAAATTATAAAAATTAGGATTAGTAATAAATTGTATATACTTTCTTTTGGTTATAATCTCTTAACCTATATTTTAGCAAAAATAGTAAAAAAATTAGTTTTAAAAATGGTCAATTTGACTTTTAAAAATCAAAACTGAGCAATTAATTTGGGACGGAGGGAGTAACTTCTTAGAAACTACTCGTGAATCACTTGAATTGAACTCGAACCGAACCGAACCAAACTAAACCCAAACTGTTCGTAAACAAGTCGAAAAGAACCAATGGTTCGTGAACATGTTCAATCAAGCAATTAAACGTGATACCATGTGTGAATTCAACTCGATAAAATAATTCAATCAAACTTTAACCAAACTGAATAAAATCTTTTCGCGAACGGTTCATTTGTAGCACATATAGATTATTTTAATTGTAAAGCTTTTTTTGAGAATCTATTTTATTACGATTTAATTCTCCAATGAACCAACACACAATAAAATTAAGAAGAGACTTTTATTATTGTATCTGGTCTTCAATTATTAACTTTAGTTACTAAAGTTTAGGCCAAATACAATTAACGACAATTTTAGTAACTTATTGCTCTAGCTTTATTTTTTGCTCGGAAAATATAAATTTCCAAATTTTAATATCATAATAAACTGTCTGAAAAAACCATGTCTAAAAATGTTCTGCCTCAAAATTTATTATTTCTTAAAATTTAATTATAACAACTGCCTCAAAATTTCTTAATTTTAAAATCTAATTATAAGAATACACATAAAAAAGTAAAAAAAAAACTAAACCAATCCTTTTCCTTGGGAATTATACTGTGTGTTGTATGTGTATAAATATAGAACACATACCCATCACCACAAAAGTTGATATTGGTTTGCTCTGCTCTTTCAAAACAATAACAACCTCCAAACATATACCTTTTCCCAAATCCCTCGTTCTTTCATTTTCTCTCACCATCTCTCTTCTCTCACACCTCATGAGGGATAGGGGAGGGAAAGAAATAGATGCAGTGTAGATCTTTGAATAGAGGTTGCATAAAAATCATTAGAAATCTCCCCTTTTTGTTTTGTTTTATTTTACTTTGAAATTTGAAAGAAACCCAATTATAAGGCTTCAATGGCTCATCAGGAAGGTAAAAGCTTATACTTTTGAGTTTCTTGTTTGTTAATTCTTTATATTTTCTTGAATTAATTGTTAAACTTAATTTTTTTTTCTTGTCTATTTTAAAATTATACAAGAAACCCATGAAAACCCAGAAACAGAATTGGTAAACTATGCAGAAGAATCCTCAAAAGATCCCCAAAAAATGGATGAAAGCTACGAAAATTCATCGCCAAGAGGCGTACTGGAGACTCCTGTTACAGGTTCAGATTCTGACCATAGCAGCAGCAGTAGAAGCAATAGTTTCAGCTCATCTTCGGAGGAGAAAACTGGGGAAGATAAAAATTGTTCATCAGCATTGTCATCAACATTAGATGTGATGAATGCTGCGGTGCAGTGGAAAAATATATTTGAGAATATTAGGAAGAAATCGGTGAAGCGATTAACTTCGACTGCATTGTTGAATTACTTGTGATCAGTCAAAGAAGAGTTTGAGGTGGAAGTTTGGGTGGAATCAGGTTTCTGAGGATTCATTTGATTGTGGGGAATGGATGGCGCCAAAGCCTTCTTGGAGGAACTTCAGCTATCAGGAGCTTGAGGCTGCCACTAAAAGTTTTAGCCCAGGTAAGTGGGGGCAACAATATAAACTTTTGAGCTTCTCCTCTGTTTTTTTTTTCAGTTACTTTTTCGTTTTTAAAAGCTTAGGAAATTTGAACCCTTTTGTATTCTGGCTCCTCTGTTTTTTTTTTTTGTAATAAATGATGTGCATATTATTGTGGGTTTAATGCAACAATGAAAATTTTTGTTAGCTAAATAGAGAAAAGAAAGGATAAGTAACTTAAAGGAATATGTTAAGTAAACTGGATAAAACTCAGCCTTACTTTTTATTGACATGCATAGATTTATCCTGATTAATTTCATGAACTTGGGTGAATTTTCAACCACCCCACACTCAAATAGTCAAAGGAAAAACAAAGTTCTTCACCAACTACAATTAGATAAAGGGAAAACTGATGGTGGGGCCTGACTTTTTGACCACAGCAACTTGTATTGAAAACTTTAGGGAGACTGATTTGAACGTCTAAACACAAACCTGAAGCTCATTCTGTTTGTGTTTTAGTATTGTACTGGTATATAATTAACAAGTGTACACTTTTTGTCTACTCTCTACAGACAACGAAAGAAATTCATGCCCAAGTATTATTAATGTTTTAAAACTTGTGCTTCTGTCAATATCTCAATCCTTATACAGAATGCTCTTTCAAGTTAGGAGGCAGGCCTAAAATGAGTGGTTGTGAATCATAAAACCATGGCTGCAAAACTTAAAAGCCTATTCAATTATTGTGCTGCAATAAATTTTCCTAAATATGTGCACTATTCTGATTGGATACAAACCTGGTCGACATGGACTAATTATTTTTATTTTTAAAATTTCTTGGTAAATTTGATAGATAAGTTACTCGGTAAAGGGGGGCACGCAGAAGTGTACAAAGGGTGCTTACCAGATGGTCAAGTTGTTGCGGTGAAAAAGATAACAAAGAAGAATAAGAAAGATGAGGATAGAGTTGGGGAAGTTTTTGAGTGAGCTTGGGATTATTGCTCATATCAATCACCCCAATGCTGCTAAATTAATTGGCTTTGGCAGTGAAAGTGGCTTACACCTTGTCCTCCAATTCGCTCCTTATGGCAGCCTAGCTTCTTTACTACATGGTGCTGTGCTGTGCTGTGCTATGCTGTATTTATTTCCTTAAACACAATATATATAACTTAAATCGATATACAAATTAAAAAGCAATTGAACATATATGGTATTGGTTTCGACTAATGATGAGAAATTGTAATTCAGGCTCAACAGATTGTCTGGATTGGAATATAAGGTTCAAGGTGGCTGTTGGGGTAGCTGACGGTTTGAAGTATCTCCATTCCGACTGTCAGAGGAGGATTATACATAGAGACATCACAGCCTCAAATATACTATTATCCGACGATTATCAACCTCAGGTTGTGACAAAAAGTATTGTTAATTTTTTTTTTTTGAAATTTTGGTACTGGAAAAGTATATATATGCTTATGAGATTCTTTGTGATGTTCAGATATCAGATTTTGGGCTAGCAAAATGGCTCCCAGAGAAATGGGTTCATCATGTAGTATCACCTATTGAGGGAACTTTCGGGTATCAAAAGAGCTGCAACTATACTTGTTTATGCCTCAATTTCCTTGCAAGCTTATGTTTTTTTTTTAAATTTTATTTGGCATCCATCAGATACATGGCCCCAGAATATTTTATGCATGGAGTTATTCATGAGAAGACCGATGTTTTTGCATTTGGGGTTCTTCTATTAGAGCTTATAACAGGGCGTCGTGCAGTTGATTCTTGTCGACAAAGCCTGGTGATGTGGGTATGTTTGAATCTTGTTCTTTTTTAACTGCTTTTCTTCATGTCTGTCTTCAATTTTAGTGTTCCAAAATACCAAATTAAAGCTAGAATTGCCTAACATAGCTTTTAGAAAGATTTTGAGTGATTCAAGAACTTTAGTCTGTAATGCAAGTACAGGTAGCAGAATTGTAATGCTTCAACTTTAGCCTAATAATTCACAAAAAGATAACTTTTGATATCCCTTTGTCCCTAATTATTATATAGGCAAACCCTCTACTGGAGAAAAATAGTATCAAAGAACTGGCAGATCCTCGATTAGGCAATGAATATGACATTGTTGATATGAATCGTGCCATTTTAGCAGCTTCGATATGCGTTCATCATCTACCCGACATGCGTCCAAACATGACCCGGGTAATTTTTCTGTTACAATATTCTACTTCCTCTTCTGCCTCTGTTGTCTTCGTAATCTGTACCTCTACATTATTAGACTGATAATGAAGTTGTGTAGGTTGTTCAAATTTTGAGAGGTGAGAGTGGAGCAGTAGAGACCAAACAAAAGTCGATGGGATCAGGGAGAACAATTCTTGTAGATGCTTGTGACATACAAGATTATACTTCTACAACTTATCTCAAGGACCTCGATCGCCATAAAGAACTTGTTATGCAGTAATTAATTAAAACCACACATATAATTTCCTCGTGTTTTCCTTCAAGTTCTTTTGTTGGTGGTGGTTCGGGTCAAATCCAAATCAAAACGTAAGCAAGTATTTTTTATTTAGTGGATTGCATACGTTTGAACTCGAGATTTGATCAGAGTTGTTACGGTCGTGTGTTGTAGTTTAGAATAGTACAAATCCCAAGCTTAATCGGCATTTGCCGAGTTTGTATAAAGGCACCGAAAAAGGAAGTCTCTTGATCTCTATCTGCATGTTTATAGAAGTTCTTCAATTAGCCCTTTTTTGTTCTCCTGCAAAGAGTGTTGCCTTCTATTCTATATTATGGAGGCACAAATTAATGCAAAGGAGAAAATGTGGCTCTAATGGAACTCACATGTATAAGACATAGTGCACTTTTCTTTGTTTCTATGCTAATATTTCATCCAGCTTCTCTTTGAAAAATCTTGTATATTTTTCCCTCTCTAGTTGGAAGTTGGAACATAGCTACTATTGCTTACTTGAAAGTCAGTATTTCCTTTAATAGGTTAAGCAAATCCCCTCGAGCAGAGGTCAAAAAGTATAATTTTATACACTATAATTACACTTGCTATTAGAGAGTAGTATGGTTAAGCAAATCCCCTCGAGCATAGGACAACAAGTATAATTTTATACACTTGCTATTACAAAGTAGTATGGTTAGAAAAAAAGAAATATACGAGTCTTTAAAAGAACAAAAAAAAATTCTAAACAAAAATGCGATGGCGACCGGGCCATTTTTTGGTTTTTGTTTTGTTAATGACTCAAAAAATTAATGTAATTTATTAGAACTGGAATTTTTATAAAAAACAGTAATTTAAGTGTCATTTGAATACATATAAAAAATATGACTGTACAGTCTGTGCAACCCTGTTTTTTATATTTATTTAAATAACACTTAATTCACTATTTTTTGTAAAAATTTCAATCCTAATAAATCACATTAATTTTTCGAGTCGTAAAAAAAAAAATTCCGACCCCTGGCCGATCCATGTAGAAGGATTGAATTCTAAAAGGCTCAAAGAAACAAAAAGGGGTTCCTTATTTCAATCTTCATTCACCTCCGCTCAGTCCAACTAATCCAGCTCAAGGAGTTATAACATTTGTACCACGTATATTTTTGATATTTTTATATGATTTTTTTTTCACATGAATGTGGGACTCATTGTCTGTTCATGTGAAAGAATACTGTCTAAAAATATTAGTTTCCGAGGAGGAGACGAGGAGTTAGTCATGCAAAACTATTCCTCCATCTTTTTTCGTTGATAATAAAGCCATTTCTGTTAATTAAATTTGACAAAAAAAAAATACTAACGTATTATTTCGTTGTATAAATTAAGATTATTATAGTGTTAACAAGCGTGTCATCATATTCCTTGTGACGCCCCCAAAATAGGTATACATCACATATTCTGAGTCGCCAAATAGATGGTACAAAATACAAAAAACAATATTAAATATACAACATGAGCTGTGAGTTTTAATACAAATATTATCTTCTAGATAGTATTAAAACTCAAAATAAGTCCTTAATACATTTATTAACACACTATTTCATAGAATAGTGAATACTACTAATGCTATCGTCTGGACCTTCACTCCGTTTCCCGACTAGTCTCTACTACGTTCTCATTTCCTGAAGAGAACAATGAAAGTAAAAGGGTGAGCTCAACTAGCCCAGTAAGAAATATTATGACTAAGATAATGCAGAATAAATTATCATTAGCCTTCAATAGTGTTAAACTGATACAATATAACAAACATCAAGTTTAACTGTAGCGGAACAAGCAATCCATTAAAAGAGTTAAGTAGAGAATAAAATCTACTATCTTTTATGATTTAAAAGGTTTTTCATCACTTTTATCGCTGAGACTCAGCTTAATAAATAATCCACATCATCCTTGCACTTCGGCCAAGGATATTCATTAGTATCACAACCACAAATTATCCATGCACTACGACCAAGGATATTCGTGTATTCATCAATGGTCATGATCATGCCAACAACTGTCCATCAATGCACTACGGGCCAATAAGGACTTTTACCACATCATTTGTAACATTACGGTCATGATTATACCGAATAATCCCTAGTCATAATCATACCAAGTCCATCAATGCACTACAGGCCACAGATGACTTTCAACATAATATAAACATGAGGATGATGACAATGATATACGAATTCAATAAAACAAGTTCAAGAATTAATTTATCCAGGAACCAATAACGTCCAAATTATCAACATGATACTGCTTTGTGGGGTAAAACTCAAGAATGCTCAGACGAATATTTTCATAAAAAGATACTGGATGAAGCGCAAATATCAAGGATATTCCATTAATTTCATGGAGTATAAAAGCCAAAACTTTAACCAACTGAGTATAATAAGACATGTAATAACAAAAGAAATCATTAGGCAAGCGATAGACCGCACAGACAGGTTATTCTAACAGAATAATAAAGAATGGAACTAGGTCATGCGTAAACGCAC
Source organism: Panax japonicus (assembly GCA_020205505.1). NCBI lineage: Eukaryota > Viridiplantae > Streptophyta > Magnoliopsida > Apiales > Araliaceae > Panax > Panax japonicus. The sequence goes on along the minus strand of CM035098.1, from coordinate 54,918,325 downwards.
AGACCTGATATTCCAAGAATAATAAATAATGGATCCAGGTCATGCGTAAACGCACAGACAGGATATCCCAATAGAATAATAAAAACGGAACCAGGTCATGCGTAAACGCACAGACAGGATGTTCCAACAGAATAATAAATAACGAAACCAAATCATGCGTAACGCACAGACATGATGTTCTAACAGAATAATAAAGAATGGAATAACAGAAGAATTTCACTATGTATGCAATACTTTACATAGACAGGTTATTCCAACATAATAATAAAGAATGGAATAACAGAAGTTCTCTTCATGAAGTCGAAAGAAAGAAATAATACCACTTACCTTAGGAGAAACTGGATATATGAGTAGTGAAGTAGCAGAATACTTTTCTTCTTTCTCTTTATAGTTTCTCTCTCAAGAGTTTTAGTGAATTCGTAAGAAATAATGAAGGAATGAACTTCTATTTATAGGAGAGTGGACTGAATAGTAACTAATTCATGAATGGTCCAGATTGATTTACTTTTAAACGGACGGTCCAAATTGATTTACTATGCAGTATTAATAAAATATTCTAATAAAATAAAATCTTTTAAATAAAATATAATAAATTACACACACACACACACACACACATATATATATATATATATATATATATATATATATATAACCTGTGCACACAAATATCACGGGTGAAAACCCCGTGAATTCAATTGATTCCTTCTGCCAAGTTTTTCAAACTTACATATATTTAATAATGAAATAGTACACCTTTATGTGATCAAGCCAATTTCCCTCCCCCACCCACCCACCCACCCACCCACCCACCTACCTTTAATCAAATATTATATAACAACTTGCGTACTTTGAAAATTTTATAAATATTACCCACAACTATAACATTATATCAAATTCATTCCATAATATTTAAAAATGATATTTATAGAAAAATTATCTTTATTAACTATGGTACTATTTTGCATTTTAAACATGAAGCTAACTTGGTAGATTTTCTATACTATCTTTAAATTTAACTGACAAAATAGACGTTTAAACTAAGATTAAACAACTTTTATCAATTCATTACTTATTTAGGCAAAAACATAAAAAGGATTCTCAAAAGTCAACAGTTATATTTATGTTTTGCGTTACAACATTCAATAATAACATGTCAATTGACCAAGGAATTTAAAATAAATTACCGGGAGTGATTAATATGAAGTTAACTTTGATCAATTGACCAATACAGTATCTACACGCAGGTCGGAAAGTGATCTTTCTATATACGTGTTAATACTTCATAGTAATCGGATCCTGAATTACCATATTATAAAATTTTTTAATCAATCATATTGGAATTTAAATCCCTTGATCTTCTCCTAAATTTCCTACATAACATGTTAGTGTAAAATACTAATTTTACATACCATTTTTATATAATTTATTCTCTTTTATTTTTTTTATTGTACTATGGTACTATTTTGGTAGATGATTTTGTGTACAATCTTTAGGTCAACCCCACAGTATAATATTCTTGGGCCTCTTCTTCTGGACTTTATTAGTATTACACCTACTAGATAATTAACGAGCCAAACTGTTTAAAACAAGGAACAAATAAATAATCCACTTCTCTTTCAACCACCACTCTGTAAGCAAAAGCTTCACCAACGCACTCAGAAAAAGATGACTACAGATATAGTTCTACAATTGGCCATCCTTTTATTAACTCTAGCCTTATTCTACGCCATCCACAGATTCCCTAAACAGGCCTTAACCAAACTCCGCTCCAAAAACCGATACACCGCCCAAGCCCATCGCCACTTCGTCCAAGGGGCCCACCTACTGGCCCGAGCCCGATCCACCAACAACCGCACCACCTCTCACAACCTCGCTAAAGACGCCGCCGGCGAGGCTGATAAGGCCCTGGCGATCGAACCCAAAGACGCCGCAACCCTCATCCTCAAAGGCCTTGCTTTGGATATCATGGGACACAAATCCTCCTCCCTCAAATGCCTCGATATGGCGCTGACCCCGCCGGCGGTGAGGTCGCTGTCGGATAAAGAGCGTGGTGACGCTTTATTTACGAGGGCCGAGCTGCAAATTGCGGTGAATCGGAGGCGGCGGGTGGACTCGGCGGTGGCGGACCTGGTGGAGGCAGTGAGGTTGAGTTCAGATAATGCGAAGGCGTTTTGCTTGTTGGGTCAGTGTTTTGTGATGAAGGGGATGAGACAGGACGCCCAGATGGCGTTTGATACGGCCCTAAGGATTGAGCCTGGTTTAGAAGAGGCTCGTCAGGGCTTGGCAGGCTTGGGTTCCTGAACCCTTTTGGTTATAGGTTGGTTGGATTAGAATCCTGTTGTTGTGTTGTACTAAATGTGCCTTGTCTTAACATTTGCAATTCCACTTATAATCAATCATCCATATGGTTTTGGTTTCTACTGCCAAATGCCAATTTAATACTTGAAATAAAATATATTTTCGTAACTCATGGTTAATTAACATATTGTCGACTGATAAAAGATGATATTATTTGGGATGGGACACTAAATTAATTTTAAAACTTGTAAATCATCTAATTTTCTAATTTATATATTGGATGGCAACCTCCGATTGCTGGGCGTGTACTAATTTTCTTACTAGTTGGCTAGTGGATTTGTTTTGTTGGAAGCTTGCGTAATTTGTTTTGTGCCGACAACTTGGGTTTGTTACTAGTATTACTCATCTGATTTCGGCATATGCAATTCAAGAAAAGCATATGGCACTTTAGTCACTTTATGTGCTAGCAATGCAAAATTGCAAACAAGAAAATTAAACTGATAATTGATAATAGGAGCAGCAGCTCAAAACAGAGCGAGAAATCCTAAAACTTTTCCACAACAAGATGAGTGCCCCAAAACCCATCCCACATTACAACATCTCATCAAGCTATCTTATGTAATACTTTTTACTTTTTCACAAATTTCCTGTTTCCCCATAGAGGAACTAAATCTCTACCCGCCAAATTAAAGAACCTCGTCTCTCAGCCCTGCTAATTAGTACTAACAGCTAAGCTAAAGCTTGGTTGGTCAGATGAGGGTCAGCTTAAGTTAAAATGCCACAAACAAGAGCTGAGAGGTTAACATTAGGTGGATGGTATTTGTTGAGAAAGTTAACTATCTTGTAAGTTAATAGCTTTGGTGAGGCCAGAGGAAGAACTCGGCTGGCGGTGGCAATAAAGGCACAGGAGTTATTGCCGAAGACATGGAACCAGATGTATCAACACTACCTCCTGCTGCATTACTGGATTGGAGGTGATGGAAGAGGTTGTGGTGATAGTACGGAGTTGTGGAATCAAATGGCACCCCGTAGGGAATTCCAGAGACAGGTGGAATGGCAGCAAAACTGATGCTACTCCCACTGTTGCTGCTGCTCTGCTGAATCTGGTTATTGCTCAAGGAAGATTTCTGATCTGCCTCGAGTGAGAGCTTTAAGCGCTTTGCCGCCCCACCAATGGGAAGTGCACTCTTAGCAATGGCTTCCACGTCATATCTGTTCATCTCGAAATTGGTTACTGCATTCACACCCCTAAACTTGATTGCTGCTATGTCATATGCCTCGGCTGCTTCTTCCTCGGTGGCTGCACCATATATAGGGTTAAGTTACTATTGATACAAAAAAAATGTGTAATACCCCAGTCCCACATCACCATTAATCCTTAAATCAATTTCTGATAGTCAATCAATTGTCATAGTGAAATTACAATTTAAGGAACTGAAAATAAACAATAACTGTAGTCTAATTAACAATTAATATTCAAAGGACTCGTGTATAATTATGTACCAAAAGTTCCAAGATAGAGATCTTTATTCCCAGCAACACGACCAATCCTTGCTTGCCAACGTCCTTGTTGGTGATGCCTGAACAACATTGCGACAGTTAAATATAATAGATTACTAATGCACAAAATAAATTCGAATCATACTGATGCTGGGGTTTCCCAACTACTCATTGAGTAAGAAGTGCTAAGACCTTGTTACACCCCTGTAAATAGATGCTCCCCTGGAGAAACCGCTACTTTTCCTGGAAAAGGTGGCGAGAAATTGTGTAAGAAACTCTTTCTACAAACTTGTCGTATTGTCTCCACAACAATAATATTGATTTGAATACAAAGAAAAGGGTTGGTTAACTAGGAAAACCTTCTCAACGAAGCAATAAATTCTTGCTTGGTTACATTCTTCATATCCTCCTGTTCTTTGGTATAGTTTGAAACCTAAAGAGGAGAAAACCATGTAGCTTAGGCATAAATTAATTTAGACGTCAACTTTTCATGCAGAGATACGGGAACAGTAAAGTAAATGATAAAAAAACTGGATGGTGTGATGGAGGATTACAGGAAAGTTGGTGGTAGCAGTGGGACCCCAGTATTTCAAAGCTGCCAAATCATAAGCTCTTGCTGCCTTATCTTCCTTATCATATCCACCTAATAATCATAAATTTAATCAAGTTTAGATACATTATTCAAACAGCTCTACAGAGTATTAAAACCAGAAGATGTAAAAAGAAAAGAAAAAGTAAATGAAGAGGTACTTACCCAAGTACACTGCAGGCATAAAGAATTTGAGTGACAAGGCATGATCCAGTTCCGTAATCCATGCAAAAGTCAGGAAATCAAGTTAAACATTAGCTAATTAGATAGTCAAAGATTTCTTCCTAGCAAAATATTCCAAAACAAAGCAAATCAAAAAGGGCAAGCATGCGTGCATAATATGCATGTGATAGGTGTGACCAGAAGAGAAAAACCAGTGACTCTTTATTAGTGAATCCTATTAGCTTATCTGTTTATTTATCATGCTCCATCTTTCATGTTTGTTGGTGTTCTATGACATATATTCTTTATTTGCAAATTTAGAAGCTAAAAGTGAAAGACCAATCCCCAAATTCCTCCCAATTCATGACTAGTAAAAAAACTTCCCTGATCTGAAAACTGAACTTGTGTTCTTTTTCTTTAAAATTATTTCTTTAGATTGAACCTTATACTAAAACATCTTAATTAACAGGTGTTCAGCTGTCACTTCTATTTTTTGGTCCAAGTTTTTCCTTTCTTAGATCTTTCTTGACCTCAACCTTTTTAAACAACAATGTTACAATTAATCTAATGCAATTGCAAAATATATCTTTTGAAACAATGTTACTACTAATCTTTACTCTTATGAGTTGGAGATAGCATATTAGTATTGAGTCCTTCTATAGGGACATTGTTATTGGACATTTCGAATAATATATTTTGTAAAAAATCCAATTAGAATAAATACTATACATTTTTTGAGTCACAAAAAAAAAAATGTCCGATAACAATGTCCGCCTAGACTTGTTTATTAGTATTTCTTTTTCTGGTTTCACTAAGATACCCTGTATCGCCCTATATATTGGGTATATTGCTGGACAGTGGGCACAGCATTAATTCCCATACTGTATACAAATATGAAATTTGTTTCCGCCTAAAATGGTAGGCAGTCATTTAAATTTAAACTGGGTGACTTGGTCAAACTTATTGAGGGACTTTGGGCCAGGAAAGCAAAAGCAAAAGTTAAAGCCATCCCTGATAAAATTCAGAGTTTCAGACACTAGTGTTCAGACTAGCTGATGTATGTATACACCTGGGAGGGCCATGTAGACGCCTGCTATAACCAGAAAATAAGGGTGGTAGGGATAGAGTAACTTCCGGACAAACATATTTATTTCTGGGCAGAATAGTCATGGGTACAAAGCATAAGAGGTTAAAAAACAACAAAGCATTACCCAAAGTAAACAAAATGGCGGCCACTCTGATCAAATCAGTGAAAGTAAAAAAAGAAAGAACAGAAAGAAGTACAAATGTACATATATTTATATATAACATCAGTCGATCAATCATCATGAATAATTAATTAAAGTCCTGATTTGAAAGAAAGAAAATGCCCACCTGAGACCCCATGACTATCCTCAATCTCAATGCATGCAACCTTCTTTTTAGTCAAACATAATTTTCATATATGCGCATATAAATAAAATGTACAGAATTACTGTGATACACAACGCATAGTATGCATGTATATGATGGATAGATAGAGACAAAGATAAGACCTTGACGCCCTTTTCTAGCCTGACCCTCTCTTCTACAGCTGTTATCCCATAGATGCGCTTCGTATCTTCCCGTCCATCTGTGTCTGCATCATACCAACAGATCCCACCTTTAACCTTTTTCTCTCATAAAAATCAAACAGTAACTAAAACCTCTTAATTAATTAACACATTAATTATTAATAGCAGATATACCAAATTTATAGCTTGCTTGGTTATTTTACAAAAAAAAAATCACTAATTTTTGGGTGTTTGACACTCTCTGCTAAATTCACATTTAATCTATTTTCTCGAAAATGAATCACAGTAAAATTACAAGTTAGAGAGTAGAGAGAAAATACCTAGTAACACCTCTGTAAATCGAGGTTCTCTGGCCAAAAGTATCAGCAATCTTCTTACAACTATCCGAATCCACAGAGACAATAGCATTCTCAGAACTCTGGTTACTATTATTATTGTTATTGTAGTTATTAACCCCCAGTGACAACACACCCCCAGTAGGATACTGTTGGTAAGCTACCAACTCGTTTCCAGACTCAATGGACTGACCCGCAAACTCGAACTGTGTGCGTCCAACAGAGGACGAGTCATCAACTTCAGAGCCCGAGTTAGTTGAAAAGGCTTGAAAAGCTGCAATAGTCTTGAGATCTGAGTGGTCATAGATGTGAGTCAAAGACGAGTCCTGAGTCGTCTCCGTTTGGGTATCAGAGTACCGGTGGACGTACGACGAAGTTGTGTCGCAGCCGAGGAAGTCTTCCAGCTTCGGTGGTGGATTCGTCTCGAAACTCGTGAAAATGGAGGAATCATTTAATGATTCTTTCACTTGGTGATGATGATGATTTCCTCCTTCCGCGTACATAACTTCAACCTTTGGATTTGGCCAACCAGCTGCACAATAATCAAATAAACTTACTAATAACAACACAAGCCCCAACTTTTGGAGAGAGAAAATGAAAAAGCAAAAAAAAACTGTTTGGTTACTAAGCAAAAGAAATGTGATCTATGATAGTAATTACTAGTATCAAAAAACAACAAAATTTGCAGTTACTCAGACTTAGCTATTCTTCGGTCATTACATGAGATTTTTGAATTTGAACGTAACAGAAATTAATACTAGTAGACTTAATAGTTGCACTATATTGTCCTTTCTCACATTTTTCTTTCACTCTTTTGTTTTTTATCTCAGCAAACAAACGGAAACTCAGGGATTTTTTTTGACACAACTCACTATATTTGAGTCGGTCATTTTCACAATCAGATTTGAGCTCAGTCGTACCATCTGAGATTCTTCAAAAAATAAATAGTACTAATACAATACGTATATGTATATATATATATATATATACACACACACATATACATGTTTATATATGTATATGAATGGTACCGTTTGGTGCATAGAAGTTATCGAAGAAGTAATATTGCTGTGAATCAGTAGGAGATGAATGAAGAATCTGCTGGTGCTGGTGCTGGTGCTGGTGCTGTGAAGTTGATGAACTCAGCATTTCCATTGGAGAGAGAGAGAACGAAAGCCAGTTATTATCTGGAGCCATTACTACAACTTTTGATTTGCTTTTCCCTTTCTGATTCTTCTTTTAAACTCTTAATTTCTTCGATTCTCGCTCATCAGCTAATTAAACACAAAAACAAACACATTTTAGGCCTGATTGAAAAAAAAAGGAACTGGAGCTAGCTAAGCTTATGTACCTAACAATTAATCCTCCTCCGTTAGAAAAACACTCCATTTGTTAACGGATCGAAGCAATGAAACCTGAGCTTAAAGAAGCTGAACTGAGTTTGTGTAGAGAGAGAAATTAGTGATTTAAAGCTTCAAATACTGTTTGAAAGCATCGCATGCAAATATGAGAAGGAGCTACAGAGAGAAACTGAAAATGGGAGTAGCTAATAAACTGCTTGTAATGGAGTTGGAGTTTAAGAGAGAGAAAGTTAGGGAATGGGGAGCAGGTGGAGGGTTATAATGGGAGGATGGAACGGTTTCATCTGCCATTCAGCGTAAAATCAGAGGGAGGGAGGGACAGAAAAGGGTTTTTAAGCTAAATTGATTACAGTGTATTTTTCCGTGTTTAAAACTATTAAAATAAGGCGATTGTGACTTTTGGCTCTGATATTTGTCTGAAACAAGGTTGCGAAAGATCCGGGCTGGCGGACAAGGTAGAGTAATTTTGTTAAGCGTTTTTCTTTGACAATTTTGTCCTCCTTATTTTTTCTTATTTCTCCCACTCCACTTGTCCTACATGCCGTGCCCTATCCCCCCCTATCCCATTACCCCGTACCCCATACCCCATACCCCATACCCCATACCATGCCATCCCTTTTTTTTTCTTATAAATAAAAGATAGGCATAAGAGAAGATGAAGGGAAGGATATTAAGTTTGTGTTTACTTGTCAACATAATAAATATTCGGGAATATTATTTTTATATATATTTTTGATATTTTAATATATATTTTTGATATTTTTATATAATTTTTTTAAAATGAAAGTAGAATCCACTGCATGCTCATCATATAAAAAAAGACTCAATTTTCTAAATATATATACTTTATTATTTGTTTATTTGTGTATATATTGATATTGAGAGACCTTATTATAAATTAGGATTAACTCAACTACACTAATATTATTCTCTCAAATCTAAATAATTTAAAAGATATAGAGAGAAAAAAGATTAGTCATCTTAAGGTTTTTTATAAACCTAAATTACTTCTTCTTCTTCTTCATTTATATTCTCTTGGTGGATCATATTTGGAGTGATATACACACTAAGTAGTTTGTGTTTGATCTATGGAATTGAAGAAGTGCCAAGGAAAGAAGAATTAAAACTTGGAGATCAAATCAAGAGTTAATTTGTCTTCATACATAATGATTTTAAACCTTCCTCAATTAATAAGTTCCTTTTAATTGACATTTTAAGAAAAAATATATAAAAATTAAAAAAACGTAATTAATACTTAATCTAATTGACTAAAGAAAAATTAATTAGTATTTAATGTAAGGATATTAAAAAAAATTAAGTTATTAATGTTTTCTTAAAATTTATAAATAACATAAAAATGAACAAATTTTACTCTTTAAAAAAACAAATAAAAAAACGAAGAGAATACAAAGTTAAATCTGTTAGAATTTGAGCCTAAATTAACACGGGTCTCATTAATTATTTGTAATGATTTCACATATCAATGTGTTCTACTCCATGAGTAGATTAAATTAAATATTTCAAAGCTCAAATTCGTGGGGTAATGAATAAGATATTAACTCCTAAAGATCACCCTTAGAAATGATAAATGATAATAAATACATATGGAAAGTCAAGTCCCACATCGATTAATAACTAAAGAATTAATAGACTTATATACATTAAAGTTGCTATCAGGTTTGGGCCCCAAGGGCTTTGTGAAAGGGAGAGAAATCTAACCAAAGTTTGGTTTGAACCCACACGCGTGTCACCTATAGGCCGGCTCGCAGGTCTGGGTCCTTTTATATAATTTTTTGGACAAAATTTATTTAAATTTTATTTTAGTTTTGATAAATAATATTTATTATTATATTACGTCATTTTGGAAAGGTTATCTGCATGAACGGACACCCTAAAACTACATCGTTTTTGTGTGAACGAAAGCGCCTTTTCTGCTAAAGATTAAAACTATTCCGTTTTTGTTCTAATAAGATTAAAACTACGTCGTATAGTAGTCCGAATGGACCCACCCTTTCTGTTAAACCTTAAAATTATGTCGTTTTGGCCAAATAGTACATTTTCAAGTGGTTATGTCCATTCTGTAGGGTCACTAATGATCCCTCCTATAAATATATAAGACGGGACATCAATTTCATTCACTCATTCACAAGCATTCAAGCATTATAAAGTTTGCATTTGTTTATCAGTTTTCATAGTTATTTTGAGAGAGAGTTCTGAGCATTTATTTTGATTCGTTGGATATACTATTTAGAGTGCTACTATAATATATGTTGTTAGAGACGAGTGCTGTCAAATTTAAGCACCATACGAAAGACATAATTATCTTAAGGACATAATATTTAATACTAGCCTTGACAAGTTTATTCTTCTGTTTGATAACTTGAGATAAATTTTTATATATAATATTATATTTTAAAATGTATATTGCTAATTTACTATCAATAAACCCAAAATATAACAAAGGGGATAGGGATGGCAACTATACCTGAAATATTTCAGTTGAAGAGTTAGTTAAAATTATATAAGTGAACTTGTATTCTAGAAAGGGTGATTATTTCCCCAAATTTACCATCCAAATAAAAATAAAAAAATTAATATTTTTACATAAAAAATTATCGCTATAAATATATATATAGCGATAATTAAAATCGTCGTTATAGTGATAAAAATATCCTTGGCTTTTATAGTTCCCAAAAGTTAGGGCAGACCAGCGGCCGAAATAGGAGGGAGTGGTAAACCCGGATGATGAGGTTCCTTTGAAGTGAGGGTCGGGCAGTCCTCCAGTTTTTTAGGGCAGAGCAATTACCATTGTGTTCAAATGACAATCCCTACATTGGTGTGTAGTCATCGAGACCCAAACTTCATTTTGGCTTTTTTAAGTTATTATCTTTAAACTTGTTATTAATATAAAATTAATTAGTTTTACTCAATATCTTATAAATGTTGTTATACAATAGATTTTTTATTTTAATGTTGCATTTAAATTCTCTTCCCTCAACTTACGTGTTTCAAACATGGAATAACAAATTAATATATATATTTGCTTATTGTATTGAAATAAAATGAATGCTTTTTTAATTATATTATATCTATACCATTAAAAATAAGAAGAAGGACTAGGATTAAAAATTGAAAATCGATGTTCGTTATTATTAGTAGCGTACCGTAAAAAATACTTGAATATCAAAATGGATTTGACTTTTTTAAGTTATTCATTTTAAATCTTAATTAATAAACCCTAGACCCTTGTTTATAAACTACCTTGACTAATAAACAGGGGTGGATTCAGTTTTGAAGTTCAGTGGGATCAAATTCGAAAAAAAAAAATTCTTAATTTTTTTGTTTTAATAAAATGAATCATAAAATTAAATAATCCTAAAATATTATTTTCAATAACATTTATGGATTTGGAACTGGATATTTTGGACAAAAGATTATGATACTTGGGTTTAAGGGTTAACATTTTGTAGGTGAGTTTCTTGGTGGATATTAGCAGTGACAGATTCGTCATTAGTTCCTTCGGCTTAGACATTTTCAGGAATATATTTAAATTTTGTATGTTTAGTTGTTGTAACTCAATTACATATGTCCATATCTGACAATCAATAAATATTTTAAAACTAATTTAACATCGAAACAAGATCAATGATTCAATATACAATATGAATAGTCAAATATAATTAGCACCAACAATAAACAATCTCAATTAAACTACTAACAAGGAACATTACAGATTTAAAGAAAGTAAAAATAGAATAGAACACATATTTGAAAAACTTTTATTTGATGGAATTTCTCTTCATTAGTTAGGTTTGCAGTGTTATTTTAAAAAGTAAAAAGTTCTAATTTTATAAAAGTATACTCTATAAATAATTACAAGAATTCCTAAAATAATTGTTAAATTTGTGAAATTAAAATAATCTAAACATTTGGAGCTATGCCTCTGTTGTGTTTTAGACTTTAACTTCAAGTATTCTAATAATTTTTTAAATCAAACATAACAATTTCATTTAACATCCCACTATCCCATACTTTTGTCTGCCCCAGCTAATAAATCATAAATCTTTGTTAATAAGTCAAATTTTTATTTTCAATATTAATAAGTCAAATATTTATTCTCAATGGTATAGATGCATAATGTATATCAATAGTATAGATAATGTATATCATATAAGATGCATAATAAATACATGTTATGAATTATTACCATATATATATATAATTGATATTTCTATAAGTAAATATTGATATTTTCACAAAGTATCTCTCACATAAGTGTGAGACTCATTTATTATTCATGTGAAAGTGATAATGTAAAAATATCATTTTTACTCGTGGAAATATCAATTAAACATAAAGAAAATCATTGGGCAATAGCAAACAAAGTTATAGAGGGTGTTTGATAAAAATTGAATGAATCTGAATGTGAATGAGCTGAATCTGAATCTAAATGAAAAAAGCTATTTGATAATTGATATGTCTGAAATATCTGAATGACAAAACTTTATTATTTTACCCCTCTGAAAAAATTCAAAATTATTATAAATTTATTTAATATTATTTAATATAATAGTTAATATTTTTTTAAAATTTTAAAAAAAAACAAACACACTGACCGATTCAATCATTCAATAATTCAACTATAAACAAACATCCCCTTAATAACCTATCTGGCATATTATAATCCGTAAAGGAAATAGAGTTTTGAACGCAACGAAATACAAGGAAATACTTGCATACATATACATACATGACATTGTAGACGTAAACATGGTTTGATTTGTTGGAACTACGGTGCACTCGGCTACGCCAGAAAGTGGAGGTTCCGTTTGTTTGTTTCTAATTACATTACATATACTACTACTAGTTAATAGTTATTCAGGACTGACGACTTAACTAAGGTGGCGAGGGCCCACGTGATCTCGCAAAGAGACGTGGCCTCGCCTCTCCTTGTGTAATTATTGACAGGGACACCTAATTCTCTCACTCATTACTTCGATATACACTAGACTTTTGTATCCGTCATAATCATACTTATCTTTTAATTTTATTTTGTTCATATATATATATATATATATATATATATAGAATGAGGATCCAGTCCGGACGCCCGGACTGGTCCTAAAATACGGACCCAAATTTTTTTTTTTTTTTTTGCTTTTTTTTTTTTTGAAACAGCTAAAAAAAAAAAAAAAAAAAATTTATGGAACTGAAATTTTTCCATAATACAATGTTTTGGGTGTGTTTTTAATACCTACACCAACCAATGTATGTACAGTCTGCCCAGACTGTACAGACATATTTCGTTATAGGCATCCAAATCACGCCCAAAACACTGTATTATGGAAAAATTTCAATTCCATAAATTTTTTTTTTTTTTTTTTTAGTTGTTTCAAAAAAAAAAAAGCAAAAAAAAAAAAAAAAAAAAGGTCCGGATTTTGTTAAAATCCGGGAGTCCGGACCTGATCCGGACTCTATATATATATATATATATATATATATATATATATATATATATATATATATCAAGGATCAAGTACATACCTCTTATCTTATCTTATTTATTTGTATTCATCCTTTTTTAGACGACAGTTTCGGTCATACAACCGTCGTCTATACTTTTAGCGACGGACAACATATAGCGTCGTTAAAAGTATAGACGACGGTTGTATGATCGAAACCGTCTCCTAAAAAGAGGTGAGCACGGGTGAATAAGATAATGGGTATGCACTTGATCCGGACTGTATATATATATATCAATTACATACTTGAAGAAAAAGAATTACACTAGTCATATGGAAATAGGTGGGAATATAGAGTAAAATGATTTATTCTATTTTAATTGAAATGAGTTATTTCATATATTCTCACTCCCCTAAGAAATCAAATATAATTTTTATTATTTATATGAATGAATCAATCTATTCCCATTTTTATTATTTTAATCCAAACGTAATATAAATATTTGGCTAGTATTTAATTGCTTGGAACTTTATTCGTTAAGAAAGCAATGAAAATGAGGAGCAAATTCAGAGGCTTTGGATCCGAAACCCACGTTGACGATGTTCATGCTCTTATTTAGGTTAGGCCTTTCTCGGGTTTGGGGATCAACCGACCCTGCTATTACTACTATACTTTACTACTATTTATTATTACTACTAATATATTTAGGTATTATTTTAATTGTATTTTAATAATTTAATGTATTTTAACAACTCATATTTTTATCGTACGAGATCTTTTAAATTATTAAAATATAAATACGAGTCTAAACTAATGTCATTCCTTTCAAATGTCACGTGCATCACACGTGGATTAAAGAAATGAATTAGACAATCCGTGAACTGTACATTATTCATTCACAATATAATTAATATAAAAATAAGGTTTAGGCATTTAGCTGTAAGAAATAGTATTGAAAAATAGACAAGGAGCGGCTAAGATTTAATCAACTGGATCCTACTATCATCATAATCGTTCTATCCTATCCCTAGCCCTAGCCCTAGCCCTAGCCCTAGCCCTGCTCTACTACATACATGATACATGATACAGCCTTTTATTTTAAGAAAGATCTTTACGGCCATGGACTCGTGCAAATGTAATCACTTCCTTTTGACCTTTGACTGCAAGGCACGTGCGCGGTATCTTTTGACCCAAAATTCTCGTCGATTACGGGGGCACTCACGTGCGCTCCCCCTCTCCCGTACACCTTCAACTTTCTTCTATTTCCCATTTGACACTTCCCTTCTCTATCTATGCATTCCTTATCCTTAATCCTTGTGCCTATTACATACACTAGTGTCTATTTATTTGTCTTTCTTTTTTAAAAAATATAATTCTATATGGAAGAGATACAATAAACATAATATTTTTTTAGTAGTTTTGAAAAGTTAATTATTCAAGAAGAGGAGAGGTTATTTTTACAGTCTAGTATGAAGTTTGCATCAATACATTTACCTTGCAAAGCAAACGTTCATGTCGGTACATCTACCCAGCTATGACGGTTTCATCTTAACGACGACACCCTTCACACCTACCAGTATTTTATTCCTCAGCCAATTTTTTGGTAACTTTTTTGTTCTATTTCTTCATCAATTTTATTCCTTTAATTCAAAGTGTTAACGCTAAGATCTTCTACCACGTTCCAATCACTTAATACGTCCTGATCCTGCACAGTAAACACGATCAACACCAAAAACTTGACGGCTTCGACCGTCGGGGGATAACTCAGGCGTGAGAGTCAGTACCGGTATTTACAAGGGTTAACAATGAAAGATAATAATATCTAGTGTATTGAGAGACAAAATTATTAGTCGTTAATGTGTGTGTACGTACCTTTTGTTTGAAGACTTCCTTGTTAAGTTATACTCTCTTGCCCGGTTTACCGTGCCACCCACTACCGTCTGACACAGCCCCTCACTCCTCAGTGGTCTCTGCCGACTGCATGCAGGCTGTCCTCTTTTTCATGCACTGTTTATGCTGTCGACCGGTTATAATCACATCCACATTAATGCATTGCAGTTACAACAGTCAACCATCATGCTTTTTCATCATTACCGGTCAAAGTTGGAGATATTAAAATATCTAACGGGTTAACCCACTGATCCGACCCGATCTCGTAGGGACTTAACATAAATAGGATAGTGACTAAGGGGGTGTTTGATAAAAATTGAATGAATCTGAATCTGAATCTGAATGAGCTGAATCTGAATCTGAATCTGAATGAGCTGAATCTGAATGAAAAAAACTGTTTGATAACTGACATATCTTAAAGATCTGAATGACATATTTTTAATATTTTACCCCTCTGAAAAAATTCAAAGTTGTTGTAAATTTATTTAATATTACATAATATAATAGTTAATATATTTTTTATTATTATTTATATATTTTTTACTTCATTCAGCCAACCATTCAGCCATTCAGACTAAAAATTCGGACTTAACCATTCAGCCAACGCATCTGACCGATTCAGTCATTCAGACGATTTTTTTTCAAAACAAACGCACTTAATGATTCAGCCACTTACCGATTTAGCCATTCAGACCCATATGAATCAATAATTAATTATTCACAAATAATATTACAGAATCACAATATTGACAACCAGGCAGTTCCCAGGAAAGAGGGGGCTTTCCAATAAGAATTTCTCCTTACTGGCGCGCAATTAGGTGACCAAACCTCTCCTTAGACAGAACTTTCTAGACATTGCCAATATTGTTATGTAATAATATTATTCAGATAATATGAATTATTGCTTCGATAATGAAAAATACTGTGTAATGACAATTATTGAAACAACATCAATATAAAATATCAACACAACAATTATTAAATCAATAAAATAAAATACTGAACAGTAATTACTGTAACCATTATTGAGTAGTGTCTTCTTACGTAAGAATCAATAATTGGTGCAATACCGTGTGTTACTGTGTTTTAACCACCGAGTATTTTAACAGTATTAACGGTAACAACTACGCCGTTATTTTTAAACAACTTATATTTGTCGTTTTCTTCATCCAATCGCTTTCCGTTATGGGGCCCACACATGACTGCGCCGTCGTACGAATATTTCCCGACAATACGAATATTCCACGACCAAACGAATATTTTCCGACAACAATGAATATTTTATAACCACTTGCTTATTTTGAAATATTTGCGTATTTTACCCATAACTATTCACATTAATCAAATCAACCCCTACTATTTTAAAATAATAAATAGAGAAAAATAAATTTTATTTATTAATAATTTGGGGTCTTACAGTCTGGCCAGATCCAAGTCCCCTGTTACCTCTCCAACTCCGTGCGCTGTTGGGAACTTGATTTTGAAGTGAGGAATGGAGGTCACTGCTTAGAGAGCAGTCAAAGTATATCGACCCAGTATGGCGTTGTAGGCCGAATCTACATGCACAACATAAAATTTACACGTTATTTGTACATGCTGAGGAGCTATACTGAAGACCACTGGTAATTCGATAGTGCCTGCAACTTTGACTGGATCATTGTTAAAACCATAAAGGGGAGCTTCCTGCCCAGCTTTCATCTTTCACCCATCAACATGCATCCTCTGATAAGCATGGACATACAGAATATCAACGGAAGACCCGTTGTCAATCATCATTCGCTTCATATCCACCAAACCCACTTGTGCTGTGATCACCAAGTCTCCTTCATGGGGTTCGATGGGCTCCGAAGGGTAATCTGCATCACCGAAGGAAATAACAGTACCTGGGAACGATCTGTCTATCTTCGGGGGAGCACCCGCCATGGACATGGCCGAATCCAGATATCATCTCCTCTTCTTCCCTGCCAATTTTCCTGTCGTCCCACTGGTTATTACATCAACGACGTGCCTTGGTGGTGGTGTTGGAGCATTTTGGACGGGTGGAACCGTTTGAATCGTCTGAACAGTTCGGTCAACATTCTGCTGATACTGTTGATCCCTCCCGGCCACATATTGAACCAACAAACTGCTCTGAACATTCCTCTCCACGAAGTCCTTCAAATTGCAACACTCATTAGTGTCGTGACCTGCGACTTTATGATAGCCACAATACTTTCGAGCATTGCACTGTCCTGTCTTATAGTTATCACGAGGCGGTTCAAAGAACAGCTGGCCCCTAATCTGATCCAGAATTACCAACCTATCCATGTTCAGTTTGGTGTAAACCTTGTTCACCTTCGGGGTGGGAACAGGTGGGAGACTATTTCCCTGTCGCCACGAGTTGTTGTACTTCTTCGAACTGCCCTCTAGCCTATCATTGTACCCTCCAGCCTTCTTCTGATCGCCTTCAGCTTTTGGAGCATCTGCCTCCTTCATTCGGTCCGAAGAAGGACGTTTCAGGCTATTCATAGCCTCCTCTAACACAATGTAGCCTTCTGTTTTATCAAAAGCTTCGGCTAAACTCTTCGGATGGTGAAACATCAGCTTCTCCACCAGTTTCTCAGATTTCACCAGATCCAGGCCGTTTTGAAACAACCCTACAGCCTGAAGATCATTAAGGTCGGACACCTGACCAACTACCTCCCTAAACTTTTTCACATACTGACCTAAGGATTCATTAGTGAACTGTCGGACCTATGCCAAAGAACCTGTAGGCTTCCCTCTTCTCCGGTTGCTCCCAAAACGAGCATGGAACTTGTCACAAAGCTCGGTCTATGAAGATACTGAATCTGCTGGCAAAGTCCCCATCCACTGCCTCGTATCCTTCCTTAACGTTATGACGAACGTATGACACTTGGCAGCATCTGTGAAATCATAATAATCCATGAGCCGGTCGAACGCCTGGCTATGGTCATAAGGATTCCCAGACCCATCGTAACTCTCGATGTGAGGCAACTTCTTGGTGGTGTCTGCCTTCTCCTTAAGAATGTTCGAGGAAAAAGGGGACGCATTCTTTTCCGAAGTGTCCTTCACCTGTTGCACCTCAGCCAACTGCTTCCGGAGCTCCTTCAATTCCTTCACCAGAAAATCTACACCTTCTGGTTGGGAGGGGACTTCTTTCTCCGGCGACTCCATCCTTTTCGGAATGGATCGACCATCTCTAACGGAAACCACCGCCCTCGATGGGCTTCTGGATTTACTTCGACGTGTGCCCTGTCATCACGGTGAGAGTGCTCATGACACTGCTATCTCCTTTTACTTTATGGCGCGACCTCCCTCGACCTACTCCTCTGTCTGCCACCATCTCGACCTCGAGAACCAACGATGACAAGTGCTCTCTTCGATGCCTCAGGAGTTCTGTTCCTTGATCTCCTTCGGTCATGGGAACGGCTTCGAGATACATGCACGGAATGCTCTGGTTCCTTCCCCTCTCGCCGTGGTACCTCCTTATGCCTGCTACGCCTCTCGGATTGGACATAAGTGGATGCCTCATCCTTCAGATCGGCCATCCGAAGCATTTGCATAGCTATATCTTTCCCTCTACTTCAGAAGAACTTCCAAATCTTTGTCTGCCTCTTCGGCCATCTTTGCCAACTTGGCAGTTCTGTCATCTCGACCACTTCGGTGGTGCGTTGTAGGAGGAGAACCCTCCACCTGCCTCCGATCCTGATCACGGTCTTTGTCATCAGCAAACACCAACCTCCGCCTAGCCCCACCATGAGCTCTCGAACGAGAACCCTTGGAAACATGCTCGGAAGCAGTGCTCTCACTCTCATGAGCACTCTTCGAAGGATCTAGACGATCCTTGACAGAAATGTGTTGGACAGACGAGCTAACAGCCCTCGATTGTCCTTCCAGCGTATCTACTCTACTCCTAACCATCTTCCGACGTAGAACAAATAAATCTTTGTGATTGAAAATTTCAAGACACTAGAACTCAGCCCTCCTTCTAGCGCTAATGTTAACGTCAAGATCTTCTGCCACGTCCCAATCACTTAAGACGTCCTGATCCTGCACAGTAAACACGATCAACACCAAAAGCTTGACGGCTTCGACCGTCGGGGGATAGTTCAGGCGTGAGAGTCAATACCGGTGTTCACAAGGGTTAACAATGGAGGATAATAATATCTAGTGTATTGAGAGACAAAATTATTAGTCGTTAATGTGTGTGTACGTATCTTTTATTTGAAGACTTCCTTGCTAGGTTATACTCTCTTACCCGGTTTACCGTGCCACCCACTACCGTCTGACACAGCCCCCCACTCCTCCGTGGTCTCTGTCGACTGCATGCAGGCTGTCACCTTTTTCATGCACTGTTTATGTCGCCGGCCGGTTATAATCTCATTCACATTAATGCATTGCAGTTACAACAGTCAACCATCATGCTTTTTCATCATTACCGGTCAAAGTTTGAGATATTAAAATATCTAACGGGTTAACCCACTGATCCGACCCGATCTCGTAGGGACTTAACAGAAATAGGATAGTGACTAAGTCCAATAACATTAAGACTCAATAATGAGGACCTAATGGACTAAATAAACAAGTAGGTCCAATCTACTCGGTCCAATAGGAGAAATATCATGACCCAACACAAACGTAACATAATAATTTAATGATAAGTAATTGTAATTTGAGCGAAAACTTTGTTTATATATATATAGTTATACTGCAAAATAATGTAGTTTGTGTTTAGTTGGTCTATACTTTGGCATACAAAGCATTTTCTCATGTAAAATTTAAAAGCTAAATAATTAATTTGGAGCATATATAAACTAAAAGGTTCAAATTGCAATAGGAAGAGACTAATCACACTAACACGTGCAAGTAGTAAACATAAAATACGTACTACCTTTCTCCTAAAACTAATTATTAAAATTTGTAAAGAACACTCCTACACACAAAAGAAATTCAAATCTACTTTTGAATATTAAAAATCTTATGGATAAAATTATTGTTGAAAAAAATTATAAAGAAATTATGTTATTATACTCGTCCGTTGTATTGTACAAATATCAATTTCCTTGTGAAAATTAAAATTCCTTTTTAATATTTTTAATTATTGCATTAATATATTTAAATTTTAAAATTTCTCAAATTTACTATAAAATAAAATTTAAATTTGTGGAACGAAAAGAATATATTACCCATCCATTGGTCCGACCGTTAGTATATATGATATGGAAAGAGGGGTCCGTTCGAGAAGCAGTTTAACTAAAAACATTGCCGTAAAGGGATTGAATGGAGGTGCGGGGGAATCGAATCCCGTGCCTCTCGCATGCGCTCTACCATACGAGCCACACCCCCTTTTGACATATGGTGACATCCTTTTTAATAATACCTTTATATTAGTGAAATAAATGATGAAAAATAAGCAATAAGCCGGATGGGCTTTTTGTCCATCCTTGTTAATGTCAACTTCATATTCTTTATGTCCTCATCAGGTCTATAGATTTTTTTTTGTTTTTTATTTGGTCTATAGATTAATACAAAACCAAAAACGTAGAATTTGGTCCAGCAAGAGCAGATGGGCCAAATTATCAGAATATGGATCCAGACAGAGACTAGCACAACAAATTTTATGTGGGAAAGTGTTCTCTCTCTGTATGTCAATATTGATACATATATCGGAAAGTGTTCTTTTTCTGTATGTCAATATTGTTTTGGTCGATTGACCAACTTATCTTAATTTCATGCTAATCGGATCCCAATAAATCATGCATTTTAAGAAAAGCTGTTAATTTTTAATTTCGCCCCCTAATTAAATTTAAGTAAGTTATTGACAACAAAAAGCTGAACAATAAGTCATTAAGGTCAATCTGGATAGTACATCTTATGCGGGCACAAAAACTGTTAGAATATTTTATTTTCTTATATGGCCACTGCTATTTATGAAATTATTGGACTTTATATATTATATTAATTAATCACCTTATGTATGAGTTTAGTAATTGTGTGACTCATAAATATTATTACTAATATTAATTTGTCATAATAGGCCCTAAGATTTCATAATCTTGATGGACGATTTTAACCCTTAGCTATTCTATAAATAAAACCGTTAAGATTTGGTCCCAATTGTCGTCTCAAGACACACTTATACATTCATCCAGAGACAATTGAAGACTTTCACCCTTAAGCGTAGCGGAAGCTTGATACATGCAAGATGACTTCTCTTAATTTATGTAAGTACTTAATATTATGATTAATTAATTTATTTTATTCTATGCAATAACACGTTCCTGTATAATTTATTCAACAAAAACAATATATATTAGATGTTTTCTACTGCTGACTAAATGTAGTGAACCATCAGACATAATATTTTCCCCATAAAATTGTTGAGGACTAGTACTAAAATATGGGATCATCTACATAATGTTTCTCACTTACAAAAGGACACCACAACTACCAATCTAGCAATGTAAGAACCACTATATTTTTTTTAAAAAATAAATAAATAAAAACTTTTGTATATAAAATGAGAATGAAATTTATACTTTTATCTCTATTATCTAGTTGAGGCTGTTGTGCTTACTTAAACTCGACTATAAATCCAGCAACTCCTCAACAATTCCTTCACCTTCACAGGCTATGACTATCTGCAGAAACTCATGCTCCCAAGCATTTTGCCCGACGGAAACATCTTGCAACTTTATTTGGCAGGGAATAATGTGAAAGAGAAGATGGATCAGTAGCTGTTTCTTCGGCACTTGACCATATATATACCCCTCGCTCTTGTCGGCTACCTGGACAGGTGTTGTCTAGTACAAATGCCACCAAGAGTGTCACCACCATGTTCAGTGATAAAAGTGCATTTATCGCAAAGTCAAGCTGATAGTTATATCCAGACAGAGCACAAGAGGTCAGGTCCACAATATTATAATGTAAAAGGAAAGCGTAAGAAGCTATATAAAACACAGATTTATAGTTATAAGTTGTGTGTGTGTGTGTGTGTGTACGAATGTATGCATACAAATCCCTAGATCATTAATTTTCTTCACCTAAAAGGAGAATTCTTTTACAGTTCCATCAACGTGAAAGGAATCATGGTCATTTAATGCTTGTTCTGGTTGCAACAAAATGAATCCTCAATCAACAAGCTCATTAACAGGAAATTATGCAATTCTTAAATAAATCAAGAGTTTACCGATGAATAACAAATAAATAAATCAATCACGTACTTGTTTACTACCAGTGCGGGCTGGTCCATCTGATGCTGCTGAGTAAGGGAGAAAGTAACTAGGCAAAATCAATGTGGACTCCGGTTGATACTGTTGAAAATATGCTGCGATTGAGAAACCGAGGAACAGAGATGCACCGACTATCACGGTGTTTCTGATACTTGAAGTTTGAGTATACTGCAATGTTGAAAGACCTAATGCCACAATCAGAGCCCACATGAAGCACAGTGTGGCTGCCGCCAATGCCAGTGGTATAGAAGCAAGAATGGCACCCACTTTCCCTATAATATATAGTTCACGAGATAAGTCACTTAACCTTTCAAACCTAATGAATTATTAACACACAGAGAGTAAAAAGAAGCAAACAGAAAATGCAAAGATTAAAATATTTCCAGTCGGAGCCCGATAAGTATTTCCATTCCATTTTATTTGTCCAACCTGTATATGTCAGAGAAGTCCGAAATTCCATACCTACAAATGAAAAGAGGATCAAGAAAGATGCTCCAAGTTCCAAAGCCCTTCGGTTTGCTACTTTAGTTGTGCTAATAGTGTGTACATTCTCTGTTAAGGTTGTTGACCCAGTCCCTGAGCCCCAGAGTCCAGCTAGTACACTACAAAAACCTTCCAAGCCAATTCCTCTGCTGATAATACCAGGGGTAGGAGGCCTTGAATTAATTCGTAGTGATGCAGAGTAATATGTTCCAACCTTGTCAGTTACAAATTTGCATCAGATTAGACTTGAGCTTTATATTCTTTATACAAGACTTGCGGTGATGCATTTGAGTTAGAGGGTACTAACCGAATCCGCAGATGCCACCAGTGACACTATGATCATGATGATTGAAGTCCTTAGATGGAAGATCGGAATACCCCACTGCAAAGGGTAAGGAATCCTGACCCATGAGGCAGTTTGCCATGCATTGGAAACATCTGTCCTGCAATGCCTCATAGTATATGCATGCTTTCTGCATGCATCAATCAAGATATTGGAGCTTGGAATATCAGAGCTACAGCCTTTATAATTGTATGCTCCTCCAGCTGTCAGAAAGAATGCATATGCCCATGTAATGATAACACTCAGAGGGACCTGCAATGAATGATAATGTCGGAAAAGTACTAGGATACAATTTATTGACTAAACCACCATGGAAGAAGAGGAAAATCTATGGAAGCACAACTTAGTAGAACTAAAGTCTATTGATGTCATTTTCCTTTTTATTGGTTATTTAGTTGTTGCTTCTTTAAAATATGGAATTTAGACGATGGGGTGGGGTTACTTTTAGGATATATTAGTGACAGGAATTAAGGAATGTTCTAATTACCAAGGCTCAGAGTACAAATTATTCACCCTTGCTATAGAATTGGATACTCCTATAATATCATTAAGGAAGGTAAAAAGGGTAAGAATAGGTTGGGATGAGATGAAGGGTTGATATTGTAAACTATGAACAAGAAAGCGAGATCAGCTATTAAAAAAATAAAGATAAATTACAGAAAAAGCATAGGACAATATACATACCGCATAAATTCGAAATAGACGGTGTCCAAAAAGAGATACTCCACGAAGGTACTAGAAAAATATGCAAAAAACTGAGATGAACATCATGAACTTGTAAACATTCACATAAACTAAGGGTTCAAAACTTGAAGATCTTCAATTTTAACACCAAGGGGTTGAAGAAATTGCAGAGGCCTCGAGGAATAACCTTAAGGCCACTGGTTCCAATTCCTATACCTGGGGACAAAATAACCATTTTGAGAAAGAAAAGATCTTCAATTTTGGTTTTCACTGGGCGAAATGAAATTTATATCTTAAAAATAGATGGTCTGTGACAAGCTAGATGTGCATTAGGAATATAATTATCTTATTCTTATGCCTACCAAGAACATAAGTTTTGTGGTAGTCTGTTCATAAAGGTGCTTACCAAGGTGAAAATAAGAACCAATAGTATTTGGGGAAGGCTTATCTCCACACAACTACCGGCTTGGGGAAAACCATAGCTAAAAAAGGCCAAGCCCACTGCAGCAACTGTAGGTGCAACTACCACGGGGTTTATCAACCTGTAGCATGATTTTATAGAAATAAGTTGATAATATGTCATTTAGGTCTTCTTTCCATCCCAACTCCCAAGAGAAAGCCAGGACTTAAAATTAGAGAGAAAGAGAATACCTTACAAAAAGGGACATCAAACCACTGAAACCCAAGATGCTTTGGAAAGTGGAACCAACAATTATAGCCCCTTGCAATTCCCTCATTATGTGCCTAAATCTCTGTACGTAATGGAATATACATTTCTCACTAAAATAAGTTTTGTGGGAAAATTAGAAGGCAGAAGAACATGGAAAAACTACTCTGCCCTAATGCTTTTCAACCAGCGAAAAGAATATGAATGCTTCACCAGCCGTATCAACTTAAAACTATTGCAAAGATTTATGTACTTTTACAAAAAAAAATATTTTTGTGCGAGTGTTTTTTTTTTTGGGGGTGGGGAGGGTGGATTTATCAAAAATCCCAAGCAGTTAAGATAATAGCTGCTATGCTGATAAAATACAGAAACTTTTCATCTACTTTACAATATATTTGTGACCCCTACGTTCTACAAACCGACTATGCAAGTTGAAACCGGTATATAGGCATTGGGAACAATGTCTAGTGCCTAAATCCAAGGACAAGTTTACATCCAGATCCTTAGAAGGCTAAATATAAATAATGTTTAATAATTATCTTCTTTCGGTAAAATATTAATATATGTAAAACTGAGTGTTTACCATTAGCAACTACACTCCTTCTGAGGCACCGATGCACCATGTTTATCACATATATGGTTTCTTCATTCTATTAAAAGAGTCCGTGTAAATCAAGCAACAAGCCTAAGAATGCTAAGTGCAGCAAAAGATGTAACATACTTACATGTTCAGTAATATTTCGGAACTCCTGAGAATTCATGATAACCAAAGCCGGAGCTAAATACACAAATGAGCTCCCTTGAACTAGTGGAAGTCGGGTACCAAAGTATGCATGCAGTATCGTGGTAACGCCAGACACTAACATCATTGTGGAAATGACAGTCGCTATATCCTTCTGTCATCATTACGAAACAAAGAGAGGTGAATATACTGTTTTGACACCTCATCTCAAACTGCACCAGAAATGAAAATTATGATTTATGAGAACTCATGCTCACATCAGTTCCTCCCATGGCAGGTACGATGATCAATGGAATAAAAATCAGAGACCCAACCATTGATATATAGTGCTGCAAACCGTAATATACAAGTGGTACTGCAGTTCAAAAATCCAGGATTAAGTCAAAATACAACCTACTGACTTATCACAAGAAAAGTAAGACTAATGAATTTTAGTCTTTAGAATACATACACATCCCTACTGACAATTTAAAGGAGAATATTGTCTACCAAGTATTTAACTGGAAGTGGTTTGATTGTAGATTCCGAACAAACATTACAGTTCCAGTGTGAGTAACAGTTGGACAAGACTGGATGCAGCAACAAGGAGTGACCTATACCTTGCACCTTCCCGTAAATCTTTGAAATTTAATTAACCAAGCCAGGATTAATTCTCGAAAACCAAACTAGAGATAACTCTTTCCCTACTGTTACTCTGAAAGAAACTACATTCAGGTCATTACGAAATTAAAGAGTTCTTCAAGAGAGGAAGGTTTAGTTCTAGTGTATTTCAGCTACGCTCTTTTTTAATTCTCAAACGGATGAGCATCTAAAACTTTTTCAAAATGATGTATTTAGTTCAAGTAGAAAATATTCATTCAGTGGATATTCTAAAATTACTGGACATCAAATGTTCAACTGAATATACCAACCAGTCAAGTCTTTTAGCCAGATCAAGGGAAGTTGAAATGCTGGAGCAAAATGATTGGACCCATTATGGTTTTCCAAAACCTCTAACAAAACAAAGATCAATCTGATCAACTGGCACTTGGAACCACTCGATCATTTTGGTTCAGATCCAAAGCTTGAAGTATATTGGATTACCCAGGTCCAACCTTTTACTTGAATAGGTTGACCGCTTGGAACTTGCCAAACAAAACGAAGGGGAAAAATGGTTTAGGCATCTGAAAGATCATTTTGCACCAAAGAGCTATACCATTAATTTTAATCTGACTGTTAACTTTTTCTAGGAAGTTATAGAACACTTGCAGAATGTGGAAATTTTGTATTTTTTTAAACGGTACACTATTACAAGTTTTCATTAAGGAACATTTACAGGGTTAAACAAGTCTATGAAGTCCTAAGTCTTGAAATTTATTGTCCATCAAATTCTCATCCTTTTTTTTTCACAAGTAAACAAATATGCAACAATCACATTCTAGAACTAGTTACATCAAACTTACTAAACTAAAAACCCTTTAACTTTCAAAAGTCTTTCAATTCAAGCATAAAGCTTGCTGTCATAAATAATACCACAACCCTAAGTGTGGAAGAGCAGCTTCTTTGATGCATTCTTGTTGAGAATAACGAAAGACCCCATTTTTCACCTTGAATTGGTCAAAGCCTACAAACTGACTGGACTTCTGGTAGATTTCCAACAAATATATAGCTGTACTTCTCTCACATAACGTGTGATATCATTGTTGCTGTTACGTTTTTGAAGATCGTTACTATCGTTTTTAAGTTGACAAAATTTACTCACTTTACAACATATAAGTAATGTGATTATGTGTCCTAGTTAACAACAAATACTTCTTTCTGGCTTTAAAGGAACAAATATTTCTTTCTACGTCTTTGCTTACTTTAAATACTTTCCAATTTTCGCCTAACTTTTTCATTTCATACATTACAAAGTATATCATTATAAATTGAAAGCGAAAAACAGAAGAAGTTACAGAAAACCAAATAAGCAAATTCAAAAGGTAAATTATACTCACCAAATCCCGGTTTGTCTCCCAGTCCACATTTCAATCTGGGCGACTGTTGCCATCCTTCCTGAACAGGTTCTTCACCATCCGGATTCATTCCAGTTCCCACATCCCGGTCCACATTTTCATCATCTTTCCTCGGCTCAGTGACCGAATTACTAGTTACCCGAACTCCATGTCCATCACTGATTGGACCCCCATTTCCATTCAAACCAACACTCCTCTCCTCATCTCTGGCTCTCAAAATTGGCTCAACCTCACTTCTATTCCTCTTATGCTCACCTTTAACTACTCCATCCCTAAACGCAAAACCCCCATCATTCTCATTCCTTCGAAGTCCATTGCCAACCGTTTCAATTTCAACCCCTCTAGTCCTAGTTCTCCCCAGAACTGGATCAATCTCAATGTTGGGCGACATTGACCCATTTTTCTCAAGGCCCTTTTCCAAATCAAGCACATCGATATCATTCCTTTCACTATGATCCCTCTCAGTCACACTAGCCCCAGTTTCTCCAGAGAAGGTAGAATGAAAACCAGTCCTCTTAGCCCAAGACATTAACTCTCTCGGATTGTGATCTCTTCGTGGTATAAATGGCTCCAGCTTGGGTATCATAGAACCCAGATTTTTACCCTTTTTTGTATCAACCTTGTTTAAAACTTCTGAGCTTGTCCCTTTTTCCATTGCAGCTTTTTCTCAAATGGGTACCAAAATTTTCAAGAAAAGTCTATCAATCAAACACCCTCTGTATGACTTACTCTAAAAGAAGAGAAGAAAGAGAATTGAGTTGTTTTTGAAGATATAGGTGTCAAAGTGTGAAATAAGTAGGAATTGTGTTGTGTCAAGTGATAATGGTGACTGGTGTCCGGTGGAGTGAGCTGAAGATGATGAGTAATGCAAATTTGTCAGCATCTTTCTATCATGGCTTTTTGCTTATAATAGCTCGCCAGTTAATATCAGTTGGTGCTTTCAGGTGCACATTTACTGAAATGCCCTTGTTAATGGAAGGAAAGCTCAAATGATCAGTTGGAGTAAATAGTCAATCAAACCTACTGCCACCATCATTCATCAAGGGTTTATCTTAGTTTTAAAGTTTCCTTTCTTGTCAGTACTCACTCAACCAGAAAGGAGCTTATTGAGTTGACTCAGCACTCTGTTGCTAGGTGACGCTTTCGGCAATGACTTGTAGGTCATTTGTTACTGTTTGTGTTTGGCAACAGCTTAAATTTTAAATTATTTTTTGACTTATAAGTTATTATTAATATTAAGTAATAATTTTTAATTTATTTAAAATTGATTTATAAGTCATTTTTAATAAATTAATTTGACCAAATATAAAATCTATTTTGTCCCTTTCAAGTCTTGCTAAATTACATATTTGTCCTTCCAACCTCTAACATATTTCTTCGATGTTCAGATCTGTTATACTCTCTTCGCTCTAAGTTCCATATCTACTCTTTGAGTCTTTGTTCTCGATCTTCGATCTCTCCCCGCTCGATCTGATAGATTTTGCTAGATTGATAGATTTGATACTGCATTTTACCTCTACCATGCATAAAACTAATTATATAGTCAATTTAAAAATTATTTGTATTCACAAAACTTGAAAAACGAAGAGACATATATATATATATATATATATATATATATATATATATATATATATATATATATATACTAGCTGGTCCCGTGCCTCCGGCACTGTATGGACAATATAATTTATCTCAAACTTTGAATGACCAAAATAATTTATTGAGTGAGCGGGAAATTTAAAGTCATTTGTATTTTATTAAATTATTATTAGATTATTAGATAGATAGATGTATTTTATTAGATAGATGTATGAACGGTGGGATTTATCTCAAACTTTGGACGGCCCAGATGATTTATTGAGTGAGCGAGAAATTTAAAATCATTTGTATTTTATTAGATATATATATATATATATATATAGAGTCCGGATCAGGTCCGGACTCCCGGATTTTATAAAATCCGGACCTTTTTTTTTTTTTTTTTTTTTGCTTTTTTTTTTTTGAAACAACTAAAAAAAAAAAAAAAAAAATTTATGGAACTGAAATTTTTCCATAATACAGTGTTTTGGGCGTGATTTGGATGCCTATAACGAAATATGTCTGTACAGTCTGGGCAGACTGTACATACATTGGTTGGGGTAGGTGTTAAAAACACGCCCAAAACACTTTATTATGGAAAAATTTCAGTTCCATAAATTTTTTTTTTTTTTTTTTAGTTGTTTCAAAAAAAAAAAAAGCAAAAAAAAAAAAAATTTTGGGTCCGTATTTTAGGACCAGTCCGGGCGTCCGGACTGGATCCTCATTATATATATATATATATATATATATATATATATATATATATATATATATATATATATATATATATATATACACGGGAAGCTTCAAGAACATAATCCTTAAATAGCATAACGCCTTAAATAGCATAATTTTATCAAAACGACGTAATTTTGGAGGGACGCGGTGGCATTTTTGTAAATATCATGTCACCGCGTATTTACAAAAATGCTACCGCGTCTTATCAAAACTACGTCGTTTTGATAAAATTATGCTATTTAAGACGTTATGCTATTTAAGGATTATGCTCTTGAAGCTTCCCGTATATATATATATATATATATATATATATATATATATATATATATATATATATATATATATATATATATATGGGTCTCTATCCACAGCAACCGATTGTTGGGGAGAAACCCCTTTTTGGCCAGCCGGTACAAGCTGTTACGGCTTATAAAAAAAAAAAATTCTAAGGCCGGTACAAGCTGTACCGGCTGGCCAAAAAGGGGTTGCTCCCCAACAACCGGTTGCTGTGGATGGAGACCCTATATATATTACCAATGCACCTATCATCAATAGTTTTAAAAAATTAAATAAAAATGGGGAATCGTCTATAATATGTATAATATGTATTTGGTATAAATTAAAAATAAGTCCGGATCCAATTATTAATGGATTGAATTAAAAATTTGGATCTATCGTCCGCCCATAAGTCTAGCAGACGGATTTTTGTCACAAATTTCTATTATCGTTATTCAAATTCATCATCCACATTTCACAATCTCATATCCTTCAAATCCATGCTCAAGTTTTCCTTTTAGGTGCCCACCAAGACAATCTTATAGCCACTCGTCACATTTGCCACTACCCATCTCAATTCTCTCTTCGTGTATTTTACCATTTACAAACACTCGATATATTCATGGGCGGATCTACCTTAGGGTAGTGGGGTCAATTGACCCAACTGAATTTTTGGGAGTTAATTTTTAATTTGATTTTAATTTTATAAAATGTTTAGTGAAAATAAAAAATTCAGACTAAAAGATTATTAAATGTCTCAAATTTTTACTAATATCAACACTCCACTCTTTTATATTGTTTAGTAACTTACATTGAACATGATATTTTTGCCGCTATTGAAATGAGACTATCATCACGATAGTTTCAAACAATGAAATCTTGAGAAATGTTATTATAAATAATATTTTAACAATATTATTTAGTTTTGTAATTTATTTTAAAGGACACGAGAAGTGTCTCTTATAATAACATTGTTTTAAAAAATTATAAAATATCATTTTATATATAACATAAGGTCGAGGAAGTGTAATAATTAAATTACATAAAATAATATCAATTTTATATAATAGCTCATATAATTATTTACAATATTCCTCGCATTCTGCATTTATTTTATTGTTTTTTATTTTTTTATAAATTTTTATTTTAAAAAAATTGACCCCAGTGAACTTCTGACCCTAGATATATTCCCTTTTAATGTCATCATCAGATTACTAATTGAAGAGGGTCAATTATGTCAAACAAATTCATACCCAAGTTGTGAAATTGGGGTATAATGATGATTCCTTAGTTTGTAATGGTCTACTTATTGTTTATGCTAAGAGTTTTAAAGATTTGGTGTCAGCATAAGGTGTTTGACGATATGCCTAACAAGGCTATAGTTTGTTGTTGGACTTCTTTGATTGTTGGGTATGTTAAGGGGGTGTTTGATAAAAATTGAATTAATTTGAATCTGAATCTGAATCTGAATCTAAGTGAGCTGAATCTGAACGAAAAAAATTATTTGATAATTAACATATTTGAAACATCTGAATAACAGATTTTTACTATTTTATCCCTATAAACTAATTACAATGGGTTTCACAATACAAAAGAACTGAATTTTACTTCATACTTATAATAAATAAATAAATAATACAGTTTTATGTCGGCATATAGAGATAACACCCAACAAATAAAATTACCCACTTGCTGAGAACATTGAACAAAAAAAATGGATAAAAATAAAATCTTGAATAAATTCAGTCTAGTCCATAAAACATAAATCATGATGTAAAATCCAAAATTTTACGAATAAAGATTTAAATTTCTCGATTTTTTTAAATATTATGGTGTGAATTTAATATAATGTTATAATTGTGGTTAATATTTATAAATTTTGTAAAGTATGCAAGTTGTTATATTATATTCAATTGGTCGGGAAATATTCTTTGTGTCGGGAAATATTCGTACGACGGCACAATCATTGGTGGACCCAGCAACGAAATTATTGTCGGATTGAGAAAACGACAAAAATATTTTTATGAAAATAACGGCGGAAGTTTTACCGTTACCTGTTGAAACACCCGGTGTTAAAAGTACAGGAATACGCGTGGTTGCATAGTAGCACACGGTATTGATTATTGATGCTTAAATGAGAAGTCACTCAGTTTTGTTCAATTATTGCTTCAGTAATTGTTGCATAGTATCTCACGTTATTTGATTCAATTATTGTCGATATTTTTTTATATTATTAAATCGAAATTGAGATGACAGAGTTATTAATATTATTATTGGCAATATTAACGATCTCTAGAAGTTCTGTCAATGAGAGGTTTAGTCACCTAATTTCGCGCCAATAGGGAGAAATCCTTATTGGAAAGCCCCCACTTTCCTAGGAACGACCTGGTCGATTAATAGTGTGAATTATAATAATGATGATGAAATTTTGTTTTATTAGTATTATTAATGTAATAAAACAGAAAATATGGACAGTAGCATTTCGATAATTTCCAGCTTTTGACTCCTTTGCTAAAATCAGTCCACACGAAAATCTACAATACATTTTCCAGTGATTCCACTTGGAGATACTACAAAACTCATAGATCTAACTCTAGAACTTGACCACACTCAAAAAATCAAAATATAATAGAAGATATGGTCAATTGAATTTCATGTTCTATTTTCACAAAAATCTAATTTTCAACCCTTTGTGATTTCTAAGAAACTTTCATGTTTTCACATAATAACCAACATAACTCATCATAACACTTACTAATACCACATATACCCATGATTTTCATCAGTCCAATGCTTTTATTATGACTCTCATCATAATCAACGTAAACAGATCATTTCCATAATTTAATAAGGAATGAATACAAAGGATCATTCACCATGCATGTGGTAATTCACATAGACAGGTTATTCCAACAGAATAATAAAGAATGAAATAACAGAAGGATTCACCATGCATGCGATAGAGACCGCACAGACAGGTTATTCCCAACAGAATAATAAAGAACGGAACCAGGTCAGACATGATCCGCATAGACATGATATTCCAACAGAATAATAAAGAACGGAACCAGGTCAGGCGAAATTCGCACCGACAGGATATTCTAACAGAATAATAAATAATGGAACCAGGTCTGGCGTAAACGCACAGACAGGATATTCCGATAGAATAATAAATAATGGAACCAGGTCCGGCGTAAAACGCACAGACAGGATATTCCGACAGAATTGTAAAGAATGGAATAATAGAAGAATTTCACCATGTATGTAATGCTTTGCATATATAGGTTATTCCGACATAATAATAAAGAATGAAATAACAGAAGAAGTTCACCATGTATGCGGTACTTCGCATAAACAGGTTATTCCAACATAATAATAAAGAATGGAATAACAGAAGTTCTCTTTATGAATAAGAAAAAAATAATACCCCTTACAGATACAACAAATAATATCCATTACCTCAAAAGAAGACTGGATACTTGAATAGTGAAGGAGCAGACTTCTCTTCTTCTTTCTCTCAATAATTTTTCTCTATAATAATGGCTCTAAAGCTTTAGTGAATTGGTGATAAATGAAGGAAGAATGAGCTTCTATTTATAGGAAAATATAGTTTTGATAATTGCACGTTTTGGGGCTCAAAAAAGTACAGTACAATACCTCCAACTTTTCTTTCATTTTTAATTCAGTCATCCAAGTATTATCAAACTTGTACTACCTTCCCTAATAGTAAATCATGTGACTCAATAGTTCTAAACATGTGAAAAATTAATTACAATATAGTACCTCCATCTATACCTCCATCTTTAACTTAGTCATGCAAGTATCATCAATCTTGCACCAACTCCCCTAATAGTAAGTGAATGTGACTCAATAGTAACTTATGAATAATAAATCATGAATAGTAACTTGTGAATAGTAACTCGTAAATAGTAACTCGTGAATAGTACTCTGACACGAAAAGTGTCCTGAATACCCGATTGAACAATATAATCTCCAAACATTAATTATCATCAGAATAGATGTCGATTTCAACTAACACCAATAATCCCAACACAATGGAACTATCAAATTCATCTTTAATCAACACGAACTTATTCATCATTAATATCATAACTCACAATATTTAACAACCAAGTCGTTCCCAGGAAAGAGGGGGCTTTCCAATAAGGATTTCTCCCTATTGGCCCGCAATTAGGTGACCAAACCTCTCCTTGACAGAACTTCTAGACATTGTAAATATTGCAATTTAATAATATGAATAACTTTGTCATCTCAATTATTAATTTAATAATATATCATATAACGTAGAAGATACTGTGACAATAATCGAATCAATAATATGAGAGATATGATGCAGCAATTACTGTAGCAATAATTGAGAATAACTGAGTGACTTATCACGTAAGCATCAATAATCAATACCGTGTGCTACTATGCAATCACGCGTATTACTGTACTTTTACTACTGGTTAGTTCAACAGTTTTTTAACGGTAACACTTCCACCATTATTTTATAAAAAGATAATTCTGTCATTTTTTTACTACGACAATGATTGTGCCGTCGTACGGATATTCCCCGACAAAACTAATATTTTATAACAACTTGCATACTTTGCAAAATTTATAAATATTACCCATAACTATATCATTATATTAAATCCACACCATAATATTCAAGAAAAATACTTCGAGATATTTAAATCTTTATTCATAAAATCTGGGATTTTACAATCTCCCCTCCTTATGAAATTTCGTCCTCAAAATTTACGTGCGTACCTGGTATGCCGAAGAGGTGAGGATACCTTGACTTCATTTTAGATTCTAACTCTCGAGGTATAACCTTTGAGTGTCGAATAGGATTCTTCTTATCCAG
Organism: Panax japonicus; assembly: GCA_020205505.1. Taxonomy (NCBI): domain Eukaryota; kingdom Viridiplantae; phylum Streptophyta; class Magnoliopsida; order Apiales; family Araliaceae; genus Panax; species Panax japonicus. Next base: position 54,883,558 of record CM035098.1, on the reverse strand, counting down.
ATTTTAACATGTATCTCCTCATACATTAAATCTTTTGTTATCTCGTCTAGTTTTAATTTAATAACGTGGTTCGGGTCATCCACATATTTACGTAACATCGATACGTGAAAAACGTTATGAACACGCGATATACTTGGCGGTAAAATGAGTCTATAGGCCACAGTTCCTATTTCAAATGGGCCAATAAAATCGAGGGTTAAGATTTCCTCTCTTCATCGTTTCTTGCTTCTAGAATAACACCCTCTTGAACCTTCTTCTTCACATTTATCAACTCTGAGTATTTAGCTTGAGCGGCTTTAACTTTATCGATTAAAGTCGATTCTACTCGTATATTCGTTATCTTCACGTGGGTCCCTAGAATCTTTAACTCTATCCTCATCATTTGTAAGTTATACGAAATGGGTCTTTGAGTTAACAACTTCGCACTCGTAAACGCATAAGATCTTCTACTCAATATGTCAGCTACCACGTTCTCTTTTCCACGATGGTATTGAATGGTACGATCGTAATCTTCAATAGCTCGAGCCAACATCTTTGGCGCATTATACGTTCCTTTTGGTTGAAGAAATATTTAAGGGTTATAGAAATGGGTTTTATACTGGGGTCAATACAAAATTCACTTTCACGCTCTGGGGTAGGTCAAGAAGTCTTCAAGAATACGTAAGGAAATTTATTACCAATAGAAATATCATTCACAATTGTGACTCTCATCCAAGACTTGGATAGTACATGAAATGAAGGTTTCTACTAACGGAGCTTCAACCGATAAGTCAAAGTCTAATTTCTCCGGAGTCAAATTTAAATGTTAAACGCAAGCAAGAGAGATAAAATAATGGGTCGAACCGGTATCTAATAAAGTATAAACTTCGCTAGAGTTTATGATTAGCTTACTCGTGCTAACTTCGTTCGGTTTCCTCGTTTTTTGAGAAGTCACGAAAAGTGCTCTTCGTGGAACCACCGACTTTGTTTTGTCCGTATCCACCTTTGGTGCCACTAGGGCTGAGCATTCGGTTATAACCGAACCGAATAGCTTATTCGGTTATAACCAAAAACCGAAATTAACACTATTTTGATATCCGAATTGTTACCCGAATTGGGAGATAACCGAATAACCAAATTTGCTATTCGGTTATTCGGTTAATAACCGAAATGAGAAACTTTTCACTAAAAAAATTCCTATTACAAAACCTGCATAAATCTGTTCTTCATCTTCTTCCATCATTTGATCAAGAAATTACGACATTTCATCAAGAAATGGATAATATACTCATTAGTTAAGCATAAATTTAAATCCAACACATTTAAAATAACTTTCACAATTATAATTGCACACTATAAGCCCAAAGCTAGCTGCCCAAAACCTGAAGCATAAAACATAAAGGGGAACAGAGGAACAGAGTAAGAAAAATGATGCAGACACATCACTATATCAACGCATCCTTTAGAAACAGAGGAAGAAAAATGAGACCCAAATCCCAATTCAAAAATCAAAGGATTACCAACTCATAAGTCACAATTGAAAGAGCATGAGCCCATCAACAAAGTTCGGCGAAGAGGATGCGAACTGAGTTCAGCAAGAAGCGAAGGCGATACGGCTCGCGATTTGGGGGATTTCTAGGCGAAGTCGTGATTGATTTTTGATTCCGCCACAAACCTATGCCTTTTCGATTTGGGGATCTCTATATCTTACGATTTTCGATTGTGTTCGGCAACAAACCTATGCCTTTTACCGAGCCATGGCTCCTATATTTCTTGACCTTGTTGCTTCCATAGCTAACCTATTCTTCGTGAGCCGTCTCATGATCTAAGAAGATGATCGGAGTGACTAGTGAGAGAGAGAATAAATATGAAATAGACAGTAGACTAGTGAGATCTGAGAATGAGATCTGAGAAGATGACCGGAGTGAGTGACTGAGTGAGTGACTAGTGAGTAGTGAGAGAGAGAGTGTGTGTGTGAATATGAAATATTGAAATAGACAGTAGACTTAAGACTTAATATGTTCGGTTAAATCAAAATTCGAAATAAACTTAATATGTTCGGTTATTCGGGTTAACCGAATAACCCAAAAATGATATCCATATAACCTAACCGAAAATCGTAACAAAATTCGGATATAACCAAAATATTAAAAATAACCGAATTATCAGAAAATTTCGGTTATTTTATTTCGATTCGGTTCGGTAATTCGATTATACCCATTTTTTGCTCAGTCCTAGATGCCACCGTCACAGCTAGACTTGACTTCACTATACGACAAAATTGAGCTAATGACTTTCTCTTCTTGAAATTTCCACTTCTATTATCTTGGCCATGATTACCACCAAAGTTGTTACCATTCTTGGCATGATAATTTTCCCCACGATGGTCATCATTGTTTCGATGGTCGTTGCCACCGGTACGATTATTATCGTGTTATTGGTCCTTGCCTTTTGGTTGTGCTGACTCATTATCGCGCTCCAATAACTGAGCCATATTCACAACATCTGAATATAAACAAAGTTTATGAGAAATGAGGTATTGACGTATATCGGGTTTCAAACCTCTTAGAAACAATCGCGTCATTCGCTCCATTGCTTACCTCAACATTCTCGGATGTCATTTTCAAACACTACCACAAAACAAAAGTTAGTTAACATATCACATGTTATCCCTATACTCTGACCGACCAATTAAATACCAAATAAATTTAGGTAGGTCATACTAGCGAAGGAATTCCCTGTCCCTCCCCTCCTAGTTCTAGTCTCAAATCTCAGCCAGGGATCATATCCCTAAGCTTTGATACCAACTGTGACGCCCCCAAAACGGGTATACATCACCTATTCTGAGTCGCCAAATACATGGTACAAAATACAAATACAAACTTAACTATACAGTTGTCGTGTAAAATACGACAAAACATAAACTGAGAGTTTAAACAAGAATACTGCCTTCTAGACAATATTCATTCTCAATAGAGTCCTCATAGACAGTATACAAACTCAAATTCAGTCCTCGTTACATTTATTGTCACACTATTTAACAGAATAGTGAGGACTACTAATACTATCATCTGGACCGTCACTCCGTTCCCCGACTCGTTCCAGCAATATTCTCATTTCCTGAAGAGAACAATGAAGGAAAGGGTGAGCTCAACTAGCCCAGTAAGAAATATTATGACCTACCTAAGTTTATTTTGTATTTAATTGGTCGGTCAGAGTATAGGGATAATATGCGATATGTTAATTAACCCTTGTTTTGTGGCAGTATTTGAAAATGACATCTGAAAATGTTGATAACATCAATAGAGCACAGGAGACCGTTGAGTCTCCACAGATCAATAATCAGGACAATGTGTATCAGGAAGGCGACAATCCTCAGGCAAACAAAAACACTAACCAGATGATGAACAATATAATGTTCAGAGGCTTTATGTAATTCATGCAACATCAGGCAAGAGCGGCTCCTGTACAAAATGTAGGTAGAAACACTGGCAACTCTCGGACGGTCACCGTTAAGCAGTTCAAGAAATTGGGACCACCGGAGTTTTTTGGAGAGCCAAAACCACTTAAGGCGGAGTTGTGGATTAAGCAGATCTGCAAGATATTTGATGTCTTGGGATGCTCCGAGGAACAAAAGGTTTCCTTTGCCACCTTCATGTTGCGTGCAGAGGCAGATTACTTGTGGGAATCTGTAAAACGTACTCAACCTGCCGCACTGAAGATGACTTGGGAGAAGTTCCAAGAATTGTTCAACGACAAGTACTTTCCCGAAAGTATTCGTCACATGAAAGAGGTAGAGTTCATCAAGCTAGAGCAAAACAACATGATCGTGTCGCAGCACAAAGCCAAGTTTGCCAAGTTGTCCCGGTTTGCGTCCCATTTAGTTGATAATGAAGAGAGAATGACGCAAATGTTTCTAAGAGGTTTGAAACCCGAGATACGTCAATATCTTATCTCTCATAAACTGTGTTTGTATTCAGATATTGTTAATAGGGCTCAGTTATTGGAGCGCGATAATGAGTCAACCCAACCAAAAGATACCAGCCGGCAAAATGATAATACTAGTGATAGCAGTCATCAAAGCAGTGTCAATAAGCGTGTAGGGAATCAACATGCCAGAAATGGTAACCACTTCGGTGGTAATCATGGCCAAAATAATAAGAATGGACATTTCAAGAAGAGAAGGTTCAATAATGATGGAAAGACAGCAGCACCAGCACCCGTTTCAAAGGAAGAAGAACAACCAACGGTCGTATATTTCAAATGCGGACAGGAGGGACACATCCGTCCAAACTGTACACATCAATCCAAAGAGTGTTTTAATTACGGAAGAGAAGGTCACCTAGCTCAATTTTGTCGCATGGTGAAGTCAAGTCCAGCTGGGATGGTGATGCCAAAGGATGTCCCAGACAAACCAAAGCCGATAGTTTAAGATAGAGCATTTTTTTTGTGACGAGGAACCTGAATAAAATTATCACAGGTAAGTTAATCATAAACTCTTGCGAAGTCTATACCGTGTTAGATACCGGTTCTACTCACTCTTTCATTTCACTTAGTTGTGTTCAATGTTTGAATTTAACTGTGGAGAAGTTAGACTTTGATTTATCTGTTGAAACTCAGTTGGGAGAAACCTTCGTTACCTCCACTATTTATAAATCTTGTTTGATTCAAATCAACACTTTCACGTTACCTGTCGATCTTATCTCTTTGAAAATACTTGCCTTTGATGTGATTTTAGGAATCGATTGGTTAACTACTCATCATGCTTTTAGTATGGTTGTTAGCTTTTATATTCCTAACCAACCTGTTATGCGATTTCAAGCAACCAAACCACTAAATTCAATCATTGTCATATCAAGTTATAAGTAAAGAGCCTCGATCCTTTCATTGTTGACTTCCTTGTGTAGAATGCACCAAAGCCAGACTTTCCGTAGGGGACGTTGTGAATAACGATGGCAAGTTGATAGGTATCAATGTGACGTGTTATCCAAGTCTTGGATGAGAGTCACAGTTGTGAATGATATTTCTATTGTTAATAAATTTCCCGACGTATTCTTGAAGACTTCTTAGCCTACCCCTAGAGCGTGAAATCGAATTTTGTATTGACCCCAGTACAAAACCCATTTCTTAAACCCTCAAATATTTTCTTCACCCAAAATGAACGTAACATGCGCCAAAGATGTTGGTTTGAGCTGTTGATGATTACGATCGTACCATTCAATATCATTGTGAAAGAGCGAACGTGGTAGCTAATGCATTGAGTAGAAGATTATATGTGTTTACAAGTGCGATGTTGTTAACACAAAGACCCATTTCGTATAAATGATTAAGATAGAGTTAAAGACTCTAGGGACCCACGTGAAGATAACGAATATACGATTAGAATCGACTTTAATCGATAAAGTTAAAGCCGCTCAAGCTACATACTCAGAGCTGATGAATGTGAAGAAGAAGGTTCAAGAGGGCGTTATTCTAGAAGCAAGAATCGACGAAGAGAGGAAATCTCAACCCTCGATTTAATTGGCCCATTTGAAATCCTCGATCGAGTAGGAACTGTGGCTTATAGACTCGTTTTACCGCCAAGTATGTCGCGTGTTCATAACGTTTTTCACATATCGATGTTACGTAAATACGTGGATGATCCGAACCACATTATTGATTTAGAACCGGACGAGATATCGGATAATTTAATGTATGAAGATGTACCTGTTAAAATCTTGGAATGTATTCAACACTCAAAGGTTATACCTGAAGAGTTAAAATCATATGAAGTGTCCTCATCTGTTCGGCATACCAGGTACGTACGTAAATTTCGAGGGCAAAATTTCATAAGGAGAGGAGATTGTAAAATCCCAAATTTTACGAATAAAGATTTAAATTTCTCATTTTTTTAATATTTTGGTGTGGATTTAATATAATGTTATAGTTGTGGGTAATATTTATAAATTTTGTAAAGTAAGCAAGTTGTTATATTATATTCGATTGGTCGGGGAATATTCTTTGTGTCGGGGAATATTCGTACGACGGCACAATCATTGGTGGACCCCACAACAGAATTATTATCGGATTGAGAAAACGACAAAAATATTTTTATGAAAATAACTGCGGAAGTTTTACCGTTAACTGTTGAAACACCCGGTGTTAAAAGTACAGGAATACGCATGGTTGCATAGTAGCACACAGTATTGATTATTGATGCTTAAATAAGAAGTCACTCAGTTTTGTTCAATTATTGTTTCAGTAATTGTTGCATAGTATCTCACGTTATTTGATTCAATTATTGTCGATATTTTTTTATATTATTAAATCAATAATTGAGATGACAGAGTTATTAATATTATTATTGGCAATATTAACGATGTCTAGAAGTTCTGCCAAGGAGATGTTTGGTCACCTAATTGCGCGCCAATAGGGAAAAATCCTTATTAAAAAGTCCCCTCTTTCCTGAAAACGACCTGGTCGATTAATAGTGTGAATTATAATAATGATGATGAAGTTTTGTTTTATTAGTATTATTAATGTAATAAAACAGAAAAGCTTTTTATATAAAACAGAATACTTTAATAAAGTTATTTATTTTATTAGACTATAAAAAGAATATATTATATTTTATTATGCATAGTGTTTTGTATAGTAAAATCTTTTTATATAAAACAGAATACTTTTAAAAGTTATTTGTTTTATTAGACAATAATTAGAATATATTATATTTTATTATGCATAGTGCCTACATAGTGTTTGCATAGTAAAATCTTTTTATATAAAACAGAATACTTTTATAAAGTTATTCATTTTATTAGATTATAAATAGAATATATTATATTTTATTGTAAACCTATCTGGACCGTCCGTTTAAATGTAAATCAATCTGGACCGTTCAGAAATTAGTTATTATTCAATCCATTATTCTATAAATAGAAGCTCATTCCTTCATTATTTCTTACGAATTCACTGAAACTCTAGAGAGAGAAACTGTAGAGAGAATTCTTCTTCTATAATCTTAAGCGTATTTTTTTAGAGTTTAAGAAAGCTTTGAGCGTAGTGCAAGTTTCTTCAAGTATATCCCCACCCTACCCGTCGAAGTACTCTTCTTTATAAGGTAAGAGATATTATTTGTTGTACTCGTAAGGGGTATTATTTCTTTCGTATTCATGAAGAAAACTTCTGTTATTCCATTCTTTATTATTTTTAGAATAACCTGTATACGGGGACTACCCTATACTTGGTGAAATTCTTCTGTTATTCCATTCCTTATTATTCTGTTGGAATAACCTATATATGCAAAAGGAATTGTGAAGCAAAAGGGTGAGCACAACTAGCTCAGTAAAGAATGTCATGACTAAAGATAAATAAATTATCAATAGCTTTCAACAGAAATAAATCAGAGATTTAGAACATATGGTATATGATAAAAAATTTCAACCATAGTTTCAGCAGAACAAACAATCCATTAGAAAAGTCAAATAGACTATAAAGTCTATTATCTTCTCCATGTTAAAAGTCCACCAACAATGTTTTATCCCTATAACATCAATCAACAATTCCTGTCCACAATCACATGTATAACTCATAATCGTAATTGTTGTTCTAAATTCCTTTTCTCATCCAGAACAAAGATAATTTTTATCACCTGAAACATCAAAGATCATGGTTATACCAAATCACAGTTCATGTTCATAATCATACTAATAAATTCATCTTTGCACTACGGCCAATGATATACATCAACAAGTCATCTTTGCACTACATGCCAAAGATATTCATCAACAAGTCATCTTTGCACTACAGGCCAAAGATATTCATCAGTTGGTCATGTTCATCTAAACACCTGTTCATCTTTGCACTACGGGCCAAGATATTCATCAGAAATCATTCATCTTTGCACTACATGCCAAAGATATTCAGTTATATCATCATTTAGGACTGAGGATGATGAAAAATGTTTAAAAAAAACGAATCCAGTGAAGAAAAAGAACAAATATTAAGTATTCGTACTTTAAACAATTTCCATTCAAAAATACTTCATAAATAACCAGAGTGGGGTAAAATTCAAGAATGATCAAAACATGGATACAATCAAAGCTAGTATCCACAATAGATATTTTAGACAAAAAGAAGAAATTTCATTTTTCGGTGAATAGTGCCGTATACGTGAATAGTAACTCCGACACCAAAAAATAAAAATTTCACAAAAAATATCATCACGCTTTGTGAATAGTACTCGTGAATAGTAACTAATGAATAGTAACTCATGAATAGTAACCCCGACATGGAAAAGTTCCAAATTTGATAAAAATTTCCAACCAACATTCTGGCATAATGATATTGAAGAAATAATATCATTTTAGAAAAAAATAACCTCTCTTACAATCCCTTAAAATCACTTACTATCCATTACCTCAAAAGAGCAGTACTTCTGACTGGAATAACGCTGAACGAACTTGCACCGTATAGCAACACTCAACATATCAAAATACTCACAAGAATACACTCGATAATATAGAGAGAGAAATAGAGAGAAAAATTCAGTTTCTGGTATGATTTTCAATTCTAACCTAAGCATCTATTAATAGGAAATTGCTTAGAACACCAAAGCAGAAAATTTAATATAATATTAATATTTCCAAAACATATTCTTACGCACACCTAACCAGCTGATTTCAGCCATTTAACACATGCCCATAATTGAAAAAAATGTTTTTCATAATTAAAATATTTTAAACTTCCAAAAATCAATTATTTCGGAACTTCAGAATTTCAATAATTCACAATAACTAGCCCTTTTGTCAAAAAATTCAAATCTCGCGAGTTTTTATAGGAAATTCAATTCTCTACAACTTTACAGAAGAAAGTTTTTCCAAATTCCAAACAGAAATTAACCGAAATCCACAAACGGGCGATTTTACAAACTATAATCAAATTTCAGTAAAAAAATGGAGTCCACCGACACATAAAACATGCTTTAAATATTTTTGGTAACAAAAATACTCCTCCTCCACATATACTCATATATTTCACATTCATTGTAAAAATATCATCATTATTATATTATTAAAATATAATAATATATTTAAATGAATTATTTTATCAGAAAAAAATAAAATTTTAATTTTCAACAATTGTCACATTAAAAATTTTCTCCATCTATATCCACATAAAATCAATATTTTTCTTATCATATAAATCAATAATTAATTATTCACAAATAATATTACAGAATCACAATACTGACAACCAGGCAGTTCCCAAGAAAGAGGGGGCTTTTCAATAAGGATTTCTCCTTATTGGCGCGCAATTAGGTGACCAAACCTCTCCTTAGACAGAACTTTCTAGACATTATCAATAATGTTATCTAATAATATTATTCAGATAATATGAATTATTGTTTCGATAATGGAAAATACTGTGTAGTGACAATTATTAAAACAACAGTAATATAAAATATCAACGCAGTAATTATTGAATCAATAAAATATAATATTGAACAATAATTACTGTAACAATTATTGAGTAGTGTCTTCTTACGTAAGAATCAATAATTCAAAATTATTGTGCAATACCGTGTGCTACTGTGCATCAACGCGTATTACTTTACTTTACCCACCGGGTATTCCAACAGTGTTAACAGTAACGATTACGCCGTTATTTATAAAAACTTTAATTTGTCAATTTCTTCATCCGACAGTTATTCTGTTACGGGGCCCACAAAAGGCTGCGCCGTCGTACGAATATTCCCCGACAGAAAGAATATTCTACGACCAAACGAATATTCCCCGACAACAATGAGTATTTTATAACCACTTGCTTATTTTGAAAAAAAATTCATATATCACCCTTAACTTTAACCTTTTATCAATTTAACCATTTACTGAATTGAATTATAAGAAAAATTGAATACTTTTATTTCATAAAATTCGGGGTCTTACAATTTTATTCTCTAGTTGACTCTTTTAATGGATTATTTGTTCCGCTGCAGTTAAACTTGATGTCTATTGTATTTTATCAGTTTAACATTGTTGAAGACTAATGATAATTTATTCTGCATTATCTTAGTCATAATATTTCTTACTGGGCTAATTGAGCTTACCCTTTCCTTCACTGTTCTCTTCATGAAATGAGAATATAGCTAGGACGAGTCGGGGAACGGATTGACAGTTCAGATGATAGCATTAGTAGTCCTCACTATTCTGTTAAATAGTGTGATAGTAATTGTAATGAGGACTCAATTGAGTGTGGATATTTTCTAGATGATAATTTTTGTATTAAAACTCACAGTATATGTTTTGTCGTATTTTACATGACTGATGTATAATTAAGTTGTATTTGAATTTTGTACCATGTATTTGACGACTCAAGATGGGTGATGTATACCTATTTTTGGGGGCGTCACACATGATCTTTCCCACTTCTTTCTTTCCTCCACTGTACAACCCATTCAACATCTATCAAAAACTCACAAATTCTCATGCTCTTCTCCCCTGCTCCTTAAAGTTCATATCACAAACTCAATCAACAAACACAAAAAATAAAAATCCAAATCAATGGAGTCAAAGCAAGCAAATTCATCGCCATTAGTCCGCAATTGATGGCCTACCTGTTCACCAAAGTAAACCCCTATCGTTTCGTCTGTCGCAGTTCTCCCATCGTTGGCTTTAATTGAATGATTTGTAGCTTTTCATTTTTCTGTGAAATTGAGGAGATAGTTAGATGGAATTACAAATCAATATAACTCAGGCCATTCACATAGAAGATCAAGAGAAGATCATCGGATAAGATGGGACGACGAAGGATAGGGCGTGAGAATGAAAGATGAAAGTCTGATTTATGCGGGTAGTTGAGTAAAAATGCGATTCAGTTTTTGATTTTAGCGATTCAGACAGAGAAATCTAACTTATTCACTCAGCTTGTTCAGACCAATTCAGATGATAATTTTTTCAAAACAAACAAACTGAATAACATACCGATTCAGATTTTATGTCATTCAACTTTATTCAGTGGCAATCAAACAGGCCCTAAGTCAGGTCAGTCTAAAGAAGTTATGCACCTCTTTTTATCCATGATAGAGCAAAATTTGAGGCCAGATGATGATATCATGGTTAGTGTTTTAACTGCATTTTCAAATCTGGATATTATAAAAATTGAGAAGTGGGTGAGGATATTGTTCAAGTTTGAAGAAGATTGTGTTTCAAAAAGATTAGGTTTTGATTCAGTAAATGCAATACTAGTTTATTTATTTGGGAAATGGGAAAAGATTTAAAACATAAGGGAAATATTTAACAACATTTTTGCTCATGGGAAAAGAAGTGTGCTTCCTTGGAATGCTATGGTAGGTGCGTATGTTGAAAACACATATATGGTGGAGGCCTTGAGTTTGTTTAGGATAATATGGGTCTGCTAGTAATTTTAGCAGACGATGTGGTTTTTTTTGGGTTATTGGGGTATTATGGGGTAATCTGTAATAAAATTTTGTTCGCTAGAATTATTAACGGACGACGGGTCCAAATTTTTAATCCAAAGTTCCAAACCATTAATAACTGAAATGAACGATTAAGATGTTATTTGCCCATTTTTGATTCATAGCAAATACATGTTATAAATCATTCCCTAATAAAAATTAATCCAACTAAACATTTAATACTTGATAACTCGATTGATCTTTTAATTAATTGAAAAGTAAATCTCAAGTCCTACTTTTAAATATAGGTGTTGATTTGAAGACTGATCATTCGGTTATAATCGAACCGAATAGACAATTCGGTTATAACCCAAAATCAAAATTTATGCAATTTTAGTATCCGAACAAATAATCGAATTACCCATTAACCGAATTACCGAATTTACTATTTAGTTGTTCGCGTAAAAACCGAATAAACAAAGTTCAGAATCACAGCCATTAAAAAAAAAACGAGGATCAATTGAAGCAATATATGACACTTGATTGTGGTTGTTAGAAAAAAGAAAAGAAAGAGAAAATGAAAGGGATAAGATATGATATAATATAACTAGCTGGGTCCCGTGCCTTCGGCACTGTATGGACAGTGAGATTTATCTCAAACTTAGAACGGCCCATATGATTTATTAAGTGAGCGGGAAATTCAAAATCATTATTAGATAGATTAGATAGATAGATGTATTTTATTAGATAGATGTATGGACTGTGGGATTTATCTCAAACTTTGGACGGCCCAGATGATTTATTGAATGAGCGGAAAATTCAAAATCATTTGTATTTTATTAGATAGATACCTTGGTTTTAATCCGATTATTGCTTTTAAGGCTTGATTGTGCTTTTAAGGCTTTAATTTTAATTTTTTTTGTTATTCAGTTAATCGAGTAACAAAAATTTAAAAACCAAATCCGAACCCGAAAAGTGAATATTAAATCGGATATAACCGAATTTCAATAAATAACTGAATAATAGAAAAAATCCGGTTAAAGAAATTCGGTTCGGTTCAATTATTCGGTTTTATTCGTTTTTTGCTCAGTCCTAGTTTTTGTTGTTAATTGAGGAAATTTATCTGTTTAAATTTAGATTCTACGACATCTTGAATGAATCTTTTTATCAATTTCTTGTTTAGTAATCATCACATTTTATTCTATTCACAACTTATTTTAACTTATAAATTAAATTAGTACCGAACACTTTTGCTTATAAGTTATAGTTTAAAATAACTTATAAATTCACTTAAATTTTAATTATAATTTCAAAATAAGTCGTTGTCGAACAAGGCTTACGAGTAAGGGTGTAAACGAGTCGAACCGAAGCGAACAGAGAGCTACTCGAATTCGACTCGAAATTATAAATTCGTACTCGAATTCGAATTATATTTGAAAAATCATACTCAGATTCGACTCGACTCGAATATTTATTCAAACTACTCGTGAACTTCAAATTCAAGCTCGAATTCGAGTCTCTACATAATAACTAATTTTATAATAAATATAATTATAAATTGAATTTGTTATTTTACTTAAAAATGAGAAATATATTTATTATTACACTTTCCAAATATAAAATCACAATTAAAAACAAAACAAAATAATAACTAATTATCCTAATTTGATTTGAATTTGTATATATTATAAGAGAATATATCGAACATCTAATCGAATATGTATTAATTGAGTATGTATCGAATCACAATAAAAAATTCGAGTAGTTTGAATCTTAAACGAGTCGAGTATAACCTTGCTCAGATTTACTCATATTTTTATTCGAACTATTTTTAATGCTTAGATTTGGATCATATTATTAACGAATCTGAGTCTCGCTCGTATTTTTTCGAGTCGAGCCCGAACTGTGTTGGCTCGTTTACAACCTTACTTACGTGTGTGAAATGTGAACTCAATTATCACCTTTCAGTCATTAAAAAAATATTTTATAAAAAAATATAAAAAATAAAAAGAAAGAGTTTAAACTCAAGTGAGGCTTGGCAAAAAGTATGATGATTTGATTATGTGGTGAAAGACGCAATTAAAGGAGATCCTAAAAGCATTGATTACAAAAAAGATATTTTAAACAGATAGGTTTATCATGTCAAATGTATGGGGATATCATAAGCTCAATACATGATACTCCTCCGTCCCTAAAAAATTATCGTTTTAGAAGGTAAATTTTATTTTAAAAAATTTGTCGTTTACAATTTTCGAAGAGAATAAATTATTTACTTTCCTATATTACCCCTAACTTCTCTTATTATCCCAAGAAATTCTATCCCTTGTATTAATAATTTTTAACTTCCCATAAAGGGGTAGTGATGGAATTTCAAACAAATTTTATTTAGTAAATAATATTTTTTTTAATTCATGTGTAAAAACTTTAATCGATAATAATAAAACAATTACTCATAAAGCTTTGAGTCCAACAAGTTTTGTGAGGCGGGAATATTAATAAATAAATAAATAAATAAATGATATTACGAATATAAACTTGTAATGTCATACTAAAACTCTTTTGAGTAGACTTGATAATATAAATTATAAAATGGTGGGTCAAATTAAATTAATTATAATTATTTAGATTGGTTAATTATTTTAAATTATTTGGGTTCGTTAAAATTTTGGTCCGTATTTTTTAAAATAAAAATAGGCCCAAATCAGTTACCTGGTTTATATTTTATATTATTTTTGTCTTAAAATATAAAATTAAACAATGACTTAATCTTGCAACTTCACTCTATTTTTATAAAAAAAAAAATTCACTCTTTTTCTAAAAATATTAATTCTCTGTCTAAAATATTTAATTTTTATCTCTCTAAAAAATTTTCTCCCTCCCAATTCACAAACTCACTCCCTCTCTCTAAAAAGCAAACAGGTATGAATTGTTCATAATATGCATAATTAACAAGTTTTCATATTAAATTGAGGTCTGTTTCAAAAAGTCTATTTAAAAAAAATGTACGATTTTGGCAAATTTCATGTACTTGAAAAATACATGTTTTATCTGTCAAAAATAATTGGTGAGGTATGGAAAATACATAAATATTTAATATCGACATAAATTTATTGTTACATGTAGCAAGATTTTGGTTGTAATCAAGATTTAATTCACATGGCATATCTTAATACTGTGGTCAAGTTGGAACTTGCCAAGTCCTTTCTCCAGTCAATACAGAATCCATATTTAAAGGATTTTATGAGATATTCCTACAACATGTTTTTACTCGAATATGCAATGTAATTACTTCATTTGAGTAGATTTGAATTCTCATTGAATAAGAAGCAGAATATGATGATTGGAGTGACACCTTGATCATCTTAATCCAATATATTATATGATCAACATGTTTTCACCAAGCTTTTGAGATGACAAAACACAAAGAAGTAAAGAATTAAAAAGAGATTAAGGTAGCACTTTATTTGATTCTATGTTATTCTAGCCCTCTACTGAATTGCCAGGTCATTATGGTAGGAGGGATGTCCACCCAAAAATGACTTGCATTTCCCCCTCCAATCTATAAGAAGAAAAAACAACTCCATTTAAGTAAAAATTATTGGAGCTAATTTTTACCCAACTTTCTATATTTCATACCCAACTATTTCAAGATGAGCAAGAATAGTAATCCAATAATAATTCATACAAGGAGCTACACATGAAGATGAATTAAAGTTCAACTCCATATAAAACAAACAGACGCATGCTAAGAAAAGTATAGCAGAGCACCAGGTGAAATAGCATAACTAAACCTCTAACGGTAGAGGTAGAGGTAGAGCCAAAGATACTGGCACAATTTTACAATGCTCAAACATGACTAGCTCAAGCGTGGATGGAAACCACAGAGGTCAAACGTGGGCAGACCACTTAAAGTTACTGTTCAAAGGACTTGATGGGTTAATTCAACAAGTTTGGACAGAGAATGAATCGAAGACGAGTACTATGGAAGTTGATTCAAATTTCATTAGCTTGGTGCGAGTAATTAGTTCAAGCAAAGAATCAAGTTTGGGATTTCAAAACAAAGAAGGAAGACAAAATTCGTCCAAAAACAGAATGTATAGCGCAATTGCGTTACAAAGCAGCGCAACACGGCTAACCTGCAATGCAGCTGCGCTCCAAGATAGCACAGATGTGCTCCTATCCGGCACAGTAGCGCTCCACTTTCTGACTTTCAGCGTCCCAAGCACGTTTCTGGAAGATTTGGACACGAATTTGCACAGGATTTTAGTAGTTTTTCCAATTCTAATGTAATTATGATGTTTTTAACTAGGATTTTAATTCTAAATTGACTTCTTATTTCCTTATGTAATTAGGGTTACTTTTGATTAGTATAAATAAGGATAAGGATTTGGCTTATGTAATTACTTACAATTCATATTATTAACATACTTGTTTGATTATTCTCTTATTTTGGTTCTTTTTGAAGAACTTCCAAGTTATTCTTAGAGATTCAAGTTATTCTTCTACCGCATCAATCGTCGATTGTACTAAAGGTTCCTACTTACATATAAGTAGCAGGTCAAGGTGTCGTTGATGTCCATTCAACGCAGATTTCCTTACATTATTGATTGCGCCAAAGTTCTCGTCTCAATACAGGCGAAGGGTTGAGGTGTCAAGCGTGTTCCACCGTATAACTTTGCAAGCGTACTATGGAGTCCATCATTTGGTATCAAAGTTAAGCCTTCTAGCGAGTTATCTATCTTTTAGTTTTCTTGTTGATTAAAAAAAAGTATAGTTTATTGCAACTGCTTGCTAACAAATTCGACAACGATAAT
Source organism: Panax japonicus (assembly GCA_020205505.1). Classification (NCBI taxonomy): domain Eukaryota; kingdom Viridiplantae; phylum Streptophyta; class Magnoliopsida; order Apiales; family Araliaceae; genus Panax; species Panax japonicus. The sequence goes on along the minus strand of CM035098.1, from coordinate 54,867,370 downwards.
TTGAGCACTCAATCATCAATTCCAAAATAGCAAAGTTATAAATTTTCGCAAGCCTAACAAGCTTTCCGTCCGTGAGTCTCGAGGTTATTGGAAGTTCATTCAGAGAATCAATCTGTCAATTACAATTGGCAACCCGTGAACCTTGTTGGTAACCATAGTTATACTTTCTATATTTTGTTCTAGATAAGTTATAGTTGAATTGAATAGTAAAACTGTGATATTGGTTGGTGAATTCAAAAAGAACCTATAAGAGAGAATATTTGAGTGGTAAAAGGCAAAAGTTATGAGATCAATCGAGGAAAATTGTTTTCTACTAACCCTTATTTTGCAGCAAAATATGTCTAACTCAAAGGATAAAGGTACTTTTGAAGAATCCCCAACGAATTTTGATCCGAAGTTTGTGATGGAGGCCATGATGAAGCAGGCAATTGGGCATAACAATGGAGCATGTGCATGAGCGCGTCTTGTCCGGATAAGCGTCACCCGAGGTGAATCATCTCAAAACCCTCATGTTACGCGTCAAAAAGGAAGAGCTCAACAAAGAGGAGCTAGAGCGAAGGAAGCGGCTTACTATGATGGTAAATTTAGCAAAGAGGAGAACCGTGAATCTGACTTCATTCATCAGAGACATGGAGCAAGGGATATAGGCGGACGAAATCAAGAAGACAACAACTTGAATAACATCAAAATGAAAATTCAAGCTTTCCAAGGAAGGAGTGATTCCGAGGCATACTGCGAGCAGAAGATAGAGTGGATGTTTGACTGTCACAACTACTTCTGCCTATGCCGTCACATGGTGGGATCAGCTGATGACTAACCGGAGAAGATGTGGAGAGCCTCCAATTGAAACTTGGGAGGAGATGAAAATCGTGATGAAGAAGCGATTCATGCCAAGCCACTACCATCGAGACCTATTTCGGAGTTTGTAAAATCTTAAGCAAGGGAGTAGGAGCAGAGGACTACTTCATGAAGATGGAGATGCTGATGACTAGAGCCAACATAGTGGAGGACCAAGAGGCAACAATGGCTAGATTTTCAGCAGACTTAAATTGGGAGATTACGAATTTGGTGGAACGACAAAATTATGTGGAATTGGAAGACATTGTACACATGGCCATCAAGATAGAGAAGCAACTAAAGAATAGAGGTCGCCAACGATCAATTTCCACTTCGAGCTCATTTTGGAATCCCAATGTTGTGAAGCGAGATGAGAAGCCAGCCGTGAACAAACCTAAAGTAGAGCCAAAACCGAATACAACTAATCGTGGAAATCAAGGTAAAACTAAACCTTCATTTTGTCGTAATCGTGATATTAGATGCTTTAAATGCCAAGGCAAGGGACATTTCAAATCAATGTCCGAATTAACGAACTATGTTTATACTTGACAATGGCGAGTTGAAGACTGAGGATGATGTTAGCAATGTTGATTCTAAGCCTTTGAAGGAGGTGGATGAGAGGGAAATCCCTATAGTGAAGTGTTGGTTACTAGGAGAGTTCTTAGCGCGTAAGTGAAAGAAGAAAGCATGGAGTAACGAGAAAATCTCTTTCACACTAACTGCCTTGTTCATGGGAAGATTTGTTGTGTGGTGATTGATGGTGGAAGTTGTACCAATGTGGCTACTACGATGGTGGAGAAGTTAGGGCTGCCAACAACCAAACATCCTCAGCCGTATAGATTGCAATGGCTCAAGGACAGTGGTGATGTAAAAGTGACTAAGCGTGTATTGGTTTCATTTACTATTGGTAGATATGTTGACAAAGTATTGTGCGATGTGGTTCCAATGCAGGCTGACCATTTGTTACTTAGAAGGTCATGGCAGTTTGATAGACGCGTGAAGCATGATGTCTTTACGAATGAATATTCATTTATGCACAATCAACAGAAAGTCACTCTTTGTCCTATGACATAGAAACAAATTTATGAAGATCAATTGCATTTACAAGAGGACTTTGTACAAAAGAGAGTGAAAAAAAAAAGAGGAAAAGACAATGAGGGAAAAAATAAGAGAAAAAGGAAAAAAAATAGAAGAGAGAGAAACAAATATCTTTGCAAAAAAAAGTGATTCAAGGAGAGCTTCGATTTCTAAACAACCGATGATTATACTTATGTACCAGAATAACTCTTCTTTGCCTAGTGTTGTTACATCTCTTTTGCAAGATTTTGCCGATATATTTCCCGAGGAGCTTTCACAAGGTTTACCACCTATTAGGGGAATAAAACATCAAATTGACTTCGTGCCCGGTGTTACCATTCCTAACCGACCACCTCATCGGAGCAATCTCGAGAACAAGGAGTTGCAAAAGCAAGTTTGTGAACTTATAGAGAAGGGGTTCGTGAAAGAGAACATGAGTCCCTGTGCAGTTTCGGTGATTTTAGTGCCTAAGAAGGATGGCAAATGGCGCATATGCATTAATTGTTGAGCAGTAAATAATATTACTGTAAAGTATCAAAATACTATTATTGGCTTAGATGATATGTTATAGATGAATTGCATGGGCCTTGCGTGTTTTCAAAAATTAATTTAAAAGTGGGTTTCATAAAATTAGAATGAAAGGAGATGAATGGAAAATTGCTTTTAAAACACGAATGTGAGCCAAATTCGTAGTTTTCATGGACTCGAGTTTTTACTGATGTTTCGTGTGGAATTTCAGCGACATCACAGCACCACTTACGGAAGTAATCAAAAAGAGCGTGGGGTTTAAATGGAGAGATGGATAAGAGAATGCGTTTCAGTTAATTAATAATAAATTAACTAATGCTCATTTACTTGTTTTGCCTAACTTTTTTAAAACTTTTGAAATTGAGTGTGATGCTCTAAGTTTGGGAATTGGAGTTGTGTTGATGTAGGAAGGAAAGCGAGTGTCGTACTTTAGCGAGAAGTTGAGTGGAGCAGCTTTAAGCTATCCTACTTATGACAAGTAGGACTGATTATTCGGTTATAACCGAACCGAATAGGCTATTCGATTATAACCGAAATTTGAAAAATTTTGGTGTCCGAACAAATAACTGAATTACCGAATTTACTATTCGGTTGTTCGGATAATAATCGAAATTAAGAAATATATTTCTGATTTCTCAAACAAAACAAAACCCATTACAAATACTGCTTCAAATGGAGGAAAAAACTTGAAATCAGAAGCAAAGAAATGCATTAGCAAAATATCATATGTATGGTTTATAATATACATATGTTTTATACTCCACGTAAAAAGTCCTTTTGCAAGTCAGTGAACAATCAGAACAATAAATATTCAAGCTTATTAGTTGTGTAAGCAAGTAAGCAACCAAACAGGGGAGAGAAATATAACAACTAGAAATGGGTGCATTTGGGTCTAATCCAATTCTTGTGACCCCTTTGCAAGAATACAAGCCTCTGCAGAGGTGCGAACCAGAGCCTGTTACATAAGCCTACATTTTTATCAAACACCAAAGACGTGGTGGAGCAGCCAAGTAAAGTAGATACTTCAGAGGCTCGGAGTCGATAAATACCTTCAGAGGCTCAAAGATGAGGTTCCGTCCAGACTTTAGTCTGCCATTTAGAGCCGAGCGGAGTCGCGATTCTTGCGATTTTGGGATTGGGGTTTTGGCTTTGGGGCTGGGGCTTAAGGCAGAGAAATCGAGATCAAGATAAGAGACTGATGAGTTATGACAGTGATGACTGATGAATCGAGATCTCATCTGAGGACTGAGATAAGATAAGAGATGGAGTGAAGACTGAAGAGTTGTGTTTTAACTTTAAGCCTTAATTTTTTTTAAAGATCTTATTTGGTTAGTCGAATAACACAAAATTGAAACCAAAACTCGAACTTGTAAACCGAAAAAAATTCGGATATAACCGAATTGTAAAAAATACCCGAATTAGCAAAAAAATCGATTAAATTATTTCGGTTCGATTCGGTTATTCGGTTATATCCGTTTTTTGTCCAGTCCTAATGACAAGGAGATGTAGGCATTAGTTAGAGCGTTGGAAACATGGCGGCACTACCTATGGCCTAAGTAGTTCGTGATTCATATGGATCATGAATCTTTGAAGTACTTGAAAGATCAACAAAAGTTTAATAAGAGACATGCACGATAGATGGAGTTTATCGAGACATTCTCATATGTCATTCGATACAAGTAAGGTAAAGAGAATGTCGTCGCAGATGCTTTTTCGTGAAGTTGTGTTGGTTTTGAACAACTTAAAGAATTATATGCTTTAGACCATGATTTTCGTGATTTTAAATCTTGTAAAAAGAATGCAGTATGTAAGTAAGCATGATGGATTTTTATTTCGAGAAAATAAATTGTGCATACCTGCGTGAGTTGTTAATTAGAGAATCACATGGTGGTGGTTTAATGGATCATTTTGGCGTGGATAAAACATTCGCAGTGTTGCGATAACAATTCTATTGGCCACACAGGAAACGGGATGTAGAAAGAATGTGATAGATGCATTAACTGTCGTCAAGCTAGATCCCATGTGCAACCCATGGATTGTATACACCATTGCTTATAAACCTAGTGAACCTTGGATTGATATTTCTATGGATTTTGTGATAAGATTATCTAGGTCTAAGCGTGGTCATGATTCGATATGTGTAGTTGTAGATAGATTTTCAAAGATAACACATTTTATTCCATGTCACAAAACTGATAATGCTTCTCATGTTGTTGATTTATTCTTTAAGAAAATTGTGTTTGCATGGTATGTCTAAGACAATTGTTTCTGATAGAGATATTAAGCTCTTAAGTTACTTTTGGAAGACTTTGTAGCGTAAATTGGGTACTAAATTGTTATTTTTAACTACTTGTCATCTACAAACTAATGGTCAAACTGAAGTCGTAAATAGAAATTTACTTGCTTTGTTGAGGGCTATCATTAAAAAGAATATCAAGCATTGGGAGGAATGTTTACCTCATGTTAAGTTTGCTTATAATCGATCTATTTATTATGCTACAAACTTTTCTCCATTTGAGGTTGTGTATGGTTTTAATCCTCTAACCCCATTGGATTTATCACATGTAATGTCTGAATATACTAACATAGATGGAAAGAAAAAAGTTGATTTAGTTAAGAAGATACATGAGAAAGCGAGACTCAACATCGAGAGACGAACGAAACAGTATGTCAAGCTCAAAGGCGTTCAAAATTGTTACCGAGGGGAGATGGTCCTTTCCAAATTCATGAGCACATCAATGACAATGCCTACAAATTGGATTTACCTGGTGAGTATAATGCTAGTGCCACATTTAACATTACTGATTTAAGTTTGTTTGATGTAGGTGATGATTTGAAGGCAAATCTTTTTCAAGAGGATAGAAATGATGAGGACATAACCAGCTCAAACGTGGATGGAAATAGGTCAAACCTGAGCAGATCCACTTAAAGTTCCTGTTGGACCAATTACTGAGGTCACGAGCTAAACGGTTCAAAGAACTTAATTTAAGAAGTTTGGAAAAAGAATGAATCGAAGACGAGTACTATGGAAGTTGATTCAAAGTTCATTAATTTGGTGAGAGTAATTAGTTCAAGCCAAGAATTAAGTTTAGGATTTCAAAACAAAGAAGGAAGACAAAATTTGTACAAAAACAAAGTGTATAGCGCAACTGCGCTACAAAGCGGCCTGCGCTCCAAGATAGCGCAACAACGCTCCCCTAGCGTAGCTGTGCTCCAATCCGATGTAGCAGCGCTCCACTTTCTAACTTTCAGTGTCCCAAACGCATATCTGGAAGAGTTGGATGCGGATTTGTGGGATTTAGTAGTTTTTCCGATTCTAATGTAATTATGACATTTTTTAGCTAGGATTTTCATTCCAAATTGACTTATTATTTCCTTATGTAATTAGGGTTACTTTTGATTAGTATAAATAAGGATTTGGCTGATGTAATTACATACAATTCAGATAATCAATATATTTGTGAGATTAATTTTTCTTTTGGTTCTTTGAAGAAATTCTATGTTATTCTTAGTTTTTCTTTGAGATTCAATTTTGACTTATCATACCAATTTATAGTTGTGTGTAACGTCTTCTATCGCATCAATCGTTGATTGTACCAAAGCTTCTACTTACATATAAGCAACGGGTCAAGGTGTCGTTAGTACCAATTCAACGCAGATTTCCTTGCACTATCGATTGTACTAAGGTTCTTATCTCAATATAGGCGAAGGGTTAAGGTGTCGAGCGTGTTCCACCGTATAACTTTGTTAGAAACAATCCAACGCAAACGTGTCGTGGAGTCCATCAATTCATCCCAGAGAACTTGAAAGATGCACATTAAGAATCTCTGACCAAGTTAGAGATTACAAATTAGAAGCAACTTGTGTAAACTTTCATTCAAAAACACAATCCAAACTCAAACTACACCGTGTTATCAATTTTGTGAATCAAGACCAAATGATGAAGAACTTCGCATGCTATTCCAAGAACTAGTGCACCTCTCCACCTTATTGGCATAACCTATTCCAGCCAAGGATATCTTATCAATCTACAACCAACCAGTCTATAAAATTTCTTACTCTTCTCTTTCGGCTAAATATGCATGCTTGCTATTCTTTAAAGGTTCTGACATATGGAACTGATCTTACATTAAATACTGCTTCCTTCACATCAAATTTACGTGGTGGTGTTCATTCTCCTGGATGGTCGGTTCATGGTTAGTTTTACAATAATCCTAAGACCTCATGAAATTTAAGCACAGGCCCTTCCCTGTCCACATTCACGGACAATCACCAAGCAACTTCAAATTATTGGGGGAAAAAACAAACCACCAGAAGAAGTCTATCATGGTCAGTTATTCAGGTAAAAGTAACATTTATCATATAATTTTGTGTCTTGATTCCTGACCTTTTTTTTGGGTGGGGAAGAATGGGAGGACAATCAAGATGGAGATTAAACTCAATAAACGAGTGCCTACACTATTGTTCTCGCAATCAGTATCATCTGATCAAATGAAACTGTAAAACCATTCTCATCATCATCTCTATAAGGTATTAGTTTCAATGGACCTTGGTAACTACTTTTGTTAAAAAAAACAATCATGTGTTAAAAAAATAAATCAAAAGAAGAAAAATTGAACTGTTGACGTTGAGATCTATATGGTTTACTTGAAACAAACCGATCTCCCTAAAAAGCTTGTGTTAGAAAAGGCAAAAGTGGAAAGGAAAGGAAAAACAGAAAGAAAGGAGTTCATAATGCTAGTTTTTGTGATTGAGGCACAACAACAATACCCTTGAGCAGTGCTAACAATAAGCATCTGACAATACATTTTCCATTAAATGCTCTACATACTTCATAAGTTGAAGGGCAATAAACTGACAAATAAATATTTCCAGCACCATAGTAATACAAAGTTCATGTAAAATACAATTATAATCAACCTCAAGGTTTACACTGTCACACATATTTTCCCAATCAACAAACTAAAAACTTGGCAATTTACTCATTCAAATCACCCCCCATCCTAAATACCCCATGAAACTCCAATAATGAATTTATCTTCTAAGAGAATGTAACACAAGAATTCTACAACCTCCTAATCCCCAAATAATATTCTTCCTTTTTTCCAATACATCCATTCAATTGAAAAAGCAATATATAAAAATTTTAAAACAAATAAAAACCAGAACAGATGATAATGTGAATGAATCATGATGCTACCAATTACTAATGCTTATGGTCACAAACACAGCACTAAAAATTAACATCAGAGCAAGATTAAACTTCAAATTGATACATATATACAAACATAACCTGTAGTAAATAAACAATATTTGCGTATTGAATTTACTCCTTTCTTAGTTTCAGAAGGGGGTTGAGGGCTAGATTTTAGGTACCGGAGAAGAGAGGAGACCGGTAAGTAATTGTTGTTGCTCGATAAAGCGTCGTTTCAGGTAGTTCTCCAGTATCTCCATGACGGAGACGAATCGCTTCATCTCGTCTAGCTGGCGGCTGAGCTCGGCCTCTCGAACCCTGGCTCGTTCTAGCCGTGCCTCGGTCTCGGCTAAACGGAGCCTCAGATCTTCCACCGCCCGAGAAGGAGCTTTCGATGGCAATCGCTGTGAACCGTAACACATGATTTGATGAGTCTGAGAATTGAGGAGAGAGAAAGATTGGTTGAAATGGAGAATTTGGATTTGGGGGCTCACCTTGCCTTTTATTCTTGCACTAGAAAGAAAGTACGAGGAAGGAGACAGAGTTATAAAATTCTATTACATATTCTCATAAAAGAAAAGAAAAGAAAATTGTTACCAACTCCGTTACTAAACGAGTGTGGTTTAAGTTTTTTGTACATAAATTAAAAAAAAATATTATTTATCGAGTAAAATTTATTTTAAATTATATCACTACCCCTTTATGGGAAGTGGAGAATTCTTAAGACAATAAGAGAAAGTAAGGGTAATATAAGAAAGTAAATAATTTATTCTCCTCGAAAATTATAAACAATAAACATTTTGGAACAAATTTTTTCTTCTAAAACGACAATCTTTTAAGAACAAAATAGTTAATTATTAATTGTGAAAATATTAATTTTTTATAATTATTAACTGTTTTAGCTTACGATTAATTTATTATTTAATTTTATGGACTATATTTTGTCATTTTCAAAGTTATTTAATGATAAGTTATAATTTTAGGTGAGAATGTGATACTATATAATTCTTTTTTTGATGTATCGAATGACCTTCAATATAATCATAAATAGTTTATAAATTAAATAACTAACTAATTATGAAATAAAATAGTATATATTAATACTTATTCTGAATAATTCCATTTCACCCATTATTTTTTATAAACAAACATAATCATAATATAACAGATAATTGAATCGGGGATACTAAATTGTAAATTACTCGGGTAAAGTGTTTTAACTTACGAGCTCGTTAGAAAGTGTTAACGCCAGGATCTTCTGTCACGTCCCAATCACGTAAGACGCCCTGATCCTGCACAGTAAACACGAAAAACACCACAAGCTTGACGGCCGGACCGCCGGGGGATAGCTCAGGCGTGAGAGTGAGTAAACGTGTTCACAAGGTTAACAATGGAGGATGATATATCTAGTGTATTGAGAGAGATCATAATTCAGTTGTGTGTCTGTGTATATGAAGATGTACCTTTTTGTGAAGACTTCCTTGCTAGGTTATACTCTCTTTGTAAGACCCCAGTTTTTATAAATAAAGATGAATTTTTATAATTATTATTTTTGAATATTATGGAATAAATTTGATATAATGTTATAGTTGTGGGTAATATTTATAAATTTTGCAAAGTACGCAAGTTGTTATAAAATATTCGTTTGGTCGGGGAATATTCTTTTTGTCGGGGAATATTCGTACGACGGCACAATCATTGGTGGACCCCACAACGAAAGTATTGTCGTAGTTAGAAAACGACAAAATTATCTTTCTATAAAATAACGGCGGAGGTGTTACCGTTAAAACTATTGAACTACTCGGTAGTAAAAGTACAGTAATACGCGTTGCTGCATAGTAGCACACGGTTTTGATTATTGATGCTTACGTGAGAAGTCACTCAGCTATACTCAATTATTGCTACAGTAATTGCTGCATCATATCTCTTATATTATTGATTCAATTATCGTCACAGTATCATCTGTATAATATGTTATATTATTTAAACAATAATTGAGACGACAAGTTATAACTGATTAATACTTGTTGAAAGATTAAATATGTGTTGATTAAAAATAAAATGATTTCTGGTAATTTTTATTCAATCCTTGATGTATATAAAGAGTCTATTATTAGACGTTTGTGGTAAGTTTAATTATTTATGGGGGGGCATATGTCATCATCTAAGAGTCTCTTTCATAAATAGTAATTACCTTTGTAAATAGTAATTACCTTCGTAAATAGTAATTACCTTCGTCAATAGTAATTACCTTCGTAAATAGTAAATACTTTCGTAAATAGTAATAAATCTTCTATAAATAGAGGCCTAGGGCTTCGTTATTTTTCACGAATTCGTTCAAGCTATAGAGAGAGAAAGTATAGAGAGAATAAGAGAGAATAAGAGAGAAAGAAGAAGAGTATTTGGTTACTACACTACTGCAGTATTCAATCTCCTAATAAGGTAAGGGTGTTATTCTTTCTTCTTGAAGAGAACTTATGGTATTCCATTCTTTGTTATTCTGTTGGAATAACCTGTAAAAGTGGCATACCCTATACATGACCTGTATACGCGGAATACCCTATACTTGGTGAAATCCTTATGTTATTTCATTCATTATTATTCTGTTGGAATAACTTGTATACGCGGAATACCCTATACTTGGTGACATCCATTTACTATTCTGTCTTTATATTTCTGTCGGAATATCCTGTCTGTGCTATACGCCGGACCTGGTTCCGTCTTTATTATTATTCTGTTGGAACATCCTGTCTGTGTGTTTTACGCCGGACCTGGTTCCATTCTTTATTATTCTGTTGGAATATCCTGTCTGTGCGTTTTACGCCGGACCTGGTTCCGTTATTTATTATTCTGTTGGAATATCCTGTCGGTGTGAATTTCACCTGACCTGGTTCCGTTATTATTATTCTGCTGGAATAACCTGTCTGTGCGGTCTATCGCATGCATGGTGATTTCTTTTGTTATTCCATTCTTTATTATACTCAGTTGAATAAAACTTTGACTTCTATACTCCATGAAATTAGTGGAATATCCTTGATATTTGCGTTTCATCCAGTATCTTTTCATGGAAATATTCTTCTGAGCATTCTTGAATTTTACACCACAAAACAGTATCGTGTTGACAATTTGGACGTTAATAATTCCTGGATAAAATAATTCTTGAACTTGTTTTATTAAATTATTATATCATTGTCATCATCCTCATGTTTATATTTTGTTGAAAGTCATCTGTGGCCTGTAGTGCATAGATGGACTTGGTATGATTATGACCAGGGATTATTTGGTGTAATCATGACCGTAATATTACAAATGATGTAAAATTAAAAATCCTCATTGGCCCGTAGTGCATTGATGGACAGTTGTTGGCATGATCATGACCATTAATGAATACACAAATATTCTTGGCCGTAGTGCATGAATAATTGTGGTCGTGATACTAAAGAATATCCTTGGCCGTAGTGCAGGGGTGATTCGATGATGTGGAATATTTATTAAGCCGAGTCTCAGCTATAACAGTGATAAAAAACCTTTTTAATCATAAAAGATAGTAGATTTTATTTTCTACTTGACTCTTTTAATGGATTGCTGATTCTGCTGCAGTTAAACTTGATGTTTATTATATTTTATCAGTTTAACACTGTTGAAGGCTAATGATAATTTATTCTGCATTATCTTAGTCATAATATTTCTTACTGGGCTAGTTGAGCTCACCCTTTCTTTCACTGTTCTCTTCAGGAAATGAGAATATAGCTGGGACGAGTCGGGGAACGGAGTGATGGACCAGAGAATAGTATTAGTAGTCCTCGTTATTCTATTAAATAGTGTGACAATAATTGTATTGAGGACTCCTTTTGAGTTTGTATGATCTCTAGTAGACAATTATTGTATTCAAACTCACAGTTGTATTTTGTCGTATTATACACGACAGTGGTATTAGTAAGTTGTATTTGAATTCTGTACCATGTATCTGACGACTCAAGATGGGTGATGTATACCTAATTTTGGGGGCGTCACAGTTGGTATCAGAGCTTAGGGATATGATCCCTGGCTAAGATGTGAGACTAGAACTAGGAGGTGAGAGACGGGGAATTCCTTTGCTAGTATGACCTACTTAAATTTATTTTGTATTTAAATTGGTTGGTCAGAGTTTAGAGATATTATGTTACATGTCAATTAACCTTTGTTTTGTGGCAGTATCTGAAAATGACATCTGAGAATGTTGAGAATAGCAATGGAGCACAAGCGATCGTTGATTCACCACATATCAATAATCAGGATAATGTGCATCAAGAAGGCGACAATCCTCATGCAAACAACAACACTGACCAAATGATGAATGATCAAATGTTCAGAGGCTTTACGCAATTCATGCAACAGCAGACGAGAGTGACTCCTGTCCAAAACGTAGATGGAAACACAAGAAACTCTCGGGCGGTCACCGCTAAACAGTTTAAGGAGCTGGGACCACCGGAGTTTAAGGGAGAGCCAAAACCACTTATGGCGGAAACATGGATAAAGCAGATTACCAAGATATTTGATGTCTTGGGATGCTCCGAGGAGCAAAAGGTTCCCTTTGCCGCTTTTATGTTGCGCGGAGAGGCAGATTACTGGTGGGAATCGGTAAAACGTACTCAACCTGCTGTACTGAAGATATCTTGGGAGAAGTTCCAGGAGCTGTTCAATGACAAATACTTTCCCGAAAGTATTCGCCACATGAAGGAGGTGGAGTTTATTAAGTTGGAACAAAATAATATGACCGTGTCGCAATACGAGGCAAAATTTGCAGAGTTATCATGGTTTGCGTCCCACTTGGTGGATAATGAAGAGAGAATGACGCGAATATTTTTAAGAGGTTTGAAGCCGGAGATACGTCAACATCTTATTTCTCATAAACTGTGTTTGTATTCAGATGTTGTAAATAGGGCTCAGTTAGTGGAGCGCGATAACGAGTCAACTCAACTAAAAGAGAGCAGCCGGTAAAATTATAATACCAGCGAGAGTGGTCATCGAAGCGGTGACAACAAGCGTGGAGGGAATCAGCAAGCCAGAAATGGTAACCACTTCGGTGGTAATCAGGGCCAAAACAATAAGAATGGACATTTCAAAAAGAGGAGATTCAACAATGATGGAAAGACGTCAGCACCAGCACCCGTTGTTAAGGAAGGAGAAAGACCACCTATCATATGCTTCAAATGCGGAGGGGAGGGACACATCAGTCCAAATTACGCGATGCCGTCCAAAGCATGTTATAATTGTGTAAGAGAAGGTCACTTAGCCCGATTTTGTCGTTTACCGAAGACAAATTCAGCTAGGATGGAGGCACCAAAGGCCGTCCCAGAAAGGTCAAAGCCGGTAGTGCAAGGGAGAGCGTTTGTTGTGACCTCCCAGAAAGCAAGGAACCCGAATGAGGTCATCACGGGTAAGCTTATCATAAACTCTAACGAAGTCTATACTTTATTTGATACCGGTTCTACCCATTCTTTTATTTCTCCTACTTGCGCTCGTCGATTAAATTTGACTCCGGAGAAATTAGACTTTGACTTATCTGTGGAAACTCTGTTGGGAGAAACATTCATTACATCCACTGTTTATAAGTCTTGTTTGGTTCAAATCAGTACCCTCACATTACCTGTAGATCTTATTTCATTGAAAATACTTGCATTTGACGTGATTCTAGGGATTGATTGGTTAACTACTCATCATGCAAAAATTAATTGTTTCCATAAGGTTGTTAGCTTTCATATTCCTAATCAACCTATTATGCGAATTCAAGCGACCAAACCATTAAAATCAATCACGGTCATCTCAAGCCATAAAGCTATTCGTTTATTGAAAAACGGATGTCAAGCTTTCTTAGCTCATGTCACAGATTTAAACAAAAATACGTCAGTTTTGAACGATATTTCTATTGTTAATGAATTTCCTGACGTATTCCCCAAAGAACTTCCTGGCCTACCCCCAGAGCGTGAGATTGAATTTTGTATCGACCTTGAACCCGGTACAGAACCCATTTCTAAAGCCCCATATCGAATGGCTCCTATTGAACTTCAGGAGTTAAAAACCCAACTGCAGGAATTGTTAGACATTGGCTTTATTCGTCCTAGTACTTCTCCTTGGGGTGCTCCTGTTCTATTTGTGAAGAAGAAAGATGGGAGTATGCGACTTTGTATTGATTATCGGGAGTTGAATCATGTCACCATCAAAAATAGGTATCCATTGCCACGTATTGATGACTTGTTTGACCAGTTGCAAGGAGCCAAATTCTTTTCAAATATTGATCTTCGTTCCGGGTATCACCAATTGAAGATTAGAACCGATGACATTCCAAAGACGGCTTTCAGAACTCGGTACGGGCATTATGAATTCCTAGTCATGTCCTTTGGATTGACTAATGCTCCTGCTGCCTTCATGGATATGATGAACCGAGTATTCAAGGAATATTTGGATCACTTTGTGGTCGTCTTTATTGATGACATCCTTATTTATTCCAAAAGCCGTGAAGATCATGAGCAACACTTGAGGCTGATACTCCAAAAGCTTCGTGAATATAAGCTTTATGCCAAGTTGAAGAAATGCGAGTTATGACTTGAGGAAGTAGCATTCCTTGGGCATGTGGTATCAAATCATGGAATATCTGTTGACCCAGCAAAGATTGAAGCTATTCAAAGCTGGGAGCAACCTAAATCAGTGACCGAAGTACGTAGCTTTCTCGGTTTAGCTGGTTATTATCGGAGATTCGTGGAAGGATTTTCTCGAATCGCTACTCCATTGACTCAGCTGACTCGGAAAGATACAAAGTTCGATTGGAGCAAAGAATGTGAGAAGAGTTTTCAAGAACTCAAGAGGAGACTCCTTTCAGCACCTGTTCTGACAATACCATCTGGCTCGGAGGTTTTTGTCATCTACAGTGATGCTTCGGGCAAAGGGCTGGGATGTGTTCTTATGCAACATGGAAAAGTCATAGCCTATGCCTCGCGATAACTCAAAGAATATGAGAAGAATTATCCTACTCATGATCTAGAGTTAGCAGCTGTTGTCTTTGCACTTAAAATTTGGAGGCATTACTTGTATGGGGAGAAAGTGGAGATCTTTACGGATCATAAAAGCCTCAAATATTTCTTCACTCAAAAGGAACTCAATATGCGACAACGACGTTGGCTTGAACTGTTGAAAGATTATGATCATACCATCCAATACCATCCTGGAAAAGCAAACGTGGTAGCTGACGCATTGAGTAGAAGATCACATGCAAGTACGAGTGCGATATTGTCAACGCAAGGGCCCATTTTGTGTGACTTGCAAAGGATGGAGATAGAGTTAAAGACTCCAGGGACACATGTGACGATGGCGAATATACGAGTAGAACCGACTTTAATCGATAAAGTTAAAGCTGCTCAAGCTACAGACCTGGAGCTGATGCGTATGAGGAAGAAAGTGCAAGAGGGTGCTATGCCGGAAGCAAGAATCGATGAAGAAGGAATACTTCGAGTCAACTCCAGACTTTGTGTTCCTAACGACCCTGATTTAAAGTATAAAATCATGATGGAGGCACACAATACACCGTTTGCAATCCATCCTGGGAGTACCAAAATGTATCATGATATTCGTCATACATTTTGGTGGAGCAATATGAAGAGAGAGATAGCGTTGTTTATCTCAAGGTGTCTAACTTGTCAACGAGTTAAAGTGGAGCATCAAGTACCAAAAGGTCCATTGCAACCACTTGAAATTCCAGAATGGAAGTGGGAGCACATTACCATGGATTTCGTTACCGGTCTTCCTAAGGTTTCTCAAGGCATAGATGCGATTTGGGTCATTGTTGATAGATTGACCAAGTCTGCTCATTTCTTACCGATACGAGAAACTTATACACTTGAACGTCTTGCTCGTATGTACATAAACGAGATTGTAAGACTGCATGGTATGCCGGTATCCATAGTTTCTGATCGAGACCCAAGATTTACTTCACGATTTTGGGTTAGTTTGCAAAAAGCTATGGGCACAGACTTACGATTTAGCTCGGCATATCATCCTCAGACGGACGGACAGTCAGAGAGGACTATTCAAACTCTCGAAGATCTATTAAGACTCTGTGTCCTTGATTTCAAGGGAAGTTGGGACAAGTTCTTACCATTGGTGGAGTTTTCTTACAACAACAGTTATCAAGCAAGTATTGGCATGGCTCCATTCGAAGCGTTGTATGGAAGAAAGTGTCGTTCTCCAGTATGCTGGGATGAGGTGGGTGAAGCAACGTTTTTGGGACTGGAGTTGGTACGTATGACTACGGAAAAGATTCAAACGATCCGACAACGTATAAAAACCTCACAAAGTCGACAAAAGAGTTATGTTGATCTTCATCGAAAGGACGTGAAATTCAATATAGGAGATCATGTGTTGTTACGTGTTACTCCATGGAAAGGAGTTACAAGATTTGGAAAGAGAGGAAAACTCAATCCTCGATTCATCGGTCCATTTTTAATCCTCGATCGAATAGGAACTGTAGCCTATAGACTCGCTTTACCGCCAAGTATGTGTCGTGTTCATAACATTTTTCACATATCCATGTTACGTAAATATGTGAAAGACCCGAACCACATTATTGAGTTAGAACCGGACGAAATAGCAGAAGATTTGACGTATGAAGAGATTCCTGTTCAAATCTTGGATAAGAAGGAACATATTCTACACTCCAAGGTTATACCTCAAGTCAAAGTTTTGTGGAGAAACCACGATGTTGAGGAAATGACTTGGGAGTTAGAATCTGAAATGAAATCAAGGTATCCTTACCTCTTCGACATACCAGGTACGTACCCTAATTTCGAGGGCAAAATTTCATAAGAAGGGGAGGTTGTAAGACCCCAGTTTTTATAAATAAAGATGAATTTTTATAATTATTATTTTTGAATATTATGGAATAAATTTGATATAATGTTATAGTTGTGGGTAATATTTATAAATTTTGCAAAGTACGCAAGTTGTTATAAAATATTCGTTTGGTCGGGGAATATTCTTTTTGTCGGGGAATATTCGTACGACGGCACAATCATTGGTGGACCCCACAACGAAAGTATTGTCGTAGTTAGAAAACGACAAAATTATCTTTCTATAAAATAACGGCGGAGGTGTTACCGTTAAAACTATTGAACTACTCGGTAGTAAAAGTACAGTAATACGCGTTGCTGCATAGTAACACACGGTTTTGATTATTGATGCTTACGTGAGAAGTCACTCAGCTATACTCAATTATTGCTACAGTAATTGCTGCATCATGTCTCTTATATTATTGATTCAATTATTGTCACAGTATCATCTGTATAATATGTTATATTATTTAAACAATAATTGAGACGACAAGTTATAACTGATTAATAATTGTTGAAAGATTAAATATGTGTTGATTAAAAATAAAATGATTTCTGGTAATTTTTATTCAATCCTTGATGTATATAAAGAGTCTATTATTAGACGTTTGTGGTAAGTTTAATTATTTATGGGGGGCCATATGTCATCATCTAAGAGTCTCTTTCATAAATAGTAATTACATATTTAAATAATAATTACCTTCGTAAATAGTAATTATCTTCGTAAATAGTAATTACCTTCGTAAATAGTAATTACCTTCGTCAATAGTAATTACCTTCGTCAATAGTAATTACCTTCGTAAATAGTAAATACTTTCGTAAATAGTAATAAATCTTCTATAAATAGAGGCCTAGGGCTTCGTTATTTTTTACGAATTCGTTCAAGCTATAGAGAGAGAAAGTATAGAGAGAATAAGAGAGAAAGAAGAAGAGTATTCGGTTACTACACTACTGCAGTATTCAATCTCCAAATAAGGTAAGGGGTGTTATTCTTTCTTCTTGAAGAGAACTTATGTTATTCCATTCTTTGTTATTCTGTTGGAATAACCTGTAAAAGTGGCATACCCTATACATGACCTGTATACGCGGAATACCCTATACTTGGTGAAATCCTTATGTTATTTCATTCATTATTATTCTGTTGGAATAACCTGTATACGCGGAATACCCTATACTTGGTGACATCCATTTACTATTCTGTCTTTATATTTCTGTCGGAATATCCTGTCTGTGCTATACGCCGGACCTGGTTCCGTCTTTATTATTATTCTGTTGGAACATCCTGTCTGTGTGTTTTACGCCGGACCTGGTTCTATTCTTTATTATTCTGTTGGAATATCCTGTCTGTGCGTTTTACGCCGGACCTAGTTCCGTTATTTATTATTCTGTTGGAACATCCTGTCGGTGTGAATTTCACCTGACCTGGTTCCGTTATTATTATTCTGCTGGAATAACCTGTCTGTGCGGTCTATCGCATGCATGGTGATTTCTTTTGTTATTCCATTCTTTATTATACTCAGTTGAATAAAACTTTGACTTCTATACTCCATGAAATTAGTGGAATATCCTTGATATTTGCGCTTCATCCAGTATCTTTTCATGGAAATATTCTTCTGAGCATTCTTGAATTTTACACCACAAAACAGTATCGTGTTGACAATTTGGACGTTAATAATTCCTGGATAAAATAATTCTTGAACTTGTTTTATTGAATTTTTATATCATTGTCATCATCCTCATGTTTATATTTTGTTGAAAGTCATCTGTGGCCTGTAGTGCATAGATGGACTTGGTATGATTATGACCAGGGATTATTCGGTGTAATCATGACCGTAATATTACAAATGATGTAAAATTAAAAATCCTCATTGGCCCGTAGTGCATTGATGGACAGTTGTTGGCATGATCATGACCATTAATGAATACACAAATATTCTTGGCCGTAGTGCATGAATAATTGTGGTCGTGATACTAAAGAATATCCTTGGCCGTAGTGCAGGGGTGATTCGATGATGTGGAATATTTATTAAGCTGAGTCTCAGCTATAACAGTGATAAAAAACCTTTTTAATCATAAAAGATAGTAGATTTTATTTTCTACTTGACTCTTTTAATGGATTGCTGATTCTGTTGCAGTTAAACTTGATGTTTATTATATTTTATCAGTTTAACACTGTTCAAGGCTAATGATAATTTATTCTGCATTATCTTAGTCATAATATTTCTTACTGGGCTAGTTGAGCTCACCCTTTCTTTCACTGTTCTCTTCAGGAAATGAGAATATAGCTGGGACGAGTCGGGGAACGGAGTGATGGACCAGAGAATAGTATTAGTAGTCCTCATTATTCTGTTAAATAGTGTGACAATAATTGTATTGAGGACTTCTTTTGAGTTTGTATGATCTCTAGTAGACAATTATTGTATTCAAACTCACAGTTGTTTTTTGTCGTATTATACACGACAGTGGTATTAGTAAGTTGTATTTGAATTCTGTACCATGTATCTGACGACTCAAGATGGGTGATGTATACCTAATTTTGGGGGCGTCACACTCTTTGCCCGGATTACTGTGCCACCCACTGCTATCTGACACAGCCCCCTGATCTCATGGGTTCTGCCGACTGCATGTAGTCTATCTACTACTTTTGATCACTGTTTCTGTGACGCCCCCAAAATTAGGTATACATCACCCATCTTGGGTCGCCAGATACATGGTACAGAATTCAAATACAACTTACTAATACAACTGGCGTGTACAATACGACAAAACATAAACTGTGAGTTTGAATACAAATATTGTCTACTAGAGATTATACAAACTCAAAAGGAGTCCTCATTACAATTATTATCACACTATTTCACAGAATAGTGAGGACTACTAATGCTATCCTCTGGACCATTACTCCGTTCCCCGACTCGTCCCTGCTATGTTCTCATTTCCTGAAGAGAAAAGTGAAAGAAAGGGTGAGCTCAACTAGCCCAGTAAGAAATATTATGACTAAGATAATGCAGAATAAATTATCGTTAGCCTTCAACAGTATTAAACTGATAAAATATAACAACATCAAGTTTAACAGCAGCGGATCAAGCAATCCATTAAAAGAGTCAAGTAGAGAATAGAATCTGCTATCTTTTATGATTTAAAAAGTTTTAATCACTTTTATCGCTTAGACTCAGCTTAATAAATAATCCACATCATCCCTGCACTACGGCCAAGGATACTCATTAGGGTCACGACCACAAATTCCATGCACTACGGGCCAAGGATATTTGTGTATTCATCAATGGTCATGATCATGCCAACAACTGTCCATCAATGCACTACGGGCCAATGAGGACTTTTACCACATCATTTGTAACATTACGGTCATGATTACACCGAATAATCCCTGGTCATAATCATACCAAGTCCATCTATGCACTACAGGCCACAGATGACTTTCAAAAAAATATAAACATGAGGATGATGACAATGATATAAGAATTCAATAAAACAAGTTCAAGAATTAATTTGTCCAAGAACCAATAAAGTCCAAATTGTCAATAAGGTACTGTTTTGTGGGGTAAAATTCAAGAATGCTCAGAAGAATATTTCCACAAAAAGATACTGGATGAAGCGCAAATATCAAGGATGTTCCACTAATTTCATGGAGTATAGAAGTCAAAACTTTAACCAACTGAGTATAATAAGGAATGGAATAACAACAGAAATCACCATGCATGCGGTACTTCGCATAGACAGGTTATTCCAACAGAATAATAATAACGGAACCAGGTCAGGCAAAATTTGCACCGACAGGATGTTCCAACAGAATAATAAAGACGGAACCAGGTCCGGTGTAAAACACACAGACAGGATGTTCTAACGGAATAATAATAAAGACGGAACCAGGTCCGGTGTAAAACACACAGACAGGATGTTCCAACAGAATAATAGAAGAATGTCACCAAGTATAGGGTAGACCGCGTATACAGGTTATTCCAACAGAATAATAAGAAATGGAATAACAACAGTTCTCTTCATGAATAAGAAAGAATAACACCCCTTACCGTAACAAAAACTGGATATGGGAAAAGAAAAGTTAAGTAGCAAAAAGCTTTTCTTCTATCTCTCTATAGTTTCTCTCTCTAGAGTTCAGTGAATTCGTAAGAAAATAATGAAGGAATGAGCTTCTATTTATAGCAAAATGGAATGCATAGTAACTAATCCATGAATGGTCCAGATTGATTTACTTTAATCTGACGGTCCATATTTAAAGAAAAATCTTTTAAATAAAATATAATATATTCTATTTATATAAAAAGATTTTTACTATGCAACACTATACAAAATACTATGCAACACTATGCATAATAAAATATAATATATTCTATTTATAAAATAACTTTAATAAAGTATTCTGTTTTATATAAAAAGATGTTTCTGTTTTATTACGTTAATAATATGAATAAAACAAAACGTCATCATCGCTATAATAATTCATATTATTAATCGACAATAATTGAATCAAACTGAACGACTTCTCACATAAATATCAATAATCAATACCGTGTGCTACTATGCAACAACGCGTATTACTATACTTTTACTACCCAGTAGTTCAACAGTATCAACGGTAAAACTTCCGCTGTTATTTTTAATAAAATATTTTTTGTCGTTTTCTCAATCCGACAATAATTCTGTTGTGGGGTCCACCAATAATTTTGTCATCGTACGAATATTTTCTCTTTAAAACGAATATTCCCCGACCAATCGAATATTATATGACAACTTGCATACTTTGCAAAATTTATAAATATTACCCACAACTATAACATTATATTAAATTCATTCCATAATATTCAAAAATGATAATTATAGAAAATCCATTTTTATTTAAAAGTTGGGTTCTTACAGTTTCTATTGCCGACCGTCTATGATCCCATCCACATTAATGTATGGCAGGTGCCTTAGTCAACTGTTATACTTTTTCATCATTACAAGTCAAAGATAGAGATATTAAAATATCTAACGGGTCGATCCACATATTTGGTCCGATACTATAAGGACTTAACAAAGATAATAAAGTGACTAGGCCCAATAATGTCAACACCTAATAGTGAGGACCCAGTGGACTAACTGAATAAGTAGGCCCAATCCATTCGGCCCAATAGGAGAAATATCACGACCCAACAGAAAGTAAGACAATTTGAGTGAGTTAAATTTTAAACGAATATAAAATTTGTTATACAAACTCGACTACATCAGTCGAGTTTAAATGAGTCAAAGCCTAATCGAACTTAAATTTAACTCGTTTAATTCTTTTATTATAAAAGTAAAAAAAATAATGATTAATTAAATACTAAAGGCATAGTTCTTACCCACAAAATTCTTTATCAAATAAAAGTATTGATTATAAAGTTGTATTGTGTGCATAAAAAGTTTTGTACATTTATGCATAATTGCATATTATTAAAAGGCAATATTAATCCATCCGTCTCATATTAAACGTTCTAATTTTTTTTAGAACGTCTTAAAATAAATGTCATATTTTTATATTAGTAATTATTTTTATCATATTCTTACTCTTATATTCTCATAATCTTTTTACTCAACTTTTATTAAAAACTGAATAAATACAAAAAATGTTTAAATTGAAAATGGTGTATGCTATACCACTCTCACTATAACATCTCTTTATATTTATTATATTTATTGAGAATATAAGAGTTAAAAAAAATATTCAAAGAATTAAATGACGTGTGAAAGAATAATTATTATGGTCATAAAAAGGTAAATAAATACTTCAATTAATAAGTAATCAAAAGGGTAATTTAAGTATAAAAAAAATTATTAGTCGGTCTCCCAAAATCAAGTAGTTCTATTTTAAATAGTACTAAATTAAATATTTTCTTATCTTAAATAATTTATTTTTATAATATTTTACCCATAATACCCTTAATATCAATTATTATAATTCATCATTTTTTTTAGCATGCCCAAAATGTCTTTTTTTTTTTAAGTATCACAAACGAGTGTTATTGACGGGAGTTCCCATTACCGACCACCAACTGATTATAGAGAGTATCATTAATGAGGAAAGAGAAAGACATAAATGGTATCGGAGACGACTGATTTGTTGAAGAATGAGCTTCCCGTCGACGATTGATCTTTCGTCTTGATCGGAGAAATCAACACCGGCCTTGTTCTCGTCGACGTCGTTAATGGGTTCTTACAGTCGGTGCTGGAAATTTGATAATTTCCATTCCCTTCCATTCCATCATGCTATATATATATATATTAGCATCTATTTTCCATGGTTTTTTTAATAGCTTACCGTCATTTTGGTTGCTGAGTAATCTAGAAATATAATGAAAAGATTGAAAATATAATAAAATAGTGAATCAAACAAAACTAAACCATACATGCTGTTAACACCAAGATCTTCTCCGACGTTTAAATCACGTAAGACGCTCTGATCCTGCACATTAAACACAATCAACACCAAAAGCTTGACGACTTCGACCGTCGGGGGATAACTCAGGCGTGAGAGTCAGTACAGACGGTTCCAAGGATTAACAATGCAGAATAAAATATCTAGAGTCTTGAGAGATACGTAAGATGCTCTAATCCTGCACATTAAACACAGTCAACACCAAAAGCTTGACGACTTCGACCGTCGGGGGATAGCTCAGGCGTGAGAGTCAGTACAAACGATTCCAAGGATTAACAATGGAGGATAAAATATCTAGAGTCTTGAGAGATAAAAAATCTTAGTTGAATGTGTGTATCTTTTCTTGAAGACTTCCTTGCTAGGTTATACTCTCTTGCCCAGTTTACCGTGCCACCCACTATCGTCTGACACAGCCCCCCACTCCTCAGTGATTTCTGCCGACTGCATGCAGGCTGTCACCTTTTTCATGCACTGTTTATGCCGCCGCCGCCCGGTTATAATCTCATCCATATTAATGCATTGCAGTCACAACAGTCAACCATCATGTTTTTTCATCATTACCGGTCAAAGTTGGAGATATTAAAATATCTGATGGGTCAACCCACGGATCCGACCCGATCTTGTAAGGGCTTAACGGGAACATACTCCTTCTGACATAACCGAAATGGGGTTGAAGAGTATTCGAACTAGGTATTCCATTCCTGACACCCATCAGGTAAGAGTTCCAAGGGCTGAAGAGAGGATGTATGTGACGCCCCTAAAATAGGTCCATTCCATCCAACCCATTTTGAGTCGCCAAATACATGGTACAGAAACAACTACAACTTTTACAACCCATAAACTGTGAGTTTGAATACAAACATTGTCATCTAGACAATATACATACCCAACTATGTCCTCAATACAATTATTGATATATTATTTTACAAAAATGGTGAGGACTACTAAACAACTCTCTCAAGGACCATCAATTCATACCCCGACTCGTACTCGCTATATTCTCGTCTCCTGAGAAGAAAAATGGAACAAAAAGGAAAAGGGTGAGCTCAACTAGCTCAGTAAAGAATATTATGACTAAGATAATATACAACAAATTATCGTTAGCCTTCAACAGGGAAAAAATCTAATAGAATACAATAGACAACAAGTTTTAAATCAATATTTGCAGCGGAAAATATTAATTCATAGAAGAGTTACGTAGAGGATTAAATCTACTAATGTCTATGAATGTAACAGTCCATCAACAGTATTTTTATCCCTGTAACATCAATCAATGCACATCTTGAATCATATATTCATCCCTTGCACTACAGGCCAAGGATATTCATCTGTTGGTCATGTTCATCTAAACACCTGTTCATCTTTGCACTACTGGCCAAAGATATTCATCAGAAATGATTCATCTTTGGACTACAGGCCAAAGATATTCAATAATAACATCCTTTAAGACTGAAGATGATAAAAAATATTTTTAAAGAAGCGAATCCAGTGAAACAAAATGACAAGGATTAAGGATTAAGGATTCGTACTTTGTTTTATCCATGTCCAAAAATACCTCAAAAATAATCATAGTAGTGTAAAATTCAAGAATGATCAAAACATGGATACAATCAAAGCTAGTATCCATAATAGATATTTTGGACGAAAAGAAAAAAAATAATTTTTCTGTGAATAGTGCCATATTCGTGAATAGTGCCGTATACGTGAATAGTACCGTATACGTGAATAGTAACTCCGGCACAAAAGTTCCAAATTTGATAAAAATGTTCACCAATATTTCGGCATAATGATATTGAAGAAAATAATATCATTTAAGAAGAAAATAACATCCCTTACCTCAAAATAGCCGTTCTTCTGACTGAATTTCGGTATAGTGCTGACAGAAACTCGCACCGTATAGCAACACTCAAAGTATACTCACAAGAATACGCTCGATAATATAGAGAGAGAAAGAGAGAAAACTTTGTTTATGGTGTGATTTTCAATTCTAACCTAGCCCTCTATTTATAGGAAAATATTAGAACGCCAAAGGAGACTAAATTAATAAAATATATTATTATTTACCAAATATTCAAGCCCACCACCAAGGAATCTGATTTTAGCATTTCCCACATGCTCACCTTCTAGAAAAAAATAAAAAAAACTTTTTTGAAATAAAAAAATAATTAAACTTTCAAAAATCAATTATTTCGAAACCCCGAAACTTCAATAATTCATAATAAATAGCTCCTTTGTCAGAAAATTTGAATCTCGCGATTTTTCATGGGAAAATCCATTCTCTACAACTTTGTAGAAGAAAATTTTTCCAAATTCCAAATAGAAATTGACCGAAATTCACAAACGGGCGATTTTACAGTCTATACTCAATTTTCGGTCAAAAAGTATGTCCACCGACACACAAAACATGTGTTAAACATTTAATGCCACAAAAATATTCTACCTCCTCATATACTCATATATCCCATATTCATTATAAAAATATCATTGTTAATATATTATTAAAATAATATATTTAAATGAATTATTTTATCAGAAAAAGATAAAATATTAATTTTCAACAATTGTCACATTAAAAATTTTCTCCATCTATATTCACATAAAATAAATATTTTCTTTATCATAATAATCAATAATTAATTATTAAAAATAATATTACAGAATCACAGTACTGACAACCAGGCCGTTCCCAGGATAGAGGGGGCTTTCCAATAAGGATTTCTCCTTACTGGCGCGCAATTAGATGACCAAACCTCTCCTTGACAGAACTTTCTAGACATTGCCAATAATGTTATCTGATAATATTATTCAAATAATATGAATTATTGATCTGATAATGGAAAATACTGTGCAATGACAATTACTGAAATAATAAAAATATAAATATCAACGCAACAATTATTGAATCAATAAAGTAATGAACAGTAACTCCTGTAGCAATTATTGAGTAGTGCCTTCTTACGTAAGGATCAATAATTCAAAATACTGTGCAATACCGTGTGCTACTGTGCAACAACGCGTATTACTGTATTTTAACCACCGGGTATTCCAACAGTGTAAACGGTAACAACTACGCCGTTATTTTTAAACAGCTTATATTTGTCGTTTTCTTCCTCCAATCGCTTTCCGTTATGGGGCCCACACATGGCTGCGCCGTCGTACGAATATTCCACGACCAAACGAATATTCCCCGACAACAATGAATATTTTATAACCACTTGCTTATTTTGAAATGTTTGCGTATTTTACTCATAACTATCCACATTAATCAAATCAACCCTTACTATTCAAAATAATAATTAAAGGAAATTAAATTTCATTTATTAATTATTTGGGGTCTTACAATGTATCAAAGGCCGGAAGGATGGATGGTTGTTCCTACGACTATTCTTGAGAAGGGAATCTGATTCCCTCTTCATGTATTCATAATAACCCTTCTAGGGTTTATTGACGTCGGGTTCGCCCAGTTGGTCCCGAATTCCTACATCCACATCCTTGCCTTTATTGCATTCTGCCATGAAGTAGGTGTTGAACCCACTCTTGACTTCTTTTTTACTGTCTACAAAGTCGACCAATCTAGGGAGAAAGGATTCAAAGCGTTGAGTAAACAACCGCCTGAAGACAGGTGAAAGGTTCGACAGGCGATCCCGGGTCTCTACTCCTTCAAGCAATAAGGGATGGCATAAAGGATGATTTTTCATCAAGGGACCAGAAAGTGCCTCCCTGCCGAACTGGGCTACCGACGAAAAAGTTTTTGCTGACTTCGGAGATATTCTCGAAGAAAGGGTGGCTGAGATGATAGAGTTCTTTGAGAACTTCCCATCAGAGGAGTGGAATTACTTACTTCTTACCAAGCAAGCATGGTTATATGACCATAAATGTAAGTTTCAAATCATTTGGGAATATGATTATTTGAAATTTTTGACAATATGGATCCTGATACATGTTTTTCTGCTTTCTGCAGTATCTTTGATTAGACCGACCTCTTCGGATGTGAAAGATTTTGAAGAATTTTTATCCAAGCTATCTGCAGGAGCTGTCGAACCTCATCTGCTGGAAATTCCTCTGAAGATGTTCCAACCACAGAAGTACCCACTACTGAACTCCAAAATAATGACCCCGCCACTGTTGAACTTCCTCCACCAGAAGGAACCCTTCAAGTCAATCTTCCCACTGTTGAAACACCCATCATCGACCCTCAGATTAATGAGCCACAAATTGATGAGCCCATTGTATCTGAAGAATCCCTCAAACCCCGGCGAAGAAAGAGGGCTGCTAGGAGATCTAAATCCCTCCGTCCGGATACAGACCCTGAGATAGACCCAGGAACAAATCCGAAAGTAAACCCTTCATCCATTCCCACTTCTGGACCCCCTGAGCCCGTTCCAACCAAGAGAATACTGTTTGACATACCTCTGCATGAACGGGCGAAAGTTCTTCGGGTCAAGAAATTGAGGGCAAAGATTACCCCCTTAACCGCTGACGAACTTCGAGTGCCCACATCTTCGACCATTATTCCTCCAGCAGTTCCCATAGAAATTCAAGTGTTGGACGATGACGAGCCAATCGAATCCATACCTTCGCTCTCTCGCAAGAGGAAATAACCGCCTGACAGTCACCTAGGCTCATCATCAGTTCCTTCACTGGTTTGTGAACCTATTCCTGCCCGGTCACCTTCTCCTGAAAACATATATATGGATCCTTCACCAAGTCACGATCAACCCATACCTTCCCCTCCAAGACAATCACCTTCTAAATTTCAACATGATGCTATGGCCTCTTCAACCATGTGGCCTCGGTTTAATGCCAACTTCCCTTTTCGACTGTTTGATGCCTTCGTCTGTGAGACCGATGACCATCAATTTGGTAACAGTTCGAACATGGATCTGCTTAATGAAAGCATGAGCTATCTAGCGAAGGTAAATGGTTTTCTCTTTGATTTCCATGTTTATCTTTATACTTAAATACTTGAAACTGATCAAGTAATGCCGAACATGTGTAGGCGAATGCTGTATTCGGGAATCTACGTCCAAAGTCTATTGAAGCCGAAGCCGAAGAAGAGGCAATAAGAAAGGAGAACGTCATCCTGAAGTCGGTTTTGGCTCGGGAAAGGACTCAATATGAAAGCGTTCTTCACACTAATGAAGGTCTTCGAATGGAGTTGGCCCAGACTAAAGAGGATGTGAAAACGTATAATGAAGAACTGAAGTCAGCCAAGGCCGAGTACCAAGAGATCGTCAAGATGAATGCTGACCTGGTTCAACGGAGTGAAATAAGGATGGAGAAAGTTAAAAAGTTGAAGGCCAACAATAAGATTCTGGTCAAATCGATCGAAAAGTCGGAGTTAGCAGAAACTCGTCATCTGAATAGGCGTCAGAAGCTTGAAGAAGAAATTCGCGAGCTCCGGGCTCTTCGAGATCTTGGACCTCCTTTGACCGATGATCTTCGCAAACAGATCTGTGAAGAGTATCGAAAATCGGATGAGATCAACGGAGAGATCATGAAGATATATTTTGAAGGCTATGAGCTCTGTCGAAGTCGCGGTAAGGAAAAACTGATATCAGCTAAAGTAGACCCAGCTTTGCTAGACTCTTCAGATGGCGAGGATAATGCCTGAAGTTAATATTCCTGTTTTCTTTGAAATTGTTAAAAACTTTTGTGAAAATTTCTATCTTTATGTAGTTGGATAATGTTATGAATAGTTAATGAAATTGCAACTTTCTTTATCATGACTTCTGTTTGGATTCGTTTCTTGTCAATAATTCAGCATCAGTGACCAGTATGAGCTTAACTTAGGCTATGAATCAGATAAGGTATATAACAGTTAAGTTAAGAAATGAACTGAATTCAATGAACTGAACTGAGTGAACCGAACTAAACACTTGAACAAAATAAAGTAATGCATACTTATCGTTTCTGAAGTGTGAGACAGGTCCTGTATAAGGTGAATTTGGCTGATTCTCCTTGCACCATCAAGATCTTGTTTACCACTCGGGGTGAAACAAGTATATAAGGATATTTTTTTACCACTCGGGGTATAACAAAGATATAAGGACATTTATTTACCACTCGGGGTAGAACAATTTTATAAGGACCATGGAACTTGCTTACCACTCGCGGTAAGACAAATTCATAAGGACACACCTGACAATAAGGCTATCATCGAATGACCAGCGAGTCCGACCATACCTCCTAACTTCGGTGAATTTTGTTTACCACTCGCGGTAAAATAAAATTAAAAGGACTAAGGAATTTGTTTACCACTCGCGGTAAATCAAACCCATGAGGACACTCCTGCCGAAAAGGCTGCCATCGAATGGCCAGCGAGTCCACCCCGTCCTCCATACACCGATGAAGTTTGCCTTCCTCGAAGGGCCTGACAAATTCATAAGGACTACCTGACGAAAAGGCTATCATCGAATGGTCAGCGAGTCCCCCCCCCCGTCCTCCTTACTCCATTGTGAACTTAGGACCAGTATGAAGAAGATCAATTTGCAAAAAAGTGAATCTTTTATTGATGATGAACCGCCATTTACAGAATTCTGATAAACTGACTCGATCTCTATTGAAAGTATTTCCGAAGTCTGCCAGCATACCAAGTGTTCTTGATCTCGGATCCGTCCAATGCCTTTAATCGATAAGTGTCGGGCTTTGGTACTTCAATTACTTCATATGGCCCTTCCCAGCTCGGCATCAGCTTTCCCATGTTCTGAGGTGTAGACGCTTCGACTTCTCTAAGGACGAAGTCCCCCACTTCAAATCTGCGAAGTTTTACCCCTTTATTGTAATGCTTGGTCACTCTCCATTGATATGCTGCCAGCTTGATCAAAGCCACCTCTCTAACTTCTTCCAACAAATCCAAGTTGACCTTCAGTCCTTCTTCATTGTAGATCTCTTTAAACTGACTAACCCGAAGACTTGGGGATCCAATTTCAATTGGGACTAAGGCATCAGTACCATAGGCCAATCTGAAAGGTGAATCATATGTGGTAGTCCTTGGTGTAGTCCGATAAGCCCACAATATACTGAGCAGCTCCTCTGGCCATCTTCCTTTAGCTTCGTCCAGTCTGCGCTTGATCCAGTTCAGCAGCGTTCTATTGGTCACCTCAACTTTCCCATTCGACTGTGGATGAGCCATCGAAGTCTTCTTGTGCTGAACTCCCAGCTCCTTCAAAAATCCTTCAAACTTCGATCTCACGAACTGGCGTCCGTTGTCCGATATCACCACTTTAGGAATTCCAAATCAGAACACTATGGACTCCTTAATGAACTTCAAGCACTCTTGCTCCGTTATCAACCGAAGTGACTTTGCTTCTACCCATTTGGTCATATAATCGATAACAACTATAATAAAACTGACTTGACCTTTGGCTTTCGGCAACGGACCCAGTATATCTACCCCCAGACAGTAAAGGGTATAGGAGATAATATCGAGTATAGCTCTTCTGGTGGCTGATGTGGGTTCGAACTGTTGAGCTGACACTTCTCACACTTCTTCACATACTCTGTAGCTTCCTTGAAGATCGTAGGCCAGTAGTACCCCTACCAAAGTACTTTGTAAGTCAATGACTTAGCAGCCATATGGTTGCCGTAAATAACCTCGTGAACCTCCCGAAGAGCATACTCAGCCTCAGACGGAACCAAACACTTCAGCAATGGTGACGAAAATGCCCTTTGATAAAGATTCCCATCAATAAGAAAGAAGTTGGCACTCTTGTACTTGATCTTCTTTGCCATCATCTGATCCGAAGGAAGGACGCCATCTGTCAAATATTCAATGTAGGGAGTCATCCAACAGTTGGAAGGTTCAATGCACATCACGGCTTCATGCTGAATACTCGGCTGCTGCAAAACCTCCAAATAAACCGACCAGTTGAAGACATCCTCATCCGTAGTGGCCAGCTTCGACAAGGCATCGGCAATGGAATTGTCGTTACGTTCTATGCCATGAAACTCGTAAGAGACGAAGTACTAAAGTCGGTTTTTCAACTTTGCCAAATACTTGATCATCCTCGTTCAACGAGCTTCATAATCTCCCAGCAATTGCTTGACGACCAACTGAGAGTCACTGTAAATGATCAGCTTCTAAACTTCTAGACTCTTCGCCAGTCGAACTCCTGCTAGCACTGCTTCGTACTCGGTCTCGTTGTTCGTTGCTTTAAACCCAAATCTGATGGCCTGCTGCACCTTGAACCCCTCTGGACTTATCAAAATAATTCCTGCCCCACTGATATTATCAGTAGAAGACCCATCTGCATATAGCGTCCATGAGCTCTGACCATGCTGAAGAACTGCAATTGCTCGATCGGACGTCTCAGCTTCTAGCAGCTCAGCATCTGCTTCGGAGAACGAGCATTCCACCATGAAATCGGCTAAGGCTTGACCTTTGATAGCAGTTCGGGGATGATATTCGATGAAAAATTGGGATAATTCCATCGTCCATGCTGCTAGTCTCCCCGAAACTTCTGGCTTGTTCATCACCTTCATCAGTGGTTGATCCGTGTAGACGACCAGGAGCCGACCTTGAAAATATTACCGAAGCTTTCGACTAGCAATTATCAAAGCAAAGGCAATTTTTTCAATATTTGGATACCTGGTTTCAGCGTCTCTTAGGACATGGTTGACATAATAAACCGGATGCTGCTTTTCCCCTGCCTCCCGAACCAAAACAGCTCCCACCACCGACGAACTAGCCTCCAGGTATAAGTACAAGGTCTCAGCAGGTGCAGGTTTTACCAATAAAGGAGCCGAAGACAAATATGTCTTTATGCCTTGGAAGGTGTCTTCACACTCCGAAGTCCACCGGAACGTCTTTGCATTCTTTGGCCCCTTCTGTGTATCGAAGAATAGCAAGCATCTCTCTGCAGATTTGGACATGAACCTCCTCAAAGCTGCAATTTTACCAGTCAGACGTTGAACGTCTTTGAACGATTGAGGAGTCTTCATGTCGAGAATAGCCTGGATCTTCTCCGGATTGGCCTCAATGCCCCTTTGACTGACCAGATAATCCAAGAACTTTCCTGCGCCGAGACCGGAGGTACACTTTGCAGGATTGAGCCTCAACTTGCGGTGACGGATAGTCTGAAAGAATTCATCCAGATCATCCAAATGCTTCTGAACATTCATGCTCTTCATGACCATATCATCCACGTACACCTCCATGTTCCTCCCCAACTGCTTCTCGAAGATGAAATTCATCATTCCCTGGTAAGTGGCTCCAGCATTTATCAGGCCAAAGGTCATCTTCTTATAGGCATACACCGAACGGTGTGTGATGAAAGCTGTCTTCGGAATGTCTCCCTTGCACATGGAGATTTGATGATAACCTGAAAAAGCATCCATAAAGCTTAGTAGTGCATACCCCGAAGTTGCATCAATAAGTTAATCAATGTGGGGCAGAGGATAGAAGTCCTTCGGGCATGCTTTGTTCAGGTCCGTGTAGTCGATATAAACTCTCCATTTCCTGTTCTGCTTCTACACCAGCACTACATTCGCCATCCACTCCGGTTAATCGATCTCAAAGATGAAGTCAGCAGCTATCAGCTTCGCAATCTCCTCATCAATGATCCTCTGTCGCTCAGGTGCAAAGATTCGCCTTTTCTGTCAAACTGGCTTCTTTGATGGATCCACATCCAGTCGCTGCTCGGCAATCTTTCGGCTGATCCCAGGCATGTCTTGTGGCTCCCATGCAAAGATGTCCGCATAACAGCGAAGAAGTTCCATAAGGTTTGTCCGAAGAGGTTTCGGCAAACCCGAACCGATCTTCACCGTTTTATCCTTCTTCCCCAGAATTAGATCGATCTCCTCCGTCTCTCCTGTAGGAACAACCAATGGCTCCGAACTGCTTTCAGTGAAGGGCTCGATCTCAATTTCCATGGTTTGTTTTTGTTTGCTGACCCCTACACCCGAGGAAATAACAGCGTTCCGATAACAGCGTCGGGCCAGATCCAAGTCCCCTGCCACCTCTCCAACTCCGTGTGCTGTGGGGAACTTGATTTTGAAGTGAGGGATAGAAGTCACAGCTTGGAGAGCTGTCAGAGTAGGTCTTCCCAGTATGGCGTTGTAGGCCAAATCTACATGCACAACATAAAATTTACATGTTATTTCTACCTATTGTGGAGCAGTACCGAAGATGACTGGTAGCTCAATAGTTCCTGCCACTTTGACTGGATCGTTGCTGAAGCCGTTTAGGGGAGCTTCCTGCCTAACCTCCATCTTCTGCCCATCAAGATGCATCCTCTGATAAGCATGGGCGTATAGAATGTCCACAGAAGATCCGTTGTCAATCATCATTCGCTTCATATCCACCGAACCCATTTGTGCTGTGATCACCAAGGCTCCTTCATGGGGTTCGATGGGCTCCGAAGGATAATCTGCATCACTGAAGGATATAACTGCCCCTGGAAACGGTCTGTCGATCTTCGGGGGAGCACCCACCACGGACATGACCGAGTCCAGATATCCTCTCTTATTCTTCCCTGCCAATTTCCCTGCCGTCCCACCGGTTATTACATCAACGACGTGCCTTGGTAGCTAATTCAGAGCAGGTTGCATGGGGGGAACCGTTTGGACCGTCTGAACAGTACGGTCAACATTCTGCTGCTCTTGCTGGTCCCTCCCGGCCACATATTAATCCAATAAACCGCTTTGAACCTTCCTCTCCACAAAATCCTTCAAACTGCAACACTCATTAGTGTCGTGACCTGCGGCTTGATGATAGCCACAATACTTTTGAGCATTGCCCTGTCCTGGCTTGAAGTTATCACGAGGTGGTTCAAAGAACGGCTGGCCCCTAATCTAATCCAGAATCGCCGACCTATCCGTGTTCAGTTTGGTGTAAACCTTGTTCACCTTCAGGGTAGGAGCAGATGGGCGATTACTTCCCTGTCGCCACGAGTTGTTATACTTCTTCGAACTACCCTCGGGCCGATGATTATACCCTCCAGCCTTCTTCTGGTTGCCTTCAGCTTTTTGAGCATCCGTCTCCTTCATTCGGTCCGAAGAAGGACGTTTCAGGCTATTCATAGCCTCCTCTACCATAATGTAGCCTTCTACTTTATCAAAAGCTTCGGCTAAGCTCTTCGGATAGTGAAACATCAACTTCTTCACCAGTTTCTCAGACTTCACCAGATCCAGGCCGTTTTGAAACAACCCTACAGCCTGAAGATCATTAAGGTTGGACACCTGACCAACCGCTTCTCTGAACCTCTTCACATACTGACCCAAGGATTCATTGGTGAACTGACGGACCTGTGCTAAAGAACCTGTGGGCTTCCCCCTTCTTCGGTTGCTTCCAAAACGGGCATGAAACTTGTCACATAGCTCGGACCATGACGAGACTGAATCTGCAGGTAGAGTCCCCATCCACTGCCTCGCATCCTTTCTCAACGTTGTGACGAATGTATGACACTTGACAGCATCGGTAAAGTCATAATAATCCATCAGTCGGTCGAACGCCTGGCTATGGTCATAAGGGTTCCCAGACCCATCGTAACTCTCTATGTGAGGTAACTTCTTGGTGGTGTTCTCCTTCTCCTTAAGAATGTCCGAGGAAAAAGGGGACGCCTTATTTCCCGGAGTGTCCTTCACCTGTTGAATCTCGGCTAACTGCTTATGGAGCTCCTTCAACTCCTTCACCAAAAAATCCACACCTTCTGGTTGTGAGGAGACCTCTCTCTCCGGCGATTCCTTCTTCTTCGGAATGGACCGACCCTCTCTAACAGAAACTACCGCCCTTGATGGGCTTCTAGACTTGGTTCGACATGTGGTCTTTCCCTCACGATGAGAGTGCTCCTGACGCTGCTCTCTCCTTCTACTTTCTAGAACAATCTCCCTCGACCTACTCCTTCGTCTGCCACCATCCCGGCCCTGAGAACGGATGATAATAAGTGCTCCCTTCGATGCCTCAGGAGTTCTGCTCCTCGATCTCCTTCGGTCATGGGAACGGGCTCGAGATACATGTACGGAATGTTCTGGTTCCTTCCCCTCTCGCCGTGGTACCTCTTTATGTCTGCTACGCCTCTCGAACTGGACATAAGTGGATGCCTCATCCTTCAGATCGTCCATCCAAAGCATTTGCACAGCTATATCTTCCCTCTGTTTTAGAAGAACTTCCAAAGCTTTATCTGCCTCTTCGGCCATCTTTGCCAACTTGACAGTTCTGTCATCTCGACCACTTCGGTGATGCGTTTTAGGCGGAGAACCCTCCACCTGTCTTCGATCCTGATCGCGATCTTTATCATCAGCAAACACCAACCTCCGCCTGGCCCCACCATGAGTTCTCGAACGAAAACCTTTGGAAACATGCTTGGAAGCAATGCTCTCACTCTCATGAGCACTCTTCGAAGGACCCAGACGATCCTTGACAGAAATGTGCTGGACAAACGAGCTGACATCCCTCGGCTGTCCTTCTGGCGTATCTGCTCTACTCCTCACCATCTTCCGACGTAGAACAAATAGATCTCTGCGATTGAAAATTTCAAGACACTAGAACTCAGCCCTCCTTCTAGCACCAATGTTAACGTCAAGATCTTCTCCGACGTCCCAATCACGTAAGACGCTCTGATCCTGCATACTAAACACAGTCAACACCAAAAGCTTGACGAGTTCGACCGTCGGGGGATAGCTCAGGTGTGAGAGTCAGTACAGGCGGTTCCAAGGATTAACAATGGAGGATAAAATATTTAGAGTCTTGAGAGATAAAAAATCTTAGTTGAATGTGTGTACCTTTTCTTGAAGACTTCCTTGCTAGGTTATATTCTCTTGCCCGGTTTACCGTGCCACCCACTACCGTCTGACACAGCCCCCCACTCCTCAGTGATTTCTGCCGACTGCATGAAGGCTGTCACCTTTTTCATGCACTGTTTATGCCGCCGCCGCCGCCGCCCGGTTATAATCTCATCCATATTAATGCATTGCAGTCACAACAGTCAACCATCATGTTTTTTCATCATTACCGGTCAAAGTTGGAGATATTAAAATATCTGATGGGTCAACCCACGGATCCGACCCGATCTTGTAAGGGCTTAACGGGAACAGTATAGTGACTAGGCCAAATAACATTAAGACCTGCTGAACTAACTAAATAAGCAGACCCAAATCATTCGGCCCAATAGATGAAATAAGATGACCCAACACATGCTATAATGTATTGTGTTATCAATGGAGAAAGCATTCCGATATTATAAATTACGACTACTTGAGAACAAGGGGAAAAATGAAAAGAAACAACAGACATTTACTCAACTGATCCTAATACAATTTTTAAGGCTGGCTGTGGATGGTATATTAGTATACGTATTATTTAGCTTTGAATCTACAAATTCAAGATTACAAAAAAGTGTTAATTTCATGCATGTTTTGTTGCAGACAGCAAAGTTAATTCTATCCATTTGTATTATGTGATTGTAACATCAAGATTATTCTATTTATACATTTTGTTTTGTCTGTGCAGCTTAATTTGCAATGGTTAGGATATGAACCAAATGTAGCACTTAGATGCAAGGATTGCATAGATGGGTACCTCGGTTCAATGGAGAGAAAAGGGGTCCAATGTCTTTGTAAATTGGGTGACAACAAGCCAGATAAAAGTTGTAAGGTTCGTCTCATGTAGTCTTAAGTTCTATTTAAATGTTCCATTGACTCTTGAGGTTGAGCTCAAAGTATGTCAAATTATATTTGATGTGAAACTAAGAGATAAATATTTTGTATAATATTTTAACTAGTAACTGTTTTCTAATTTTTCCGCAAGGGGTTGCTTGTAGGGATATGCAAAGATGTATTTGTTTTCTACATTATCTGCAAGAAATCGTGGATGTTATTGTGTATTCCCGTGGATGTGTTACTTATGATCTTCCAATTCATGTTTCCAGGAGCATTAAAGCTACTCTAGCTCACCCACTGGTATGCTTATCTTTGTACATTGCCAATATTGGTCTGCTGCGATTGTATGTTGGGGAATTTGTAACAGTCAAAATGAACAATATCAAGAATTGGTGGGAAGGGTTATTGCAATCAATATAATATGAAATCTAAGTGTAACATATTTTGCAAAGTTTGTTGTTTTTGAGCATCAGAATCTCATTTTTCTTTATAAAAAAATGAGAATTATTAGGTGTCATAGTTCTGTACTCTTTTTTTTTGAGCAACTGTACTTTTATTCTTAAACCTAAATAAATATGTAAACTTTGTAAATAATGTTCTCATATCATATTCCACCATTCTAATTTACCTTATTCATACTAAGCCATGATGGTATCTGCCCTTTAAACAAACTTAATCAGTCTCTTATTTCTCCAATACTGTTACATGGAAAATGGTAGGGGAGCCAAGGTGGTGTCTGAAGTGTCATTTGGTTTATTGGAGGAGCATGGAGGATGGTTCCTAGCTTTTGAATTTGCAGAAGATGTTGTTACTGTTGTCTGTTGGTATACTAATGCTTTTAATTTCCTTTATGGAAACTGATATTTTCACATGACTTGATATTTCTACATGAAAACAGATCCTATAGCGACGGTTTTTATCGGTTTTTACCGTGGCTATACATCTATAGCGACACTTTTCACATACCCAAAGGTCATATGGAAATATCCATTTCCTTTATGATGGCTTATGGAGCGATGGTAATTGTACAAATCTGTTGTTGTGTTTGGTATGCTATAACAACCACCACAGCAGATTCTTGTATATCCCAAAAAAGAAACAAATTATTTAGGTTTTTGTAAACTTATGAAAAGATTTGCTTTGGATACCAGATTTTTCTTCCAAGTTGAGTGGATTCTATATATTATTACTGTAGCTTTCAAGTCGATCTATCTATGCCGAACTATATACACAGTAGTTTTTAAAATGACTTCTTGTAACTTGCCAACCAGTAACCATTGTCATCGACTTCATGCCCAGGTCCTCTTTAGGTGGATCCAGACCTTAACCTCTTAGTGGATGGAGTTCTTCCTTTTGTTATGCACTCCATTAATAATCTTGACAGGAAGTTTGAAGGGATTACACTTAGCCGTGATTTACGACTCTGGAGATAATGCATGCTCAAATTTTCCTTGATACGGATCAATTTGCTACTATAAATTCCACAAATAATGAAAGATGGATTTTTTTTAATAAATCATAGTGTTCATGGATGGTTTTTCTTTAGATTCAAATTTCCAAATAATTAATGTCTTCCTTCTGGAAGTATTTGGTTGATCTTTTTGTGCAATAAAAATTTATGTTTGCAGAGATAGAAACTGGCACGATAAAAAATTTCAACTAGAATTTGTTTAATTTAGATACTCAAACCTTGAAAAACCTATACTCCACAATAAATATACTCCCTAGGGAATACCCTTCTACTTAGATTTCATCTACTAGACCACTTCTATCACCCTGACCCTACTGCAAAAAGACTCAAAAAAGAAATGCAAAGAAGAAAAACAAATTCATGACAAAAATTGACATAGAAAGGCCAGCTCTCAGATCATGATGGTGTTTTTTTGCTATGCTGCATGTATGAAAGTATTGATTGCTTCTGCTTCTTTGCTTTAATCCCAAAAATAAATGATCTTAAAGGAATCCGAGACCGGCTGCCACTCCTCAATGCTGGTTTCGACTCTGAAAGTCCATAGTCCGCATCTAACTTTGCTAGAGTCTTCTCGCTTTCAATTCTGAGAGTAGTTATATGATCTATACCTGCTAGCAATTCCTCATTCACCATGTTGTTCTCTTGTTTCATGTTCAAAACCTCACCATGGAACTTCGCAGCTTGATGGCTACTGAATGTGATTTCTTCTTCCTCAACGCCCTCCTTCAAAGCTGCTGTTATATCTTCTTGAATGGTGCATATAGACGAGAATCTGCGTTGCAGTTCATCTTTCAGTGACTCGCTTTGCTCTAACCACACTGTCAATTCAGTCTTTTTCTCGGTAAGGTGCTTGTATACTGCCCGAACATCTGCTTTAAGGTCTGCTGACAGCGATGTGCTTGACTTCCCCTCTAGCTTCTTTACTTCTTTTTTCTTTAATTGCGGTATTTCAGCCTGTAAATCTTGGACCTCGGTTTTGAATTTCTGTACCTGATGGAATACAGCGCTAAACCTTAACCAGAACTCCAGATTTTCGTCTAGTATTGCATCAATCTTTCCCCTGAGCTTTTCCTCAATCGGTGAGATGGTTTGAGGTTGATTAATCAAAAACTTGATTTCTGCCTCCTCTTCCTCTGTTGGAGGCGAGCAAAAATTTTCATTTTCAGCCGAGTCATTTGCTTCAGGTACGTCACCAGATTCTCCTTGAAGAAGGTTCAATTTAAGGCGTAAAGATTGAATCTCTTGGTCCTTTTTTGAAACAATACTTTTCAAATCTCTTACCTGCACTGTTGTTTCAAAGAGGGTATCATTTTTCTTCTCTTCCTCACTCAGCTTCTTCTTGACTTCTTTATAATTCCTGAGAATCGTAGTGTATTCTGTCAGTAGAATCCTTTCTTTATCTTCCAATCCACTCAAGAGCATCTGCTGCCAGTTCAGCTCATCTTCAAACTCTTTCGCTTTCTCTGTCTCTGATTTTTGTGGTTCAACATTGAGAGGCCTCTCTATGGTTTGTGATGAATCTTTCTTCTCCTTCTTGTTCTCGACCTTTTCCTGTTGTTTAGGAACCTGACTTGTGTCAGATTTACCATTGGCTTCTTTCCCTTCTCCCTTTTGATTATTAACAGGTGATGCACTGATATTCTTTTCAATTTCATCCGCTTTTTTATCTGCTGTTCCTGAAGTGTTATTATTTACCACATTATCACCACCTTGTCCCTTGTTTTGTTTTTCCAATGTTTCTTGTAATTTTCCCTCAATAATGGAACCCTCTGCTTCTGGTAATGAACCTGTAACCTCGCTCTCTTCATCTAGTGTCACATTTTGAATTTTCACCGACAGTTGATCAAGACTGGAGTGAGCTTCAGTAAAATGAGTCTGGAGGTTAATGTTTTGAGTTATGAAGTTCTTGTTTAGATTCTGAACTCCGTATAACTTTCCCTCCATTTCCTTTACCCTCTTCAAATTGTGGGTACCACCTAGTAGAGTTTCCTTCTCATCTTCCAAGCTTCGGATTTGTGAGTGAAGATCATCAGCCTCTGTTCTTAATCTGTCAATTAGAACAGTCTGTGACGAAACTGAACCTTCTAGGCTGATAACCTTATTCACAAGATCATCTACCTTCTCTGCTAGTTCTGTCACTGTGATGGATCCTATTGAGCCTATCTCAAATTGTTTTTTAATCTTCTCGCATAGCACCTCCAATTTCTGCCCCTCGGGGCCAACCTCTTCCTTATTTGCACTTGGCAAATCTTCCTGTACTTTACAGGGATCAAGATTTTCATCTATCGTTTCATCGTCAGTTTGATCAGGAAGAAACTTGTGCTTGAGTGACTTCAGCCTTTGACGAGCATCCTCAATCTTTTTGTTCTCTGCTTTTGCTTCTGCCACGGATCTCTCTTGTTTATCCTGCAACTGAGCCAACGTCTCTTGGCATGACTTCAATGCTGCTTCAGCCATCAAAGTCCGTGCATCATTATCATCAATAACCGTGCCCTCGCCAAATTCATCTTGCAACCTGCTAACCCTTTCTTGCTTTTCCATGATTTCATTCTCAAGTCCCCAGTACTTGGAAATCCCATTTTCATAAGAGCTCTTCACAAACTCCTTGGTAGTCTGCAATGCCAGAATATCTTTCTGAAGCTTGTCAATCTCCTCAAGAGCTTCGCCTTTGGTCAAACCGGATTTAGGAACTTTTCTTTTAGTATCTGTTGGTTTAGTTGGTTTCTTGGGTTGCAGTTTCTTTGAGCCATCTGTTATCATACCCTTCAAAAGATTTGGAACCTTTGGGACCTTTGGTAGATTTGGATTTGGCCCCTGTGGAAGATTAAATTTTGGATTTTTTGTGGAATTATAATCATCTTCATCATCCATAGCAAACTGTACTTGCTCTGGGAAGCAAGTAGCAATGGTGGTGTTAGCATTTTGTAACTCTGTCGATAAGCTGTCGTATCGTTCTGCTAAGGCTCGAAAAGCACGATAAAATTCTTCCACAAAGTTTATCAGCTCTGGCCTCTTTTTATAGTACATTTCCGCCCTCTTGGCGAAGGAGTCCCCATCTTCTTGAATGAGCTTGAGCACATATTCCACCTTCTCTTCCATATCTACAATGACAAAGATTTCAGTGAGAGCTGTATTCATATGTAAATATGCGTATAGATTGTGAATGTTTTGTGATTTTCTGGTAATTGAATCAGTCACAGCCAGTTGATTTAATTGCTTGCAGGCCTCAATTGTTTTTAGTTGTCTTTGTGGTTAAAACAGAGAATCAAAAAGAAGTAGTTGAAATTGGATAAACTTCTGGAATAATCTGGGAGGTAAAGAGCAAAGGTAAGAAGATGAACAAAACCAGAAGAACTTGGCTACTATTATGTCCTTGTGTTGGTGTTTGAAATTTTGAATCTCTTTTATCCTAGTCATTCCAAATTTTCTAATAAGCAAAATAACTGTATGATTCTAATACATTGAAATTAGAAGCCACAAATCTTAAAAAGTTTATATTTTTTTTGGCATCTGTGAACTTTCCCTTCCAAAATATAAACATTTTCTTTTCTTGAACATGCAAATTTGCCTCATTAAACACTACATCTTCATATATTCACAATATACATATGATTGTGTTCACACACACACACACGTGTGTGTGTGTGTATATATATATATATTCAATAATCACCTTTTGATCTACAAAACATGCATGATCATCATCAGCAATTGAATCAAACATTAATTTAAGTCTTTAAAACAAATAGTTTTTAAAAACAAAAATTACATACCACTGATCACTCGTAAAGAATCTATGAAACAAAATTTTGATTTGGGAATTGGGATGCGATTATAATGATCATATATAGATATATCGATAAATATAAATAAGAATAAAAAGAGATTAAACCTTGGAGACTTTGTTCCAGCCATTTGGATTGCTTAGTTCTAATATGACCAGCCCACCACCATGAATATGCATTACTTGCAGCTCTCTGTAACATCCCTTCTCTCTCTCTCTCTCTCTAAACAAGAAAAAAGAAAGAAAATATATATATATGGAAAAATCTTTTACACCATAAACAAGTGCATGCAGAGATCCAATCTGGAAGAGAGAGAAAGAGATTCTAAGAAATCTGACCGACTAATTAATTATATGAAAGTAGTTGCTTTTTTCTTCTTTTCCTTTAGGTTTAGGGAAAAGATAGCACAGGGAGGGGGGTGGGCAAGAAAGAAAGAAAGAAAGAAAGAAAGAAAGAAAGAATGTGTAGGGCACTACCACTACATGCTCTTTATAAGTTCATGGTTGGGAGGTTCTTTTTCCCGCGAAAGTAACGTAGGACCCTAGCTTCGAAAGTATTAAGCCAACCGGGCCAACCCATTTATCTAAATATAATAATGATTTCGAATATTTATATCTATCTAATAAAATACAAATGATTTTGAATTTCCCGCTCACTCAATAAATCATCTGGGCCGTCCAAAGTTTGAGATAAATCCCACCGTTCATATATCTATCTAATAAAATACATCTATCTATCTAATAATCTAATAATAATTTAATAAAATACAAATGACTTTGAATTTTCCGCTCACTCAATAAATTATTTTAGTCGTTCAAAGTTTAAGATAAATCATATTGTCCATACAGTGCCGGAGGCACGGGACCCAGCTAGTATATAAATATAGTTCAAAATTAAGTATTTTATTTAATTTGTTGGGTTTTAATTCTTTATGAACATCAGCTTCAAACAATATTTCTTATATTATTATTATTATTATTATTATTATTATTGAAAATGAATTTAAACTATATCAAAGTGCATGTTTTATGCTAATTTTTAAAATAAAATATTTTGACAAATAAAGTAATGAACCGAACGTGTCAAACTGTGGGAATCAATCGATACTAATATATAATTCTCAATTAAATTTG
This sequence comes from Panax japonicus, assembly GCA_020205505.1. NCBI lineage: Eukaryota > Viridiplantae > Streptophyta > Magnoliopsida > Apiales > Araliaceae > Panax > Panax japonicus. The sequence continues at coordinate 54,824,452 of CM035098.1, read as the reverse complement.
GTTGATCGAGTTTATTCAAACTAAATTAATAAATTATTATTTATTGAATTTATATTAATCAATTGTTTATTTAGCTTTTATTTTTCATTCAATTCACTTACTCTCATTACCATATTAATTATTTCTCTTATTTTTTGCCTTTCTTATTACGTTGCAAAACCCAAAATTAATTCTAACAACTTTCAACTTCATTACTATGTAACTTCACAATTTTAATAGTATAAATTGAATAAAAAATATTATATATAAATAATGGATAAAAAATATAAGTACTCATTCACTTTCCTTAATTTCATTCTCTTCTTAAAATTAATTTGTCGTTACGATGTAGTTTAGCACCACCACTTTGTATTTGTAAGATAAAATTTTACAAACATAATCAATATACATTATTTAATTTTTGTTTTTAAATTTTTTTAATACTTACTAGTTTAATTAATTTTTTCAATTTTTGAGAAATGTAGTTGATATATAACTTATAAAATTAATAAAAATACCTTTAAAATTTTAACATTTAAAAGAGATTTAATAGAATATAGTATAAATAAAATTATTATAAAAATATTTTAGAAATTAATCCGTGACTCACGTCACTTATGCTATGTTTATTTGCAAGGGTCTTATTTATTTTTAAATTTGGGCTTCGGATAGTACTGAAAAATATTATTACTCAGTAATTTATTTCAATAATATTTAAAAATTTATAATTAATTGTTTATTATTTTTTAATGTATAAATATATTTAAATAAATATGTAATAGTCCAAACTATATATTTTTATTTAATTCTTTAAACATCATTGCAAACAACATGGCCTCAAAATATTATAAAGTATTAGTTCCTTTTAGGGGTTGAAGGGAATTAAATGCTTCTTCTTTAAGCAACTTGTTCGTTGAATTTAATAATGTGAAAATGAATCAATACGTATGTTTATGCCTAATTATTTGCTTTATTCCGCCGACTTTTAAAATTCTAAACTATTTGTGGGCTATACTTAATATATAAGTCATTTTAGAAAATTATTTTTGTTTCTTAATATAAGTCATTTGAGAATTTCAAATAAGTATTAATTGCTTAATTTTCAATATTACTCAAAGTAATAAATATAACTTTGGTCCTCTCACTATTTTTTATCCAACTTTCTTTTTTCAATACAAGGGCAATATAGACAATTATATTTAATATTATATAATTATTTTTTTAATACTTGTGCACAACTCTAAAACGACTTATTATATTAAGTAACGGAGGAGGGAGTATTAAGTTACTTTTTTTTTTTTTTTGCCTAAAGAAAGCTTTCACCACCAATCTTGAAAATGTTGTGATCAAGTTAGCCTTTCAGTGGTCAATTCATAGGAAGTGTGCTCTTCTATTCTACACAAAGGAAGGTACGAGGAGCGGAGGAGGAACGGAATGGTTCTGGGAAATGTGCTGCTGAGTACAATCTCCATAGTTTTCTAAGTCTGCCTATGACTAAGGCCCAAAAAATTGGATTGACCAAGGCCTAATTCTGGCTAATGGGGTAGTATCTTCAAACAGCCTCCTTACTGACTTTCAATCTCATTTGCAACGCAGCAGGGGAAGAACCCACCCATAAACTGTTCAAAAATAACTACATAGCAAAGAGAGAACGATCACACAAGACACCACCATTTGCTTAGGAAAAAAAAAATAAAGTCACCTTTATTCTTAACTTTCAGGCTTTCCCCTGTATGCAACTTGGAATTCCCACATGCCCACATTATTGGTTTGTCGCTCCTCAACTAAGATCTTAAAAATCAGTAGCCGCGGTGGTCCAGTGTTGGGCTCACTGTGCTCAACTAAGCAAAACTAGGATGACAACTCCACCCAAGAAAAAATATATTCAAGATTCTTCAATTACATACCATAATAAAGAAAACAAAAATGTATTCAAGATCCTTGGTGGAACAAAACAGAAGCAAAAGATTATCAAGACTCGTCAGGCCATAACAACTCATGTGCTGGAGTAGAATTACCAAATAATCACAACACAAGTACGAGAAATATAATTCAAGGTTATACTGAAAGTGCGCTCGTCTCGTCCTATCCTAATTTCAAAAACTTAAGCACGTCTCTAGCTTCCAATCACACCCCCTTGCATATACGCATTCAGATACAACATAAGAATTTACGGTAGATGAAAACAATAGACCCCAAAAAGGATATTTACAATTTAGTAGAAAGTCCAATGTATTATAACTGGGAACCAAAAAAACTTGTCTATGAATTCACAATTTTTGAGGGGAGAGAAGAAATATTACCAAGCTGAAATAAGCAAGCATAGACATGTATTACATATTCACATTAGCAGAGAATGTACATCAAGTATCAGCATTGTGTGTCAAATTTTCCGCCTTTCGTGGTTGACATAAGCCTAAAAATTAAAACCCAAAAATCATAGATCACAGCAAAATTGATGTGCTTGAAAGCTAAGATGATGTGCCTTTATCCTTGATTTCATTGAATCGAGGATGTTCACTCTCATTTCTCAACCAATAAGTATAATCTTCAACTTTGATGTATGATGATCCTCTGCAATCCACATTGCTAAACAAAAAGTTGAAACAGAGGCTGACACCATTTCCTCTGTTCTATTTTTTTTCTTCTTTTTTATGTTTTTGAAGTTACTTGCAACTTTGAACACTACTCACATAACACGATAATCGGTAATACTTGACACCATTTCCTCTGTTCTATTTTTTTCTTCTTTTTATGTTTTTGAAGTTACTTGCAACTTTGAACACTACTCACAGAACAGGATTGGTCATACTTATCACTACAGCATAAACTACTTCAGCAAGGACCAAGCATACACACAAGCTTCAGAAATTCTGAAGAGAAGAAAGCCACTGCTGCATGTACTTTTTGCCCTCTGCATATCCAAAGAAAATGCAGGAAAAAAGTCAGAATGATATACAAATCACGAGGATCAAATGAATATGAAGACAGGAAGTATGTTATTTCCACGACTTGTGAGGAAAATAATGAAAATTTTGTATTTCAACTACATTACGAAGCAGTATTAAGTTAGATAAATGACAAGGGTAAGTCTGAACTGTGAAGGAGATGATACTGGCTGTGCAGAAACCAAAATTGTTTAGCTAATTGAGCAAGAAAAATAATCAAAATCAAGACTTCATGCTTCCAAAAGACAAACTTTAACATGCTATTGGCTGCAGTTGTTAAAAATTAAATTAAGGATATCCGCTGCTCATAGGGCTCGTACAGCTATTTATAAGAGAAAGAGATGTCCATAACCATAATTGCTTTTTATGATATGCCCAATAGTTCTGAACATCCATAATAGTTCTTAAAAAATCAACAATTAATGAAACAGCAATCTCTTATCATACAACAAAACCTCCATTTTCACCAAAACTCTAGTAAGCTGTAAGGAGAACATTACTATGGCTAGCATTTTCTTTTCTATTTGACTGTTTCCCCTAATTTCCAGATTAGCACTCACATTAAGGTACACAGAAAAACCCATTGAATTTATGAGTAGAGCACCATGGCATGCCATAGAGTGTATTCAAAAATTGGGAAAGCTAGTACATACTACTCAACAGTCAACCCAAACAAGCAATTAGATCATTAATGAAAAAAATGAACCATATAGACATCAACTTGAGCAGTTAAGGATATGAATCAGTCAAATATTAGATGATTAAATCATACGAATCACTAAAAAGAGAAGCAAACAATGTGAATTTAAAAAACAACAGCTCTTACCATCCGAGTACTCATCTGGGAAATTCTTGAAAGCAGCCAAGAGCTGATCAATTGGCTCCTTCTCCAATTCCTTAAGATCATTCCTATAGCAAGGGACCAACACCGCAAAACTATCATCAGCCTCATCATCACACTGGAAATCAGAGGCATGTGGTTCCAACCACCCGATTGACCAGTCCGAATCATCGGATTCAGAACCTGATAAACAAACACCATCAGATGGCACCAACACAACATCACACTCTTTATCAATTCTCCTTTCTTCCCTACTTTGCCATTTCCTCTTAACCTTTCTACTTGAAGAAGCCATCTTCGCTCCCTTAACAGATGGAAATTTCACAGAATCCATTTCCCTCAGTCCTGAACCCCAATCAGAACCAGAATTTAGTGAAGACCCATTAGACACAGACTCTTTCTCTTTTCCACCCCACACCCACCATGAGAAACGAGTTAAAGAGACTGCCATAATTTCAAATAACCCAAAAAAGGTTGATGAATCCTATCTATGAATTGGAGGCCAAAATATGGGTAGATTGCAAATGGTTCAGAATAGGAAAAAATCAATCAAACTAATCCAACCCAACAAATTTACTGAATATTCAATCCCATCGAGTATAAATAAGAAAAGCCAACATCAAATCCTTCATAAAAGTCTCTTTACTTTCTCCAAATCACCACTTTTATTTCAATAATTGAGCCCACAAAAATTAACCCACTTCATAAACATGTCATTATGTCAACACACCATACCATAGATAAAAACCCTTAAAAATAGGAAAAAATCAAGTGCTTCTAAATCCAACTTCCCGACCATTCAAAAACATAAAAAATCTCACATAATTCAAAATCATCAAAGACAATAAATTTACTAACACTCCAAAATAGTCTTCCAATACACCCTCAAAATAATCCAAACTCGAGCTTTTAAGTTGAAAAGTTACTCGATTCAGTAATAAAAATAAGCTTAAGCTGAATGCTTCAAATCGTAAACTTGAGTCAGAAAGCTTTAAAAAAATTGAAACTTTTAGCCGGAACTAGAAGTTCTTGGCGAAAGCGAACAGTGATAACATTGAAAAGCCCAAATTCTCCCCCACCCCCACCCCCACCCCCACCCCCACCCCCAAAGTTAACTTTTCAAAGAATCAACGGTGTAATCACCGGAAAAAATTAAAAAATTTGCCGGATGAATTGAAAAGGTCTCAAGAAACGTTATCCCTCCGAAACTCACATGACCCATCGTCCTGATCTACACGCCATAATAAGTTTTGGGTCTGTGGAGATTTAAAAGCATTTCGTCATATACAATTTTTTTTTTTTTGGATTTTATCAATACCAATTTATAGCTGATTGAATATTGCGTGTCCAATCAGGAAGCAACAAATGACACCTGTTAATATTAAAATAAAGAAAAAAATTCTTGACCGTCGATTTGTTGAAGATGAGAAAATTTCGATTACGTGGGTAGCTGTGTAACCGATCATTGTTGTAAAATCGAAGACTTAACAAAAAAAGTTAGTACCCTCGATTCTTGACCATTTAAAAAAAGGGTAAATATAAATTAATGCCCGAATTTTTAATATTTTTTATTTTGGGAATTGTTTTATTAATTTTGTTAATTAAGAGATTAAATTTTTAATATTTTTCCACTAAGATTGTCTTTTTAATTTTTTCAATTAGGAGATTACACCTTTAAATTTTTTTCCCATTTTAAAGATTGTCTTCTCAATTTTTTTTTTCATTATAAGATTAAAATTTTAAATTTTTCTGATTACGTCTAAATTGATAGTGCCACCACATCAAAAAATTACTGATATGACAAAAAATACTTATGTGTAATATTGAGTCTCATTCTAACATTTATTCAATTTTTTTTGTGCCAAAAAGGATAAATATAAGACCATTCTTAATTTTACTTTTAAAAAATTGTCATTAAATTTACTTTAAAAAATTAATAAAAGTTTTTAATTAAAATTATAATTATAATAATAATTTACTTTAAAATTAATAATGGTCCTATATTTACTCTTTTTGGTAAAAAAAATTAATTGAATAAATGTTAAAATGAGACTCAATATTATACATAAGTATTTTTTAGTCACGTCATGTCGTCAATTTTCTGATGTGACACTATCAATTAGATGTAATCATAAAAAATTAAAAGTTTAATCTCCTAATGAAAAAAATTAAAAAGAAAATCCCCAAATTTGGAAAAAATAAATAAAAGTTTAATCCGCTAATTGAAAAAATTGAGAAAAAAAATCCCCAAAATAAAAACAAATTAAAAGTTTTATCCCTTAATTGAAAAAATTGAGAAGACAATTCCAAAATAGAAAAAAAAAATTTAAAAGTTCAAGATATTAATCCATATTTAGGCCCTAAAAAAACTTGATCTCCATATTTTTAGATAAGGTAAGGGTCTTTGATCTACACTAAAACACCCAAGTTTTTTCTTAGGTTGTTTTGTTTAATTATTCTTATTTTCTTTTTCTTTTTCTTTTTTGGAGTTTTATTTCTCTAACTTTGAATATATTTTTTTTCATTCTATGAAGCATTTCTTCTACTAATTTGAGATTTTTTTCATTCTACTGAGTTTTTTTTTCATGATCTCTCCGTAGACGAAGTTTGATTAGTATTAATCGATGAAGATAAAACTATTCAGATTTGGGTGTGGAGCCACTCTTTCGTTACTCTTGTTAAAAAACTACGCAAGTCTGTATATTTTTTTCTATTATTTAAAAATATTTATGTTCTTGAGTTTCGAAATTCAATTTAGGACGAGAGGAGGTTTCACCTCGACTCTATTGTTTTTGTAATTAGATTCACTTATCAATGAGAATTATCTTGTTATTCTCTTTTTTATATATATAAAATATGTATAACACTTCAAAATAGCAAAACTTTTTTGAATTTATTATTTTAATTTTATTATTATTACTAAACTAATAGTAATATACTATATTGTTTCAAAATATAAGAGTATTATTGACTTTTAAAAATAAATTTAATTTTAAAATTAGAATAATTTATTAAAATATAAAACAAAAAATATTAAAAAAATTATTTTTTAAATACTTTACAATATTTATTATTAAATTAATAATAATTTAATATTTTGAAACAAATAGAGTAGTATTATTTTTAGAGAGATGCTACATGTGTTTGCTTTAGTTAGACCTTGGCTTCATTTCACTTGTCTCGACTATTATACTATTCTTTTCACGTAATCATTTTTTTTTATAGAAAATAGTTTTTAGAAAAATAATTACACTGATAAAAATATGACTATTATTATGAGTCCATCAATTGTTCTATGTATTTATAATAATAAAAATTTCCATATTGTTGTCAGAATTTATGAAAGAATTATTAATTATGCTTGTTTGTTTGACATGCGTGATTAATAATAATATAACCTCTCTTTACTCTAATCATCAAGTTTGGAAATTAGTTTAGCATTAAGCATCCTATGTAATGGTGTTTAGCACTTCTTTCAAAAAAAGCTTTATTGCATGAAAAAAAAAGTAGCTTTTGTAATGGCAAGTTACAATTAACATATCAACTACTATTATTTTCCCATATATCTTTCATATCTCCCTAACTCCTAAGGTAGAGAGAGAGAGAGACAAAAAGGCATTTTGAGCTAAGGAGATGTTTGTTTAAATTTGAATGAATTAAGTTATTCAGATTATTTATTTTATAATTTTTAATTTATATCTTCTGAAAGTGTTTGAACGATTTATTCAAAAAATTGTAGCCGAATCAGTAAGAAACAGTGTTGAATGATATTTGTACCTACCTACCCTCATAGATAATTAAAAATTACATTTATTATCTATCTTTTTTTTTTACTATTGTAAACAAATTTTGTTGTTTACAAATTAATTTTTTTATTTTTTCGTTAACAAATTGGTCAATAATCAGTTTAATGAATATTGTTGTAATCTTTTATTTTAATTTTATGGACTAATAGAATGTTATTAAAAAAAATTGTGTGTATTCCTAAAATTATATTACTAATAATATACTCCATCAAAGGTTGTTCACAAGTTTATATTTTTTTTAAATAACATTGTTTATTTATAATTACATAATAAAGTTGTTTATAATAGTCCAGAAGGTTAGAATAGGGAAATATACGTATACAAATATTTAGATAGACAATATCAAACACATCACTTCATTCTATATTCAGAGCTTCTATTTATTCAGCTCATTCTGATTCTATTTTTCATTTAATTTTGTCAAACAACACCTAACAATAACAAAAATAATCCCTTTGATACCTCCATTCTACTCACAAGAAGATAGTTTTGTTTTGATAATTTAAATTTTAAAATTGTATGATTCGTATAACTTTTGAGCTTAATTTTTTTTATGATAAATAACATTTTTACAATAATTTATTTATATTAATTACAATTAGAGTAAATAAAAACCAAGGGAATTCATATTCGTTTAAAATTTCACAACCCAATTTTAAAAAGTCCAAAGTAAAACTACTTTTGTGAAAATAATGAAGTATTAGTTTTGGATTCTCAAGGCACCCCATTTGTTTTTTAATTTCCGTTTGGTAATTACTAATTACTCCCTCCATTTTTTTTATTTGTCGTTTATAAATTTCAAAAAAATATTAATAATCTAATTTTTTATATTATCCTTATATCAAATACCAACTTATTTGTCTTTCAACTTTTTCAATAATAAATTTAAGAAGGGTAAATAAAGTTGGTCCAATGGCACAACTTAATCATAATGGCTTAACAATAGTACAATTTACAACTCTTAAATCATTTACAACAATTTTCGTGATAAACTCTCTATTCTAATTGCAACAAGTTATTAATATTATTATTTGTAATATTAACTATGCCTAGAAGTTCTGTCAAGTAGAGATTTGATCACATAATTGCGCGTTAATAGGGAGAAATCTTTTATTGGAAAGCTCCCTCTTTCCTGGGAACGACCTGATCGATTAATATTGTGAATTATAATAATGATGATAAATGTTATTAAATATATTGAGGTGTCTTTTTATGAAATCACGAAAGTTTATATATATATATATATATATTTTGTTTTATTAGTATTATTAATGTAATAAAACAGAAAAGCTTTTTATATAAAACAGAATACTTTTATAAAGTTATTTATTTTATTAGACTATAAAGCGAATACATTATATTCTATTATACATAATGTTTTGCATAGTAAAATCTTTTTATATAAAATAAAATACTTTTATAAAGTTATTTGTTTTATTAGATTATAAATAGAATACATTATATTTTATTATGCATAGTGCATGCATAGTGTTTGCATAGTAAAATCTTTTTATATAAAATAGAATACTTTTATAAAGTTATTTATTTTATTGAACTATAAATAGAATATATAATATTCTATTATGCATAGTGTTTACATAGTGCCTGCATAGTATTTGCATAGTAAAATCTTTTTATATAAAATAAAATACTTTTATAAAGTTATTCGTTTTATTAGATTATAAATAGAATATATTATATTTTATTTAAAAGATTTTGTTTTATTAGAATATTTTATTAATACTGCATAGTAAATCAATATGGACCGTTTGTAACACCCCAGTCCCACATCGAAAGATAGAGGGGAAAAATTTATCTGCATATAAGGAAATAAAGTTACTACCAATAGTACCTTCAAGTCATGACCTTTTGGGCACCTGTGGTGGGCTAGATGGCCCAAGAAGATACTATTGGGCCAGTGGTTTGAGGTCTTATTTGAATGGATTTGATTCGATTCGGACTTGAGATTTGACCCAAGATTTGTTCTGTACTTGGGATTTGACCCGGGTTGTTTCATATGGTATCAAAGTCGACTCTCGAAAGCTCGGGTCGGGTCATCCGATCGGGTTGCCGGAGGTGGGGACACGAAGGCTGGTGATATTATCCCACAATGGAGAGATGAAGGTCCGGAGGTGGGGACACGAAGTCAGCCGGTATTATTCCACAATGGCTAGAGAGGCAAAGATATTTGGGCCGTGTGTGTGATCGGTTCTGACGGGGACGTCAGAAATATAAGTGGGGGAGTTTGTAACACCCAAGTCCCACATCGAAAGATAGGGGGAAAAATTTATCTGCATATAAGGAAATAAAGTTACTACCAATAGTACCTTCAAGTCATGACCTTTTGGGAGCCTGTGGTGGGCTAGATGACCCAAGAAGATACTATTGGGCCAGTGGTTTGAGGACTTATTTGGATGGATTTGATTCGATTCGGACTTAGGATTTGACCCAAGATTTGTTCCGGACTTGGGATTTGACCCGTGTTGTTTCAGTCCGTTTAAAATAAATCAATCTAGACCGTTCATGAATTAGTTATTATTCAGTCCATTCTCCTATAAATAGAAGCTTATTCCTTCATTATTTCTTATGAATTCACTGAAACTCTAGAGAGTAGATGACCCAAGAAGATACTATTGGGCCAGTGGTTTGAGGACTTATTTGGATGGATTTGATTCGATTCGGACTTGGGATTTGACCCAAGATTTGTTCCGGACTCTGGATTTGACCCGGGTTGTTTCAGTCCGTTTAAAATAAATCAATCTAGACCGTTCATGAATTAGTTATTATTCAGTCCATTCTCCTATAAATAAAAGCTTATTCCTTCATTATTTCTTATTAATTCACTGAAACTCTAGAGAGAGAAACTATAGAGATAAAGAAGAAAAGTATTCTGCTACTTCACAACTCCTATATCCAGTTTCTTCTAAGGTAAGGGGTATTATTTCTTTTGTATTCATGAAGAGAATTTCTGTTATTCCATTCTTTATTATTCTGTTAGAATAACCTATATACGCGGACTACCCTATACTTGGTGAAGTTCTTCTGTTATTCCATTCTTTATTATTATGTTGGAATAACCTGTCTATGCGAAGTACCACATACATGGAGAAATTCTTCTGTTATTCTATTCTTCATTATTCTGTTGGAATAACATGTATTCTGTTGCAGTTTCATATATTCTATTATACTCAGTTGGTTAAAATTTTGGATTCTATACTCCATGAAATTAGTGGAATATCTTTGATATTTGCGCTTCATCCAGTATCATTTCGTGGAAATATTCTTCTGAGCATTATTTAATTTTACTCCACAAAGCAGTATCATGTTGACAATTTGGACGTTATTGGTTCCTGGATAAATTAATTATTGAACTTGTTTTATTGAATTCTTATATCATTGTCATCATTCTCATGTTTATATTATGTTGAAAGTCATCTATGGCTTGTAGTGCATAGATGGACTTGGTATGATTATGACCAGGGATTATTCGGTATAATCATGGTCGTAATGTTACAAATGATGTGGTAAAAGTCCTCATTGGCCCGTAGTGCATTGATTGACAGTTGTTGGCATGATCATGACCGTTGATGAATACACGAATATCCTTGACCCGAAGTGCATGGATAATGTATGGTTGTGATATTAATGAATATCCTTGGCCGTAGTGCAGGAATGATGTGGATTATTTATTGAGCTGAGTCTAAGCGATAAAAGTGATGAAAAACCTTTTGAATCATAGAAGATAGTAGATTTTATTCTCTACTTGACTCTTTTAATGGATTGCTTATTCCGCTACAGTTGAACTTGATGTTTGTTATATTGTATCAGTTTAACATTGTTAAAGGCTAACGATAATTTATTATGCATTATCTTAGTCATAATATTTCTTACTGTGCTAGTTGAGCTCACCCTTTTTACTTTCATTGTTCTCTTCAAAAAATGAGAACGTAACAGGGATTAGTCGGGGAACGGAGTAACGGTCCAGATGATAGCATTAGTAGTTCTCACTATTCTATAAAATAGTGTGTTAATAAATGTATTGAGGACTTATTTTGAGTTTAAATACTGTCTAGAAGACAATATTTGTATTAAAACTCACAGCTCATGCTGTACGTTTAAGATTGTATTTGTATTCTGTACCATGTATTTGGCGACTCATAATAGGTGATGTATACCTATTTTGGGGGCGTCACACATATTAATAAAAAGGATAAAATGACAAAATTGTCCATATTTAATTTCTCATTTAATTGCATAATTTTTTGCATATTATTAGTGATGCTCCATAAATATGCATAGAGAATAGAAATATAACAATTAATAATAAGCGTATTATAAGCAAATTATTGTAAAAAAATAGACCATTTAAGGTAAGTAGACATTTAACTTGGGATTACATGAAATAGTAATAAAAACTTTTATCCTCGGACAGAAGGAGTAATATTTTACTCCTAGAGTGAGAGAGTCAAAAGACAGTTCTCTATATATGCAAAATGACATTTCAAACCTTCATTTAAGTGAACAACTCATCAATCATACATATCTTGACATTATTGTCATATGACTTTTTTACTACTTCATTTTTAAATTATAAAATTAATATTGACTTATTTTTAAAAATTAATTTCAAACGTATTTAAATTTAAAATTGATATAAATCTATTTAATTTATGACCATATAAGTATAAATATTATAAAAGTATTATTAATTATAAAATTTATTATTTTCAAAATTTAAATTAAATGAATCACATTAATTTTAATTTTAAAAATATCACAAATTAACTTTTTAAAAGTTAATATCGATCTTATATATATTTGCAGCTATAATTCATTCAATACTCACTCCATAAATTACTTAAAATTTAAAATAAAATAAAAATAATTTTATAGTGGAATACAATTGATAAATTATACTATCTCTTTTATAAATTACAAAATTATTATTAATTTTTATAAGTTAATTTGATGCATTCTCAAACTTAATAATTTTGTTAAGAATTGAAAAAATACTAAATTTTATAAGTAATAGTATTTTTTTCCTAAATAAGTTACAATATGTATTGATTAAATTTATATTAATTTTAAATTTAAAAATATCACATACTTCAAAAAAGATTAATAAATTAATATCGATTTTATAATTAAAAACAAGAGGTTGTAGTATATTACATCTATCATAAGTTTTAACGCATAAAGTCAATACAAAGGTCAAATAGTTACGACGATCAAAACATGCTTTGACGATTGGAACTTTAAATTTTAAAATTTCATTATTTAAGTAATCAATATAAGGAACATGTTGGATACATAATGAAAAAATTGAATCCTTATCCTGCATAATGACCCAATGACACTATAAAATAGGAATAGAGATAAAGAAACTATTGTGAATGTTGTTAGACACCGATATATTTACACTTGTGTAGGACCATAGATTGTGAAATTAAGCTCATGACTAGTGGAAAATTAGACCCGAAATATTCCCACTTGTTGTATGAGTTGCACTTGCTACAATGACTTAAACCCGAGCCTAGTCGATCGATCGGTGACAACACGGGCATGTGGGTTCAAATCATGTTTTGATTAGGTACTCTTCCCTCCACAAAAGTGGGGTACACTTTGGAGCCCAAACACAAGAGCAACTTTATTGTATAGAAATACATTTAAACTTTAATTTTTAACCGATGTGGGACTTAACTTCTCACAAATATTTATTATCATTTTAAGGATGATCTTTATGAGTTAATTTCTCATTTATTATCCCATAAATTTGAGCTTTCAAATACTTAATTAATCTACTTATGAAATACAATACAGTAATACATAAATTTATTTCAAATAATTAATGAGGCCCAGTTTAAATTAGTCTCAAATTCTAACAATATCACCATATCAAAATTGCCTAGATGAGAATGTTTGCTTTCTATTCAAAAAATAAATTTGATCTTTTTGGTTACATATTAAGGATGACCTGGCATTGGGGATGATATTTTTCATAAAATATTACATTGTCAAAATTATCTTCGATCACGAATTGAATTATAATTAAATTTTTTAAGAGGATTTTTTTTATTTCTTTTAAATAGTCATATAATTACACTGATACTCAAGTAATGATACTCAAGTAATAATAATGTTTATTTAGAATATAATACTAGTATGGATTATGCGGAACTCCATTTTGAATGAATGGCCATTAGATATTGAATTTATTCCTCATAAAAGTGTCACATCCAAATCTAAATAATATATATTTAAGAATTTATGCATCGAAAAAATCTGACGAACCAAAAAAAATTGTTTTCAATGTTGGTTTGTTCTTGGTTTATTGGTATGATTGGTACCTTGTCCAAATTGTCTTATCCATGAAATAAAATAGTGGATCTACAATTCTAGATTAATCCTTAATCATTGACTATGATATATGATTGATTGAGCAAATTCGGATATCCAACGTGTCATTGGCCTCAATCTCACATTTAGATTTGAAGTTCCTTCGTAGTTATCAAGATACAATTTTTTATTATGACTTCCCATCTACTACTTAGAAATTCAATTTATAACATGTCCATAAGTAATTTTAAATTAAATATGCTTTTATTATACTCAATAATTTGTTACATTCATGTGCAGGTTTGTATACGTAATTGAAACTTGCATGCTTTAGATTATATATATTATGGCGGATGAATATTAGCCTAATAGTTAACATTAAGATAGTGAGGTCCGATTCTAACTTAGGTAAATTTATTTATTTAAGTTTATGTTCTTTTTATGTGAAGTTTATTTAGTTGCGAGTCTTTTATTTTTTTTTAGTGAAGTTTGATTGGTTCTTGATGATATACTTAATTATAAAATTATATTTTATTTCCCAAAAAATAGAACTTTCAAAAAAAATCTATTTATGTTATTCACGCAAGAGACGTGTTTAGATTCAAAATTTTATCCGACAATTCATATTTTTTTTCACAATTTATATTTAATTGAATATTTCAGTATAGAAAATGAACATGGCCTGTAAAATGGTGATGATTTATAATTTTTATTCGCTACAAATATAAAGAATCTGTAATAATAAGATAGAATCTAATTTGAATTTGGACGAAAAAGCATAAGGACGGTTCAGATTTATTCTAATGGATTTGGGCGGAAAAATACAAGGACGGTTCTGATTCAATCTAATTTTCACGAGAGAAGATCATTTGTCTCCAATTTTCCAATTCCCTTGTGTCCCTCCACTTAAATTTTGACACCTAATCTCTTATTTAACACTAATTAATTTTAAAATTAAATAAAAAGATATGTGTTAAAATTTAAGTGGGGGACACAATGTAAGTCCTCAATTTTTATGAATAAAGATGAATTTTCTATAATTATCATTTTTGAATGAATTTGATATAATATTATAGTTGTGGGTAATATTTATAAATTTTATAAAGTACGCAAGTTGTTATATAATATTCGATTGGTCGGAGAATATTCGTTTTAACAAGGAATATTCGTACGACGGCACAATCATTGGTGGACTCCACAACAGAATTATTGTCGAATTAAGAAAATGACAAATATATATATATATATATATTATGAAAATAACGGCGGAAGTTTTACCGTTAACTGTTGAAACACTCAGTGTTAAAAGTATAGGAATATGCGTGATTGCATAGTAGCACACAGTATTGATTATTGATGCTTACGTGAGAAGTCATTCAGTTTTATTCAATTATTATTGATATTTTATATATTATTAAATTAATAATTGAGATGACAGAGTTATTAATATTATTATTTACATTATTAAAGATGTCTAGAAGTTCTGCCAATGAGAGGTTTGGTAACCTAATTGTGCGCCAATAGAAAGAAATCTTTATTGAAAAGTCCCCTCTTTTCTGGAAATGACCTGGTCGATTAATAGTGAGAATAATAATAATGACGATGAAGTTTTATTTTATTAGTATTATTAATGTAATAAAACAGAAAAGCTTTTTATATAAAATAGAATACTTTTATAAAGTTATTCGTTTTATTAGGCTAATAATAAAATTTTTTTATATAAAACAAAATACTTTTATAAAGTTATCTGTTTTATTAGATAATAATTAGATTATATTATATTTTATTATGCATAGTATTTGCATAGTGCTTGCATAGCGTTTGCATAGTAAAATCTTTTTAAAAGTTATTCGTTTTATTAGATTATAAATAGAATATATTATATTTTATTGTAAACCAATCTGAACCGTCCGTTTAAAATAAATCGATCTGGACCGTTCATGGATTAGTTACTGTTCAATCAATTCTTCTATAAATAGAAGCTCAATACTTCATTATTTTTTACGAATTCACTGAAACTCTAGAGAGAGAAACTGTAGAGAGAATTATTCTTCTATCTTGAGCGTATTTCTTTAGCGTCTAAGAAAGCTTTGAGCGTAGTGCAAGTTTCTTCAAGTATATCCCCGTCTTACCGTCGGAGTACTCTTCTTTATAAGGTAAGGGGTATTTTTTTTTAATATTCATAAAGAGAACTTCTGTTATTCTATTCTTTATTATTCTGTTAGAATAAACTGTATACGCGGTCTACCCTATACTTGGTAAAATTCTTCTGTTATTCCATTATTTATTATTCTGCTGAAATAATCTGTCTATGCGAAGTACCGCATACATGGTGAAATTCTGTTATTATTCCATTTTTATTATTCTGTTGGAATATCATGTCTGTGCGTTTTACGCCGGACCTGGTTCCGTCTTTATTATTCTGTTGGAATATCCTGTCGTTGCGTATTACGCCTGACCTGGTTTCGTTATTTATTATTCTGTTGGAATAACCTGTCCATGCGAAGTACCACATGCATGGTGATTTCTTTTGTTATTCCATTCTTTATTATACTCAGTTGGTTAAAGCTTTGACTTTTATACTCCATGAAATTAGTGGAATATCCTTGATATTTGCGCTTCATCCAGTATCTTTTCATAGAAATATTCTTCTGTGCATTCTTGAATTTTACTCTACAAAGAAGTATCATGTTGACAATTTAGACGTTATTAGTTCCTGAATAAATTATTTCTTGAACTTATTTTATTGAATTCTTATATCATTGTCATCATCCTCATATTTATATTTTGTTGAAAGTCATTTGTGACCTGTAGTACATAGATGGACTTGGTATGATTATGACCAGAGATTATTCGGTGTAATCATGACCGTAATGTTACAAATGATGTGGTAAAAGTCCTCATTGGCCCGTAGTGCATTGATGGACAGTTGTTGGCATGATCATGACCATTAATGAATACACAAATATCCTTGGCTCGTAGTGCATGGATAAATTGTGGTTGTGATACTAATGAATATCATTGGCCGTAGTGCAGGGATGATGTGGATTATTTATTAAGCTGAGTCCCAGCGATAAAAGTGATGAAAACCTTTTGAATCATAAAAGATAGTATAATTTATTCTCTACTTGACTCTTTTAATGGATTGTATGTTCCGCTGCAGTTAAACTCGATGTCTATTGTATTTTATCAGTTTAACATTGTTGAATACTAATGATAATTTATTCTGCATTATCTTAGTCATAATATTTCTTACTGGGCTAATTGAGCTCACCCTTTCTTTCACTGTTCTCTTCAGGAAATGAGAACTTAGCCGGGACTAGTTGGGGAACGGAGTGACGGTCCAAATGATAGTATTAGTAGTCCTTACTATTCTGTTAAATAGTGTGACAATAAATGTAATGAGTACTTATTCTGAGAGTGAATATTGTCTAGAAGACAATAGTTGTATTACAACTCACAACTCTCTTGTTGTATATTAAAGATTGTATTTGTATTCTGTACTATGTATTTGGCGACTCAGAATAGGTGATATATACTTATTTTGGGGGCGTCACAGTTGGTATCAAAGCTTAGGAATATGATCCCTGACTAAGATTTGAGACAAGAACTAGGAGGGGAGAGACGGAGAATTCCTTCGTTAGTATGACCTACTTAAGTTTATTTGGTATTTAATTGATCGGTCAGAGTATAGGGATAATATGTGATATGTTAATTAACCCTTGTTTTGTGGCAGTATTTGAAAATGGCATCCGAGAATGTTAAAAACATCAATGGAGCACAGGAGACCGTTGAGTCTCCACAGATCAATAATCAAGATAATGTGCATCAGGAAGGCGACAATCCTCAGGCAAACAACAACATTGACCAGATGATGAACGATGGAATGTTCAGAGAATTTATGCAATTCATGCAACATTAGGCAAGAGCGGCTCCTGTACAAAATACAGGTGGAAGCACTGACAATTATTGGACGGTCACCGTTAAGCAGTTCAATTAAAACTGTCCTATCATCATAGGTAGAAATCACAATACTAAAAATAGACAAACTTACCTTTCTGTAAAAGACATTTCTCAATCAAAAGATCTAAATAAATATTATCAATAAAAGCATTACATCGACTATAGTTTAGTTCTAATTTTACTCTTTTTTAAAAAGAATCCTACGTACAAATTGTTTTTATATATATAGAGTAGTCGCGTATTTTTAACTGCGAAGATAGATGACTAACATAAATCTGATCCTCTTTTGTGATGTTCCTTCACAGACCAATTATGTAATCTGATCTTATTACGAATACCATCTTATATTTGTAACTAAACAAAATTTCAGTGCAACACAACTTCAAGCATTCCAACCGCTGGTTAAAATTGGCCAACTAAATTGTTAAGCTAACACTTGCTTTTCTATTTGATTTCTTGAATTAATTAGCAACAACGAATTTGTGAAATTAGGTAGTTTTGTCGAGTTGAGACGGTGTAGATAGATCTAAATAAAATAATTTGAAAAGATAGTGTTATTACTGATATTATCTCTCCATTTTAGAAAAAAAGTGCATCATTTTAATAAATTGATAATCTATTTGAGGCACACAAGTTTATGATTCTATTATCATTAAAAAAAAATTAAAAAATAATTAACGGCCACAAAAGATATAATAAACCCAACAACAAAAACTACTAAACTAAGCCTACAAATTTATTAATTTTTTTGTTCTTTCAACACTCTGTTTC
Source organism: Panax japonicus (assembly GCA_020205505.1). NCBI lineage: Eukaryota > Viridiplantae > Streptophyta > Magnoliopsida > Apiales > Araliaceae > Panax > Panax japonicus. The sequence goes on along the minus strand of CM035098.1, from coordinate 54,805,808 downwards.
TGAGTTTTGAACAGAAAAGAAAAGAATAGAAAACTTAAATTAGAACAGAAAAGAAAAGAATAAAAAATTTGAAGTTTTTCTTTGTGTTGTTTCTGAGTTTTTAATAGAAAAGAATAGAAAATTTAAAATTGAGGACATGAGTTGTAATTTAAAATTTATTATATTAAAAGTTTAGGATAATTTGGAAATTATAAAAATATTACTTATTTCAATTTCTTTTCCGTCCAAATCAGGCCAATTTTGGACGAAAAACTTTGGCAAGAAAAGTGGTCAAGTTTTCTATCTATTTCTTTTCTTTTCCGTTTATTAAAAAACTCAGAAATATAATAATTGGAAAGAAAACTTAAATTTTCAGTCTATTTCTTTTCTTTTCTATCAATTTTAAAACTCAGAAACAGAGCGTAAGTGGAGCCCAAATTCAATTCCCAACGACCTAAAAATAAAAACAAAAACACAATTCTCCAAGAGAGCAGATCTTAAGTACCCAAATTTCCTGTCCCCCTTGTGTCCCGCCATTTAAATTTTGCCACATGTCCTTTTATTTAATTTTAGAATTAATTAGTGTTAAGTAAAAAATTAAGTATCAAAATTTAAATAGAGAGACATAATAGGACAGAAAAAATTGGGGACAGAAGATTTGCTCTCATTCTCTCCAACCGTCACAAAAAGAAAAACCGGTAGATCCGAGGCCGACGCCGTTAAACAACCAGTAACTGCGTTAAAAATTTAAATCCATATATGGCCTTCCCGTTTGTTCACAACGGCTATTTAGAAATTACCAGTTCCCTAATCTCTCCTTTTGACCCTTCTTTCTGTCTCTGCTCCCCCATTTTCATGATACACTGAGGCATTGCTTTGGTTATGGCTGAAACCTAATCTCACAACCAGGTAATTTCTCTCTCTTTGCACTTCTTTCCATTTCCCGACTGGCGGCTTAGAAAAAATTGAAGAGAAGTTTGAATCTTGTAATGGGTTCACATTGTTTTTCTTGCGGTTCTCAAGTTTCTTGGGCTTCGATATGAAAGATTGCTTTTACTTTCAATTTGTTTGATTTATTGCACGAAAGAGTGCTATTAATCAGGTATCTGTTTTTGGATTAAGATTGTTTTTATGACTTTGTGTTTTTGTTTATAGGGTTCTATTCTAGCGCAATCTGTATAAGATTCTGTTTGTTTGCTTGGAAATTGTAATGAAGAAAAGAAAGTTCATATTTTTTCACTTATTTGAGGCGTACATGGCAGAAACACTCTGTACAAATTTATCCTTCAACTGTTGAACATATCCCAGTTATGCATAATTTTGTCTTTTATTTGTTTTAAAAGAATTTTTTCATTGTACAACCAAACAATATTTTAACCTTCATATGAAAGCACTTTTGTTAAAAATTGTAAATTTACAAGTGTTTCATTTTACTGCACGGCTCTGCCAGACGGGCAATTAGTATAGATTTCTGAAAAGCTTTTGCTAGATGGAAACAACTTAACAAACCTTAGATTTTGGGATATTTCATTTACCCACTAGCAGCCATCCATTGAACTAGAATTCTCGTGTTGGTCCTTCTATTTATTTTGACAGAAGAACTTCAAATTTTTGTATGGTTTTGATAAGCAATTTTTTAGTGAACACTAATCCCTGCTTGATCAAAACATTGGTTAGTTTGCTGAATCTTCAACAGCATTGAGTTTCTAATTTGAATCTTTACGGAAAACTTATGCATTTCCAAGCATAGAAAGTCCCTAAAGTTTTACTTTATCTTCCTGAGATAGCTGAATTCATGTTCAGCTGTCCTATTCTGACTATGTTTATTCAATTACTTGACATTTCTATAATAAAAGAGCTTTTTTTATTATTATTAATTTGGATGAGGTTCACAGTTCATGGCCATGTTTATGTTTCTTTACCTGTTTTATGTTAATTCTGAAGTAATTGTTTTGCTGAGAAAGTACTTGTAAGGGAAGGTTCTGTTGTAGAAGGCTAGTTAGCTGTAAAATCATACAACTTTTGTTATCGTTATGTGCTTCGAAATTTCCCTCTTCTTGTTTTCAAATGAAGTTGCCAACCAATTTGTTACCTTACTCGATGTTTTACTTGAGACAGATATTGTATTTTGAATTGAAGATGATGGACAAAATCTATGAAGAGCTGGATGATGCTAAAGCTGAGATTGACAGGCTGAGGGCAGAAAACAGAGAGAAAGCTGAACTCTCGGAGAGCTTGAGGAGAGCCAATAATAAGCAGCTCGATAGAATCCGAGAGATTAGTTTAGAACTTGAGAAGCAACGACGAGAATCAAATGAAAAGACACATGAAGCATCTTATGCAGGGCAAATGCTTGAAGATCTTAAATGTAATCTGAATGAAAAAGAGGGTATTATCACACGTCTTAGTTCAGCGAATAACAAGCTTCGTGTTGATCTTGCTGAGAAGATTCGCAAATATGAAGAGGAAAACAGAGAGCTGGTCTTTAAGTTAGAGGAGGAAAATGCAAAGAACATGAATTACGAGCAAAAGATTCAGGGACTTGACGAAACAATTAAAAGTCTAAAGGGTCTCTTGTCGGTTTCAGAGAAGAAGAGTACAGAAGCAGAAGAAAAGGGTAAAGCATCTAAAGAGATAAGACATAGAGATGATATTTTACTCAAACTAGAGGAAGAGAATAGGAAGCTTGAAGACCAGCTCAAAAGGAAGAGGGAACAGTTCGAACATCTAAAACAAGCCCATGAAAAGGTTCAAGAACAACTCCAAGCTAAGTGGAAAGAGTGGGAGAAGGAGAAATCTACATTGCTTGATGAGATTGATACACTGCAGGACAACTTAGATTCTCAAACTAGAATTTCGAAAGATCTTCAGAGCCGGTTACAGATGTGCAATCAAGCTCTAGCTCATGAAGAGAGCCGGAGAAAGCTCCTGGAAGTTCAACTTTTGGAATCCAAAACAAGCCTTGACAATGTTTCGACAGAATGTGAGGAGGCAAAGTTGAAACTTGAATCACTGTCAGGTAAGAGGGATAAAGAAATTGCAACTTTGAGAGATTTGCTGGCCACAAAGGAAACATTTTACAAAGAAATGGAATACAGAGTCAGAAGGCTAGAGCAAGAGAATCAGGAGTTGGTCTTGTCCCTTAAAGATTTCCAGGAAGCTCAGATTCAGGAAGCAGGAAGTTCTTCTTCGATATCAAAGCTTCGGAACAAGCTCAAAGGTTTGGAGCAGATTCACAAAGAATGCTCAACAAAATTTAAAGCCAAAGAAGCTGAATGGAGATCTGAAATGGAAAAGTTAACAGAGGAATTGAATTGCTGCAGATCTGAGCAAGAGAGTAGTGGTAAACTTATAAAGGAACTCAAAATGGAGTTGGAAGGTTGTCATTCTCTAATAATGCAGTTAATGTTGCAGACGGAGGAATCTTCTGTGATGTTATTGGTGTTTAAATCGGAATTCATGGAGGCTTATCTTAAGCTTACTGATGAGAAGGCAGACAAAGATCTCAAAAACATGGAGAGTGAGAAGGATCTTTCTCTTCTAAAGAAACAGTTGGAGATGAAGAACACTGATCTCACTAAAGCACTGAAAGATGTAGAATTAGAGCGTGGAGAAGTAGAATCATTATCGAGCAGAATGGTGGAGTCATTGAATCAGCAGCTTACATTGAAGAAAGAGCTTGATGTGAATAAGGAAATTCTTGTGGAATCTTCTGCTTGTCAAGTACATTTAAAGGAGCAAGTGGTGCAGATGAAAGGTAACTTAAATAGAGTTTGTGAAGCCTTGGATAGGGCAAATGAAGAACTGGCTCAGAAATTCTGTGAAGTAAATGAAGCTGAATTTGAATTGCATATATGGAAATCTACTGCCGAGCGTTTGAAAGCTAATGTAGAAGAAAACTATCAATTGCGCAAAGAAGTGGAAGCTTCTCTTCTGGAACAAGTCACAGTTGAGGTTACTCTTGAACAAGAGAAAGAAATCTTGGTACATGTGTTGGAAGAAAAAGATGGAAGAATAGATGATCTTCAGCAAAAGTTTTCGTCATTGGATCAGGAGCTGAAGTCGAGAGAAGGCCTTGCACAAGTGTTGGAAGAGAAGGATAAAAGAATAGATATTCTTCAGCAAAAGCTCGTCTCGTTGGATCAAAAGCTCAAAACAAGAGAAACAGAAAGGCCTAGTGCTGCAAGTACAGAACCACCGATGGTAAATGAAAAGCACAATGGTTTCGAGAAAGAAATAGAATGGTGGGAAAAAGAGTGGGTGAGCAAAGAACTTGAAAGAGCCATTTTTGCACAACTGGAAGCCGAGAGAATCTATGAACGCGAGAAAAAGAGTCTTCACCAGCTTGTAGATGAGAAAGACCAGAGAATTGTTGATCTCCAGCAGCATGTAAGGTCCCTAGAGCAGGAGTTTGAAAATTCTGCTTCCTCCTTTTCATCTCAACTAATCCACATGCAGGCGGAGACTGATTTGCACCAAAAAGCTTGGGAGAAGTTCACAACAACCGTCATTCTAAAGGAGCTAGAAATCCAAGAGATACATTTATTGATTGGAGAATTGGAAAATGATTCCAGTTATTTACAGCAGAAACTGAAGTTGCAAGAGATTAAAATCAAGAAATTGACTTGTCAATACGATACAGAATTCAAAAGCTTAGACAATTCAGTTGACAATGAGAAAAGAAATTTGACATTAGAAAAGGAAAGATTATTGGGTATTATTGGGGAACTAACAGATATGATCTTTAAGTTCTATAGCGAAGACATGCAGCTGATGGGAACCTTGGGGAGGATTATGCATAATATTGATGACAATGGGACAAGTAAAGACTTGAAAGATGATGAAGATGAATTATTTGATCCTGTTAAAGAAAACTTGATTATTCCTCCTCCTTCCATTACAAAGAAAGTTGAAAAACTGCCATTGATCATTCCGTCCTTGCCGTCTACTGACGAAAGGTCGCCATTGAGAGCTCTCAACAGTTAGCTGCAACTGGGGAAAGAGCTATTTTCTTATAGCTTGTAGTAGTATTGTATTTCTTAGTAGTTCTTTCTCTCTTATATTTGTACCAAATTATTCCTCTTGTATTTTATTTGTTTAGCTAAAGAGTTTCTTTTTTTTAATAATTAAATATAAATAAAATAATATTTTTTAATATGATTTTATTATCATGTCAGTCCGCTAAAATAAATATTTATCATAATTAAAAATAAATATATCTTTGAAAATTTACAAATTTTGTAAATGATAAGTACTTCATTAACTGGATTAAATTGAAATAAAGGAAGTAGGTAAAATATTTCTGTGGTTATTATTATTTCTTTTTCTTTTTCTTTTTCCTGGAAATAAAAGATGAACCGCATATTCCAAAATTTGTCCCCACCAGAAGGAAAACGTATTGACAGGTGGCTAAAAAATTAGGCCTTACGGCGGCTAGACCAATCAAAACCCCAATATTGTGAAAATAATCAGAGCAAGTTATTCTTCTATTTTTTTCCCTGTAGATGTGAAAACAACTTTTAACGGGCCTCTGCAACTTCCGTCTTTCAACTCCGTCGCGTCTCCGCCGTGCGTTTGAGGTAAATCTACGTCCTTTTTCCAAGAATTTCCTCTGCCCTTGATTCTGGGATTTATGTTACTAGGTAGTGAATTTATCGAACTACTTCTCACTGTCAGAATTGAGTTTTATTTGCAGTTATAATTTGTTTGTGTGTATGCATATATATGTGATTCATATAATTGTTTTATAAATATATACGGGATGTATGAATAGTTCTACTTCTTCTTGACTAAGAATAATACTCTGTGAGGAGAAAATAATGTTTGATTAGCTCAATGCTGATAAATTTGAAGAATTATATTTCTAGGTTTTTTTTAAATTGGGGATAAGTAAGATGGATTTAGTTTATCGGGTTCCATCTAAGGAGTCATGTTTATGCTAATTACTTTGCCCTAGAGCGTAGTTCTCTATAGTCATTTATTATCCTAGCTCACATGAAGAGGAATTTGAATTCTTCAGATCATGCTGATGATGAGAAGATTTAGTTTCTTTTGTTTGTTTCCTGGTGCAAGTAAAAGTATTTCGTAGGGGGGAAAAGGTACAAAGTACTAGGTTGACCAGTTTGTCTTGTTTGGCCAACTAGTGGCGAAACCTATATCTTTTGAGCTAAACTATGTAGGATAATATCTTATCATAAGGGTTTTGATTGGACCCGAACTCTCTTATTTTGGAGAAGAAGGATTTGGCAATAATGCGCAGGCATGCTGATAGACTCCACGACACGCTTGCGTGAGGTGGTCGTCGTCCGGATCATTTCTAGCACAGTTGTTGAGTGAATTGCTTGCAACACCTTAACCCCTCGTCTATACTTTAGACGGTAATCTTGGTACAATTGCTCGCGTTCGGAATCTGCGTTGAATGGACACCAACGACATCTTGACTCCTCGCTTATATTGAAGCGGTAATCTCGATACAATCGACGATTGATGCGGTAGAAGACGCCACACACAACCATGAATTGTTGTATGATAAGTCAAATTGAATCTCAAAGAAAATAACTAAGAAAATACTATTTTCTTAGGAATTCTTCAAAGAACCAAAAGTAGAGAATAACTTCACAAGTTTATTGAATAATGAATAATGTGTTTGATTACATCAACTTAGACCTCTATTTATACTACTCAAAACAATCCAAATCCTAATAGGAATTTATAAACTATAACCCTAATAGAAGTCAATTTGAAAAAGAATTCTAATTAAAAAAAGAAATCCTAATTACAATAGATTTATAAAAATCTAAAAATCCTTGTTGAATATGTAATTCGTGGGCTTAGTAAGAGCAGAATTGGGCTTGTATTAAATTGACCCAAATTTGTGTCTCATCCTTCTCTTTGGGTTTTCTTGTGTTAACTTCAGCCCAAACATCTTGGATCAATCCATTGAGATCTTGTTTGAACCTTTTAGTTATAGCCTTGCTTGATCCCACGCACCTTTAGTCTTGTTTGAGTCCACGCATGCCATGTTCTCATCACATGCTCTTCTGAATGTGGATTTAAGGGTTGCATAAAATGAACTTAAACTAATGGATAGGTGCATTGGAACTTTGAAGAGAAGAATGAGGGGAATGGGGATAAGTTGAACAGTTGCTGTCACTAGATCTAGAAGACTAGCGGTTTTATTAGTTAATAGTTATGGAAAAATTGTAGTAAATTAAGAAGGAAAGAAGAAACATTCTTTAGTCTAGAACAAGAAAATGTGTAGGGTTGTCCTTAACTGAATCTGACATGGTGAACTTGTTAATAATAACTCATAAAAATCAGAGTTAAATAGTTGACGTCCGTAAAGTAGTATATTAAATGTTATAGAGGACTTAAGCTTTTAGACCTGGATAATTATGTTCCAAATCAGCTCTCTTCAAATTTCCCTTGAAGTTGAAACAAAGTTTCAAGTTCTGATTTCATTGAACTTCATCTGGCTTTATTTTGATATATATATATATATATATATATATATATATATATATATATATATATATATATATATATCTTACACTTAATTCTTCAAGATAAATGTTGTCAAAGGTTTTCTATATGCCCATGTGAATTCCTTCTAGGACAAGGACAATATCTCTTTTTCACTGTTTTGTTTTGCTAATACCTGCTTACTCTTTTCTATAGGAAGTTGCAGGGACAAGAGGCTGTCAGATAATTATCATCTTATGCTTTTTGGGACGTTTTAAAGATTACAAAGTTTTGTTTGATGATGGCTGCTGCTGGAACTTTGCAGTTGTCCCATGAATGTGGAATACATAAGAACCATAGATGCAATAGACAGTTCCGGGTACCAAATTTATTTTTGATTTGAACACCTTTTATCTTATTTTACCAACTTGGAAATTTCCTTTTATTGTTATCTTCTATAAGCATGAGTTTAATTGCAGAGTTGGACAGCAAGCAGCAGATTACATTTATTAGGCGCCAATATTTCTTCACTTTCTTTGGTATGCTTATCTTTAATCGAACTATATATGTATCTGCTTTTTTCTTAAAGTAAGAATTCTACCTCTTTCTTTGATGCTTTTGTAACTGTTTTAGTGCAACCTAAGGTTATTGAGGACCACTGTTTATAATAACTGTAAAGCTTGAACTTGTTTTTCTTGATTACATTCTCAGCGACAGGATTCTTGGAGTATTCGTCTTTCAGATAAAATTTACAGGCCAATACGTACGGTTCCTCATGGATGCAATACCTTTAAGTGCCATTCATTTTTTAATCCAGGCCATTCCTTCCAAATTTCTAGTATAAAGAATGCTACTGTAGAATTATCAAGGTGATTTTTTCTTTGTATTAAGTTATTAACTCAAATCTGTGTGCCTGTGAATGCACTTATTCCGACCAAAAAGTGGTCTGTTTGTTGGTTATATCTGTTCACATCTATTGTTGCAGACAAGTCATGTACCAACTTATGTCTGTATTCTACCTTAGAGAGATGCCATATAACACTTTGTCATGTAAATATTTATTATTGGACATTCTTCAGGACCATTTATCCTTGTAGACAAATAGTAACTTTATTAACTTATTTTTTGTTTGTGTGTGTGGGTGGGGGGGCATTAGACTAGTAGTATACCAGCTTATGTGATTCCATATTATATCTTAATTGGCTATGCATGTGTTATATCAGTTTTACCTATTTGCTCTTTGTTACTCTTAATTGGGGGGTGGGTTCCATGAGGTAAGGTAATTTTGGAACTTCAATTGAATTACACTCCAACTTTCTCATAATGCTTGTAGTGACTGCAGTCAATGAAAGAAGCAACTAAATGGTGACAGAGAGTACTTCCTTACAAAATTTCAATATTATTTTTTAACAACAAATCAGGAGACAAAAGACATGTATACTAACTTTCTCAAAAGTACAAGGATTAATGTTATTATTTTTTTAAAATCGACCTACTTCTTTTTATGAACGTATTTTCAATTCATGAAGTACCCATGTCAGAGTAGCTTCACAACTGGGTAAGAGCATGTGAAATGTATTGACATCTTTGGTTGGGATGCCCCAGTAAGCATGCCTGAGAATTTTAGTTTACCTTATATTGTCATGTATTTCTCTTGATATATTCCTTTTTGTGGGATTGTTGCTGTCGAAAGGTTTAAAAGTACCCAAATAGAAAACACTTTCTCGTACATGAGCACCATTTTGTACTGGTAAATGAATGATAAATTTTGAAAATTATAGAATTAGTGAATTCCCCTGTCGTTGCATTTGGCAAATATTTAAATCCAACTATTTCATTTCATCATAATATCATATACCCATACCCATACCCAAAAGCCTAGCCGAATCTATGTAGCACAAATTTTTTCACTTGTAATCAATAGTTTGTTTACCATATTCATAAAATTTAACTTAGAAAGCATTCTTATATTATGCAGGTCATGCAGTGCTTTACAAGGTAAAACTGTTGTACTTAAGTTGGTTCCTGCAGTTACTATTGTACTTTTTGCTGTATGGGGCCTGGGGCCACTAATGCGTCTAAGCAGAAACATATTCCTCCACGTAGGTGCTCTCTTCATAATTCTATTTTAACATTTCCTTTTTTACATCATTAGCCATATTAGCATCTAATATTTCTTTGGGTTATAATATATCACATTACATATTATCCTGCAGAAAAATGATAGCAGTTGGAAAAAGAGTAGCGCAAATTATGTTTTGACGTCTTATCTTCAGCCTCTGCTGCTTTGGACTGGAGCAACACTCATTTGCAGGTGTCACTGACATGACATTAGGGATTGGATATGATTACATGTTTCTGTGGATTAAAATGTACATGTCAACTCTTTAATACTCTCATATAAATCGATTCTTTTGTAGAGCGTTGGATCCTTTGGTCTTGCCTTCAGAAGCCAGTGAAATTGTTAAGCAACGGCTCTTAAATTTTGTCAGATCCCTGTCAACCGTGCTAGCATTTGCATATTGTTTATCAAGGTGAGTGTGGTGGTGTATCTCTATGTCATCACTCATCATCACAAAAACTTCTTTATGAATTCATTAGTCAATTGTGATTTAGATACCGAACTACTGACATGCTGTTAAGTAAGAGCTTCTTGTTGTCAATTCTTGCTTCGCTTGCCACATAGTCTATCATTCACAATGCATTAAATAGTTTCATTTTTGAGACATTTTTTCATCTTTTGATATCTATATCTGAATATTTTTTCTAGTTACATTAGTTGTCTTGTCTGACCAGATTAATGTGTTTCAAATTTTTCATATTTGTCTTTTATAGGGACATTTTGTTGAATTTTGAGCTTATAAGTTCTTTCAGTCAGGCTTAACCCAAAGAAGAACGTCTTACAAAGTCCTCCAATTATGTGTTAACTGAATCTCTTTACTTCTTCTTTTTTTACGCAGTGTCATTCAACAAACACAGAAATTTTTTATGGAGACAAATGACCCTGCCGACACAAGAAATGTATGTTCTATTGACTATATACACCATGCTTCTGCCTGTTCATCTATTCCTCTGCAATATTATGTATTATTGTCGAATGTCAATAGTAATTTCAGGTGAAAATTTAGAATACCAGTGGCTTATAGCTGCTGCTTTTGTTTTCCTGATCTACCCAACTAATATAGGAAAGTCTTCGTATGGATCAAGTGTGCAAATCCTAATTTCTATTTGCGGCTTGGGGTGTATTACCCAATAAAATCCTGGAAAGAGTGAAAAAATAAAACACTGTGGTAGGACTAGGTGGAAAGAAGGAATAAAAGTACCTATCCCACCATTGAATCGGTAGAGAAACATTTACACAAAAGCCCAAAGTTTTAATCTCAAGTCAATATATTCAACTCTAAATAAGAACTCTACTACTATAATTAAAACTAATCTCCTAATTAAAATATACTATTATAATTAAAACTTCTAGAATATCCTACTTTATATAAGTAATAATTAATTACATTATTAATCAGATATATAACTCTAAATAGCAGTACAAAAATTAATAACAAATTTCTTGATATTCCTCTTCCACTCCGCATCATAGAGCATGGAGAAGCGGTGGGTTCATGAGCAAGTAAATTAGCAAACCAGGGATTAGCGAGTGAAGGAATGAACAACCATTTTTGTAAAGAACCATATTCCGAGGCAGAGTGTTTCAACTTTCACCCGTTAGCTTGGCTTTTGGTCCCCTGATAGGCACAACTGCACAAGCACACAAATTTCTTTTTTGACATTTGACCTAATCTCCTTCATTGAATTCTGCTTTTGATTAATGCCTTCGTTGTTATCTCAATCGCAATATCTTTTGTTTGTCACATAAACGAGGTAAGAAAATTATCAGTTGTCTGGTTCTCATTTTGTAAATACATTTAAGATGTGAAGTGGAGTTCCAACTTTCAATGTTACCCCAACTTCGGTTGTATAAGGCTTAGCTTCAAGTTGTTTTCTACAGAAACTAGAGATTTTAGTGTGCGTCCAAGAATATTGTACTCTATCGTGATCTTCAAACCAACAGTTCTTAAAGATGGATATTGTTTTCTTTTTGGCTAAATATAGAGATGGATATTGTTGTCAATCATTTCCTCTTTGTTAGGGTTATCTTTCATTTATTACTGTTATTACTTGTTTATTCTTTTTCTCTTTTATTTATTTATTGCCCTTATGGTCTTTCTACCTATTTGTTATCATATGGTATTCGTTTGCAGCCTACCCCATCTAGTTTGGGAATAAAGTCGTTGAGTTGAGTATATTTCGTGGCACTGATGATTCCTTTGGGCTCTTTTTCTAGAGAATCCTTCTCAAATATATTTTTATATTACATCATTCTTTCTTCACCAGTACTGATAAATCTGATTTTAAACTTTGATATGCTTTCTAGTTTTAGTAAACCCCCAGCTTAAATTTTGTACCACAATTGAAGGTTTCGTATATCCTGGCAGATGGGCTTTCAATTTGCTGGCAAAGCTGTATACACTGCAGTGTGGGTTGCCGCTGTATCATTGTTCATGGAGTTACTAGGGTTTTCTACCCAGAAATGGCTCACTGCAGGAGGTCTTGGGACAGTTCTCCTGACACTTGCTGGTCGTGAGGTGGAATTTATATTTCTTTTGCTCTAATTATCACGAGTATAAAATTTCCTTGCAATCTGTGCATGCTTTGTGGCATATTCCTCCTCCCTGTTCCCCCAACAAGAACACCTCCCCCCTCCTTTGGTATAAACTTTTCTACTTATGTCAAGTTTAATGATTGTTATTGTTTCTTTATGCCAGATATTTACAAATTTCCTTTCAAGTGCAATGATTCATGCAACCCGGCCTTTTGTTGTGAATGAGTGGATTCAAACAAAGATTGAAGGCTATGAAGTTTCTGGTACTGTTGAGGTATGTAGAGTACTTACGGCCAACTGAGACCATAAAAGAATATTGAAAAAGTCGAGAATATAGCTTCACATCAGTTGCATTATCCTTTATGTTTATGACAAATGGAATTATGTATCATAATAGACAGCACAAAAGATAAATAATGTTATTCTCTATAACTCTAAAGGAATATCTTCTTATTGAGCCATTTAAAGATAAAAATCTACAATGTCTTGCTAAAAGATCTCTCTTATGCGGACCTAGTTATATTATGCAGCATGTGGGGTGGTGGTCACCAACAATAATAAGAGGAGAAGACCGTGAAGCTGTTCACATTCCAAACCACAAGTTCACAGTGAATGTTGTGAGAAATCTCACTCAAAAAACGCATTGGCGTATTAAAACGCATTTGGCCATTAGTCACTTGGACGTCAATAAGATTAATGTGAGGAGTAATCTGAAACATTCATTTGTCAATTACAGATGCATTTTTTATATTTTTCCATGATTTCAGTCATAGATAGTTGGTGCCTCTTAACTGTGCAGAATATTGTAGCTGATATGCGAAAAGTGTTGGCAAAGAGTCCACAAGTAGAACAACAGAAGCTGCACAGAAGAGTTTTTCTGGAGAATGTTAATCCAGAAAATCAGGCACTTACGGTTATGTCTAAACTCTAAAACATCATATTTCTGGCAGACTGATCTTGTGTTCTAGATGAACTGTGTTTTATTACTGTCATTACATCTTAGCTAGACAGTTCTCTAGATGATCTGATTATATAAAATTCTCTCTCTCAGTAGGTATGCATTTCTTGTTCATATTAACTGAGCTAGTATTATGATTCTTGTACAAATTCGCAAGTTATAAGAACTTAGAATTTGTTTTGAATATCATTTGTTGACATTGTTGTCATTCTGCAACCTTTGGATATCCTGTACATCATGGATGGGAGAAACAAACATTTTAGAACAGACAGCAACATTGTGTGTCAAAAATAAAATTTGAGATAAACTCAGATATGGACTAGTATAATAAAGATATTTCAGCATCCAAAGGTTAGAAACCGCAAATTTTCTGAAAGTAATATTTATCATGGTTATTAAACTTAGGTGTTCCAGTCAAAAATACAATAGTAGAAGAGCATTTAAATTTGAAACTCTCCAATAGGGTATATTTTCCATCCAATAAATAATAATAATTTTTGTGACAGGGAATGTTAACTTTAATAGCTAGCCACTGAATATAGATCATCACTCAGAAACTTGGGGAAATATTCAATAATTCTAGTGAATGGTACTCATGAAATTTCAGATAAATTGTGATAAGTTCAGTTGCAGTAACTAGTAATATGTGAAGGATACTTATCAGGCTTCATTTTCCAGAATTCACTGTTGTTAACATAAAACGTTTGTCAAGAAGTAATTTATGTGTCTCATACAACATGTAGGACGTACAAAAATTGTTGTGAGCTGTCTATAACTCTATATGAGACGTCTTCAAATGTTTCATATGCTATTTTGCATTTGTCTCGAGTGTCTCATGTCTGTGGTAAGTAGCTCATTTTGTGTTTAATAGATGACTTGGAAGTTAGCAACTCAACTGTTAAGTTTGTCACTCGTGGTTCTGTTACACATTAAAAATTTATCTTAGAACAGGAAACATCAGGAATAATTGTACTAAGAACAGATTGAATGTGAGATTGGTGAAAGTGGAATATAAATGAAGAAACCCAACCTTTGGGTGAACAACTCAAAATTTTGTGTATTGTGTGTCATTGTTTTTCTTTCAATTTCTCTTTGCTATTGTTTGCGCTGCGTTGCTATTTTCTAACTACGCCTTTCTTTCTTCAGTTCCATATTTTTCTCTTTCCATATGCACACTTCGCGGCTCTCACATCTGGATATGAGCTATAATCCTGCAAACCAGCACACCAATAAATCCTGGAAGGAAGAAAGAAAATAAAAAGGATATATTACTAGTGACTAAATGTTGTTTTAGGTATTGCATGGGGTTAAGATAGCTCAATCAAAATCAAGAGATTAAATTCTGCTTCTATTTGTATTGTGAAGAAGTTTCAGTACCACATTTTTATGTTTGTCTATATTAAGAGTAATGTGTAGATACCCCATCTCCATTTATTGAATATTTTATGTTCTTTGATGGCTGTATTAGATTTTTTCCATAAACCTGTTATATTTCAATCTCACGATTCTTCAAAAATATTACAGATTTTGATATCCTGCTTTGTTAAGACCTCACATTTTGAAGAGTACCTGTGCGTCAAGGTAAGATTACTTTTCTCTTGCATTTCCATTTTCACGTGATTCGACATGATTTACCTAAAGCTATGTTTTTATTAATATTTTTTTAATTTGTTAGGTTTTGATATAAAATATAATGAATTATGCTTGAAGAACACCTGTTGTATCATGTAAACAAGGGACAGACTCCATATTGTTTTCAACATCAGCCAGATGCATAAAACTTCTGGAACTTTGTTCAAAGCTTAAAGATGTTCTTTTGCATTTGAATCTTGGAATTCCATGAAAGCTTATTTTAAACATTGTTCAAGTTTACCATACAACACATTCATAAACTTGTGGTATCTGACCATCTTTTTTTATAACTTCTTCAAGTAATATATTATTTTGAATAATTACTATATTAAGTAAGCAAGATATACTATCTGTGTTTCAAATTTAGAGATACATTTTTTGTTTTTGGTCTTTAGAGATTCATTTCTATTCATGGACTATAAAGTGACATTGAAATTGTAAACATGTCATTACTTTTATTCTTAGTTGATTGAGTATTATCATGCCACTTCTAATACATTTTTAGCTAATGTTAGGGAGAAGTTAGGAAATATAATTTCCTTAAAAAAAGTCGTTTTGCAATTATATCTCTAATTTTGTAATGGAGGGAATACCTATTTTCTTATAAATTGGAGGTTGGGTTTCACCAACAACTGTGTCATGAGTCCATAAAATTCATCCTCTTCGTTTTGCAACTATATCTCTATTAGGCCTTTTGCACTTTGTTCACTTTTTCTCTTATTATTGACTAATAGTTTTCTTTAAAGTTTAAAGTATGGGAATAGCTAAAGTTAATCCCGACTGGATCATCTGCTATCTACTCATGGATTCTTTGGAACTCATCACGTTTCTGTTGTCTCAACTATAGACAAGTTATTCTGGGTCACTGTTTTCTCTTCATTATTGATTTTATTCTTTAGGCAAGTTCTGGTTAAACGATTACCCCTGACAGATTATGAATGGAATTCTACACTTTTTTTGACAGAAGTGGCTTTCTACAAGCATCATGCATGCTTGGATTGATTTGTTTTCTTGTTTCACTTTTATATGATACATTAATTTACATCATTCCTTTATTTGATTTCCTACGATCTTTAGGTTTCAAGATTCCATCCAACTTTTTGTTTTTTTGCCAAATGAATCCATCCAACTTAAAATGTTATGCCCAATAAAGCGGTGTCTAGTAAAATGCAATCGTATCAATCATGAAGTACAATTGTGTTTAAAAGTTAGCTCATTTTAATTTGTTTGTGAAACCAGGAAGCTATACTGTTGGACCTTCTCAGAGTCATTAGTCATCATCGGGCTCGACTTGCTACTCCCATTCGTACAGTTCAAAAGATATATAGCGATACAGATTTAGATAGCATGCCATTTGCTGATTCAGTCTTCACTCGTGGTAGACAAGCAGCAGACCGTCCATTGCTTTTAATTGAGCCATCTTACAAAATCAATGGAGAAGATAGAACAAAATCTCAAACTAGGTCAACACGCACAAATGGAGAGCAAGACAGCAAAACTGTTGTTCAGCCAACCTCTGACAATCATGTAGATGCAAAGAGTGTAACATCCGACACCAAAACCAAAGAACGGCCAACATCCGACTTTAAGGCAAGGGAAGTGTCATTATCCGACTCAAAAGCAAATTCTAAGGTTGGAGATGCGCTAAATTCCGACACCAAAAAGGCCAATAAAGTTGCAGTGACGCCTGTATCTGACGCCAAGCCAGGTGATAAAGTGGTGGAGAAATCAAAGTCAAAATCCACCTCTAAGGCAGATTCCAAGTTTGCAGAAGTTTCAAGCTCCAATTCCAATTCCCCTGTTCCTGATAATGTTACAGAAAACAACTTTAACAAGAAGCAACCTATAAATGAAGGCTTGGAATCTGCTCGGCAGAGCATTGTGGTGGAAAATCCTTCATATCCTTCATCAGAAACTAGTGGTGATAAAGCTAACCCATCCACCTCAACCTTAAAACAAGCAGAGAGATTACCAGAAACACAGTCACCTACATCAAGACCTGTTTTGGAAGAAAATATAGTTCTTGGCGTTGCTTTGGATGGGTCAAAGAGAACCCTTCCTATAGAAGAAGAGATGGCTCCGTCTGCAACTGCACCAGAAGTAAAGGAAATGGCTACATTCCGAGGTGGTAGTGGGTCTCCACCAGCTGACAAGGATAAGAAAGAGAGTCAGAGTTCAAATGTTTCTGGATCAGCACCTGCTGATCAGTGAGTTCAAGGTCCTGCACAGTTATAATTTCAATTGCTAACAATGAAGATTGTTTTCTTCTGATTGCATTTACCCTGTAAATGTCTTTTAACAGATCCTTCATGATAGCTGTGTTGGGATTTTGTCATTCTGCAGCTAACTTTATTACAAGTATATACCATTGTTTTTGGATATCTGCATTCTTTATTTAATTTCTCTAACTGGGAACTTGTCTTGCTTGCTTCCAACATTATATTTTATTTTACCTTTATAGCCGAGTTAAGAATTCAATCAATCAGCATAAGTAGCTAATATGGTGGCGCTGGGATGTAAACTGGATGCTTTTTTCAAGAGGCATGAGATGATACGTATTACATCCTAACGTTGGTATAAACAATAAAGTATCATCGGAGAATGTTTGGCTTCAACACCTATAGAGCATGAAATTGGATTGTTTGTTTGTTCCATTTAAAAAATAGTTAAATAGTTAAATTTGGAAAAAATCTGGATATTATTAAAAGCTCATCCAAGCATAAAAGCATAATGCAAGATCTGTTTCTTTATTGATACTGGGCAAAGAAATAACCACCACCACGTATCTGGCTTAATAAAATGAGCCGATCAACATTTAAATTTGAATGATATATTATTACATTATATGCTCGACAAGGAGTACATTTCATTAACTCTATATTTTGTACCTAGAACACAGAAAAATAAAAACTGACAGATCCGGTTATAACATGAAGTTTAATTTTTCGTAAGTTGATCAATTGACCAATAGAATGTTGACTCACATAGAAACTCATGTGCGTGTCAGCACTCTATTGACTAACTTATCCAAAAATAAACTTCATACTAACCACTTCCGAAACTGACACTACCTTTCCCACCTATATCAACGCGTGGTAAAAACGTGAACTTTCTACATACAGGAGAAACCAGTGGGGGCGCATCTTATTTTAATCTTAATAACCATATGAATAATCAGTGCACTGGCAAATTATATAATTAAATAGCACACTTCCATTTTTTCAGATCGTCTCCTTAAGCTTGGCACATGCAATCTGGTGCAGGATATGTATATATAGACTGTTTCAGATTTCGTGTTCTGAGTTGTCCTTGCCTGTTTCTGTGCCCTTCAACTACGGCTTCTTGAAAGTCTGACCAAATCATGCTCTTATTCAGGAAAAGCTGCCCCAACAATGCCATGTTCGGCCTAATTGTCTTAAGATTCTGGTAAGTTCGATGTCCAACCTGTTATATTTGAAAACTCTAGTTACTTCTGGTGCTCAAAGTCATGGTAACAAAATATTCTATAATCCACACTTTTTGAGCTAGTTCTGAATGATCTGAAATCAAAAGACGAGGTATAATAAAAATGAAAACTGAAAAGGATGAAAGATGGCAGAAACCACCCAAATCTGAATTTGTCACTTTACCATCAACAAAACCAACAATTACATTGGAATCCACCCTTCAACATTACTATGTTTAAGAACTCATTTAGTAGAGTAAAACCCAGTTAAGAATTATGCTGCTAACCCTGAATCTCTTAAGTTATGAGTGAAGTGCTTACCATTGCATTGTGCATATTTCCTGGTGAAGCAGAGACAAAGATGTCACTGTGCATGCTGACGTAGTAATCAACAGCAGCTAACAAAGAAGCCTTTCCTTTGATATTAGCCCTTTCTTCTTTAGACGCAAGACTCTTTTTGTCTTCCATAAATGGAAACAATTCTCTTAATGTTGAGATCCTAGCTTCCCCACCATATACCTGTGAAACATGAACATTAACAGTGTCAAATAATTAAGTTTAACTGAAGTGAAAGAAGTAAACTTAGCCAATCACAAGTAGTTGGTATGGCTCTTCATTGAACCTATATATTTAAGAGAATTTACTATTAACCTTGTGAGAAGCAAGATAGAGACGAGTACTATTGTCAAAGCCCAAAGCTGCTAGCAGCAACCCAATTTCTTCTGGAGTTAATGGGCAGCGCCCCTGATTCCTCAACTCCTCATCAGTGAACTGGGAGTTGAGAACCCTTCCCTGCCAAATCACTTGTCGGTATTTAGCCAGTGCCATCTTCTCAGCTTTACCACCGCCAAAATCGCAGGCTGAATGGGCAGCCATATCCTGTAAAGTTGCCAAGTTTAGAAGAATACATGAGCATTAACAGTCCAAATGATCAGATGAATAGATGGAAAGAGACGTAATCATCAAGTTGATGTATTGCAATTTTTTTGAAAGAATACCAATGTGCAGGTCATCAAAACTGAACAAGTGGATTCAACAATAGTGGAACAAAGGTAACATCAAGCTGAGAATACCGATACCCAGAGAAGCGTCAAGATTCGCTAAACCTCATGAGTTTGTTTAGTCAATGAATTAATTTGCAGTGATCTGTTCAGAAAATAACTGTAAACATGACAAGTGAAACTATGTGATTTAAGGTGCAGCCTAATAGCAAAATCCCACCCACATGCACAGAACTCAACGGCAGACTCTATCTGGGGCAAAAAACACAGTTTTATGGTATTGGTATACTGGAGTAGGCAAAAGCATTTTGCCTTGAAAGCGAAAACGACCAAGAAACATCAAACAAGCTTCTCTTTTTTCAGATCATTAATGAGATGCTACTATTTATATATTCATTTTGTAGTCCACACGCACTTCACAGACAGAATCTCGAAAAAGATCTTGGAAACATTCATAACATAATTGACCAATACCTTATCAAATCGAAGGTGTAGAACAGCGAACTTCCCTGCCCCTTGTTTTCCATTAGCATCAGTAACCTCTCTATGGTACTTGCTACCAGCTACTTCACTTTGCCCTGGAGGATACCGGAGGCGATTGACAAGAGCATCTCCAAGAGATCTTATATGAGGTACAAAACTCAGAGCTTGAAAGTTGACCTTGCAACGTAGATGCTGGATATCCTTATGCATGTTGTCAAAAGCCAATCGGTGTGAAAATGGCGCAATGGCAGCTATTCCATAACTGTCAACCATGAAAAAAATGTCATCATCCTAGTTTAAGTAGTGAAGTCATGAACTATTTACATAGCTCAGTCTATCCTTCTGAGAAATGCTTATGGAACAGATATATAATTACAGATTTGGAACCCTTTCAATATTAAATGTATGGGGTACATGAATGATGCAGAAAGCAGAATAAGTCACCCTGCTTTTAATGAAACAGTAATTCGAGTAAACCCCTCCTACATGAACCATGTGTGAATCTTCAATCTACTCTTTTTCAAGTAATGTCAGGCTTGCAACAATTAATAAACTCAAAAAGACTCAAAATACTCGATTGAGATTATTCTTCTCAAAATTTGGTCTAATTGAAGCTACAAAAAATGCCATGAAGTTACAAAAGAATATTGTGAACATCTCCAGAAGTATTCATACAAATCAGGCATCATATGGAAATTTTAGTCATTGAGAGATTATTTTAGAACTAGGAAGTGAAAGGAAAAGTTAAGCCCTTGATATGCGTCTCCCCAAAAAACTAAAAGTACTTGAGCATCCCGTGTTAATTTTTGCATATACTTGTATTTCAAATTAAACATTTTGCAAGTAGTTGTTGATATGTACATAGTTAATTTTAGTTTTACGTCGTCAAAAACTTTGACCACCTTGTATTAATATAACTCTTCACCAAAAATCTTGCATGGCAACCCTTTGTGGATCAAGTGATCTCAGACCTCGATCCTTAATAAAACCTAAGAGGAGTTGTTTTCTTTATATTAAAATACATATATATATATATATATATATATATGTACACACACTCACACAGATAAATAAAAGACTGCATGTCATTTGCAAGTTCTCCTAATGGTTTTCAGGAGACCCATCATTGTAATTCTATTATCAGTAAGAAAGTCAAACGTGCACATACATAGCAATATGAATCTAAGCTACTTCCATTATGTCTCAAAGTCAACTCAATCAAATTTACCAACCTCTCCAGGACAGGCGACACATTCTCCATATACCAGTTAGCTGATGCATGAACAGGTGCAGTTTTAATTCTAGTAGCTCGAATGGCCGTAGCATAAAATTCTCTTGTGCTCCAAGAGAAATCATCAGGAAGCTCTTTAACTATAGAAATGTCATCCTTCAATACATCGATAAAGTGATCCACATCAAATATGTCCATAAATGAGCTGCAGGAAACAAATGATAAAGGGAGTTAATAAAAAAACTCGTTTAGTGACAATTTCAAACATGCAAAAAAGAAAATGTATGCAAAGAAATATGACAATAAAATTGTGTTGAGTACCTTGAATCTTTCCAAACAGGGTTCACTTCTAGATGTGGAATAACAAGAGTGGCATTCAATATTTTAGCAACAGCAACTGCATCACAAATCTGTTTGGAGGAAGCAGTGCAGCATATTAGTAGATAACTAAACAAGTTGTCATAAACTGAATCAAGGGTATCAGTGCTTCAAATTTAAAAGACTAACTAATAGTATGAATATAAGTTTTTCCTATATACCTACCCCCATTCTCTGCTGGTTCAACCCACCATCAAGGAACACCTGGACATATCCCAGAGAGTTTTCAGGTAATGGTGGCGGTGGTGCTGCTGCAATTAAGGGAGAGATCCATGAGGGGAAAATCAAGATATTGTAAAAACATGAATAGAAATCATCAAGCTTGGGTACTACAATCAATTTATAGCTAGCATTAAACTCTTCCATTTGTAGGACTAATTCTCATCACTTACTCGCAGTGGTTGATTCAACACAGGTTTTCCATCCTTGGTTGGCCAAGGGCTTCCATAGATCAGATTGCTGTTCATTTGACTATGAGAGAGAGCACAGAAAGTTTTAACTATTCAGAATTTCACATAAAAGCACAACAAATATGCAGCTCAATCAACTCTTACTCACAGTTTGACGTTGTACAACACTCTTAAGCAGACGCAAGTGTCTAGGTTTTGGAGCATTAAATTCCTGCATAAGCAAATCAGACTATAAGCCAGTGGAGTACAACTAACCCTCAAAATTCAATTTTAATATGCAAGGTGAATAATCACGTCAGAACTGAATTAACTTGCTACCAATTTAGAAAAGGCACAACACTTGATGCTCTAATTGTCAACCCTCAAAAGATTTGCTGAACCATGCCCAAACATTCATTCCTTTTGGCTTTCATTTCTTAGTATTTTTGTGAAGTCAATTTCAAGTCATTGTCCATCATAAATCAAACCACTACCAAATTATTGGTATTTGTTATTCACAATGGAGAAGGCCCGAATTGTTCCCTTTGCCATTTTCAGTAATACCTTCAAAATTTAGTAAAGCACCGACTTTCCTTGTTCCCAACATATTTTCATCTACTAATAAGACCAAACAATAAGATATAAACCTGGGACTACTATACTAACTATTTCAAAATAATTAAAAAGAAATACTACTATAATGCAAAAATAACCACAAATTCATTGTATGGAAATTATGCTTTACACAAAAATTGAACAGTTTCACAATAAAATATCCACCAAAACTATAGAAGGCCTTGAATAAGGTAAAAGAAAATTCTTCACAAGAAGTTATATTCTAAATCTCTAACCAAAGGAAAAGAAAAACTAATTACTATTCCCGTAAACGAAAATCATACAAATATGCATACGCATACATAAATTTAATTTTAAAAAATAAAAATAAAATGCATAAAGCACATACCGAAAAAATGGATGGGGAGGCATGGCTCAAGGGAGTGAAAAGGGTTGGGAAGAAAACAGGTAGAAGCAGCACAAATACACCAGCAAGAGCCCCCCTTCCTGCTCCTCCCCTGTAATTGTGATGGTAGAGCCTCATTCCGGTTAACGGCGGCGGAGGCTGTGGCTGGCGGTAATGGACAGCTAAGCACAGACCCTCAAGTGGTCAAAAATGAAGAAGACAGAAAACCCTTGTGGCCCTAGATAAAAGACAAGTGAGTAATACAACAAAATGGAAGTGTTATGGAGGAGAGAGAAATGGGTCCTATCTATAAAAAACCATCAGTAACTGTAAAGGCATTTCACATGGGCTATACAAGCACTTGTTTCTCTCTCTAAATCTCTCTCTCTCTCTATATATATACACACATTGGGCAGGGCAGCTGCACTGAATAGATTTATAGAGGAAAAATCCTAAAAAGAGACGTCTTTATCATAAAGAGGAGGACCTAGACCAGACCAGACCCAACGGATAGGTTCACCATTTTTAAGATTTCTACGTGTCACCAAATGGAATGATAGACAGAGTCATAGTAGTAGTGCCAGAGGAGCAACTTTCTCTCTCCTCTCTTTATTACTCCCTCCCCTCCTCCATCAACTACATTTTTCACAAAAATATGTAAAGTGGATAAAAAAGAGTTAAAAAAATTAATTTATTTTTAGTGATCTTATAAGATTTAATACTCTACTAAATGATTTAGAAAAAATAAAAAATTGACTAGTTCTACTGTAATGAACAGAAATATTGGATCGGTCAATTTTATTTATTTTTTCTTTTTTTTGGCTTTTTTGTGACTCAAAAAATGTATAATATTTATTTTAATTAAAATTTTTACAGAATATAATATTTTTAGGTATAATTTAGATACATATACAATATGAACATATATTGTATCCAAATTACATCTAAAAACACTGTATTTTGTAAAAATTTCAATTAAAATAAATACTATATATTTTTTGAGAATCACAAAAAAATTGACCGCTCCAATATTTCTGTCCATTACACCTGTCCGTCAAGACATATTGTAAAAAATTATAGAATAAGTCTACGCGGACAGGGAAACTGGATCGGAAAATTGGACCGGTCCAATTTTTTTTTTTTAATGTTACTCTCAAAAAATGTATAGTATTTATTTCAACAGAAATTTTTACAAAATATGGTGTTTTAGGTGTAGTCTGTATAACCATGTATTTATATATGTATCCAAACTACACCTAAAACACCATATTTTGTAAAAATTTCTGTTGAAATAAATACTATACATTTTTAAGAGTCACATTAAAAAAAATTGAACCGGTCCAATTTTCCGGTCCAGTTTCCCTGTCCGCGTAGAAGGACTGAAAATTATATAGAAGGAAAGAGCTAATGATTTATTATTTGCTGATCACGAGTTCGAGTCTATCTCTGTTGGTGGTTGAAACAAATCAATAAATATTATAAATAAGAGATTTGATCACAAATTCGAGTCTACCTCTCTATCAGTAGCAAGTAGCACAAGGAAGCATAAATCAATCAGCAAGCATTATAGATAAAAGATAAATTTTCCTTAAGTTTATCCTAATTTTTTTTAACTGATGCATGGATTAATTAAGTTTAAGATATTACAACAGTAAAAAATTACTACTCCCTCCGTCCCAAATTAACTGCTCAATTTTGACCTTTTTTAGTCAAATTGACTATTTTTAGAATTAATAATTAAACATATATAAATATATTTCTGAAATTATAAAAAATAGGATTAGTAATAAATTGTATATACTTTCTTTTGATTATAATCTCTTCACCTATATTTTAGCAAAAATAGTAAAAAAATTAGTTTTAAAAATGGTCAATTTGACTTTAAAAAGTCAAAACTGAGCAATTAATTTGGGACGGAGGGAGTATAAATTATTTGAATAATATTACTAATTATCAAAGTTATTATTTTTAAAATCTTAAATAAATCATATTACCTTCATTCTAAAATTATATTAGACGTACATTTTGACTTTTTAGAGTCAATTGACAAAATCTTAAAATTAAAAATTAATATAATTTTGTTTAAGTTTTGAAAACAACAAATACCTTCATTCTAAAATTACATTAGACGTACATTTTGACTTTTTAGAGTCAATTCGCAAAATACTAAAAATCAAAATTAATATAATTTTGTTAAAATTTTGAAAACAACAAATGTGATCATTTGTAGTACTTCATTGTTAATTTACAATTGTTATATTTATTTGTATTAAAATTAAATAACTTCTTATTAATTTTGAATTTTAGAATTTTAAGAATTGACTCTAAAAAGTCAAATATATCTCTAACTTTGAAACGGAAGGAGTATTAATTTTTAATTTAATCATATCTTTTTAAATAAAAATAATTTTTTTATAAAATTTAAACTAAATTATTTTTTTAAAAAAAGTTACATATAAGTTTGGGAGGGAAGGGGCATAAGATAATGGGTTTGCTGGGTATTACATGTGGGTTTTATGGACTCCGTACAGTTGAGCCACCGACACCGCACCTTACAGATGCAAGATGGCGGGTTGACCATTTTGCATACGTGAATCCACCAGCCGTCTTCGATTTCAATTGTATTAAAATCAAAAAAATTGAAACATCCATGGCCAAAGTAGAAAATGATCAATATTATAAGATAATAAATAATATTAATTTATATTTACGTTCAATTTTTAATACAACAATATTGTTATCACATAAAATGGTGAGTATTATGTGACCATTTTTTATGTGATAGTAACATTATTATTTTTGAATTACACCTGACATTTGATTAACTTAATTAGTGGGGTCAGATCATCAATTTATAACGTGACAGATTCAATTGAACGAAAATAAAAAAAATTAAAAATTTAATGACCTGATTAAAAAATTAAAATATTAATCACCAAAGTGAAAAAATAATAATAATTTAAATTATTAGGACATAGTATATTTAAATTATATTTTTTTATATTTTGATCACTTATAATAGATAAAAATATAAATAATTCAAATTCAAATACGTGTATATCCAATTTTCATATTCACTTAGAAAAAATCTTTTTACCGTCACTGACTCGCGCCACCCCGGTTATTTGGGAATCTACGGATGTAACGATTAGATACGTTTTGTGTACATAGCTATCAACCATATTTATTTTTCTCATTAATTGTGAATTTATAATTTTGGAAGAATGTAGGGATTTTTTTTCCATTCCAATTGAATATTTATTACTCAACTTTTTCTATCAACAAGTACAAAAATATGCTATGGATTTGGTAAGGGCCTTGACCTTTGGATATTGATATATAAAAATAAATTATATAAGTATAATATGTAAGATTACTATTTATATCATTTAGAAGAAACAAAGATTGAAATTATGTAAGACCCCAATTTATTATAAATAAAATTAAATTTTCTCTATTTATTATTTTGAAATAGTAAGAGTTGATTTGATTAATATGGTTAGTTATGAGTAAAATACGCAAATATTTCAAATAAGCAAGTGGTTATAAAATATTCATTATTGTTGGGGAATATTCGTTTGGTCGTGGAATATTCTTACTGTCGGGGAATATTCGTACGACGGCGCAGCCTTGTGTGGGCTCCATAACAAAAAGTGATTGGATGAAGAAAACGACAAGTATAAGTTGTTTATTAATAACGGCATAGTTGTTACCGTTAATACTGTTAGAATATCCGATAGTTAAAACACAGTAGCACACGGTATTGCACTAATTATTTATTCCTACGTAAGAAGGCACTACTCAATAATTGTTACAGTAATTACTGTTCAATATTTTATTTTATTGATTCAATAATTGCTACGTTGATATTTTATATTTCTGTTGTTTCAATAATTGTCACTACACAGTATTTTTTATTATCGGAGCAATAATTCATATTATCTGAATAATATTATTAGATAACATTATTGACAATGTCTACAAAGTTCTGTCTAAGGATAGGTTTGGTCATCTAATTGCGCGCCAGTAAAGAGAAGTCCTTATTGGAAAACTCTCTATTTCCTGGGAACTGTCTGGTTGTCAGTATTGTGATTCTGTAATATTATTTGCGAATAATTAATTATTAATTTTTATGATGAAGAAAATATTCATTTTATGTGGATATAGATAGAGGAAATTTTTAATGTGACAATTGTTAAAAATTGATATTTTATCTTTTTGGATAAAATAATTCATTTAAATATATTATTATATTTTAATAATATAACAGTGGAGATATTTTTACAATGAATGTGGGATATATGAGTATATGAGGAGAAAGCGTATTTTTATTACAAAAATTGTTTAAAACATGTTAAACATGTTTGTGGGCCCATTTATTGACTAAAATTTGATTATAGCTTGTAAAATCTTCCGTTTGTGAATTTCGGTCAATTTCTGTTTGGAATTTGGAAAAGTTTTCTTCTGAAAAGTTGTAGATAATTAAATTTCCTATGAAATGGACATAAGATTCGAATTTTTCTGATAAAAGAGCTATTTATTATGAATTATTGAAGTTCTGGTATATTGGGTCTGATTTGATTTTTGGAGTTTTAAATAATTTTGTTAACAAAAACGTTTTTTGTGATTTTGGTGGGTTGGTGGCTGATGTCTAGACCAAATAAGTGGGCTAAGGAAAATTTATATAAATATATTGATATTTTATTAAATTTTTTACTTTGATGTTCTAAACATTTTTCTATAAATAGGGTGCTTAGGTTAGAATTGAAAATCACACCAGAAACTAAAGTTTTCTCTCACTTTCTCTCTCTTTATTATCGAACGTATTCTTGTGAGTATTTTAATATTTTGAGTGTTTCTATACGGTGCAAATTCATTTAGCACTATATTCAGTAGTCCAGTCAGAAGTACTATTCTTTCGAGGTAAGGGATGTTATTTTCTTCTTAAATGATGTTATTTTCTTTAATATCATTATGCCGAAATATTGGTTTGAATTTTTAATTAAATTTAAAACTTTTTGTGTCGGTGTTACTATTCACGTATACGCCACTATTCACGAATACGACACTATTCATCGAAAAATAAAATTTTTTCTTTTCGTCCAAAATATCTATTATGGATACTAGCTTTGATTATATCCATGTTTTGATCATTCTTGAAGTTTACTCCACTATGATTATTTACGAGGTATTTTTGAACATGGATAAACCGAAATACGAATCCTTAATATTTATTCTTTTGTTTCACTGGATTCGTTTTCTTTAAAATATTTTTCATCATCCTCAGTACTAAATGATGATATTATTGAATATCTTTGGCCAGTAGTGCAAAGATTAATGATTTTATGATGAATATCTTTGGTTGTAATGTAAAGATGTACATGTGTTGAGATAAACATGACCAACTGATGAATATCTTTGGCCTGTAGTGCAAAGATGAATATTTGATTTCAGATGTATATTGATTGATATTACATGTATAAAATATTGATGATGGACTTTTAAATTCATAGATAATAGTAGATTTCATTCTCTACATAACTCATCTATGAATTATTATTTCCGCTACGAATATTGATCTGAAACTTATTGTCTATTTATTTTATCAGATTTTTTCCTGTTGAAGACTAACTGATAATTTGTTCTATATTATTTTAGTCATAATATTCTTTAGTGGGCTAGTTGAGCTCACCCTTTTTCTTTCTGTTCCATTTTTCTTCTAAGGAGGACGAGAATGTAGCGAGTACTAGTCGGGATATGGAATGACGGTTCTAGAAGTTGTTTTAGTAGTCCTCACCATTTTTGTAAAATAATATATCAATAATTGTGACGGGGACTTATTTGGGTATGAATATTGTCTAGATGACAATATTTGTATTTAAACTCACAGTTTATGTGTTGTATTAATAAAGTTGTAGTTGTTTCTAGTACCATGTATTTTGACGACTCAGAATAGGTGTTGTATACCTATTTTGGGGGCGTCACAGTTGGTATCAGAACTTAGGGATATGGTCTCTGGCGGAGATCGGGGAATAAAACTAGGAGGGGAGAGATGAGTAAATCCTTCGCTAGTGTGTCCTACCTAAGTTTATTTGTTGGTCGATCATAATATAGGGATATTATGTGATATGTGGATTTCTTTAATTAACCCTTGTTTTATGACAGTATTTGAAAATGGCAACTGAGAATATTAACAATGGAGTAAATGAGACCGTGGAGACGCTTGTACTCACCAATGAGAAAAACGTGCAACAGGCCGACAATGTTCCTCCTGTAAACAACACCATTGATCAGACGATGAACGCCGTAATGTTTAGAAGCTTTTTGTAGTTCATGCAAAATCAGACGAGGGAGACTCGTGTTCAAAATACAGGAGGAAATGATAGCAATTCACGGTTTGTCACAGCCAAGCAGTTCAAGGAGTTGGGACCACTAGAATTCTGGGAAAAGCCGTATCCGATTAAGGCGGTGACGTGGGTTAAACAAATTACCAAGATATTCGATGTCTTGGGATATACGGAGGAACAGAAGGTTCCATTCGCCACCTTTATGTTTCGTAATGAGGCAAATTACTGGTGGGAATCTGTGAAGCGTACCCATCCAGCCGCACTCAGCATGTCTTGGGAAACATTTCAGAAACTGTTCAATAACAAGTACTTTTCTGAAAGTATTCGTCATATGATGGAGGTAGAGTTTATTAGACTAGAACAAAACAACATGATGGTGTCCCAGTACGAGGCGAAGTTTGCAGAGTTATTCAGGTTTGCACCTCATTTGGTGGAGAATGAGGAACGTATGACGCGGATATTTCTAAAAGGATTGAAACCCGACATACGTCAATATCTCATTTCTCATAAATTTTCTCTCTATTCAGATGTTGTCAACATGGCTCAATTATTAGAGCGAGATAACGAGTACGTTCAACCGAAGGACTACAACCAGGATCATACCGGTGACAGCAGTCATCAGAACAACGATAACCAGCGGAGAAAGAAAAATACGGACAAGAGCGACAACCACTCTGGTGGTAATCATAGCCATGAAAATAGAAGAAGCGAGTCGGGGGGAGATTTTAAAAAGAGGAGATTTAACAATGACAATGCGAAGACGTCAGCACCAGCAGCAACTGATTCTAAGGAAGGAGAACGACCACCAATCGTATGCTATAAATGTGGGAAAGAATGACATATCAGCCCAAACTGTCCACAACAATTTAAGGTATGTTATAATTGTGGAAAGGAAGGACATATCGCTCGAGATTGCACTGTAGCGAAACCAAGTCCAGCGGGGATGGTGACTCAAAAGACTGTCCCAGAAAAGTCAAAGTCAACAGTTCCTGAAAGAGTGTTTGTCGTGACTGGTCAAAATGCAAGGAATCCAAACGAGGTGATCACGGGTAAGCTAATCATAAATTCTTGCGAAGTTTATACATTACTAGATACCGGTGCTACCCATTCATTTATTCTCCTGCTTGTGCTCAACGTTTAAATTTGACTCCGGAGAAATTAGACTTTGACTTATCTATGGAGACTCCGTTAGGAGAAACTTTCATCACATTCACTGTTTATAAATTTTGTTTGATCCAAGTTGGCACCATCACATTACATGTTGATCTTATCTCTTTAAAGATACTTGCTTTTGATGTAATTTTAGGGATTGATTTGTTAACTACTAATCATGCCAAAATTGATTGTTTTCGTAAGGTTGTTAGTTTTCATATTCCTAACCAACCTGTTGTTCGAATTCAAGCAACTAAATCCACTAAAATCAATCACTGTTATATCAAGCTATAAAGCCATTTATTTATTAAAAACGGATGTCAATCTTTCTTAGCTCATGTTATGGATTTGAATAAAGACACGTCAGATCTGAATAATATTCCTATTGTTAGTGACTTTCCTGACGTATTTCCTGAAGAACTTCCTGGTCTACCCCTCGAAACGTGAGGTTGAATTCTTTATTGATCTTGAACCTGGTACAAAGCCCATTTCTAAAAACTCATATCGAATGGCTCCTATTGAACTTCAGGATTTAAAGGTCCAACTACAGGAGTTGTTGGACATCAGTTTCATTCGTCCTAGTACATCTCCTTGGGGTGCTCCTGTTTTATTTGTAAAGAAGAAAGATGAGAGTATGCGACTTTGTATTGACTACCGGAAATTAAATCATGTCACTATCAAGAATAGGTATCCGCTACCTCGTATTGATGACCTGTTTTACCAGTTGCAAGGAGCACAATTCTTTTCAAAAATTGATCTTCGTTCTGGATATCATCAGCTGAAGATTAGAACTGAGGATATTCCAAATACTACATTCAGAACTTGGTATAGGCATTATGAATTCCTAGTCATGTAGTTAATCATTTTTTCGAATCTTTATTTCTAATTCGTCTGCAATACATATTAAGGATATTTTATAATTAATCTAGTTTATTTGGTTCAATCCGTACTAATCAACTCTTCAATTTGACACTGTACATTTACAATATTTAAAATTTTTACATTAGAATTTTTATATAATTTATTCTTATTGATATATACAATAATTAAATATGTCAAAGTGATTATTCTGGGGGAGCGGTGCGGTGCGGTGCGGTGGGGTGGGGTGGGGGAGGGGAGGGGAGGGGGGGAGTGCGTGGGTGTGGGGGGTTGGGGGAATTACTGTATAACTGATTTGTATTCGTTAGTGTCATTTTATACACTTCCACGTACACCTATTGGCATGCTTATCTTTTCATAATTTGTCAATAAAAACTAAACTGCAAACCGAAGCTTAGATGTTAATATAAAAATCACGTGTGAAAATGATCGAACACATCCATGCCCAAAATTTATATATATAATTTTAAGAGATCTAATTATTATTATTATTATTTAATTTAAAATAAGTTTCAGATCCTCAAATCTCATGAAGATTGAAAGACACTTTTGTTCTTGTGTGATATAAAAATTGTTTACTTAGTGATGTTTTTTAAATAGTTTACGATATTAATTAATTATTATGCTAATTAAACTTAAAATTAATCACTTTAAAGTTTTAAGATTTTATGAATTAATATATAAATAAAATCAAATAGAACTTCTTTGTGAAATAGAGAGAATATATAAAAAATAATAATGCTTATTTCAACTTGAAAATATAATTATTATTCTTTGCAAAATAGGGAGACAAGTAGTCTTGAAATTCTAACTACTACAAATATTTTGTGCCATAATAATTTGAATGGCATTTATTTCCAGAAGTATTGACTTCAATAAGTTAGATTATAATTACCTTAATTATAATGTTTCGAATAAGTTATTTGTAACGCGCACAAAACCTAACAAATTATAAAATAAATAGAAAACTTTATATCAATTGATAAATATCACAAATCAAATAATAATAAATATGTCAAACTAGTTCAATTACAATCTAAAATATTTATTACAACTCTAATAACTAAATATCTCCATAACACAAATTGTAATATTAAAATCTAAACAAAATATTTAAACCACTTGGATAAAAAGGAGTTATCGTCACAGCTGCCTTTGATCTCCCTAATTATTTGTCAGAAGAAAAATAAAGTATGAGTCAAATGTTCATTACGGATATAGAGTATAAGAATAATTACACCTGGCAAACGGACGGCCGGGCGCGGGCCGGGCCTCTGACGGGCCGGACCAAAACGCTCGGGTTTTGGCGGGCCATAAAATGTAAGCCCAAAGCCAGCGAGTTCACGGGCGGGGCGGGCCGAGAGTGTTTTATGCCTATTTTTTTGGGCCCAAAGTGAACGGGACGGGCCAAAAAGACCCGAATTTCTGTGGGCCAAAAAATACGGCCCAAAGTTCGCTTTTTGTCGGGCAGGCCCGCGGCTTTGGTCCCGTCTGCCAGGTCTAAGAATAATGAATTGAAATAACTAACTCAATTAAATGAACTGAACTGTTCTTTTTAGATTTACGGGTCGGCTATAGGTTCGAATCATGCCACCTTTCTCGTGGATCATCACTGAAAATGAACAAAACTAACAAAATGAAATAATAAGCTGAATTAAATGGTTGGATGTTATATATTTCATACCGAGCTCGGAATAAAATAGAAATATACCTTGTCACACAGACAAGTCAAATAATTTCACACGAAAAAGTTAAAATACTGCCACACATGCATAACATAACATACATCGCACCGGGCGGATCCAGATGCATGCAAATCGAAAGGCGTGTTTGACACAAACATTGTCAATCCGTAAAACAGAACAAAAAACTAGGATTGACACATACGTCGTGTGACGCTCCCAAAATAGGTATACATCACCTATTCTGAGTCGCCACATACATGGTACAGAATACAAATACAATCTTTAATATACAACAAGAAAGCTGTGAGTTTTAATACAAATATTGTCTTCTAGACAATATCCACTTTCAGAATAAGTCCTCATTATATTTATTATCACACTATTTAATAGAATAGTGAGGACTACTAATACTATCATCTGGATCGTCACTTTGTTCTCCGACTAGTCCCGGCTACGTTCTCATTTCCTAAAGAGAATAGTGAAAGAAAGGGTGAACTCAACTAGCCCAGTAAGAAATATTATGACTAAGATAATGCAGAATAAATTATCATTAGTCTTCAACAGTGTTAAACTGATAAAATACAATAGACATCAAGTTTAACTGCAGCGGAACATGCAATCCATTAAAAGAGTTAAGTAGAGAATAAAATATACTATCTTTTATGATTTAAAAGTTTTTTTTATCACTTTATCGTTGGGACTCAACTTAATAAATAAACCACATCATCTATGCTCTACAGCCAAGGATATTCATTAGTATCACAACCACAAATTATTCATGCACTACAGGTCAAGGATATTCATGTATTCATCAGTGGTCATGATCATGCCAACAACTGTCCATCAATGCACTACGGGCCAATGAAGACTTTTACCACATCATTTGTAACATTACGGTCATGATTATACCGAATAATCTCTGGTCATAATCATACCAAGTCCATCTATGCACTACATGCCACAGATGACTTTAAAAATATATATATAAACATGAGGATGATGACAATGATATAAGAATTCAATAAAACAAGTTCAAGAATTAATTGATTCAGGAACTAATAACATCTAAATTGTCAACATGATATTTCTTTGTAGAGTAAAATTTAAAAATGCTCAGAAGAATATTTCCATGAAAAGATACTGGATGAAGCGTAAATATCAAGGATATTCCACTAATTTCATGGAGTATAAAAGTCAAAATTTTAACCAACTGAGTATAATAAAGAATGAAATAACAAAAAAATACCATGCATGCAGTACTTCGCATAGACAGGTTATTCCAACAGAATAATAAATAACGGAATCAGGTCAGGCGTAATACGCACCGACGGGATATTCCAACAGAATAATAAAGAATGAAATAACAATAGAAATCACCATGCATGCGGTACTTCGCATAGACAGGTTATTCCAACAGAATAATAAATAACGGAACCAGGTCCGGTGTAAAACGAACAGACAGGATGTTCCAACAGAATAATAAAGAATGGAATAACAACAGAAATCACCAAGTATAGGGTAAACCGCGTATACAGATTATTCTAACAGAATAATAAAGAATGGAATAACAGAAGTTCTCTTTATGAATATGAAAAAAATAATACCCCTTACGAGTACAACAAATAATATTCCTTACCTTATAAAGAAGAGTACTTCGACAGTAGGGCGGGGATATACTTGAAGAAACTTGCACTACACTCAAAGCTTTCTTAAACGCTAAAGAAATACGCTCAAGATAGAAGAATAATTCTCTCTACAGTTTCTCTCTCTAGAGTTTCAGTGAATTCGTAAGAAATAATGAAGGAATGAGCTTCTATTTATAGAAGAATGGACTGAATAGTAACCAATCCATGAACGGTCCAGATCGATTTACTTTAAACGAACGGTCTAGATTGGTTTACAATAAAATATAATATATTCTATTTATAATCTAATAAAATGAATAATTTTTAAAAAGATTTTACTATGCAAATACTATGCAGACACTATACAAATACTATGCATACTAAAATATAATATATTCAAATTATTGTCTAATAGAACGAATAACTTTATAAAAGTGTTCTGTTTTATATTAAAAGATTTTACTATTTGCCTAATAAAACGAATAACTTTATAAAAGTATTCTGTTTTATATAAAAAGCTTTTCTGTTTTATTACATTAATAATACTAATAAAACAAAACTTCATCATCATTATTATTATTCACACGATTAATCGACCAGGTCGTTCCCAGGAAAGAGGGGCTTTCTAATAAGGACTTCTCCCTATTGGCGCGCAATTAGGTGACTAAACCTCTCCTTGGCAGAACTTCTAGACATCGTTAATATTGTAAATAATAATATTAATAACTCTGTTATCTCAATTATCGATTTAATAATATAAAAAAAATATTGACAATAATTGAATCAAATAACGTGAGTTACTATGCAACAATTACTGAAGCAATAATTGAACAAGACTGAGTGACTTCTCACGTAAGCATCAATAATCAATGTCGTGTGCTACTATGCAATCATGCGTATTCCTGTACTTTTAACACCGGGTGTTTCAACAGTTAACGGTAAAACTTCCGCCGTTATTTTCATAAAATATTTTTTTGTCATTTTCTTAATCCGACAATAATTCTGTTGTGGGGCCCACTAATGATTGTGCCGTCGTACGAATATTCCCTGTTAAAACGAATATTCCCCGACCAATCGAATATTATATAACAACTTGCGTATTTTAAAAAATTTATAAATATTACCCACAACTATAACATTATATCAAATTCATTCAAAAATGATAATTATAGAAAATTCATCTTTATTCATAAAAGTCGGGGTCTTACAATCTCCCCTTCTTATGAAATTTCGCCCTTGAAATTAGGGTATATACCTGGTATGTCGAAGAGGTAAGGATACGTTGATTTCATTTCAGATTCTAACTCTCATGTCATTTCCTCAACATCGTGGTTCCTCCATAAAACTTTGACTTGAGGTATAACCTTGGAGCGTAGAATATGTTCCTTCTTATCCAAGATTTGAACAGGAACATCTTCATACGTTAATTATTCCGCTATTTTGTCTGGTTCTAACTCAATAATGTGGTTCGGGTCTTTCACATATTTACGTAATATGTATATATAAAAAATGTTATGAACACAAGACATACTTGGCGGTAAAGCAAGTCTATAGACTACAGTCCCTACTCGATCGAGGATTAAAAATGGGTCAACGAATCGAAGATTGAGCTTTCCTCTCTTTTCAAATCTCGTAACTCCTTTCCATGGAGCAACACGTAACAATACATGATCTCCAATATCGAATTCTACGTCCTTTCGATGAAGATCAACATAACTCTTTTGTCGGTCTTGTGAGGTTTTTATACGTTTTTGGATCGTTTAAATCTTTTTCGTAGTTATACATACCAACTCAGGTCCCAACAACGTTACTTCACCCACCTCATCCCAGCATATTAGAGAACGACACTTTCTTCCATACAACGCTTCGAATGGAGCCATGCCAATGCTTACTTGATAACTGTTGTTGTAAGAAAACTCCACCAATGATAAGAACTTGTCCCAACTTCCCTTGAAGTCAAGGACACAGAGTCTTAATAAATCTTCAAGAGTTTGAATAGTCCTCTCTGATTGTCCGTCCGTTTGAGGATGATATGCCGAACTAAATCGTAAATCCGTGCCCATAGCTTTTTGCAAACTAACCCAAAATCGTGAAGTGAATCTTGGGTCTCGATCAGAAACTATGGATACTAGCATACCATGCAATCTTACAACCTCGTTTATGTACATATGAGCAAGACGTTCAAGTGTAAAAGTTTCTCGTATAGGTAAGAAATTAGCAGACTTGGTCAATCTATCAACAATGGCCCAAATTGCATCAATACCCTGAGAAACCTTGGGAAGACCAGTAACGAAATCCATGGTAATGTTCTCCCACTTTTATTCTAGAATTTCAAGTGGTTGCAATGGACCTTTTGGTACCTGATGCTCCGCTTTGACACGTTAGACACCTTGAGATAAACATCGTTATCTCTCTTTTCATATTTCCCCACCAAAATGTATGTCGAAGATCATAATACATTTTAGTACTCCCAAGATGGATTGCAAACGGTGTGTTGTGCTCCTCCATCATGATTTTATACTTTAACTCAGGGTCTTTAGGAACACAAAGTCTGGAGTTGACTCGAAGTATTCCTTCTTCATCGATTCTTGCTTCTGGCATAGCACCTTCTTGTACTTTATTCCTCATATGCATCAGCTCCAGGTCTGTAGCTTGAGCAGCTTTAACTTTACCGATTAAAGTCGGTTCCAGTCGTTTATTCGCCATCATCACTTGGGTCCCTGGAGTCTTTATCTCTATCTCCATCCTTTACAAGTCATACAAAATGGGCCTTTGCGTTGACAATATCGCACTCGTACCCCCATATGATCTTCTACTCAATGCGTCAGCTACCACGTTCGGTTTTCCAGGATGGTATTGGATGGTATGATCATAATCTTTCAACAGTTCAAGCCAACGTCGCTGTCGCATGTTTAGTTCCTTTTGAGTGAAGAAATATTTGAGGCTTTTATGATCCGTAAAGATCTCCACTTTCTCCCAATACAAGTAATGCCTCCAAAATTTAAGTGCGAAGACAACAGCTGCCAACTCTAGATCATGAGTAGGATAATTTCTCTCATATTCTTTGAGTTGTCGAGAGGCATAGGCTATGAATTTTCCATGTTGCATGAGAACACATTCTAACCCTTTGCCTGAAGCATCAGTGTAGATGACAAATCCTTCCGAGCCAGATGTATTTTCAGAACAGATGCTGAAATGAGCCTTCTCTTGAGTTCTTGAAAACTCTTCTCGCATTCCTCACTCCAACCGAATTTTGTATCTTTCTGAGTCAGCTGAGTTAAGGGAGTAGCGATTCGAGAAAACCCTTCTACGAATCTCCGATAATAATCAGTTAAGCTGAGAAAGCGACGTACTTCGGTCACTGATTTAGGTTGCTCCCAACTTTGAATAGCTTCAATCTTTGCTGGGTCAACAGATATTCTATGACTTGATACCACTTGCCCAAGGAATGCTACTTCTTTAAGCCATAACTCGCATTTCTTAAACTTGGCATAAAGCTTATATTCACGAAGATTTTGAAGTATCAGCCTCAAGTGTTGCTCATGATCTTCACGACTTTTGGAATAAATAAGGATGTCATCAATAAAGACGACCACAAAGTGATCCAAATATTTCTTGAATACTCGGTTCATTATATCCATGAAGGCAATAGGAGCTTTAGTCAATCCAAAAGACATGACTAGGAATTCATAATGCCCGTACCGAGTTCTGAAAGCTGTCTTTGGAATGTCATCGGTTCTAATCTTCAATTGGTGATATTCGGAACGAAGATCAATCTTTGAAAAGAATTTGGCGCCTTGCAACTGGTCAAACAGGTCATCAATGCGAGGTAATGGTCATCAATGCAATTGGTTTAACTCCCGATAATCAATACAAAGTCGCATACTCCCATCTTTCTTCTTCACAAATAGAACAGGAGCACCCCAAGGAGACGTACTAGGACGAATGAAACCGATGTTTAACAATTACTGTAATTGGGTCTTTAACTCCTGAAGTTCAATAGGAGCCATTCGATATGGGCCTTTGGAAATGGGTTTTGTACCAGGTTCAAGGTGGATACAAAATTTAATTTCACGTTCTGGGGGTAGGCCAGGAAGTTCTTCAGGGAATACGTCAGAAAATTCATTAACAATAGAAATATCCTTCAAAACTGACGTATTTTTGTTTAGATCTGTGACATGAGCTAAGAAAGCTTGACATCCGTTTTTCAATAAATGAATAGCTTTATGGCTTTAGATGACAGTGATTGATTTTAATGGTTTGGTTGCTTGAATTCAAATAATAGGTTGGTTAGGAATATGAAAGCTAACAACCTTACGAAAATAATTAATTTTTGCATGATGAGTAGTTAACCAATCAATCCCTAAAATTACGTCAAATGCAAGTATTTTCAATGAAATAAGATCGACAGGTAATGTGAGGGTACCGATTTGAACCAAACAAGACTTATAAACATTGGATGTAATGAAGGTTTCTCCCAACGGAGTTTCAACAGATAAGTCAAAGTATAATTTTTTCGGAGTTAAATTTAAACGTTGAGCGCAAGTAGGAGAAATAAAAGAATGGGTAGAACCGGTATCAAATAAGGTATATACTTCGCTAGCGTTTATAATAAGCTTACCCGTGATGACCTCATTCGGGTTTCTTGCTTTCTGGGAGGTCACGACAAACGCTCTCCCTTGCACTACTGGCTTTGACTTTTCTAGGACGTCTTTTGGTGCCTCCATCCTAGCTGAACTTGTCTTCGGTGAACGACAATATCGGGTTAGGTGACCTTCTCTTCCAAAATTATAACATGCTTTGGACGACATCGCGCAATTTGGACTGATGTGTCCTTCCCCTTCACATTTGAAGCATATGATAGGTGGTCGTTTTCCTTCCTTAACCACGGGTGCTGGTGCTGACGTCTTTCTATCATTGTTGAATCTCCTCTTCTTGAAATGTCCATTCTTATTGTTTTGGCCATGATTACCACCGAAGTTGTTACCATTTCTGGCATGTTGATTCTCTCCACGCTTATTGTCACCGCTTCGATGACTGTTATCACTGGTATTATCATTTTGCCGGCTGCTCTCTTTTGGTTGGGTTGACTCATTATCGCGCTCTAATAATTGAGCCCTATTAACAACATCTGAATAAAAACATAGTTTATGAGAGATAACATATTGACGTATCTCTGGTTTCAAACCTCTTAGAAAAATTCGCGTCATTCTCTCCTCATTATTAACCAAATGGGACGCAAACCAGGACAGCTCGGCAAACTTGGCTTCGTACTGCGACACAGTCATGTTGTTTTGCTCCAGTTTAATGAACTCTACATCTTTTATGTGACGATTACTTTCGGGAAAGTACTTGTCGTTGAACAATTCTTGAAACTTTTCCCAATAAATTTTCAGTGCGACAGGTTGAGTACGCTTTACAGATTCGCACAAGTAATCTGCCTCTGCCCGTAACATGAAGGTGGCAAAGGGAACCTTTTGCTCCTCGGAACAACCCAAGACATCAAATATCTTGTTGATCTATTTTATCCACGTCTCCGCCTTACGTGGTTTTGGCTCTCTAAAAAACTCCGGTGGTCCCCAGCTCCTTGAACTGTTTAGCGGTGACCGTCCGAGAGTGCCAGTGTTTCCACCTGTATTTCAGACAGGAGCCGCTCTTGCCTAATGCTGCATGAATTGCATGAAGCCTCGGAACATTCCATCGTTCATCATTTGGTCAGTGTTGTTGTTTTCATGAGGATTGTCGCCTTCCTGATGCACATTGTCCTAGTTATTAATCTGTGGAGACTCAACGGTCTCTTATGCTCCATTGATGTTCTCAACATTCTCGGATGCCATATTCAAATACTGCCACAAAACAAGGATTAATTAACATATCACATATTATCTCTATACTCTGACCGACCAATTAAATACCAAATAAACTTAGATAGGTCATACTAGCGAAGGAATTCCTCGTCTCTCCCCTCCTAGTTCTTGTCTCACATCTTAGCCAGGGATCATATCCCTAAGCTTTGATACCAACTGTGACGCCCCCAAAATAGGTATACATCACCTATTCTGAGTCGCCAAATACATGGTACAAAATACAAATACAATCTTTAATATACAACAAGAAAGCTGTGAGTTTTAATACAAATATTATCTTCTAAACAATATTCACTCTCAGAATAAGTTCTCATGACGTTTATTGTCACACTATTTAACAGAATAGTGAGGACTACTAATATTATCATCTGTACCGTCACTCTGTTCCCCGATTAGTCCCGGCTACGTTCTCATTTCTTGAAGAGAACAGTGAAAGAAAGGGTGAGCTCAACTAGCCCAGTAAAAAATAGTATGACTAAGATAATGCAAAATAAATTATCATTAGTCTTCAACAGTGTTAAACTGATAAAATACAATAGACATCAAGTTTAACTGCAGCGGAACATGCAATCCATTAAAAGAGTTAAGTAGAGAATAAAATCTACTATCTTTTATGATTTAAAAGGTTTTTCATCACTTTATCTCTGGGACTCAGCTTAATAAATAAACCACATCATCCCTGCTCTACGACCAAAGATATTCATTAGTATCATAACCACAAATTATTCATGCACTACGGGCCAAAGATATTCGTGTATTCATCAATGGTCATGATCATGCCAACAACTGTCCATCAATGCACTACGGGCCAATGAGGACTTTTACCACATTATTTGTAATATTACGGTCATGATTACACCGAATAATCCCTGATCATAATCATACCAAGTCCATCTATGCACTACAGGCCACATATGACTTTAAAAAAATATATAAACATGAAGATGATGACAATGATATAGAAATTCAATAAAACAAGTTCAATAATTAATTGATTCAGGAACTAATAACATCCAAATTGCCAACATGATATTTATTTGTAGAGTAAAATTTAAGAATGCTCTGAAGAATATTTCCATGAAAAGATACTGGATGAAGCGTAAATATCAAGGATATTCCACTAATTTCATGGAGTATAGAAGTCAAAACTTTAACCAACTGAGTATAATAAAGAATGAAATAACAAAAAAAATCATCATGCATGCGGTACTTCGCATAGACAGGTTATTCTAACAGAACAATAAATAACGGAATCAGGTCAGGCGTAATACGCACCGACGGAATATTCCAACAGAATAATAAAGAATGGAATAACAATAGAAATCACCATGCATGCGTTATTTCGCATAGACAAGTTATTCCAACAGAATAATAAATAACGGAACCAGGTCCGGCGTAAAACGCACAGACAAGATATTCCAACATAATAATAAAGACGAAACCAGGTCCGGCGTAAAACGCACAGACAGGATGTTTCAATAGAATAATAAAAAATGGAATAACAACAAAAATCACCAAGTATAGGGTAGACCGCGTATACAGATTATTCTAACAGAATAATAAAGAATGGAATAACAGAAGTTCTCTTCATGAATATGAAAAAAATAATACCCCTTACGAGTATTATATCAAATTCATTCAAAAATAAATATGATAACACAACTATAACATTATATCAAGTTCATTCAAAAATGATAATTATAGAAAATTAATCTTTATTCATAAAAGTTGGGGTCTTACACGTCGTCTCCTACAACAAAATCATCAAATGATTGAATCTCGCTGGAGCACAAAACGGAGATGCCGTGAACTAATCACATTGTTATGGAAGGTGACATAACTCAGTGTCAATGGGACATGTATGTGGTACCCCCATAAGTGATTATAACTCATATATACTCTACTATATATTCTAACAAAGATATCATGTCACAACACATTTGACATAATATCAACACAATCGACATAATATCAACACAAAGGGATTATAATATGTACATATTAAATTAAAAAGAATCAACAACACAAAGTCTCCAAAAATATATATTAACATATACACTATTATGGACATCAAATTAAATTTCGACTAATAGCAAATAAACATTAAAATTAAAAGAGTCTCGATGAATTTTTTTTATAGAATTCGTACTTGGAATAAGTAATGTAATACCCAAATTATAATTTCAATTAAAGTTTGTTAACCCATTAAGTCCGATCTAGTTTAAACAATTTAATAAATAATATAAGTATAATTGGAATATTTTGTAAAATCATGAATTATTTTGTAATTTAATAGTATTTTTTTCAAGACAAGGTTTATAGAGATGGTTCAAGTTTATCCACAAAAGTAATTTCCCGTGATGTGTGTAGTTTATTCACATGAGATTCTAACATTAAATATTTTATAAAATTATTGTTTAGTGGGGTAGATGTCACAATCTTTATCCGTGATTTGCCAACAACAGAAAAAGAACAAAAAATATATAAAAGAAAACAAAATACGAGTGTATTTGAATTTTACTTATTTGTATTTCAACTCTGTGAACATAACACGAGTGTATTTGTAATACATAAAAGCATGCAT
The DNA here is from genome assembly GCA_020205505.1 of Panax japonicus. Taxonomy (NCBI): domain Eukaryota; kingdom Viridiplantae; phylum Streptophyta; class Magnoliopsida; order Apiales; family Araliaceae; genus Panax; species Panax japonicus. The sequence goes on along the minus strand of CM035098.1, from coordinate 54,763,094 downwards.
TTGGACATTTAAATGGGCTTAGTTATTGTCTTTTGGACATTCAGAGAACAATATGGGCTTAGTTAACATGGACTGAATAGAAGAAGTTCATGTTCACGATTAAAAGGTATACTTTCAAACTTTTGTATTATAATAATAATAATAATAATAATAATAATTTTTACAATATCTCTTCAATCTTCATATGCTTTGATAAATTTTACAATTCAAATACAAATGTTATCATCAAATTTATAATTCTCTTAAAAATAGTTTTCACTCTAAAAAAATTCTATCCAAAATATTTGATACAAAATTGTGTTAAAATATTTATATTAAAAAGAGTAATGATGGGTAGTCAAAATAGTGATAAATTGTATTATAAAATTTATTAATATTTTATCTAGACAAATTAAATGATTTTTATTTAATTACTTGCCATTATTCCTCATAAAAAGATGAAAAACAAGTAGCGAAACTATTGTAAATAGTGATTGATAATGTCATATCCTTCGGGGTAAGAGTTTTCGCTCTATTGCTAATTTCATATATCTTGCGTAATAAATTTTGGCAACTGATATTTGATCACATTAATATTTGATATTTTCATATATGATCCACATATTAATTGATTTATCGAATTTTTATTATACGTGTGAAAATATCTAATATTAATATAAAAATAGTGATTTCCTAAATTATCACGATGGACAATCAGATTATTCCGTTATAAAACATCTGACATGAAATAAATGAAACTATCGAAGTACGACGGGCTCCTACCGAAAGAGTAAGACATCATCAATAATATTCATCCATAACACTAGTGGTGCACAAATGATCCGCGACCTTGGTTCGGTCTGATCAAAGTCTGGACCGGTCAAACTCAACTTGCAAGAGTGAGAACAGACTAGTGATGTATAACGGGTCGGCCTGGTCTGGTCCGACCTGAGCCTGTCAGGCCTTGACTTATTAGGTAGGGACGGGCCAGACTTGATACATTAAAAATGTAGCATGTTGAGGCCAAATGCTAGTCCAAGCCAGAATTAACAGATTGAGAATATAATGTCGGGATTATAATTTGGATCAATTACATGTCTATTAAATTTTAAAAATAATTACAACAATAGTGCACTCATAAAATCTTTACACAACTAATACACTTCCATATTTATTTATAATACTAGTGCAATTAGGATTCCTTAATTTAGGGAATTAGTATGCAATTAAGATTCCTTCATTTAGGGCTTCTTCTCTCTCCTCATCTATAACAACTGCAACATGCAAAATCTCCATTACATTCCCACCGCTACTGGTCCTCCCGCCACCTCCTTCTCTCCCCAGCCGAGAATAATACCGGCGGTGCAACGCCGTCAAGAAAGAAGAGAGAGAATTCTGCGGAGACGCCCGGCAAGAGGTGTCTCCACTGTGCCTCCGAAGAGACACCGCAGTGGATTTTTGTATTTTATTCACTTCTGACCGGCATGGAAGAGGATCTCATGATACCTTCAGGTTAAGAAGTCGGCAAAGTTGTAGAAGAAATGGAAGCGGAGAGTCAAAGAAGAGGAGTACCAACTCGACTTGAAGTTTTACTAGCAACGGGTGACTGATCAATTGTTATAAAAGTAGGGGGCTGTAACTCAATTTCAATGCCTGCATCTAAAGTAGCTCGTGGACTATTAACCACCTGGTCCTTGTATTCCTCAACTGACAATATTGTGCTTGTGTCCGTGTGTACAGTTGAATCATCTGTAAAAAGGGGACCATTCTGATGTTTTGAATGTGTTCATTCAAATACTGGATGATGGTAACCAAACCTTCATACCAAGGTAACCAAACTGTCATATCAAAGTAGCCAATCAACCTCCACACTTTAAATTTTTTCTTAGTACAGTTGGTTACCAAACCTTCAGATCAAGGTAAGCAAACCTTCGTACCAAGGTAACAAAACCTTTATACCAAAGTAACTAATTCACATCTACACCTGCAATTTTTTCATAGTGCAGTTGGTAGCCAAACCTTCAGACCAAGGTAATCAATTTAATTTTATTAAGTTACCAATTTTGTTTGAATGTGATGCAGTTGGTAACCAACCATTCATACAAAGGTAACCAATTTATTATTTATGAGTAACAAAATAGTTATAAAAAAATTACAGAACATTAATAGTTACATCTATTTATTTTTAAATTTTTTGTACGGTGAATCTTCTTCTTATTCTCATTGGTGTTTTGGACAACGGAGATTCACGACGGTGTAGCGGCGGATTATTATTTCAAAGTGTATGTGAGGGAGATGAAGATTTGAATTTGAATTATTATTTTGAATTTGAATTTATTTTTGTTGTTAGATCCAAATATTTGAATTTGAATTATTAATTATGGCAGTTATTTGTCATTGATTTTAGGTTTCCATATTAATGTGAATTGTACTATTTTTGTAATATGGATCCTAATTACACTCTTTTTGTAATTATTTGGTTGATGCATTTTTCTTGTAATTACTTTCTATTTGTTGTATACTTATGTAAAGAACTCTAATAGTTTCGAGATTATAATAATTGCAAACAAACATGGACAAGTGATGTTTTCTTAACGGATAAATGGAGACTTATTCTCTCTTCAAAATTTCTTTTATAAAATGGAATAGAAACTAAAATCATTATTTTATTTCTTTTGCTAAATAAATCATTACTCTTACTGTTCTAAAATTAGAGATATAATTTAACTTTTGAGATCAAATGACGACATATTAAAAATAATAAAAATTAATATAAATTTAAATGATACAATTATTATAATTATATATTATATAATAAAAATTATTAATTATAAAATTTATTTCATTCTAAATTTTTATAAATCATACTAATTTTAATATTTAATATGTACTGGTTTCACCTTAAAAATCAAATCTATGTCTAAATTTAAAATTGAGGGAGTATTTCTTTTCTTTCTGTCCGCTTTAACCATCTCCTCCCTCCCTCACTTTGTTTTTCTAAATGCAAGCGACGTCGTACATACCTTCATCCACATTTTCAGGCTTCAGCACAGACGTCGATATTTACAATGAGAATTAATTTCAGTTCGGAGTTGGTAGTTGACCTACAGAGAGAGAGAGAGAGATTTTGGGACTCCATAAGCATCTCCAGCAGATGGACTATCTGCTGGATTATATTTAGTCCATCTGACATCAGCAAATGTTCTTTAGTCTTCACTCCTTCCAGCAGATGGACTATCCTATGGACTATCCCGTGGACTATAATATAAAATGATTAAAATAATCAATTAATTCAAAAAAACTCCAACGGACATAATCCAACGACCATATTCTAACGGTCATATTTCAACGGCCATATTATAACGACTATATTTTAATAAACAAATAGCATCTATAAATATAAGGCATATCTAGTCTCTCATATTCACTCATCTTAATTTCATTCTTTCAGTCAAATAAGTTATTTTAAATATGTCTCGTCAATTCGAATTAGCTATGTTGCACGTGGATGAAGAAGAAAATGAAGAAGCATATGGACAATTATTAGGCATGGTGGCTATTGAAGAAGAACAAAATGTCAATAGGCATACATCACGTCATCGTGGTTCTGTGCAAGGTCGTATTACCATTGATCGTGGTAGACATGAAGGTCATAATCGACTTTTTCGTGATTATTTTGCAGAACATCCTACATACCCCCCGTATCTATTTCGGAGAAGGTTTAGAATGCGGCGCCCGCTTTTCCTCCGAATTCAAAAAGCAGTTGAAGCGTATGATTCATACTTCGTCCAAAAAATGAATGCTGCAGGACATCTCGATTTATCTTCTCTACAAAAGATAACTGCCTCAATGCGGATGCTTGCTTATGGTGTTTCAGCAGATTCCGTTGATGATTATGTGCGAATCGGTGAAAGCACGGCTATATTGAGTCTTAAAAGGTTTGTAAAAGCAGTTATTTCAATTTTTGGTGATGAATATCTGAGATCACCCAATAGTAATGACATCGTTAGATTGCTATCAAAAGCTGAAGAGCGTGGTTTTCCTGGGATGTTGGGGAGCATCGACTGTATGCATTGGAAATGGAAGAATTATCCGGTTGCGTGGCATGGTATGTATTCTGGACATGTGCATGAGCCAACAATTATTTTAGAAGCGGTGGCTTCATACGATCTTTGGATATGGCATGCAATTTTTGGATTACCAGGCTCTCATAATGATATTAACGTTTTGGAGATATCATCTATCTTCTCTGCTCTTACTGAAGGTCGTGCTCCACCAGTGAACTACTCAATTAATGGAAATGAGTACACGATGGGATATTACCTTGCTGATGGTATATATCCCCCATGGGCAACATTTGTTAAAACCATTTCGGCACCTCGGGGAAATAAAAGAAAACTATTTGTTAAGACTCAAGAAGCGCTTAGAAAGGATGTTACTTTTCTATTACTTTTTTGTTTTTTTCCACTATTATCTGTTCTCCATTTCGGTGCATCTTTTAATATTCTCCAACAATGCATAAATCCAAATGGTTGATTTTGAATACTTTTGAACATCTCTAATGCTTGACATATCTATCGAAAAATTATTTAGAAAGTATTAAATATAAAATATAAGAATAAAACTTAATGAAATTTTACATGAAAAAATTGAAATATCTTATCTTGTTCGCCTACACCGCTTTGTTGCATTCTTTCAATTGAAGCATAATATCCACAAAATTTGTTCACCGTGAGCTGAATTGTTGACCAACGTTTCGCCAAAGCAGTAGAATTGCGTTCAGACTCAAAATTTTTGTATTCGTGAAAGTATTCGTGAACTCTTTCCCAATATCTTCCATGTTTCTGATCGTTTCCTTGAATTGGATCCATACTTACATTAAGCCATCCGGAAACAAGAAGAGCATCTTCTTCAATTGTGTAATTTTCCTTTCGCCCTGTTCTTTTATTGGACTCATTTTCGGGAGTTTGAATTGGTACATCAGTTTGAATTGAAAATTCATTCAACAAATTTGGATTATCAAGTGAGAAACCTTCAGATAATAATGAAGAATAATACATCGGAGGATCATGATTTTCCATCTAAAAAATAAATTAAAGAGATATTATCAATAAAAAACAAAAATCAAATATAATAAAAATACAAACTATTATTAATAAAATACTTACAATTGTTAAATGTTGGAGTAGTTGATTGAAAGATATAAAATAAATTGAATTATTATACATATTTATAGATTTTCAATTAAGCTCTCAATTTCTATCCGTTTGTACTCTTATTTTACCGTTCTGATTTTTTTTTCTATCCGTTGGATTGTACTTTATTATCGTTCATCTCTTCTTCACTCACTTTCAGTTCTCTCACTTCATCTTCAACGGATCTTTCTTCATCTCACTTCATCTCCTTCTTCTTCTTCCACAGACTTCTTCAACAGAGTTTCTTTTCTTTTTTTTTTCAATTTCTTCAACAGAGAGTTTCTAATAAAATAATCAATTAAATTATAGTCTGGCTCCTAGTTCGTTCGCAAATTTGGTCGTTTGGAGCGGCCGGAAAAATTGATCGACTAAATATAATTCATCTGCCGGAGCAATTTTGGCGTCCTAGACTAAATATAGTCTACGAATTTGGAGACTCCGGCCTCCTGGAGTTGCTCTACCAACCGCAAAACCTCATGGATACCTCATACCCATGCGGTTGATCTGTTCACCTAAATCTTTTTCTTAATTAATTCCATCTTCAAATACCCAATTTATCTCTCTTTCCCTGTAACTCCAACACACTTTTTCTCTCTCTCCCTCTAAATTGGAGAAGAAAGCTGTTACTTTTTTGGGATCTCAAATGGCGGGATTCTTATCACTTCTCAAACGCATTTACCTTTCCATTTACAATTGGACTGTCTTCGTCGGATGGCAAGTTTTCAATTTGCATCTTATCTTCCTCTCTTTCTTTCAGATGATTGTTCAATTTATGGAATGTGTTTATGTAATAATATATTAAGGTTTCAAGTGCTTTATATTGCTCTGAAGACTCTTAACGAATCTGGGCATGAACATGTCTATGCTGCTGTCGAAAAGCCTCTTCTACTTGCTCAATCCGCAGCCTTTTTGGAGGTAAATTTCCCTACTAATCAGAACCATCATAATCAGAATTCTGTGAGATAGGTTGGTTCTAAAATCGTTGCATTTGATTTTGGTTTGTGATTTCTCGGTATTAAGAATGCAATTTGTATTAATGCAAACATTTAGATCCCACATACAAGCAAAAATACTTGGTATATTAATGATGCAAAGTTAATCATTACTACCTGGCAATTGAACTAAAATGGTCAGTTCTTTAATTTGTATAACCAGAATACCCCTAAGTAGTTGCAGACTTTGAGATGGATTATACACTTTGAGCCTTGTGGAGTTGTAGTGGATGTTTTTGATTTTTCGGTTAAGCATGTGTTATGATGTCCTTACTTTTTGTCAGTCAAGGACTTGAGTTGAAGCACTCTTGCACTATGATTAAATATACTTTGAGCATTCTTGAATTTTGTTTGTTATATTAGAATTTGGCGCTGTCCCACTTTTGTTTCTTTTAATCTTATTTTTGTGTACTTTTGATGCCTGAATTCTTGCATTTCCAATAAGATATCATTTGGGTATTATTGACATGTATTTTTTTTGTGTGGCTCTTTTCAACTTTAACATGAAACAGATACTTCATGGTCTAGTAGGTAAGAATTCTTGCTGCTGATGACTTGTGCTTTCATGGAGGATATAAATTATATGAAACACATTCTGAACGACTCACTTCTTTTTCTTTCAACCCTGAAAAGGTTTGGTAAGATCTCCAATCACAGCAACACTGCCACAGATTGGTTCAAGGTTGTATCTAACTTGGGGGATTTTGTATAGCTTTCCTGAGGTAAGAAGAAGTGAATAACTGCCTCCTACCATTTTGGCACTCGATTATCAAACAGTTTTATTAAATGATTATGCTTGCTGGTGACAGGTTCAGACTCATATACTTGTTAGTTCTTTGGTCATCAGCTGGGGTATCACTGAGGTGAGTTTTGCTTGATTGCCATTTGTATTACTTGTCTTCTTCTGGTTGCAGTAGTATTTGCAGACTAAGTATCTAGTCATGAACGTTTTACTGCAGTGTGCTAGATAAACTAAAAATATGCCTTACCGTGAACCAGAAACCATACAAATGAAAGTTAGAGGTTGCATAATAAAAATCTATATCTCAATATCAATATGGCTAAAGTTCAATATAAAGTTTAAACACTTGTTCTTGTCTACGTACGGTTATATAATAAATCAAGGTTTATATGTGAATATATATAGAATTGTTGTAGAGCCAGCAATTTTTATTTGGGATCAACAAGAAAAATTTTACACGTGTCACAGTTTTTCAGGATTAGTTTCAACTGAATTTTGTTTCTATTTTCAAGATGTACCAGTATTTACTATGAACATACTCAATTGTAAATATTATAATCGTTCTTGTAATTTTCAGGTCATTAGATATTCGTTTTTTGGCTCAAAGGAGGCACTTGGTTCAGGTCCTTCCTTCCTCTTATGGCTCAGGTACAAACCTTGAGACTATTGCCATCAGACTATCAGAGAATCAGAGTTGACTAGTATAGTTAGGTAGATTTTTAATTAATTATGATGTACTTGCAGGTACAGTGCCTTTTTGTTGTTGTATCCAACTGGCATCGCAAGTGAAGTTGGTCTAATATATAATGCCATGCCTTACATAAAGGTTAGAAGACATAAGTCTAAGATTTCTGTACTAATTTTCATTCAGTTTTGCAATAATCTTACTATGTTTGAATAATCTGTTATACTGGCTTTCCCCGTGGATGCTAAAACATTAGTTTATTTTGTTGCTAAAAACGATGTCTAGATGCATAGAATAATATATAAATATAAAAAAATAATGGTGCAATGAAAATTGAGAACTACAGAGTGGAAGTTGGGAGATTCTTGATTGCTGGAAACCTCTTTCTTCACGTCATATACTCTGAAGGTGGGGCTGTTTCCTTATAAATGGCGAAGTCTTCACACGCCTTGAATGTGCCAGTTAGTATAGTGAGTCAGTAAAAGAGCTAGGCTCATGAAACACGTATGGACACGCATCCATGCATCAATTTCTCTCTGTCTATTTTCTTAAGTGTACTTCACTCGAGCCAAGGAAGGATGAGAAAACTTCTGTCTTTTAGATAAAGATGCTGCATTCTCCAATAATACCCAACCTCACCAGACATTTTTAGGTCACCTTCTGGGGTTATATGTTATTAAGTTGAACTGTCTGAATTTAGAACTCTGAAGTCTTTAGTAAATGGAAAAACAAACCTTTATTTTAAGTGGTCTAACAAACTTCAATGTTTGTCTTGTAAAAAGAAAATCTGTTTTGATGATAGTGTTCTGTTGCCATCTGTCAGAATTTCTCTATGCACTCTGTTTAATTATTTAATAAGAAAAGCACTTATCAGCTTTTTCTGGAGTAATTTGTTTTTCATTTACAATCCTAAAATTAAATTAGTTTGGGTGTTTGCAGGATTCTGAAAAATATTGTATAAGGATGCCCAACAAATGGAATTTCTCATTCGATTATTTCTGCGGAGCAATTGTAGCCCTAGGATTTTACATCCCAGGCATGACTTCATATTCACATATTCCATTTCAATAACTTCATTTACTTATAATAAGTCTTGTAGCTCAACTGTTTTGCTGATTGTTAAACCACAACATCCAATGCCATTATCCTGCAGGCAGCCCCTACTTGTACGGCTATATGCTTGGCCAGAGGAAAAAGGCTCTATCTAAATCAAAAAGGGAGTAAAGCAACATGATATTCTTTGTTAGGAACCCAAGTGACTAAATTTTCATTTTGTAGCACCTTCTTAACTTTGATTAAATTTTCATTATGTAGTTCTTGAGGGAACATCTTCAAAATATTATTGTGTTAGGATCGAGTACCGTTGCTCTACAAATAAGTAAATAATTGTAAACTCTGCATAATTCTTGCATTTCACACATATCAAGCAATTAACAGCCGTTTGTGATATTGACGAGTAATATTAGATACAATTATTTTATAATTTATTGATGTGATATACTCTACTGAATAGTTTTCAGCTCCATATAAAAGCCAAGGTAGAGTATGTTACATTAATAAATTATAAAATAATTGTAGAATAAATTGTGTTATATTATTCTCGGGACGAGAGAACAAGAATGATGAGGATCGGATAATCAGCATAGCCACGTAACACGTACTCCACATTTACAACTACTAAGCTTATTTTTCGCCTGCTAATTAACAATCAAGTATAGTTGTTTTCTTTTTGATAAATTCACAACAAAAAAAATAATATCTTCACAATAAAACTGTTGCTATAGATCCTATAGCTTTATAGAAATAATTTTCACCGTCGTTGATATTTTTGTTGTGAAAATATCAATCTTCAATACAAATTGCACACGCATATTTCTAGACTTCACTCAACATGTGAGCAAAATGAGTGTCGACGTCGGAATTTTTTTTTTGAAATTTCATTTTTTAATGATTTCTTAACTTTTATGTTTTTTATGTGTTGAATTTTATTTGAAAGAGCGAGTTTGAAAAAAGACCGACACAAAATGTCGACGATTTGAAAATTCAGAGTCGCCAGTTGATAATAGCGAAATGGTTGTACCAACTCAACCGAATTTGAAAAGGTTTACACAAATGCCCAATTATTGGACTCTGTTTAACAGGCCTCGGAAACTAATATTCATAGAGTTCAGGAGCTTGATTAAACGTGGAGAAGGTGTTAGGCACCCCCGACTTCCGTGAAAATACGGTTATCGCGTCTTTTCAATTTCCTAATTTATTTGAAGTGTGTGTGGTTAATTGGGCCTAAGTGCATTATTTGGAAGTAGTGTCATGCCTCGTTTGCACCTATATATATATAAAAGATTTGACTTGTATAAAAGTTCAACTATAAGCAATATATGCAGAAATGATGTTTTGAAAACAGGTTTTCAAACTTTGATACTTCCATTTTATTCTGTATTCGGATTGATTTAATTTTATTCTCGATATGCAAAATATCTTCGACAAAATAATATACATATAAGTGTCGGGCTTCTTATGGGCATGAAAGCCATCGAAGTGACCCGAGCACCATAAATATGATTTACAAGCTAATTGTATAATTGAAAAAGGTCTATCATGAAAATCAGATCTAGATTCGTCAGCTGAATCTTAGATCCCGTGGCTCCTAGGCTCCCATAATATCATATGAATATCCTGCATAACGAGAATACTGAAATAAAGCAGATATTTAATCTAAACAACGTAAAACAAAGGATGCATCACTTAAATCCCTGCCTTCGCATAGCCAAGTTTCCCGTTTCCTCTATATACATATCTAAGATCACGTAATTGCTTAATATTTTAAAAAAAAATTAAAAAGAAAACTAGATTTAAATAAATCTTAGTCATTCTAGCTCAACGGTTTCAGTTTTATAATTTTTGAACCTGTTAAAAATTAGAGATGACTAGATTTAGATAAATCTAGTCCACATATTTAAATATTATGGATTTACATTGAATGAACAGTTAAAACATATATTTAAACACAATAAACAATTAATATTTATATATATATTAAAGCGATAAAAAGTCATGAATTTAGAATACAGACATGACTGTTAAATGTAAATATATATATATATAAAAGCAATAAAAAGGTCACGAATTTAAAATTTAGGCCAAACTGGTAAATATAAATATATATATATATATATATATATATATGTGTGTGTGTGTGTGTGATTATATATTATAAAACAGTAAAAGGCCAATGAGATAAATATAAATACGTATATATTATTATATATATAAAAAACAGTAAAAAGAGCACATATTAGCAATCCAGGCCGAACATATATATATATATATGATTATATATATGAATCAACAGATCACGTATATATATATATCTTTATATATATATATGTGTGTGCGTGTGTGAAAACAAGTGAAAGTCATAGATAGTCGATCCAAATTCAACTGTTTGGTTCAAATATATATATATATATATATATATATATATATATATATATATATATTAAAGATAGAAAAAGCCACAGATCGACGATTCGGGCATAACTAATTGGTGAGAATCTCTCACTCACTCTCTCTCTCTATATATATATATATATATATATATATATATATATATATAAGCAAGAGTAAGCTTCAAATATGAAATTTTTTTACAGTGTGCTGCAAATTAAGAAGACTTCAGACCGCTTTTGGAGTTTGAAAACTCAGTTTCCACCGGTTAAAATTTGATATGTCATAATATATATGTATACAAGTTTTTAGAAAGAAAAATATTGAAGTTTGGAACACTATAAGAGGGGTTAAGAGCCGAAATGAACAGAGTTTTTATCTTTTTTTCTCTTATTTTATGGCTGATGAGAGGTCTTATTTACAGACCAAAATAGTCGCGGATCTACTTACGGCTGCCCAGGTGGATCGGGGACCGTGGGTCCCATCGTCTAGAAGTACGTGCACTCGTACAAATGCACCGTCAGCTCGAACCTTCATAACTTTTAATTCGGGATTCCGGTGGAGGCGTGCTATACCTTTCTTGAAAGCCTTTCCGAGAGCTATACAATTACATGTGATTTGACCTTTTCCGAATCTGGAAAGATGGGTTCATGACCAAAATAGCATCTTTGGGTCTTCGCAGGCAGTCCGTTGAGCTATTTTGCGTAGTTTGCGCTCGGAGGTGCTCCAATGGCTCTTTGTGACCCTATTTACAGTTGTATTAGGTTTGCTGAAGTTGACTTGCTAAAATAACCATTTTGCCCTTCCGGGGGTTGTCTCCAGACTTGATTTGCTGCAGTTGACTTTTTTCAGGGTTATTTTGGGGTTTGATTGTTGTTGACTATCTTTTTTCAGGGTTATCTACGAGGTTAATTTGATGTCACATGATGTTGTCTCTGGGATTGGATTTGATTGGATTGGATTTGATGTTGTGGTCTTCCAGAGTTATCACTGGAGTGTGAAAAAGACGCTTCTGCCCTCCTGCGTAGTTAGTAACAGAAAAATAAAATTTCGAATGTCTACAATGAAATTTCGAGTGTCTACAATGAATTGATTTCAAATTATTTTTTTTTTAAATTTTTGGTACTGTTGAGTTATTACATCACTTTTTTTTATCCTATTATTATTAAATTCGTTTACAATCCCCTCATATGCATCATTTTGCATCCCCAATATAAAGGGCAACTAAGGGGTAAAAATTGAACCCAATATCATGCACATCTAGAGATTCAATATCATGTTAAGTAAAAGTTTAGACTCTTACAAAGAGACCCTAACAATATATATCAAACTAAATTAGGGTAGGAAGAACCAGGGAAATGATTAACGGGCTGAATGAATTCACACACAAAAAAATAAATAAAAAATCATTCGAGTGTATATAATATTGTTGAGGTGTGATTAATTGAATCCATGTTAGGTCTCCCACCCAATAAATTTTGTAAGAAGACATCAAAAAGATTCAATAACTCAACTTGAGCATTAATTGGTGTCCCATAATACTAGTCTCACACAAACATGTTATGGTCCAAATTGAATTGATGTGATTTATTACCCCCTACATATTACTCCCTCGGTTCCTATATAACTGATGTTATAGAGGAAAAAATGGATTCCTAAATAATTGACGTTTTCATATTTCTAGGAGGTTTTTTCTCTTTTTTTCCTAGATTACCCCTAAAATATCTCATTTTTCCTTGTGCAAGACTCCTATTTACTCTCAACCTTTTCTTTTACAATACGCGTGTTCCCAATTTATTCTCTTTCTCAGAATTCTAAACGTCCCTCAATATGGCTCCAATTTTTCATACATTCTCTTCATGTCTGTATTCTCCCATGGATTCTTTATATATGCTCTCTCTTCATCTATATTTTCTACAAAAAATTTATGGAAAATTCTGTACAACTCTATGGTGTTGTTGAGAAAAATAAATTTTCTTTTGATTTAAATGAGGAACCAAACCATGAGTGTGAGAAGATTGTGCGAGATATTGATTTGAATTTGCCGGCGGATACTGGAATAGATTTGAACACGGTATCGGATGATGAAGGAGGAATTTCTATTGAAGAACATCAACAACGGATTATTTTTGAGATGTTAAGAATTTATCTCCAAAAATTTTATTAACTTCTTCTACTTTTCATGTTCAACAATTTTTTGATGTAATTTTTTTTATTTGAAATTTGTAGAATTATTTTGAAATTCTGTAAAAAAAATTATTTTGAAATTTGTAGAATCATTTTGGAGAAATTGTGAATGAAGTTGAAGTTGGATGAATTAAATTTTTTTTTTGATATGGTTGTATATGATCTTAAAATTGACAGAGGTTATTTTATTTGATCTCTCTCTTTATTCTCTCATTCAATTGCATCAAAAGCCAGAGCTTTAGTGTTGACTGTGATAACCACAAAGTTTACATCATTGGTACCTCATGTCAAAGGGAAGGAGAGAAAAGTAGGGACTGACAAAAGGCTATTCCAATAAGATTTTTAACAAATCCTGAACTGATGGCATATGCAACTTGTTCCAAAGACTAAATTCAATAAATAATTGAAAAACAAAGACATAGGGAGAGCAATGATACTTTTTACAGGTTTAACTTAGAGATCAAGCAGAAGATAGGATGCCTAATCCACCTAACCTTGGTATCAATGGTGCAAGTTTGCGAATGAAAAATGTGAAAAACTAAAAGGACTACGAGACTCGCTACTGTATATGTAACTATGGGTCACGATCAGGGGCGGTTCTACCCTAGGGGCAGGGGGGCACCTGCCCCCACTGAATTTTCAGTCCATGTGTTAATTTGTGCTTTCTTTGGCTTTTCCCATAGTACCACCACCACCCTCTTTTTGTATAAATGACTTTTTAAAGTAATGATAATTTTGTACTAATTCCCTTATTTCTCTCTCCATGTGTAATATTTGGCTCAAAAAGTAAGTACTCTCTTCTACTTTCTTTTCTTTTTTAACTAATATCCTATAAAGTTTTTTTGTTGTAGAAAAAAAATGAGAAGAAAATTTTTGACTCGAAATATTATCATTTTTTTATATATTTTTTTTCTAATTAAAACTCAAAAACACCACTTTTCTTTAAAAAAAAATCTCTTCTATTACAAAACTGACATTATCTCTTTTTGTTTTCATTCGCTTCCTTTTCTTTTATCACCAAGTTAAAATTCAAAGACAAAAACAAGGTGTTAAAACTCCAAGAATATTTACTTAATTTTCTTTATCCCGTGTGGCCTTATCCAACTCTTTTGGATTGTCATATTTGTACTATATTGAATTTTTAATAAAAAAAAATTGTTGATTAAAAAAATCATTCTAATATTTTCCTTATAAGAAAATTATGAATATATATGTATATATATTAAAATTAACGACTTAAATGTTGAGAAATTATTTTGGATTTAGAAAAGTATATATATAGTTATAATTTTTATTCTTAACAAAAAAAAATCAAATTTGACCCCACTGAACTTTTGGGCTGGATCCGTCGCTGGTCACGATCCTAATTTCATATGATCTTAAAATTGACAGAGGTTATGTATTGGCATGACTTAGGTTATTTTATTTGATCTCTTTCTTCATTCTCTCATTCAAATTTCTTGTTCATTCCAATTATATACATTTTCTGCCATATATACAGTTTTATATATTCCTTGTGTACTATCATGGCCATGCTGATAGGGAGAGAATTGGAAGGCAAAAGAAGAACATAGAGTATAAATACAAGGAATTACAAAATTTTACTAGATAAATAAAAGGTGATGCATTCATATCCAAAATAAGAACAACTGTTTCAAACAAAAGTTGAGGTTTGGATCACACTTGAGTACTTAATTGATCAAGCACATCTTGTATAAGTTTTGGATCACATTTCATTTGACAAGGAAGTCGACCTTCTCTTTCCAAAATGGCTTTCTTAATATGAGGAATTTTATATCTATTAGAACCTTGTGATTTCATAACCTCTATCATACATAGTTGTAACGTTAAAAATATACGATTCGACTTTATAGTCGAAAATGTGTCAAATGCTTTTTCAACGGCATTGATAAGCTCATCTATGGTTTTTGGAGATTCTCTGCGTTGTAATGACTGAATGGCACTAAAAAAACCCAGGTCCAAGACATTTAAGTCTGGAGAGTTTGCAGGTTGACACATTAAACGAATGTCAAAACTATCTTCTATTGCAGCTTGACGAAATTCAATATCATTGGGATCGACATGTGTTCTTGCATTATCTTGTTGAATAAAAATTGGATTTTTGGAGTCTCTACTTGGCCATTTATGTCGAATAAACGGTAACACTTTTTCTATCAAAAATGACCTTGATATGTTTTTACCAACTGAGTCGATCACTTTTGTTTCTAATGTTTAAGCGATCTGATTCGCACTACTTCTCTTAGCTGCCTCCTTAGTGACGAAAGGAAATATACCAATTTTTCCTGAAAAGATTTCATATCCTTCTTAATTGAACCTCAGACGAGCTATAGCAGCTAGAAACATGACTTTTCCAATAAAATTTTTGCTTTTACAGGTACGCAAAGGATCTTCTTCATCAGGAAGAAGATAATAAGTCTTTGATTTTTTTGTCATGTAAAACCATTTCTCATCAATATGAACGACGTTATACATGTCAACAAATGTTGGATCATGTGGTAATGTATTTCTCTCAAGCATTGATATACAAAACTTCAATCTGGTTCTCTTGTTCTCTTCCTTCAAATATGGTTTGATAGCATTTGAGTGACGTCTAATGTTACCTAACTTGAGATTTCTGAACAACGTTGTTTTACCAACATTCAAAGCACATGATAGAGAATTAAGAGATGTACGGCGAGACAAAGGAATTTCTTGAATTCGTTGAAAATCAAGTTGAACTCTTTTGCGACCACAATTTTTTGTTCTTCTATGAGATACATCAATCACTCCATTGTTTGAATTATTCTTTAACTGCTTCCAAATGCGTTGAATAGTTCGAATCGATACTCCAAATATTGAAGCAACAATCTTTGTCGTATCTCGTTTCAATTTTCCATCAACACTTCTTTGTAGTAAAGCAATATAAATTGCTTGACGTTCATTGTTGGTTAAGTTCTTATTTTTTTTGGCTCCTTGTGAGATATCTACATTCTGATCACTTGTATCAAAACTTTCCTCGCCTATAAAAAAATATATATGTCATTAAAATAAATAATTGATCACTAATAATTTTAATTTTAAAAATAGGCAACAATGCACGTGCATAAAAATGCAGTAACAATATATGTATAATTTATATCATGCATTATGTAATGGATTATTCATAATAAAAATTACACAAAGGAAGTTAAAAATTACACAGTGACTAATGTCAAAATTAATGCCAAAGACTTTATATGTGCTTACGTAGCAGTTCTGTGAACATCATTAGTACAAATAATTTACGTACAGAATATTGGGTAAAAACTACAGGAGTGGATTGAATTTCTAATGCATGTGACACCTTCATGCAAGGTACAGAATATTGGCTAAAGCTACAGGAGTGGATCAATGTATGTAACAACTTCATGCAAGGTTCATGCCATATTATATATCCACATACAAAATAAAATTGTTATTTTAATAAATATCACAAAAATATGATCTCAAAAACTAAAAAAAAATCCAAGTAAAAATGTAATTGTAAAATAAATAAACAACAACAAACCTATATTTGGATCAAACAATGGAGGATCATTTAAATCAATGTAGATCTCCCCGTTACTTGCCGGAACATTCAAATCTATATTTAAGTTGATTTCATTCACTAGAAATTCTTCAATATTTGCCGAAAAATTCAAATCGAATTCTCGTATAGTAACCATAATGTATTATTGCTAACTTAAGGCTATTTTTTTTCCATAAAATGTCATGAACAATATTACACTTTTATAGATGAAAAAATGGTGGGAAATATAAAAATTAATCAATTCAAAAGTAGAGCAAAGATTTTAAAATTTTAAAAAAGTGTGAATTTAACTCAAATTTTTTGTTCAGAGAAGGGAGGTAAGAGGAGTACTGTTGAGGTATTGGCGGTAATGATAATGGTGGTGACTTGAAGAAAAAAAATTATGGAGAAGAGTAAAAGTTAAGATGAGTATTGATATCAATTACTCTTCATTAATTATAAAAAATAAAAACACATAATGAGACTTTACCTTGACCCACCATTAATTATAAAAAAATAAAAACAAACAAAGGGTAATTTAGACTTTATCTTGACCCACCATTAATTTCCTTAAAAAGTGGGCTTTGGCCTCCAACGACAGTTATATAGGAACCGAGGGAGTACTATATTAGTGCCATTATCTGTAATAGGGCACACTTTTGTGTTGGAAAAACAATGAAATTGTGTAAATGTCTATTTCTTCAACAAAATCTTAGTGAATCTCCAAGAGTCTCTCTTCAATCATTTTGGAATATTCACCTACATCAGAAAAATTTTCTCCAACAGCCTCTTCAACTTTAATTATCAAATCTGCAACCACCTTCTCATTCGAGTTTGATGTACAACTCATCAATATATATATATATATATATATATATATATATATATATATATATATATATATAAATACAGCACAACCCCTAATTTGAAATCAATTGAAATGATGACATCATCAATTGGAAAAATCGTTGAGTTCACTCTTAATTAATTAAGTGAGTTAACTCACTTAATTTGATAACTCATCTATTCTTCTATTCTTATATATAAATACACATAAATGATGATACACATAAATAATTTTTTTTATTTTTATTTTCTCTTCAATAACAATATATAAATACACATAATCAAATCAATTGCAAAAATCAAACAATAATAGAAAATCAAACAATAAGAACGAAAAAAAAGTCTTAACAATAAAAATGAAAAACAAAACTAAACTCAATCAATATAAATACACATATATAATCAAATCAATTGCAAAAATCAAACAATAATGAAAAATCAAACAATAAGAACGAAAAAAAGTCTTAACAATAAAAATGAAAAAAAAATAAAGGAGAAAAATGGTCCTACAATCAATATATCAATATAAATATAGCACAAGCAATTGATTTCAATCCATTGAAATCTATTGAAATCAATGCAATTGATTTCAATCAAATGAAATCAATTAAAATCAATTTATAACTTTATTTTCAAATCTTCCAAATTTCAAATCAATTTATCCTTAACTCAATCAATTTTAAATACATGTGAAAATATTAGTTCCCAAATTAGTAATATAATTAATGATTTATTTAACTGATCAAAATAGATATAAATTTTAATATATATATTTTAAAATTTAATAAAAAAATTAATTACTATTTAATGTGAGGGTAGTATAAAAATTAAGTAATTAATATTTTTTAAAATTAACAATTAACAAATACTAATAAATAAATAAATTTTAGTCTATTTAATGTGAGGGTAGTATAAAAATTAAGTAATTAATATTTTTTAAAATTAACAATTAACAAATACTAATAAATAAATAACTTTTAGTCTTTAAAATTTAGTTAAAAAGAAATGAAGAGTGTAGTACCATAATACTGATAAAAAATATTGACCATTCATCTTCCCATATAAATACAACACAAGCAATTGATTTCAATCAATTGAAATCAATGCAATTGATTTCAATCAAATGAAATCAATTAAAATTAATTTATAATTTTATTTTCAAATCTTCCAAATTTCAAATCAATTTATCTTTAACTCAATCAATTTATATATTATATTATATATATAAATACAACACAGCCCCTTAACTCAATCAATTGAAATCAATTTGACAATTAATTTCAAATCAATTAATCAATCTGAATCAATTTATCTTTAACTCAATCAATTTCAAATCAATTAATTAATTTGCCTATCCTTAACTCAATCAATTCAATTGAAATCAATTTGACAATCAATTTCAAATCAATTAATCAATCTGGCTTCCAAATTTTAAATCAATTTATACTTAACTCAATCAATTTCAAATCAATTAATCAATTTGTCAATCCTTAACTCAATAAATTTCAAATCAATTGAAATCGATTTGATTTTTAACAGAGTTAGTCATACATGTAAGTTATGAAAAGGAAGAGTCATGAACATTAACATTTAAAATATATTTATTAACATTCATGAACATTAGTCATACATGTAAGTTATGAAAAGAAAGAGTCATGAACATTAAGATTTAAAATATATTTATTAACATTCATGAACATTTAAAACATCATTAAAAAAATAATTAAAAATCTGGAAAAGGAAGAGTCATGAACATTAAAAAAATCTTTAATAAAATCATTAAGTATATGACTTCTCACTAAACAGTTACAAATGAAAATTTAAATACATTTAATAAAAATACTACTTATCATAGTATTTCACCCTATAAAAACCTCATACTACACACAAAAGTACTCTACATCTACATTTGTTTCACTTTATATGTAAGCTTTGTCAATAAAAAATGGTATTTGTGCATCTACTATTCAGTTTAATTTCAGGTTACTATTGGCAAACATATTGTACATTACTTAGGCATATTGGATTTCTTTTTGATTCTAGAGATTGTGCAGAAGAGGTTTCTTTGGGGTGACGCTGCTGCAGATGATGATGATGGAACTGAGGATGATGATGATTTGTCTTCAGAGTCATAGAGATGATTATACAATAAAGGTCATATTAACAAGAAAGTGAGATGGGATCAATTTGATTACTGGACAAATTGTCAACACTACAGCTATATTGCTTGATGAAGAGATAGTATTCTAAATTTTATATTACTTCATAAATAAATATTACCAAGAATTAAAAGTTGTTATCTTATAAATAGATTATTTATTTTATATATATTATGTGCAAGATAATCACATGATGCTCATTTTGAGATTCAACCAACGAGCACAATACATCAAAAGATTGAACGAAGACAACGCATACATTATCAAAAGATTTCACATGTAGATATAAAAATAATGTAGTATAAAAAAATATTCTTCTCATTGTAATTTTAATAAATTATATAATTTATTATTCAAACTAGCCCGTGCGTTGCACGGGCTACCAACTAGTTAAATTAAAGAGACTAATGAGACGCAAAATATGAAAGTAACAAATAATTCTCTTCAAATTGTCGCATAACTCAACAAACTTCAATTTGACAAACAAGATTTTATGTTATGGATGGTGCCTAAATTAAAATTGCACAGCGCTCTACCATACCCGACTTAAATGTTTAAGCTTACTATATGGGTAGACATGAGAGCTTCTTGGAGTTACCACGAGACATTCTTGAACAAATGAGGTAGGTAACACAATTAGTTTAGACTAGTACAAATTGCACCAGCTAGCACAGTTGCTGTTAATGGAACTTCACATACATAAAACTAAACATCTAGTCCTATTAAGTGTGAGAGATGTTTGTTCATAACTCAACCGGGGATAGTTTTTATATTTCATTTAGCAGTCCTTTGCCCTTTTCTGGTCAGCCTTAATATGGTAACCTGCAAAGAAACAGGGAAAAAATGGTTCAGCTAAGTTACAATTTTAGTATTAATTTTTAGTCACAGGAGTAGAGCAAACTATCCCATCACTAGCCCTTAATGTGAAGTAATTCATGGCTTATTGGCTTTGTATTTGGAGGACAGATCATATCCTTCAGGTAAATTTTCCAGGAAAAAAACTGGAAACAAAAGACGGAGGAACTCACCCCAACTTGAGGGATGTATCCGAGCTTTCAAGGTCTTGTGAAGGGCCGGTAGAGTTGCAGATATTGGTGACAGACTCCGATGACTGGCCTTCCTCGCAACATATCATGTTCTCAGATTGGGCTGGAATTAGCTTTCCACCATTAGATATCTCCATCATTTGCCGTCTTAGTCGATGGTTTTCTTCCTGTAGTTGCATGCCCTGCATGTTTTATGAAATGAATTTATGGGATTATATATTGTTCAAAATAGAAGAAGAGAATGAAAGAATTTCAGAGAACAGAAAACAACAATTTCAAGTACCAAGTAAATTTGGCTTAAATAAAACTTATCAACAAATATTTTTTTCTGAAAAAAATAAAAAATAAAAAACTGAACTATGAACAAAATCATGTTCCAACTACCACCCTTTAGTACTAGTCATGTAAATGATGTGTGTAAAAATAAAATAAAATAAAAAAGTTTTTTTTATCTTTCTTTCTTAAACCAAAGGATGCAAAATAAAGATGGTGACTACTTTTAGATCACTCATAATCATGTTTCTGAGTGTCCAACTGGTTTCAAGGCAGAATCTTGGGAGATGTCTAAGGTAGGCTTACTTAGAATGTGATCAATTCTGTTATACTTCTTTCAAAATATTCTATAACATAAATTAAATCAATCTCATTTGTTCTCATGCATGTTACTGACAATTGTTTCCAATATCAAGTTTTGTTTCTGACCTTTTCTTGAAGTTGCCCGATCTCTGCCATAATTTTTTCACCCTAAAAAAAGAGAGAGAATAATCTGTTAAGAATACATCTGGCAATTCACTGCTAAAGTATATGATCATATTATTATACAAACATTAACAGAAAGAGAGAGAGAGAGAGAGATGAGAGAGCAGAAATATATTAACGGGCCTTTTTCTTCATCACACGGCTCAATCCGGCTTCAAGAGACTTCTCTAGCTGCTGCAACTCCTCAAAATTCAAACCTTGAAGATCTTCTCCCCTCATCTGCCTGTTTTATGATATTATGCCTCAATACACAACACTATCGATATAATTTAAAAATAAATAAATTTAATTATAAGAACACTTACCTCAGTTTATGGCTCCTCTCTGCCACTACCTTGCTTAATTTGGAGTGGTTGCTGTTCTCTACTAGCTGTATTACACAATGTTCTCATTCTTTCAGTGGAGCACTTGACAAAATTTAATAGGGTAGATTCATAATCCCATTTACAGAAATTTTACAGTAAATCATATAAAATTTTCATAAAAAAAAAACACACGATTATACCTTCTTATGCTGGGATTTAAATTACTGCCTAAGATAAGTGAAAGCTGTAAGTCAAGTTGAACAGCCTTCTTTACCCCCTTGAACATTAATCACAAAGTTCAAAATTACGAAGAAATGTTCACCTGCAGCTCAAGGGATGGCTGTTCCATCTTGTCAAGATTCTTCGAGTGCAAACTATGCCTTTCAAGTATTCTGTTAATACTGCAGGACACAGAAGTAGATACTAATACATGCCATTTATGGAAGCTGATTCTGTCTAGTACTCATAAATTGGTCAATTGACCGATACAATACTTATACGCAGAGACAGATCACCTCCCGGCCTACAACACTGTATTGGTTAATTGACCAAAAGTTAACTTCAGCTAACGACTCCCAATATATAGTCACAGCTTTCCAACGTATGTAAATGAAGATTGCTATATTTTGAATCTTACTCCTATGCGTATACCAATATGCAAAATATTAGAGAGCTTAGTAAGTCAACTAAACAACTAGATAAGATAGAGCAGTTGGTGATTAAAATATATTTTTCTCTATTGTAAGTTTTTTATATTTTTTTACATGCTGACTGAGTAAACTAAACAACCTTCAGCTTTGGATAAGTTCAAACTGGATAAGATAGAGCTGTTTTGGTGATTTGAATATGTTTTTCTCTATTGCAAGTTTTTTTATTTTTTAACATGCTGACTAAAACAACCTTCAGCTTTGGATAAGTTCAAACTGGATAAGAATTAAGATAGAGCTGTTGGTGATTTGAATATATTTTTCTCTATTGTAAGTTTTTTTTTCCTTTTTATATTATATTACATAAAGTATATTTACCACAAATTAACAAGAAATATACCTGTTTGATACCATCTTTTTGATCACTCCAAAAAACAATGATCCACAACAAAAGAAACACACACACACACACATATATATATAGAGAGAGAGAGAGGGAGAAATTATGAACCTGGAGATGGGATAGTGGAAGAGTTTGCCAGTAGAGGAGAAGATGATGAGAGCAACATCAGCATCACAAAGAACAGAGAGCTCTTCAGCTTTCTTGAAAAGCCCTCTTCTTCTTTTTGAGAATGTCACCTGCCTTGCTGTTGTATTATCTATCTTCTTTATCTTTATCTTTTTTCTCGCCATCTCTACTGTCTCTATATAATACATATACATACACAGAGTACTGAGAAACTAGCAATTCATTTTTCACTCCGCAATAAATAACAGATAAAAGACAATCAAATGAAACTAGTAATAAACAGAGCTGCTTGTATTATTTAGTCAAAACATGGAGTGGGAAAGGTTTTTGGGACAAAGATGGCGGCATTTTACTAGAATTCGGACACCATTTTGACCAATCTTTCAGATCAAGAACATGATGAATTAGGCAGCAGTTGTTATATTAAAAAAGAAAAGGAAGAGAGAGGAATTTGCTTTTAAATGCTTACCTGTTTGGTGTTTAATTGGGTTGGGTTATGTGGAGTGGGTATGGTATTTTTGATTGTGGGGGTCTGTTGGGTTTCTAGAAATTTGCAGATACCAAGCCACCCACCACACACAGAGAAAGACGAGATGTGAGAAAACAGAGAGATTGAGCTTTTTATGGTAAAGCAGGTAGCCTTTTTCCTTTTTTATTTCATTTATTTTAGCTACTGTAAAAGGTTTTTAAAAAAGTACTGTTTGATTGAACCGGACATTTTAAGGTATTTTTGAGGTACTTGTACTACCACTACACTTTTTTTAATAGAGTTCAGTACTAACATCTATCTTCATCTGACAGACAGAGACTAGTTAGATTTTTTATTTTTTGGTTCTTGTTTTATTTTTTACTTTTTAGTTATTAAATAATCTTTTAAGTTTACCATTTTATTTCATTTAAATAATCTAATTTGAGAGTGGTTAGAATGAAGTTAATTTTGATCAATTGATCAATACAATGTTGACACGCAGTCAGGAGATTATAACTCCATTTGCGTGTCAGCATTGTATTGGTCAATTAACAAACTTACCATGAAGTTAACTTCATGGTAACCGGATCCATCTAATTTACTAAGGGAGTGTTTGATAAAAACTGAATAAATTTGAATCAGCTAAATCTGAATATGAATAAAAAAATTGTTTGATAATTGGCAGGTCTGAAACATCTGAATAACATATTTTTATTATTTTATCCCTCTAAAAAAAATTAAAATTGTTATAAATTTATTTAATATTACTTAATATAATAGTTAATATTATTAAAAAAAATTCATTTAGCCCATTCAACCAAAAAATGACACTAAATCATTCAGTCCAAATCATCTGAATGGTTGATCGATTCAGTATTTCCCAAAACAAATGCACTTGATGAGTCTATATGGCTTAGGGGGTGTTTAATAAAAAATGAATGAATCTGAATGAGCTGAATCTGAATCTGAATGAAAAAAACTGTTTGATAATTGACATGTCTGAAACATCTGAATGACAAAATTTTATTATTTTACCCTTCTGAAAAAATTCAAAATTGTTATAAATTTATTTAATATTACTTAATATAATAGTTAATATTTTTTAATATTTTTTTTATTTCATTCAGCTGCCCATTCAGTCATTCAACTCAAAAAATCTGATTTATCTTCATCTTACCGATTCAGTCATTCAAATTCAGGTCCACTCAGTTCTAAACAAACAGCCCCTTATTTTCCTTCAAAATATTGTTAATACAATTTTAATTTGTTATTATTGCACAAACAAAGTAATATATGAAATCATGAATAGATAAGTTAATAAATGAATATTCTGTTATCTTAACTATATGAATAGATAATTACGGTTGTAGGAAACCATTATTTTTGTGAGAAAAATTCAAACTTATTAACAAATAATTACATAACGTTGTATTATTAGTTAAATAATATAGTTTTAGAAATAAACCAGTTTTCTTATGAATGTCATCTAACACAATATAAATCCATTATTATTATTATTATTATTATTGTTATTAAGATATTAATATAATAAAGCACAAACACCAACCGTGTGTTTTAACTATTAAAAATAGAAAAAAATAATATTTTATCTATCTAATGAAGTATCTTAACAACAAATATATATATAACAATAACAATAATATTACACTAAAGACCCACAATATGCGAACTTATTGAATCTATATCAATTCATAATTTTGTCTTATATTGTTTTAAAAAGTAAATAATAATTTCATATTTAATAACTGAAAAAATATATTTGTAATATGGAAATATCATTTTAAAATTTGAAAATGAAACTTGTTTGCAGAACAAAAAAATTTATATTAACCTTTATGACTTTTAAATATCCGTACTTTGTACAAAAACAAAAAAGAAGAAAAAAGAGAAGTCAGAAACTGAGCAAAGGTTTGCCCATATAGATTTGTAGCCTGAAATACAATGGAATCTGAATCTTTACAAATCCAGATTTTACAGAACAGTTTATTATTTTCTGACGGGCCAGCCAAGTAAGTATGGGTAGTGGTACTTGAGAAACTGTTCACTAACATATGGGTAGGCCCAAAAACAGTATATTCATGTACTTATTCATAGGATAATCAATGCTCCACAACAACCTTGTGCCTACGTGATGGGCAAAACCACCCACGTAAATACACGCTCTAAAATGAACAAATAATTCGGACTCGATTCGTATTTGTTCGATTAAAAATTCAATTCGAGCTCGACTCGAAATATAAATGAGTCAAATATGAGCACATTTTAAAGTTCGATAAATTATTCAAACCTCCTCACATTATAATTTTCTATTGATATTCAGATCATATTCGTTCAAACTGCTCGAGCTCGACTCGGTAACTAAATGAACCTTAATCAAATCTTATTTTATATTCGATAAATTTTGTGAATCAAATCCGAGCAACTCAATACTCGGATCGACACGATTCGTTTACACCTTTACTTGTACTTTTGTGGAGTTACATTTGCCCTTCATCAAGTCTTCCACCTCATTTAACGAGTTGATTTGGCATTAAATAAATACAGCTTTTGTCCCGTATTAAATGTTTTAATTTTTTTAAGATGTTTCATAATAAATGTCTTATTTCTATATTTGTAAATATTTTTATCATATTTTTCCAATTATTATCATTTTACTCAACTTTTGTTGAAAATTGAAGAGATGAGAAAAGGTTTACGAATTAATGAATTATTATTACATCACTTTCTCTTTGATATTACCACTATAATGCTACGTTTGGATCGATGGAATAGGAGGGAGAATGGAATAAATCATTTCATTCGAATGATAAAAAAATTGTTTGGTTTTTTATTCCAACGGAATAATGCATTCCTCCTGGAATGATAGTTAACTTAAAATTTTAATTTTCATTTCTTGAGGGGGGCAGGAATAAATCATTTCATCCATTATTTTTAAGTAATTGACAAATATACCCCTAAAGATATAATAGGGTTTTTTATATATTCATTTAATTCGATCGATATGGGAACGACGAGAGAGAAGGGGCTGAGATTTGATAATTTCTTCGGAATTTCCATATTTCTATTTCTTCGTAATTTACCCCACCCCACCCCACCCCACCCTACCCCACCCCACCCCACCCCACCCCACCTACCCCACCTACTCCCACGCCTACCAACTTACCCCCACCCACCCCACCTACTCCCACCCCACCCCCACCCACCCCCACCCCCACCCCCCACCCCCACCCCACCCCCACATACCCTACCCCCTACCCCATTCCACTCCACCCCATCTACCCCAACCCACCCAACCCACCCCAACTCACCCCACCCACCCTACCCCCACCCATCTACCCTACCAACCCACCCCACCCC
This sequence comes from Panax japonicus, assembly GCA_020205505.1. Classification (NCBI taxonomy): domain Eukaryota; kingdom Viridiplantae; phylum Streptophyta; class Magnoliopsida; order Apiales; family Araliaceae; genus Panax; species Panax japonicus. The sequence goes on along the minus strand of CM035098.1, from coordinate 54,736,182 downwards.
ACTTACCCCCACCCCCTACCAACTTAACCCACCCAGCCTGTAAGAACCCAACTTTTTAAATTAAAAATGGATTTTCTATAATTATCATTTTTGAATATTATGGAATGAATTTAATATAATGTTATAGTTGTGGGTAATATTTATAAATTTTGCAAAGTATGCAAGTTGTCATATAATATTCGATTGGTCGGGGAATATTCGTTTTAAACAGAAAATATTCGTACGGCGACAAAATTATTGGTGGACCCCACAACAGAATTATTGTCGGATTGAGAAAACGACAAAAATATTTTATTGAAAATAACGGCGGAAGTTTTACCGTTGATACTGTTGAACTACTGGGTAGTAAAAGTACAGTAACACGCGTTGTTGCATAGTAGCACACGATATTGATTATTGATATTTATGTGAGAAGTCGCTCAGTTTGATTCAATTATTGTCGATTAATAATATGAATTATTATAGCGATAATGACGTTTTGTTTTATTCGTATTATTAACGTAATAAAACAGAAACATCTTTTTATATAAAACAGAATACTTTATTAAAGTTATTTTATAAATAGAATATATTATATTTTATTATGCATAGTGTTGCATAGTGTTTTGCATAGTGTTGCATAGTAAAAATCTTTTTATATAAATAGAATATATTATATTTTATTTAAAAGATTTTTCTTTAAATATGGACCGTCAGATTAAAGTAAATCAATCTGGACCGTTCATGGATTAGTTACTATGCATTCCATTTTCCTATAAATAGAAGCTCATTCCTTCATTATCTTCTTACGAATTCACTGAACTCTAGAGAGAGAAACTATAGAGAGATAGAAGAAAAGCTTTTTGCTACTTAACTTTTCTTTTCCTTTATCCAGTTTCTGTTACAGTAAGGGATGTTATTCTTTCTTATTCATGAAGAGAACTGTTGTTATTCCATTTCTTATTATTCTGTTGGAATAACCTGTATACGCGGTCTACCCTATACTTGGTGACATTCTTCTATTATTCTGTTGGAACATCCTGTCTGTGTGTTTTACTCCGGACCTGGTTCCGTCTTTATTATTATTCCGTTGGAACATCCTGTCTGTGTGTTTTACACCAGACCTGGTTCCGTCTTTATTATTATTCCGTTGGAACATCCTGTCTGTGTGTTTTACACCAGACCTGGTTGTAAGACCCCAAATAATTAATAAATGAAATTTAATTTTCTTTAATTATTATTTTGAATAGTAAGGTTTGATTTGATTAATGTGGATAGTTATGGGTAAAATACGTAAATATTTCAAAATAAGCAAGTGATTATAAAATATTCATTGTTGTCGGGGAATATTCGTTTGGTCGTGGAATATTCGTACTGTCGGGGAATATTCGTACGACGGCGCAGCCATGTGTGGGCCCCATAACGGAATGCGATTGGAGGAAGAAAACGACAAATATAAGTTGTTTAAAAATAACGGCGTAGTTGTTACCGTTTACACTGTTGGAATACCCGGTGGTTAAAATACAGTAATACGCGTTGTTGCACAGTAGCACACGGTATTGCACAGTATTTTGAATTATTGATCCTTACGTAAGAAGGCACTACTCAATAATTTCTACAGGAGTTACTGTTCATTACTTTATGGATTCAATAATTGCTGCGTTGATATTTATATTATTATTGTTTCAATAATTGTCATTGCACAGTATTTTCCATTATCAGATCAATAATTCATATTATTTGAATAATATTATCAGATAACATTATTGGCAATGTCTATAAAGTTCTGTCAAGGAGAGGTTTGGTCATCTAATTGCGCACCAGTAAGGAGAAATCCTTATTGGAAAGCCCCCTCTATCCTGGGAACGGCCTGATTGTCAGTACTGTGATTCTGTAATATTATTTTTGAATAATTAATTATTGATTATTACGATAAAGAAAATATTCATTTTATGTGGATATAGATGGAGAAAATATTTAAAAGTGACAATTGTTGAAAATTAATATTTTATCTTTTTTTGATAAAATAATTTATTTAAATATATTATTTTAATAATATATTAACGATGATATTTTTATAATGAATGTGAGATATATGAGTATATGAGGAGATAGATTATTTTTGTGGCATTAAATGTTTAACACATGTTTTGTGTGTCGGTGGACATAATTTTTGACAAAAAATTGAGTATAGACTGTAAAATCTTCCGTTTGTGGATTTCGGTCAATTTCTATTTGGAATTTAGAAAAAATTTCTTCTGCAAAGTTGTAAAGAATGGAATTTCCCATGGAAAGTCGCGAGATTCGAATTTTCTGACAAAAGGGCTATTTATCATGAATTATTGAAGTTTCGGAGTTCCGAAATAATTGATTTTTGGAAGTTTTAATTATTTTATATAAGAAAAACGTTTTTGTGGTTGTTGGCACATGGGTGGCTGATGTTTTTGACCAAATAAGGCATGCTAGAATTTTCAAAACATGTGGGTAAGAATTTTGAATAAATAATAATATATTTTATTAATTTAGTCTCCTTTGGCGTTCTAACATTTTCCTATAAATAGAGGGCTAAGTTAGAATTGAAAATCACACCAGAAACAAAGTTTTCTCTCTTTCACTCTCTATATTATCGAGCGTATTCTTGTGAGTATACTTTGAGTGTTGCTATACGGTGCGAGTTTCTGTCAGCATTATACCGAAATTCAGTAAGAAGTACGGCTATTTTGAGGTAAGTGATGTTATTTTCTTCTTAAATGATATTATTTTCTTCAATATCATTATGCCGAAATATTGGTGAACATTTTTATCAAATTTGGAACTTTTTGTGCCGAAGTTACTATTCACGTATACGGCACTATTCACGTATACGGCACTATTCACAAAATAATTATTTTTTTCTTTTCGTCCAAAATATCTATTGTGGATACTAGCTTTGATTGTATCCATGTTTTGATCATTCTTGAATTTTACACCACTATGATTATTTTTGAGGTATTTTTGGACATGGATAAAACAAAGTACGAATCCTTAATCCTTGTCATTTTGTTTCACTGGATTAGCTTCTTTAAAAATATTTTTTAACATCTTCAGTCTTAAATGATGTTATTATTGAATGTCTTTGGCCTATAGTGCAAAGATGAATGATTTCTGATGAATATCTTTGGCCCGTAGTGCAAAGATGAACAGATGTTTAGATGAACATGACCACCAGATGAATATCCTTGGCCTGTAGTGCAAGAATGAATATATGATTCAAGATGTGCATTGATTGATGTTACAGGGATAAAAATACTGTTGATGGACTGTTAAATTCATAGACATTAGTAGATTTCATACTCTACGTAACTCTTCTATAAATTAATATTTTCCGCTGCGAATATTGATTTAAAACTTGTTGTCTATTGTATTTTATTAGATTTTTTTTTCCTGTTGAAGACTAACGATAATTTGTTGTATATTATCTTAGTCATAATATTCTTTACTGAGCTAGTTGAGCTCACTCTTTTCCTTTTTATTCCATTTTTCTTCTCAGGAGACGAGAATATAGCGAGTACGAGTCGGGGTATGAATTGATGGTCCTTGAGAGAGTTGTTTAGTAGTCCTCACCATTTTTGTAAAATAATATATCAATAATTGTAATGAGGACATAGTTGGGTATGTATATTGTCTAGATGACAATGTTTGTATTCAAACTCACAGTTTATGGGTTGTAAAAGTTGTAGTTGTTTCTGTACCATGTATTTGGCGACTCAAAATGGGTTGGATGGAATGGACCTATTTTTGGGGCGTCACAGTTAGTATCAGAGCTTAGGGATATGATCTCTGACGGAGATCGGGGAATAGAACTAGGAGGGGAGAGAAGAGTAAATCCTTCGCTAGTGTGTCCTACCTAAGCTTATTTGTTAGTTGGTCAGTATATATGGATATTATGTGATATATTGATTTCCTTAATTAACCCTTGTTTTATGACAGTATTTGAGAATGTCGACTGAGAATATTAACAATGGAAATGAGACCGTGGAGACGCCTATACTCACCAACGAGGAGAACGTGCAACAGACTGACAATGTTCCTCCTGTAAACAACACCACTGATCAGACGATGAACGACGCAATGTTTAGAAGCTTTTTGCAGTTCATGCAAAATCAGACGAGGGAGACTCGTGTTCAAAATACAGGAGGAAATGATAACAATTCACGGGTTGTCACAGCCAAGCAGTTCAAAGAGTTGGGACCACCAGAATTTAAGGGAAAGCCAGATCCGATCATGGCGGAGACATGGGTCACGCAAATTACCAAGATATTCGATGTCTTGGGATGCACGGAGGAACAGAAGGTTCCATTCGCCACCTTTATGTTCCGTGGCGAGGCAGACTTGGCAGATCATGGCGTACCCATCCAGCCGCACTCAGCACGTCTTGGGAGACGTTTCAGAAACTATTTAATGACAAATACTTTCCTGAAAGTGTTCGTCATATGAAGAAAATGGAGTTCATCAGATTAGAACAAAATAACATGACGGTGTCTCATTACGAGGCAAAGTTTGCAGAGTTATCCAGGTTTGCACCTCATTTGGTGGAGAATGAGGAGCGTATGACGCGGATGTTTATGAGAGGTTTGAAACCCGGCATATGACAATATCTCATTTCTCATAAATTTTCTCTCTATTCAGATGTTGTTAACAGGGCTCAATTGTTGGAGCGAGATAACGAGTACGGTCAACCGAGGTACCACAATCAGGATCATACTGGAGATAGCAGTCAGCAAAACAACAATAACCAGTGGATAAAGAAAAAGACGGACAGAAATGGTAACCACTCTGGTGGTAATCATAGCTATGAAAATAGAAGAAGCGAGTCAGGAGGAGATTTTAAAAAGAGAAGATTTAACAACGACCATGTGAAGACGACAGTGCCGATAGCAACTGGTTCTAAGGGAGGAGAAAGACCACCGATCATATGCTACAAATGCGGGAAAGAGGGACATATCAGTCCAAACTGCCACAACAGTTCAAGGTATGCTATAATTGTGGAAAGATAGGACATATCGCTCGAGATTGTACAGTAGCGAAACCTAGTCCAGCGGGGACGGTGATTCAGAAGGCTGTCCCAGAAAAGCCAAAGTCAACGGTTCCTGGAAGAGCGTTTGTTGTGAGTGGTCAAAATACGAGGAACCCAAACGAGGTGATCACGGGTAAGCTATTTATAAATTCTTGCGAAGTTTATACCTTACTTGATACCGGTGCTACCCATTCATTTATCTCTCCTGCTTGCGCTCAACGTTTAAACTTGACTCCGGAGAAATTAGACTTTGACCTATTTGTGGAAACTCCGTTAGGAGAAACTTTTATCACATCCACTGTTTATAAATCTTATTTCATTCAAGTTGGCACCATCACCTTACCTGTTGACCTGATCTCTTTAAAGATACTTGCTTTTGATGTGATTTTAGGAATTGATTGGTTAACTACTCATCATGCCAAAATTGATTGTTTTCGTAAGGTTGTTAGTTTTCATATTCCTAATCAACCTGTTGTTCGAATTCAGGCAACTAAACCATTAAAATCAATCACTGTCATATCTAATCATAAAGCTATTCGTTTATTGAAAAACGGATGTCAAGCTTTCTTAGCCCATGTTATGGATTTGAATAAAGACACGTCAAAATTGAATAATATTCCGGTTGTTATTGACTTTCCTGACGTATTTCCTGAAGAACTTCCCGGTCTACCCCCAGAACGTGAAGTTGAATTCTTTATTGATCTTGAACCTGGTACAAAACCCATTTCTAAAACCCCATATCGAATGGCTCCTATTGAACTTCAGGAGTTAAAAGTCCAACTACAGGAGTTATTGGACATTGGTTTCATTCGTCCTAGTACATCTCCTTGGGGTGCTCCTGTTTTATCCGTAAAGAAGAAAGACGGGAGTATGCGACTTTGTATTGACTATCGGGAATTGAACCATGTCACCATCAAGAATAGGTATCCTCTACCTCGTATTGATGACTTGTTTGACCAGTTGCAAGGAGCACAATTCTTTTCAAAAATCGATCTTCGTTCTGGATATCATCAGCTGAAAATTAGAACTGAGGATATTCCAAAGACTGCCTTCAGAACTCGGTATGGGCATTATGAATTCTTAGTCATGTCTTTTGGATTGACTAATGCTCCTGCCGCTTTCATGGATATGATGAACCGAGTATTCAAGGATTATTTGGATCAATTCGTTGTTGTCTTTATTGATGACATCCTCATATATTCCAAAAGCCGTGAAGATCATGAGCACCATTTGAAGCTGGTACTCCAAAGGCTTCATGAAAACAAGTTATATGCTAAGTTGAAGAAATGCGAGTTCTGGCTTGAGGAAGTAACATTCCTTGGGCAAGTGGTGTCAAAAAATGGAGTATCTGTTGACCCGACGAAGATTGAAGCAATACAAAGTTGGGAGCAACCGAAGTCGGTCACTGAAGTACGTAGCTTTTTGGGCTTAGCTGGTTATTATCGGAGATTCGTGGAAGGGTTTTCTCGAATTGCTACTCCATTAACTCAGCTAACTCGGAAGGATACAAAATTCGTATGGAGCGAGGAATGCGAGAAGAGTTTCCAAGAGCTTAAGAGGAGACTTATTTCAGCACCTGTTCTAACAATACCATCTAGTTCAGATGGATTTGTTATCTACAGCGATGCTTCAGGCAAAGGGTTAGGATGTGCTCTCATGCAACGTGGGAAAGTCATAGCCTATGCCTCGCAAAAACTTAAAGAGTATGAGAGGAATTATCCTACTCATGATTTAGAGTTGACAGCAGTCGTTTTCGCGCTAAAGATCTGGAGGCACTATCTATACGGGGAGAAAGTGGAGATATATTCAGATCATAAAAGCCTCAAATATTTCTTCACGCAGAAAGAACTCAACATGCGGCAACGACGTTGGCTCGAGTTGTTGAAAGATTACGACCACACTATTCAATACCATCCTGGAAAAGCGAACGTGGTAGCTGACGCATTGAGTAGAAGATCATATGCAGGAATGAGTGCAATGATGTCAAGTATACGCATAGAGCCAACTTTAATAGAAAAAGTTAAGGTTGCTCAAGCCACCGATCCGGAGCTGATGCATATGAAGACGAAAGTACAAGAAGGTGTCATTCCAGAAGCGAGAATTGATGAAGAAGGAATACTTCGAGTCCACTCCAGACTTTGTGTTCCTAACGATTCTGGTTTGAAGTACAAGATCATGATGGAGGCACGCAATACACCGTTTTTAATTCATCCTGGAAGTACCAAAATGTATCGTGATCTTCGACATACATTTTGGTGGAACAATATGAAGAGAGAGATTGCAAAGTTTATTTCAACGTGTTTAACTTGTCAACGTGTAAAGGCGGAGCATCAAGTGCCAAAGGGTCCATTGCAACCACTTGAGATTCCGAAATGGAAGTGGGAACACAATACTATGGATTTCGTTACGGGTTTTCCTACGGTTTCTCAAGGCATCAATGCTATTTGGGTTATTGTTGATAGATTAACCAAGTCTGCTCATTTCTTGCCGATACGGGAGACTTATTCCCTTGAACGTCTTGCTCATATGTACGTAAATGAGATTGTATGATTGCATGGCATGCCAGTATCCATAGTTTCGGATCGTGACCCAAGATTTACTTCAAGATTTTGGGTTAGCTTGCAAAAAGCTATGGGTACGGAGTTACGATTCAGTTCGGCATACCATCCTCAAACGGACGGACAATCAGAGAGGACTATTCAAACTCTTGAAGATTTATTAAGACTCTGTGTCCTAGACTTCAAGGGCAGTTGGGATAAATATTTACCATTGGTGGAATTCTCCTACAACAACAGTTATCAGGCAAGCATTGGTGTGGCCCCATTTGAAGCATTGTATGGACGAAAGTGTCGCTCTCCAGTATGTTGGGACGAGGTGGGTGAAGCAACATTGTTGGGACCCGAGTTAGTACGTATGACTACGGAGAAGATCCAAACGATTCGACAACGTATACAAACGGCACAAGATCGACAAAAGAGTTATGTGGATCTTCATCGAAAGGACGTAGAATTTAGTGTTGGGGATCATGTATTGTTGCGTGTTTCCCCATGGAAGGGAGTTACAAGATTCGGGAAGAGAGAAAAGCTTAATCCACGATTTATTGGTCCATTTCAAATTCTTGATCGAGTAGGTAATGTAGCCTATAGACTCGCGTTACCTCCAAGTATGTCTCGTGTTCATAATGTTTTTCATATATCTGTGCTTCGTAAATATGTGAAAGACCCGAACCACGTCATTGAGTTAGAACCGGACGAGATAGCTGAAGATTTAACGTATGAGGAGATATCTGTCAAGATCTTGGATAGGAAGGAGCATGTCCTATGCACGAAGGTAATAACACAAGTTAAAGTTTTGTGGAGGAATCATGCTATACAGGAAATGACCTGGGAGATGGAAACAGAAATGAAAGTGAGGTATACTCACCTTTTCGAAACACCAGGTACGTATGTCAATTTCGAGGACGAAATTTCATAAGGAGGGGAGGTTGTAAGACCCCAAATAATTAATAAATGAAATTTAATTTCCTTTAATTATTATTTTGAATAGTAAGGGTTGATTTGATTAATGTGGATAGTTATGGGTAAAATACGCAAATATTTCAAAATAAGCAAGTGGTTATAAAATATTCATTGTTGTCGGGGAATATTCGTTTGGTCGTGGAATATTCGTACTGTCGGGGAATATTCGTACGACGGCGCAGCCATGTGTGGGCCCCATAACAGAATGCGATTGGAGGAAGAAAACGACAAATATAAGTTGTTTAAAAATAACGGCGTAGTTGTTACCGTTTACACTGTTGGAATACCCGGTGGTTAAAATACAGTAATACGCGTTGTTGCATAGTAGCACACGGTATTGCACAGTATTTTGAATTATTGATCCTTACGTAAGAAGACACTACTCAATAATTTCTACAGGAGTTACTGTTCATTACTTTATGGATTCAATAATTGCTGCGTTGATATTTATATTATTATTGTTTCAATAATAATATAAATACATGGTACCAACTGTGACGCCCCCAAAATAAGTCCTTTCCATCCAACCCATTTTGAGTTGCCAAATACATGGTACAGAAACAACTACAACTTTTACAACCCATAAACTGTGAGTTTGAATACAAACATTGTCATCTAGACAATATACATACCCAACTATGTCCTCAATACAATTATTGATATATTATTTTATAAAAATGGCTAGGACTACTAAACAACTCTCTCAAGGACCATCAATTCATACCCCGACTCGTACTCGTTATATTCTCGTCTCCTGAGAAATAAAATGGAACAAAAAGGAAAAGGGTGAGCTCAACTAGCTCAGTAAAGAATATTATGACTAAGATAATATACAACAAATTATCGTTAGCCTTCAACAGGAAAAAAAAATCTAATAGAATATAATAGACAACAAGTTTTAAATCAATATTCGCAGCGAAAAATATTAATTTATAGAAGAGTTACGTAGAGGATGAAATCTACTAATGTCTATGAATTTAACAGCCCATCAACAGTATTTTTATCCCTGTAACATCAATCAATGCACATCTTGAATCATATATTCATCCTTGCACTACAGACCAAGGATATTCATCTGTTGGTCATGTTCATCTAAACACCTGTTCATCTTTGCACTACGGGCCAAAGATATTCATCAGAAATCATTCATCTTTGCACTATAGGCCAAAGACATTCAATAATAACATCATTTAAGACTGAAGATGTTAAAAAATATTTTTAAAGAAGCGAATCCAGTGAAACAAAATGACAAGGATTAAGGATTCGTACTTTGTTTTATCCATGTCCAAAAATACCTCAAAAATAATCATAGTGGTGTAAAATTTAAGAATGATCAAAACATGGATACAATCAAAGCTAGTATCCACAATAGATATTTTGGACGAAAAGAAAAAAATAATTTTTTTGTGAATAGTGCCGTATTCGTGAATAGTGCCGTATACGTGAATAGTGCTGTATACGTGAATAATAACTCCGACACAAAAAGTTCTAAATTTGATAAAAACGTTCACCAATATTTCGGCATAATGATATTGAAGAAAATAATATCATTTAAGAAGAAAATAACATCCCTTACCTCAAAATAGCCGTACTTCTGACTGAATTTCGGTATAATGCTGACAGAAACTCGCACCGTATAGCAACACTCAAAGTATACTCACAAGAATACGCTCGATAATATAGAGAGAGAAAGAGAGAAAACTTTGTTTCTGGTGTGATTTTCAATTCTAACTTAGTCCTCTATTTATAGGAAAATGTTAGAACGCCAAAGGAGACTAAATTAATAAAATATATTATTATTTATTCAAAATTCTTACCCACATGTTTTGAAAACTCTAGCATGCCTTCTTTGGTCAAAAACATCAGCCACCCATGTGCCAACAACCACAAAAACGTTTTTCTTATATAAAATAATTAAAACTTCCAAAAATCAATTATTTCGGAACTCCGAAACTTCAATAATTCATGATAAATATCCCTTTTGTTAGAAAATTCGAATCTCACGACTTTCCATGGGAAATTCCATTCTCTACAACTTTGCAGAAGAAATTTTTTTCAAATTCTAAATAGAAATTGACCGAAATCCACAAACGGGCGATTTTACAGTCTATACTCAATTTTCGGTTAAAAATTATGTCCACCGACACACAAAACATGTGTTAAACATTTAATGCCACAAAAATACTCTACCTCCTCATATACTCATATATCCCACATTCATTATAAAAATATCATCGTTAATATATTATTAAAATAATATATTTAAATAAATTATTTTATCAGAAAAAGATAAAATATTAATTTTCAACAATTGTCACTTTTAAAAATTTTCTCCATCTATATCCACATAAAATGAATATTTTCTTTATCATAATAATCAATAATTAATTATTCAAAAATAATATTACAGAATCACAGTACTGACAATCAGGCCGTTCCCAGGATAGAGGGGGCTTTCCAATAAGGATTTCTCCTTACTGACGCGCAATTAGATGACCAAACCTCTTCTTGACAGAACTTTCTAGATATTGCCAATAATGTTATCTGATAATATTATTCAAATAATATGAATTATTGATCTGATAATGGAAAATACTGTGCAATGACAATTATTGAAACAATAATAATATAAATATCAACGCAGCAATTATTGAATCCATAAAGTAATGAACAGTAACTCCTGTGGAAATTATTGAGTAGTGCCTTCTTACGTAAGGATCAATAATTCAAAATACTGTGCAATACCGTGTGCTACTGTGCAACAACGCGTATTACTGTATTTTAACCACCGGGTATTCCAACAGTGTAAACGGTAACAACTACGCCGTTATTTTTAAACAACTTATATTTGTCGTTTTCTTCCTCCAATCGCATTCCGTTATGGGGCCCACACATGGCTGCGCCGTCGTACGAATATTCCCCGACAGTACGAATATTCCACGACCAAACGAATATTCCCCGACAACAATGAATATTTTATAACCACTTGCTTATTTTGAAATAGGTGAGCTACATCAGAATAATTATTTCCAGCAGTCTTTTCAACCTTAGTCAACCTTATTCTCTCTTTTCAAAATATTTATCAAAGGCTAAAAATATTTATTTTGCTTGATGAGTTTGATGTACAACTCATTGAATTGAACAGACTAATACAAAATATGAAAATAGCAAATAATGCTAGCTCTTCATATTAATAAAATTCAATATGAAAGTAGCAAATATTTTTGAGTGCTTTAATTTTTGGTTGTTATAAAGGATGAAGACATGATGTGAATTCTTTGAATCTGAGATGACAGGAGGAAAATTAGTGTTATTTGAAATGAATGCAGAGAAGAGGCCAAGAATTCAAAGATGAAGATGAACAGTAACCTGCTAAAACAAGAAGCTACCGAGTGCAAAAGAAGGTTGGGGGGAAGTTGAGTTGCCTAGGGTTGGTCCAGTTGTTCTCCTCCACCTGCAACACTACTTTGACTTGGTCCACTGCCCCCAGATATATAAACATCATTTTGCATATATTTTTTAATCACACAAAACACTATTTATTACATTTAGTTTTTACACAAATTAAAAAAAAAATAAAGTAAAATGAGAGAGAGAGTAAAAAAGTGTCAAATTTATTTTTTGAAACCCCACAAAATTACCACTTTTGCCATTAAATTTTTAACTAAGCAAAATTTAATTCCTGTGGGTTAATACACGGCTCCTCTTCTTCATCTCTGTTATTGCAGGTAATAAACCTTCTTTCTCTTTCTTATACATCTTTATACCTCCTCAACTCCTTTTCATATCCGTATATGTACTTCGTATAATTGATTTATGCCCGAATGGACAAATTACAGATCTGGAGAGCAAATGACATAGAAGCACCACACTAAGATGAAGATGCTCTTAAGAAATCAAGGTAAAATTTAGTGATCAACTAGTTTCTCTTACCTGAAGGAGTAATTTTTATTTATTTATCTCTTTGTTTTAGGGCTTATTTTTGTGTAGTGTTTCAAATGCTTGTTTATATATCCATGAATCGAAGAAAGGGTTTGATTAAACAATTTTTTATTTTTTTCAATATTCAAAGTTGGAACCACGTTTCACTTTCTTATTTTAGGGGATGTTTAATAAAACTGAATGAAATAATTCTAAATGAGTTGAATGGAGATGAATACTGAAGTTTGATAATTGTTATATTTAAACATCTGAATAATAATCTTTTACTATTTTACCCTCTAAACTATGTTATGTTGAACAAGTACTAAAAAAAAATTAAATACAATATTCACCGTACAACAGATAAAAATAAATAATTCAAACAAATTATCAAATAAAGTATTAAATAATTCAAACAATTTTAACACAAGTTCATAAAAAATAGAAAATGTAATGAGTTAAACAAATGTGTCAACAAACCATATACAATTGTGTCAATCAACACAATTACAATTGTATAATCCTCAAAAATAGATTTTGGAAACTTATATGCAGCAACAATTTGTAGATGACATTACACAAAATAGTCTTAACAAGTTCAACCAACTCTTTTAGCCCTTTCAAAGCTTTCCACTATGGTTCCCGTAAAATGGTGAGTACTAATAAATTAAAAGCTACAAACCACGACACATTCAACTATAGTAGCATACAAAAAGGACTTGGTCTATGATTCGGTTCAACCCAAAATGTATTATTAGCCTAAATTATGCTTGGACGAACTTTTTAAGGTTCTTCAACCACACCAAGTATTCTCTGGTGTCTTTGTTGATCATGTATTCATGGAGAAAATTGATAGTGCTAGGCTTGATTCCCCTAATCTCTAGATACTTGTGGAAAGCCTTTTGCAAATGCTCATCCAAATCCCTGGAGACAAAAAAAATGAAAGAACAAGAATTAATGTTTATAGATTAAGGTTAGAGAAGTAATTAGTATCAACGCTTGAAAGAAATATACAGGAAATGACACTCCGGAGAAATCTGGTCCTTCATAGGCAAATTGATTGTTGATCGATTTCGCAATCAATGAATACGTGCAAGTATACACGGTCAACAAGTAATAAAGTGATAAGAAAAGTATCGTTCCCACGAGGAATTATTTAATAAAAATCACCAAGTACTAATTCTTAACCAAACTAATTTTATTTAAACAATCTCAAATTGTGTTTTTTCTAATTAAGAAAACTAAATTAACCAATTAAAACTATGTTACTTTATAAATGAATTCAAATAAATAAAGATTAAGACTTCAATATCCCCAATTATGAATTATAAATCAATTATCCAATTATCCCAATTATTATGTCTACTGAATTGTTAACAGGAATTCTCAAATGCCAAAAGTCCTTTTCCAAGTGATCAAATGACTTCTATTTAATCCAGATTAATCTTGCTATATTCCTATGCAAAACAATTGAATTAAACTCCTTCAATTCCAATTCCTTATATGTTACATGCGGTGAACAGATATTTCCATTCAATTCACAAACCTAATTATTCACTGTGTAAATAACTAAGTCACATGATATCATGCCCAGTTCTAACCCTAGAATTCCTCTTCCAATTCCTTCTAGAGTAACAAAGTAATTACTGATCAGATAATTAAGCAATATGCACAAGACAAGATAAACAACTCACTTTAACATAAATAATTGGAATATAACGAATAACTAATTCATAGCCATAAAAAGTTCAATTGAAATCTTAATAAAAAAAAGTTAGTTCATAATTAATGAATGGAAACAAAGAATCCACAACTGAATAGACATTAAAAGATAAAAGTATGATGAGAGAAGAGAATAGAATCTGTTGTCAGCAAATCTGATGCTCCCCTCTTGCTCTTGCTCTTGATCTTCAATGGTCTCCAAGTTGCTTCAATCTCCAAAACTAATAAGAACTAGGGTTAATGTTCTAATCTAATGGAGTGTTTAATCTAGGCTAATCTATGTAATCCCCAAGCTAAGCTATGTAATCCCCTCTTATTTTATGCCTTACATCATGTATTTATAGGTTACAAGTCTAACTTTGAGTTTAGGAACAATCCCAATCCAATTTGGAGTCAAAAAGGTGTCAAAATTCGCCCAAAACGCGTCCAGGCCCGCACCAGGCCCTTCCCCAGCGCCCCGGCGCTGGGCACGGCGCTGGCATTCTGCCCCCCAGCGCCCCGGCGCTGGTATCAAGCCAAAAACGAGCGCCCCGGCGCTGGCCAAAAGTCTAACATTTTCTGCTCCGACGTCCTTTGGGAAAATGGCCATAACTTCTTCGTCCGAACTCCGATTTAGATGATTCAAGATGTTCTGGAAAGAGGAAAAGTAGATCTAAAACTTTCATTCTTGAAGTTTTTCGAAATAATGTCCGGAGCTATAGTCAAATTGGCTCTGAAGTGACTGCTGTGTAAATGACAAGCCGAAAACGCGCATCTAGCCACCCCGAACGTCGATCCATGCAACTTTTGTCCCAATTCCTACAAAACAATATAAAACATGCATGAATAGACACAAACACATAAAAACATCCTAAAACACTTGAGAACAACAATAAATTAAGCCCGAATGTATCCAATTTATGTGTATAAAACTCACTCATCATTGATCTTCAGAACTTTATGGCTCCTTAACGGACAAGTTGTCAATTGAGATCTCATTTGGATATGCAGAACAACCAAATTCCAAAATAGGCCCATTACTCTTGGTAACTCGGACAACCAGTGCGATGCTAGATTGGTAAGCCTTCTCATCGCCATCATCGTTGTCATTCTCATCATCTTCCTCTCCAGTTACAAGATCAGGCATGTGAACCTCAATAGTTTCACCAGAGTACTCCCTCGACAAAGATAATGTTTGTTATCCGTTATCTTTCAATTTTGAAAGGGAAGCCTTCAAGAGCCTCCTCAACCTACAATGCAAAATCAAAGAAGCAATACTCCATTTATGTGTTGACAGTGTTGTTGACTGAATTCATTATCAAATCCAACCAAATCTTGCATAATATTATATTTCTGGTTGCTTAACACAATTTTAAAGAGAAAGATAATGTTAAGAAAATTGCAAATGGAAAACACCAAGTGTTAGACAATACATTCCAAAACAGAGAACTGAAAATACAAACAAAATGTATTCCTAAAGTATCATACTAGTACTCAAAATGAAAAGCCATCATTATATTTAATAAAATCCATCTACAATCTACTAATATACATTTAGCATACATATAATAAACCACATCCAATGTCTCCACAGTTTTTGATATCTAAATTTTCAGGATCTTAATTTCATTTTGGCTCAAAACTGATCCTCATGGAATATGGATTTTAAATCAAACAATCCTTCAAATCAGGCAAATGTTTTCAAGTTATCGAATACTACATATTCACATATATTTCAATATAAATTTCTATCGAAAGTGCTGTCAGGAAAGAGATAAATCCCATGATTAAGTCGACAATAGCTTAATATTAAATACTTTCATATTGTGGACAAATAATTATTCGCTAAAAGAACAGTCCAATTTATAATACTTGATTGTAGATTTTTCCTTTCAATTCAAAATATTTCAAAACAATAGAGCATCAGTATTTGCAAAATTTAAGTAATGTATACTCAAAAGTAAGAGAGAAGATGGAATTGCTTAATAGCAGCAGCAGAAAACAGAGCAGAGGGGTGGTGGTAGTAGTAACTCCTTTGACCGCCGATGAATCGAACGGTAAGAGGCACAATACGTGAGGCTTTCCGACGAATAATTGTGAAGAGAGTAGTCATTTTTGAATTTTGGAAGAGAGAGAGAGTGGAGTTTAGGTCTTCAGGGTTTTGCAAGATAGGAGGATATCAAAACTGCAGACTTAATTTGTTTATTGTAACCATAGCAATTTTAAAGATGAGGGTTATCTGCCAGAAATTGTGGAAGGAGGTGGAGAATCGAAGCTGCGGTGGAGGTAAGAGAAGAAGAGAGAGCGGCGATGGAGATGGATATATAAATCCCCATGATTAAGTCGACAATAGCTCAACATTAAATACTTTCATATTGCGGACAGATAAGTATTCACTAAAAGAACTGTCCAATTCATAATACTTGATTGTAGATTTTTCCTTTCAATTTAAAATATTTCAAAACAATGGAGCATCAATATTTGCAAAGTTCAAGTAATGTATACCCAAAATTAAGAGAGAAGACCTCTTTAGATTCATTAGATTCCTCTGCACATATGATCTCTGATTCGATGACTTTGAAGAGTGACTCATCTGAACTCGGCCGCTTGAGAGGAGTAGTGGCGGACGGAAGAGAAAGAAGTGGGAAGAATGAGCTTGCGAGAGAGATGAAATTGCTTAATAGCAGCAACAGAAAACAAAGCAGAGAGGTGGCGATAGTAGTAACACCTTCGACCGCCGATGAATCGAACGGCAAGAGGCGCAATACGTGAGACTTTTTGACGAATAATTGTTAAGAGAGTAGCCATTTCTGAATTTTAGAAAAGAAAGAGAGTGTGGGGTTTAGGTTTTCAAGGTTTTGCAAGATAGGAGGATATCAATACTGTAGACTTAATTTGTTTATTGTAATGATGGGGACTCTAAGTCAAGGACAAAGAAGAGGTTTTTTATATTTATTATTTGGAGTTTTTATTATGTTTAATATAAAAGTCGTCGATGTGATTTATGTATTTTATTTATTAGTGGGGATTTAGGGATATTAATTAGTAATTAAGAATTTTTAATGTTTAGTAAGGGTACATTAGTCTTTTAGTACTTTTATTATTCTCTAAGTAACATTAGGGTTTTAAGTCTTTTTAAATAATGATGTAATCCCCACAAGTCTTTTAGACTACAGATTATTGATATTGAATTGATTATTTCATTCATACCGTAGAGGTATCCTACCGTAGAGGTATTTTATCTATCTTTGTGTTGATACGTAGAGTGAATACATTTGAGAGATCCTAGTTGTTTAAACGTGGAGTTTAGATCCTAGTTTATTTTTCGTTAATTCTTCATCCCAGATCTGTCCTACATCATGTAACCATAGCAATTTTAAAGATGAGGGTTACCTGTCAAAAATTGTGGAAGGAGGTGGAGATGGAGACGAATCGAAGCTGCGGTGGAGGTAAGCGAAGAAGAGAGAGCGGTGATGGAGATGGAGACTATCGAAGCTGCAGAGAAGTCATGACTATTTGGGTAAAAAACGTTGCTCAGATTTATTCAGTCGATTCAACCAATTTTTTTAAAAAGGATCGCTCAGATCTATTCAGCCTAATTCAAATTTTAAAATTTGTAAACAAACAATTTTAATGACTTATTCTCAAATCTTGACTCTCTCAGTCTTATTCAGTCGTAAACAAACATCCCTTCATTTGGGTGTAGGACTAAAATTTCATTATGGTCCTATCTGCTCACACATAATTGGAGTAATTTGATTTTTTAGGGCTTATTTATGGTTTGTGTTTCTACTAATTTGTTACTTGTTTATATATCCATGAATGGAAGAAAGTGTTTAATTAAGCCATTTTTAATTTTATTTTTCCTTTTAAAAATTCATAGTTGGAATCATGGTTCAATTTCTGATTTTAGTTCACTTGGGTGTTGTAGGACTAAAATTTCATAATGGTCTTAGCTGCTCCACCATATGTGGAATTATTAAGAGACTATCATCCTCATGTTATGGGCCTTCTGATCCAGATGGAAGAGCGATTTCTTTGATTGATGGTAGTAATCAAGAAAATTCAAGAAAATCGGAGGGTGTAAGACAAGGAGTTGATAATGTTTCTCGGATCTTGGAAAGTGGTCCTTGGGGACCGTCCATGGAGAATGCTTTATCTTCCTGTGATGAAAAGCCTAAGACAGAAGTGGTCATTGGGGTCTTAAGGAGGCTGAAAAATGTCAATCTAGCTGTAAACTATTTTCGATGGGCTGAAAGAGTAACTGACCAAGCACATTGTCCTGAATCATACAATTCACTTCTCATGGTAATGGTAAGGAGTAAAACTTTTGATAAACTGGAAGAAATTTTGGGGGAGATGAGTTTAGCGGGATTTGGTCCTTCTAATAGTGTATGTGTTGATTTAGTTGTTACCTGTGTGAACTCTCAAAAACTGAAAGAAGCGTTTGATCTTATTCAAACCATGAGGAGATTTAAATTCCGCCCTGCCTTTTCAGCTTATACAACTCTGATTGGTGCACTATCTGTAGCTCATGAAGCTGATCTCATGCTCAAGCTATTTCATCAGATGCAAGAACTTGGTTATGAAGTAACTGTGCATTTATTCACAACTTTGATCCGTGTATTTGCCAAGGATGGGCGGGTTGATGCTGCACTTTCCCTGTTGGAGGAGATGAAAAGCAACTCTTTTAATGCTGATATAGTTCTGTACAATGTCTGTATAGATTGCTTTGGCAAGGTTGGTAAGGTGGATATGGCTTGGAAATTCTTTCATGAGATGAGAACACATGGTCTCATGCCTGATGATGTTACCTATACTAGCATGATTGGCGTACTCTGTAAAGGTAATAGACTGGATGAAGCCGTGGATATATTTGAGCAAATGGAGCAGAACAGGAAAGTCCCATGTGCATATGCCTATAACACAATGATCATGGGTTATGGATTGGCCGGAAAATTTGATGAAGCATACAAGTTACTTGTACGTCAAAAACTTAAAGGGTCCATTCCAAGTGTGATTGCGTATAATTGTATTCTTACTTGCCTTGGAAAGAAAAGGATGATTGATGAGTCATTAAGGGTCTTTGAGGAGATGAAGAAAGATGCAGTGCCCAATCTTTCAACATATAATATTCTTATAGACATGCTCTGCAAAGCTGGGAAACTTGAGGCTGCTTTGGAGATTCGTGATGCCATGGAAGCAGTTGGTTTGTTTCCTAATGTATTAACTATGAACATAATGATTGATCGACTTTGTAAGGCTCGAAAGCTTGATGAAGCTTTTTCGATATTTGAAGGAATGGATCATAAAGTTTGTACTCCAGATACTGTTACGTTCTGTTCATTGATAGATGGCTTGGGTAGACATGGCAGAGTAGATGATGCTTACAAACTCTATGAACAAATGTTAGATTCTGACCGGATTCCGAATGCTATTGTCTACACATCCCTCATTAGGAACTTTTTCAAGTCTGGGAGAAAGGTTGACGGTCACAAAATCTACAAAGAAATGGTTCGTTGTGGCGTTTCTCCAGATCTAACTCTTCTTAATACCTATATGGACTGTGTCTTCAAAGCTGGTGAGACAGAGAAAGGCAGAGCTTTGTTTGAGGAAATTAAGGCACGGGGATTCATCCCAGATGTGCGGAGCTATTCTATACTAATTCATGGCCTTGTAAAAGCCGGATTTGCACGTGAAACGTATGAGTTGTTCTATTTAATGAAGGAACAGGGATATGTTTTGGATACCCTAGCCTATAACACCGTCATTGATGGATTTTGCAAATTAGGCAAAGTAAATAAAGCGTACCAACTACTCGAGGAAATGAAGTCGAAGGGTCAACAACCCACAGTAGTTACCTATGGTTCTGTCATTGATGGGCTTGCAAAAATAGACAGGCTTGATGAAGCTTACATGCTCTTTGAAGAAGCAAAATCAAAAGGAATCGAATTAAATGTAGTGGTGTATAGTAGTCTTGTTGATGGGTTTGGAAAGGTGGGTAGAATTGATGAAGCCTATCTCATACTGGAAGAGCTGATGCAAAAAGGGTTGACGCCAAATGTTTACACGTGGAATTGCTTACTTGATGCACTAGTGAAGGCAGAGGAAGTTAATGAAGCTCTTGTTTGCTTTAATTCAATGAAGGACTTGAAATGCACTCCCAATGCCATAACGTATAGTATTCTCATAAATGGTCTTTGTAGGGTTCGAAAATTCAACAAGGCCTTTGTGTTTTGGCAAGAGATGCAGAAGCTGGGATTTAAACCCAATATGATCACCTATACAACAATGATCTCTGGGCTTGCAAAGGCCGGGCAAATATTTGAGGCTAGTGGGCTCTTTGAAAGGTTTAAGGCCAATGGAGGGATACCTGATGCTGCCTGTTATAATACTATGATAGAAGGGTTAAGCATATCAAATAGGGCAACAGAAGCATACAAACTCTTTGAGGAAACTAGGTTGAAAGGTTGTAATATATATACCAAAACTTGTGTAATTCTTTTGGATGCATTGCATAAGGCTGAATGCCTTGAACATGCAGCAATTGTTGGTGCTGTGTTGAGGGAAACAGCAAAATCTCAGCATGCTTCAAGATCCTTGTAACATCAGAGCAGTATTCTTTTTTCACTTACCTAGGGATTTATATTTTTTCCTTGATCTTGTGTTTATGAATAATTCTCCCCAAGCTGTTTGTACATCATCTGATACGATCCTGACTTAGCATGGCTGGTATAACGGCCTTCAAGAGGCCATTCCAATAGCTCTGTCTACTTTCAGTTGTACTAAAAGGATGTTATTCTGGTGGCTGTGACCTCCGACTTTCACTAATAACTAGCACCCAAGGTAGACGCTTGTTTCTGCTGATAATTGAAGTTGTAGTAGTCACTGATCAGCATGAAACCTACAAGTTTCTTACGTGAACCTTTTGGTGATATCGTAAACAGGTATTTAGTATTTACTACCCAAATTGCCTCTTTTTCCAGTAGTTTATTGTAATTTGGCTTCATGTACTTCTTTAATGTATTTTCATAGACACCTTTAGCTGGAAGCCATCCTTGTAATTAATTTTTTTGAGGGAAACCCTTTTGGTTACTGAGCTCTCTGGAGTATTGACCGAATATTCTTTTCTTTTCTTTTATTTATTTAAGTTTATATTTATCTGTTTTAGATTTTTACCAGCTCTTTCTATCTATTTTGCACCCAAGTTTTTTACTCATTGCCTTTCTACTTTTACTCCTACATCGGAGTTCATTTCAGTCTACTCCAATTAGTTTTGAAAAAAATTAAAATGGTAATTATGGAAGCAGTCTCATTTAAATCATATACGCTGTCTGGTAGAGTTTGTTTCAAAAGTAGTATATTTCTTGAGGATTGTGGCCAATGGCGCACAGTAGAGCTCAAGGTTTAGTTTCATTTTCTTACATTTACTTTTTTTTTTACGTAAAAACCCTTGCACTTTTGTTGAGCCTTCATCAGGTCTGCATTAAATAAATACTTATTTCGTCTCGTATTAAACGTAATAATTTCTTTTTTAGGATGTTTCACAATAAATATCTTATTTTTATATTTATAATATTTTTATTTTATTTTTTCACTTATACTCTCAGTAAGTCTACTATCATATAAAATTGTTCACATATACTTGCATACATATTTTGATGCTCCACGTGCATAGCAAGTCACGTAGGCCATCAAAATATGCATGTGAATGTATGTGAGCGGTTTTATGTGATAATAGACTTATTTTTATACCCTCATTATCTTTTTACTCAACTTTTGTTAGAAATTGAAGAGATGAGAAAATGTTTACATTGGAAACTGATAAATTATTACACCACTTTCTCTCTCATATTACCACTATAATATGTCTTCTATTTAACGATTCTTCAGGCTCTCTTTCTCTATTCATTCTAGCTTTTATTACTCATTAGGAATGTGTGAATAATAAAAAGAAATGATATACAGAACTAATTTACTCTCTCCGTCTCTTAATATAAGTCGTTTTAGAATTGTGCATAAGTATTAAGAAAATAATTGTATATCATTAAATATAATATCAATTGTCTAAATTGTTCTTGTATTGAAAAAAGAGAAGGTTATTTATTCGGCAAAAAATGGTGAGAGAACCAAAGTTATATTTAATACTTTGGGTAATATTGAAAACTAAACAATTAATACTTACTTGAAATTCTCAAATGATAAAAACATTTCTCTAAAGCGACTTATATTAAGGGACAAAGGGAGTACATGAGAAGAAATAATACTTCATAAAAAAATAAAATAAAAATTATTTATTTAATTAATAAATAATTTTAAAAAATAAATAAAATAAAAAATATATATTATTAATCAACGTTCCAAATTCAATTAGAAAAAGCATAAATATATGCCCCTTCTTTTCTGAAACCTAAATATATGCCCTAATATAAGCATAACACATGAGGATGTAAAATGAGCAAATAGTTCGCGTTCGTTTTGTATTCACTTGATTAAAGGTTTGATTCGAGCTCAACTCAAAATATAAATGATTCAAATATGAGCAAATTTAAAGTTTGAAAAATTATTCGAACCTCTTCAAATTGCAAATTTCTATTGATACTCGGATCATATTTCTTAAAAAAATTCAAACTACTCGGGCTCGATTCGAGATCGTGCTCAACTTGGTAGGTAAACGAACCTTAACCAAATATTATTTTATACTCAATAAATTTTATGAACAAAATATGAGCAACTTAATACTCGACTCGAGTCATTTACACCCTAACAATACAGGTGAAAAGAAAAAGAAGAAGAGATCGAGCATGGCTGCAATTGTTCCAATAATGGACCACGATTTTAATACTCAACCGACGAAATTGAGGTCTTGTTCTCATCCTAGTTGTTATATTTCCGATTCTTCCAGTAATGGACCACGATTTTGTCATTGTGGTCCGTTCACCATTAATGACTGCTACAACTGAAAGTGGAAGATATTTTTGGTGTTCTAGTTGGAAGGTAAGTTTTTTTTTTTTTTTTTTTTTTTTTTTATCTCTGTACAAGTCTTTTAATGTTAATTACGGTAGAAATATTTCAAAGTGCTTTAATTTTTGGTTGCTATAAAGGATGAAGACCTGAAATGTGAATTCTTTGAATGGTTTGATCCTGAGATGACAGAAGAGTGTTACTTGAAATGAATGCAGAGAAGAGGCATGAATACCACGAGTTGGGTCATACCACTTGCTACAACGGTACAAGGAAGCATGGTTTTTGCTTGTGTCAATGTAAACTTTAGCTTTTTTGTTGCTATAACATAACAAGACCACCATTCAAAACATGTTCTACATCTTTACATTAAACCACACAAGTGTTCACATAATGTGACATGATGATGATTGGGAGATTCTTGATGATCTTCTTGATCCAGATTTAAAATGTGTTGGAATAATGTTATGACGACAAGACATGAATACAAAATAACATGTCAAACTCTAATTATTTGATTTGTCAATAATTATACATGGGTGGTTATAACCAAATATATAAACATTATTTTGTATCTATTTTTTAATCACACAAAACACTATTTAACACATTATTTTATATATCTCTATTTTTGTTTTCGTGTTTTATGTATCTATATTTTTGTTTTCATGTTTTATATACATAACATTATTGTATCTAAGGATAACCGTGTACGTACAAATGTATTAAAAGGTACGTCATATGATCATTTGAAAACTAATTTCACGCTTTCATGTTTTTGTATGATTCTTACATTTATATTATAGTGTGATTTTAAGTGAGAGACTAAAATTAAATGACTTATTTTTGTATGTTCCAATGTTTTCATGTTCTCCACTTGATGATGCTGAAACTTTGCCTCTTTTACATATTCAAGTCACCAATAATGGGACTCGACTGAACGCCTTCCACTCAGCTGGTGCATCTAATTTTTGCAGTTTCATGTTTCTAGTACTTCCTATCTTAGTACACTCTTATTAATGATATTAATTATATGTTTAAGTTTAGGTGCTATGCTTATGCTTATTTACGGGGTATAAAAATTTGAATCATGTTATTTATTGAGATTGATAGTAATTACAGGAGAACCTCACTTATTACATATCTTACTAAAATAATTATCACTAATATTTATCCACATAGCTGACAATCAAATAATAGACAAACATTTGTAATATTTATCATTTTCCTAAAATTTTCAAAGTTCCTAGACATTTGGTTGGTG
Organism: Panax japonicus; assembly: GCA_020205505.1. NCBI lineage: Eukaryota > Viridiplantae > Streptophyta > Magnoliopsida > Apiales > Araliaceae > Panax > Panax japonicus. Next base: position 54,711,779 of record CM035098.1, on the reverse strand, counting down.
AAAAATGCTAGAGACACAACTTATTCTACAACTATTTTATAATTTGCTGACGTGACATACTCCACCTCAACTTTTATGTGAGGCCGAATACTACATTAAATCAATTTATTCATCAATATGCCGAGGTGGAATATGCCACACCAGCAAATTATAAAATAAATTATGTCTCTAACATTAATCAATTAACAAATAAAGGTTTTACATCCGGAGTTCCTAGTATAGCAAGCCAAAAGATGAGCCTTGCCAACCAAGAGTAATGCTAGGAACTATAGATGTAAAACCTTTGTTTTTGTTCAAATTTATTTTTAGAAACCTCACAAAATTACATAAAAATATAAAATAATGATTTTTTTTTTTAGTAGACTCACTAAATGATATACTTACTCTTTATTTTATGTATTAACTAGCAACAGTCCCGTGCCTCTGGCACTATGGACGTTGGGATTTATTCCAAATTTTGGACGACCCAAATGATTTATTGAGTGAGCGAGAAATTCAAAATTATTTGTATTTTATTAGATAGATGGATGGTGGGATTTATCCCAAACTTTGGACGTCCTATATGATTTATTGAGTGAGCGGGAAATTCAAAATTATTTGTATTTTATTAGATATAATTAGATATATAGAATATAGATATAGATAGATAGAATTAGATAGATTGTATTTTATTAGATAGATGGATGGTGAGATTTATCCCAAATTTTGGACGGCCCAGATGATTTATTGAATGAGCGGAAAATTCAAAATCAGTTGTATTTTATTAGATAGATTGAATTATATGTTAAATAATTTTTTTTAAGGACGGAGGGAGTAATAATAAACATAACCATTAAACCATGGGACCAAAGTCCTTGAACACACACCCCTCAATCCGTAGTGGCTCGTTCAAAAAGAAAAAGAAAGTCAAAGTTTATGCCCAAATCCAAACAAAATCACAGATTTGATTAAAACGGTCCCACCCAATAATTGCCAGCTCAGGAACTCAAAACACCCACACGCAAGGGTCACGTGAGCTGCCCTATCTAAAATCTTCCCCCCAAACCAAACCCAAAAGAATCACGAGAGCGAGTCGCCAAGTAATAAGAAGCGCACATCTTTTTGTGTTTTTTAAAGCTCAAGGGCGTCCGTCCACTCACAAATTCACCCGCACAAATACGACGTCGTTGTTTCCCTTACGCTGGCCCATCCCACAAAATCAGAGCCAACTGGGGAAAGAGAGTGAGAAGAGAGTGGGAAATGCTCTGATCCATTCCTGCCCCATTTTACAGTCTATAAACCTTCTCCATTCTGATCGAAACCCTAACGGAATTCTTTGGTTGTTTGGAGAGAGAAATGTCGGAGCAGAGGAACAGGTGGAACTGGGAGGTTACTGGTTTCGAGCCGAGGAATTCGATAGAGCCTGATGATCACAAGCCTGCACCTTTGTTTCGAAGGTATTCGATCTCTGCTGCTTCCATGCTTCCTCATTCTGACCTTTCAAAGCAGAAAATTTTGGTTACAAAGCTTAATAAATTGAACGGCAAGGTCCAGGTATATATTTCTCTATTTATTAATAAGTATTTTGTTCGAGTTATAGGCTGATATGTGTGTGGGTTTTGCTACTGATTAAGTTGATAGGAGTGTTAAATTTCTTTATTTGTTATAATTAAGGCAATTGATTTCAAATGCATCAATTGGGAGGTAAATCTAGTGGAATACTAATGTGACTCAATAATTAAGTGTTGATGGATGGATGTTAGGCGTACATGCCATGCACGCAATGGGAAAATGTATTGAAGTTAAGGGTAGTAAAATGGGGTGCTTGTTTAGAATTCCCGATTTTGCAAAAGATGGGCCGCAATGTAGTGTTTCTTGGGTTAAGTGATTAGCTATCTTTTCAGACTATGAACCTTAATGTGTACCAGTTTTTTGTTTCGTAGTAAACCTAATTATACTACATATAATACTACTTCTTTATGCCAACTTTCTGTCCTATTGATAACTGTGGACTCCATGGAGGAAAATATTATCAATATGCAAATAAAACCGTGTTATCATCAAGGAAGATTAGGCACTTGATTAATTAAGACCCATCTAAGTCTTTGAATGTTCTACAAGAAAAGTGACAGCAGAGAATAAGAAAGAAAATAAATTATGAGATTACCATTCTTGTTATGGTAGAACACAGGGTTTGAGTGGTTCGGTAAGGTTGAATTAGGTAGCGAATATTCTCAAGTTCATTTTGTTTTTTCTTAGGAAGTAAGTTGGCCTGAACAGATATCAGTGGTCTTTAGTTTCATGTCGAGATTACTACATGAGAAGATCTGTGTTGACTTCACTTTAATGAGGCATTTATCATGATTCGTGTTTTGTGAATGTGTTCGTGTTTTGTGAATGTGCGGCTCATGAAACTAAAGTACTTTCTGCATTCATTTGACCATGTTTATGCATTAATTTGAGCCTTGAGTGACAGAAATATATACACAGACCTACAAAACACACTTGTCATAAATATAGTTATTAGGTTAAATGGTTAATTGAATACTATGGACTTTGGTTGAGCCATTGCCAACTAGGTATATTCTTTCTGTTTTCTTTGCCTTTCCCTTTTTGGAATATATTTCCCTGAATGGGGATTTAGCAGGAAGTCAAGCTCCTACTATGTTGTCATTAATAATCTATGTATTATATATGGAATGTTTCTCATCTTCGTCAAGGAGTATCAGCTTGTCTCATGTGATTGGAATTCGTAAGATGATCTCAAGATCTGAAGTAACCCGTTGTTTCCTCTGAAGAATTGCTTTCCGATGTATGCTACTAAAGATATACTTTAAATTTACTTTTGTCGTATCTCATAGCTGAAAATGTCCACCGTTTTATCTTACATTGCAAACCCTTATTGTTTTATAATATAACGAAAAAAGAAGAATATTATTATCCATCATAGGGACTATTATTGCCTATAAAAGAAAGTTTCTGTTCCTACTATTAATCTTCAGTCCACAAGAAGAAAGATATAAAAATAAAACAGGACCTAAAAAAGGTCCTTTACAACTTATTTAGGCTTATACGTTGTCAAGTTTTGAAGATTTAAGGGGTTCTTGTGTCTCCCAAAGGTTTCTTTGAGATTAATAAATGAGTTCCGTGTATGAAGAATCCTTGGTTTCAAATGGTTGCTTCACATCTACTATTTTTTTCGTCCTTTTTTCAAGGCTTATGTAGGTCATATTTTTCTGCAATTGTTATTTTATCCTTTTTGACGTCATGCATATGACTTATTTTGGGCAGCTTGCAAGAGAAGATTACTTCGAGTTGAGACAAGAAGCTTGTGATTTCCAAGAATACTGTAATGCAAAACTTGATCGAGTAACGCGATATCTACGTGTTCTTGCTCAGAAGACCCTTAAGCTAGGTATGGAATAAATTGGGTACATTGTCCGCACAATAAACTTGGATGTGCGATGTTTCATTTAATTGCTTTAGTTTTATCAGTTACATCTGGGAATTTTCATATCAGACGCTCTACCTGTGCCTGACCAAAAAAATTAGGCATGTGCAATATAATTGTCAAACTTTTCTAAGCTTTTGCTCGATTTGTATTTTACCCAATTTTGAGAAGCCAACTGAGTAAATTTTCTTTTTGTCTTTATTGCGTTGCATTGAAAGTTGTGTTAAATCAAGTTTTATAATCTCTCTTAGTTGCAATAGAAACTAATTAACCAAGTTACTTTAGTTTCTATCAAACTTGTGTCTTGATTCTTTTTTGCTACTGGTTCAAAAATTTCATTATGTATTTTTCTTATAGTTATCAATCTTTTTCAAGATTTTACTCGATTTGTACTTCTGTCCAAATGTCAGAAGCCAATTGGGTAGATTTTTTTTTGTCTTTAACATGTTGCATTGAAAATTTTGCTGAATCCAGTTTTATAATCTCTCATAGTTGCAATAGAAACTAATTAATTAAGTTACTCTTAAGTTTTATCCTCCATCAAATTTGTGTCTTGATTCTTTTTTGCTGGTTAGGAAATTTCACCATGTTGTGGCAATCCAAACCATTATATTTAATTATTTTTGGAGTTGCTTCATTGTGTTATTTTACTCTTGATGGTTAATCCTTGCTTAGTCATGTTAAGAGATTTATGGTACAATATAATAATGCATTAATTTCAGATCAGGCTGCCCTTGAAACTGAATCTAGAATTTTGCCGCTGATAAATGAGAAGAAAAGGTTGTTTAATGAGTTATTAACTACCAAAGGTACTCATGATTTCTCCTATTTTACACATTCAATCCTTTCTCTCTCTTGTGCTAGCAAAACTCTTCTGTAGAGAGAGACAAACGCACTCCTGAGTGGGCTCATGCCATGCGCCAAACACTCTAAAGATATCACCCTAATTAGTTTTTCCTTTTCCCTGTCAAAAATTCAAAATTTCCCTTTGCTGTGGTTTGGGAAGTACACATTTTTTTTTCTCCGACAACTATTGAAATTTTCAGGAAACATAAAGGTGTTTTGTCGAACAAGACCACTTTTTGAAGACGAAGGTCCATCTGTTGTTGAATTTCCTGATGATTTTACAATTCGCATCAGTGCAAATGATGATAATTTCTCCAACTCAAAGAAGGATTTTGAATTTGACAGGGTTTATGGACCTCATGTTGGACAAGGTGCCTGAATATTTTTGTTTATTTCTTGCTTTCCCAATACTTTTTTCTGATGGTCTCTATTACAATTGTTGTGCTATGTTGAACTTTGACTTTAGTCTGGTTGTTGCATATTTTGTCTGAGAACATTATATGACATTATGTTGTGTGCAGCTGAACTTTTCAGTGATGTTCAACCATTTGTGCAGTCAGCTTTGGATGGATATAATGTTTCAATATTTGCTTATGGACAAACCCATTCAGGAAAGACCCACACTATGGTTTGTCTCTCTCTCCCCCCTCCCCCCGCTATTTACTCTAGTATGCATGTGTGGTACGTTGATTCTAACACAGCTAACATAAATACAATATTACTTGTATGCAAACCTGTTTAGGTACTCCCAAATTTAATATTTAAGTTGCATTTTATCATTAAATTCTTTATAAGTGAATGATCTCAAATTTACCTATAATATTTTGTTAATATATTTCCTTTAATAAATTGTAAAGGAGTATCATGTTCAATGTTTTGAAATATGAATTTTGTCATCTAGTTTCTGACTTTTCGTAATGTTGTTAAGAGCTAAAAGTGTATAGCCTATCATTTGAAACTTTGAATGACATTGATTTACTCCTTCACTATAATGTTATAACCTGCAGGAAGGATCTAGCCATGATCGTGGTTTATATGCTCGATGCTTTGAAGAGTTATTTGATTTATCAAACTCAGATACAACTTCTGCTTCTCGATTTGATTTCTTCGTCAGTGTTTATGAGCTCTATAATGAACAGGTTGTTTGACTGTTATGTCTTATGATTGTCTCATTAATTTTGACTAATTATAATTACAATCTATCAGCTCTCTTTGTTTCTTCTATGAAAATATGAGTTGAAGATCGTCACAATTTTCTGATGATAGATATCATTCATGTTTTGTAGATAAGGGATTTGATTTCAGTATCTGGAAATAGTTTGCCAAAGGCTCGGTTGGGGTCAACAGATTCTTTTGTAGATCTTTCGTTGGAAAAGGTTGATAGCCCATTGGCATTCTCCAAAGTTCTAAATATGGCGTTTCAGAATTGGGGATTTGATGTATTAAAGTTCAATGTTTCTCATCTGTATGGCCCTCTTTCTTACCTTTAAATTTTCTATATATGTGACATATTATTTGGGGAAAAGTTGTACGAAGAGACAGTGGAATATAACTGTGGACATGGCTTGTGATTGGAACAAATTCAAGAACGAGTAGGGTATTCTATCTTTATATTGTGTATTATGTTTTCTCTTTCCCCAGACTTTTTTTCTTTTTCTTTTCCTATTTTTTGTTCTAAATTTAAATTATATATATATATATATTTTATTTTTTCTAAGTGGGATGTGTTTTAAATTTATTTATCTCAATTGTTTTTTGTTTTTATTTTAAATTTATTTATTATATTCTTTTCTTATTTAATTTTTTTTCTCGCCTTCCCTCTTTTGTATAGTATTCTTTTCCAGCCTAACCTAATAATTTGGGATAAAAAGCGTTATTGAGTTGAGTTGATGTGGCATTTTCTGTTGCCTTAGCTATTATACATTTGATTTTCTTCTTGTTTGTTCCTATCTGCTGAAACTATTTTGAATTACTGTGAAGACTTTTTCCCTATTTAAGACAAAGAAGTTCTATAAATCTTTTATTATGTGGACTTCTAAATTTATACTGAATTTAATTTTGATGTATGGCGGCGTGGTTGAGTTATATAGAAACCATTCATATGGCATGATTTTTCTCTCAAAATACTCACTCAGTTTCGCCAACTAACAATTTAAAAAGCCTTTTCTCTAGATTGGAAAGTGTTATGCAAACACATAGAGAGCCTTATTCTCACGTACATTTACTTTATCTGGTTGTGGAGAGTTATGGAATATATTAGTTGGGATAAATTGCAAATGGCTAAGAAGCAAGGATTTGTTGGGAGGTGAGCAACTAGAGAATCCAGTCTGTCATTCTCCAAATATTCACCAGGGATTCGGTCAAATACTGTATCAATGAACTTTGACCCCAAAAATTAGCCAAGTTTGAGCCAGCTCATGCTCGCTCAACTCCTCAACCTAGTTGAACCAAGCTCATGCATGTAGTCTGATTTATTTAGAGGTCTAATTGATTGATTTACAATATTGTTGTTGGCTTTGATGACCTATACTATGCTAGTTATTTTCCTTTTGCGAAGGACCTTTCCTCTTTAGAGGAGCTTTATCTCCTTGTATAAAATATATTTTCTTATGTAAGAATCAAAGTATAACCCAATGGCTTCAAAAAGGATCTGGACCAATCACACGTTGGTTGTACAATTTGGAATGTTCTGGAATTCGACATCATATTTTGACTTTAGAGTTTTAACGGCTATAACCTACATGTACCTAAATTTTTGTCAAAGGGATTTCAGCTATCCAATGTCTTAGTTTTTCTTGCATTATTGTATCAGTTGATAAAAATAATCTTCTATGTTTACAACTTTATTTTATTTCATATGTTGTTTTTAATAATAAAATGAAGGAACATAGAAAACCTTGTCCTAAACTACAAAATTTCAAGTCTCGCTCTTCCTACACTTGTGAGGAAAGAGGATTTTTTCCCCTTTTTGGAAACTTTTATCAAAGTTGATCAGAGTTTTTTCTGTTTTTTTCAAAACCTAAAAAGCTTCAGGGAGAGTAACATGCATGTGAAGTTTACTGCAGTTAATTATAATCAGTTTATTTGCCCTCCTAACACAGCACAAACCATGTAAAGTATAGGAAAAGGACATTCTTGTCTCACTCCAAATGAGCAAATGGTTTGAATCCGATATATCCTGGATGCATTTGCATTGGATCCGGGGATCAGGCTAAGATATCCAAGAGTTATGATATTGAGAAATTTCACTTGCATGCATCTCTTTGCTTCCCTTCCTAGTCCTACCAATATAACAAGCAAAACAAGGGAAGGAAGGTATCCCTTACCTAGGGATACCTCTCCCATTTGAAAACTTCCGTCACTTCCTTGCACTGGACGTGGCAATATGGATAAACATTCTGTCAATGTATCATCTATGTAGTTCTAGCTGTGTAAAATTTCTGAATTTTGTCTGAAAAATATTTTTTGCTTTGCTATTTTTTGCAGGATCATTACCATACATATATATAATAACAATTTTATAACAGAAGAAAATATATATAGCAAGCTTTCTCTTGTTGACTTAGCTGGTAGTAAAAGTTCAAACCTGCAAGACAATGGCGGAGAGAATGCAACGGGCTTGCTGCATGTCATGAAATCACTTTCAGCGTATGTACTGCATTTGGTAGCCTATTATTTTATCATCGTTGGGTTATGTTGCTTGCTACATGTCATGAAATCACTTTCAGCGTTTGTACTGAATTTGGTAGCCTATTCAGTTATCATCAATAGCATTATGTGCCTATAAAGAAAAAATTGACTTGTATAAAGCCAAAGGATCTCACTATTATTTACTATAAGCTTCTTTTTGTTAGTGCAATTGAACAAGAGTTTTTTTAGGTAATACATGGGCAACTACGTAAAATATACTTAAAAAGTCTTAAAGTTGAATGATGAGACTTGCTTACATTCTGTACTTGAAGACTATGTTGTGTTTGTAAGCAGATACGAAAAGGATATCAGTTAGTTATTCTTTATTTTCTGAAGTTTGTAAACACAAAGGCAAATATGCTCCCAATGATAAAATTTCATTCTTCCAGATCTGAAAAAAAGTACATATATTTTCCAGCTGAAATGCTTCGTTAATGGAGGTGTCTCTTTTTTGTAAATTTGTTCTGGTCATCCTGCATCATTTCCTTACTACTTTCGACGTAAGTTATGCAGGTTGGGAGATGTTTTGACTTGCTTGACCTCAAAGAAGGACACTGTTCCTTATGATAACTCTATACTCACGAAAGCTCTTGCAGATTCGCTAGGTAATCAGTTCTATTTTGTGTATGGATTATCTAATTATTGTATTCTATGACAGGAAATTCATCAGCCTGAGAATTTTGTACTTCTAAATTTGGGAAGTTTCTGGAATAAATCATGTAATGATTTTTTACATGAACATTTTACGAAGGCATAAGTAAAAAGGGGCAATTTTTTTCCTTTTTTTTTAAAATAAATAAATTTGATATTTTATTCGTTTTTCGTTTTATGTGAGATTGAGGTGTTAAATTATTTCACGCTCTCTTTTGTAATCTTACCAGGTGGAAGCTCGAAAACTTTGATGATTGTTAATGTGTGTCCGAACAAGTCCAATTTGGCTGAGACATTATCATCTCTCAATTTTTCCGCCAGAGCTCGAAATGCTACACTAAGCCTTGGAAATAGAGATACAATTAAGAAATGGAGAGATGTTGTAAGTTCTGCAAAATATCTTTTGCTGCCAATGATTGTCAATAAGTAGGTCCAATCAACTCGTGTCTTCAGTTCGGAATGTTCTGATAAACTACTAACAGAAATGTGATATGCGTGGAATTTGGCCTCATTGCCAGTATACTTGTCCATCTAAGTGCCAGCTAGTTTTAAATTTGAGACCACCTTCCCCTCTCTCCTACCTCTACTGTATATTCTTGTCTTTGGTATAGGCTTATCTAGAAGCAAGCTATGTGTGGGTCAATGATTTTTTCTGAGGATATAAATATATTATATAATACAATTCTCATGCTGGATTTTCGTTTGCTACATTTCGTTATAGGCAAATGATGCACGGATGGAACTGTGTGAAAAGGAGAAGGAAATTAATGATCTGAAGCAAGAAGTTATGGTACTAAAACAAGCACTTAAACATGCAAATGATCAGTGTGTTCTACTCTTTAATGAAGTTCAGAAGGCCTGGAAAGTTTCTTTCACACTGCAATCAGATTTAAAGGTATTACAATAATGACATTTTTTTTTCTGAATAAAGAAGGGAAGTTACAATAATGACATTTGAGTAATTGTCCGATATTAATTTATCATCTTTTTGGGAATTGTTTGATACTGTGTTTTAACATGAGTTGCCTTCATTAAGTCATTATTTGTCTCCCCAATTGCACTAATGATAGACAGCAATTATTGAGCTTGATGGTCTACACGAAAATTATTGGAGAAAATATGCTCTCTTACCAATTTGTGATTGGATTTTTCTTGAATGGATGCAGTGTTGTATGCTTCACTTTCTAAAGTGAATAATTTTGTTTTTTTATATTTATCATCGTTGAAGCCTAATGCCATTTAACATATCATTATAATTATTATTCTTTGTTTTAGCACATAAGACAGACATATTATGATACTTGTACGCTTGCTCCTTTTGTTTACATAAATTGATTTGTATTCCTGGGTTCGGAAGAGAGAGATGGCTCTATTATGGCTCCTAGCACTCAGAATCTTCAGATATATAACAACCTTTGAGAAGTTTTGACAATCTTTCAACAGTTCTTTTCTAAGTCCTGAAAAGAATAAAAAGTAAATAAACTTTTATCTGATGTCCACTGAAGCCTTCTTTACATTGCCTAAATTTGTGAACCATCCTACTCTGTTTCCACCAGACAATCCGAAGCTGAATTTTCATTAAACAAACAGCACATGCCAGTGCCTTTTGTGTGTGTGTGTGTCTGTGTTCTGTGTGTGGCTTCTATCAACACTATTCATATTTATGTTATACCAATTTCATTCCATTCCATCATATGTGGCTAGCATGTTCTTAAGTTGCTTCAATTCTCCCATTTTGGATAGTCGGAAAATATCATGCTGGCTGAGAAGCACAAGGCAGAGAAGGATCAAAATGCTCAGCTCAGAAATCAAGTTGCTCAACTATTACAGTTGGAGAAAGATCATAAGTTACAGATACAGCAGCGGGACTCAACAATAGAAACCTTGCAGGTTGGGTGCTCCTCCGTATGGTTTCATTTATTCTTCCCTGTTTACAATTTTAATGCACTAGTCTTTAATATGTGTTCATGCATTATAACTGTTTTTGTTTTAAGTTGTTATTATATCTGGGTAGTTTGCAAAACTACTGTATCCATAAATTTTTTCACAACTATTGTGTGCATAACTGTTGTGAACCTAAAATTTCAGAAATAAAACAAGAAAAAAGTCCAACATTGAACTACATGTCAATAGATAATGGTTATAACATCTTGAGGTTTGTAATTTATATCAATGTGGAAATTTATTAAATTGAGGAACTTTTTGTTTATTTATTTGTAATTCTTTTGTGAAGGATAAATAGTGTGCATCGGCATACATTAGAGAGTATTATTATTTAATTAAGTGCTCAGTTTGAAGAAAATAATTTCACTTGGCCTCAATAAATAAAGAAACTTCCTCAAAAGGGGTTCGAAAGAGTAGAAACTAATAATAAAATATTTAGACGAAGTATAGTTTCCATTGACAAAGCATCAATTTCATGTAAATCCATTTTTCAAGAAAGGAACCAGATTTGCTGTTAACTCTTACCCCTGAACTAGGCTGAAAACTTAATTTGGGACATCATTTAATTGACAGCAGTCCCAGAGTGGAAGGAGTTTGATGAGACTTGGAAAAAAAATAATACCCTTTGATCTATGATTTGGTGGCAGACTTGAGATAGAGATTTCAACAATTCAACTTTCTCTTTTTGACTCGATGTTGGTGGTTGAATATTTATAGCAGGCATGCAAACTCCATTATATATGGGCCACTTGTCAACTTTTTTATTTGGATCCTCTCATATGTCAAATATGCCTGTCTGGGAGTTTCATACTCTATGGAGAGATGAGTATGAGGATGAACACCAAAATACAAGAGCTTTGTGACTGTTGCGAACTTTATTTCCCTCTCAAAATAAACCTTGGTGAGTGGATTGTGGAGGACTAAAGGTTTAGATACAGCACACAGAGGTGATGGAAAAGTGGACACAATGCCCATTTAAATGAGGAGCCATGTAGACGTAACTTATAGAGAAGCTATTTATAAACTCATGTAGCCCCACATAAGTTTCATGTCTCTCAATGTCTATGTTTCTCAATGACATCTTCTCTAATTTCAGATGGAAATATCAATATAGTGTTAATTTGTCATTTTGGATTCTGCCATATGTTTTTGGGACGACATCGCAAGTGAACCCTTCCTTTACACAGCATAGGGAAAATGGTTTCTGTAGAGAATATTCTAGAGAAGCTTCAGAATTATTCTGGAGGTCCAGAATAAAAAGTTGACTTTTCTGGGACGTCAGATGCCACTTCTAACTGGATACACCTCATTAAGCCAAAATAAATTATAGAATCTGGATACACACGTCATTAAGCCAAAAGAAAAAGAAACTTGGGAAAGAGAATGGATATGATGTAGAAGTCTCGTTCTTCCCTCCAGTACTGTGTGTTCCGTTCTTTTCAAATAGTCCAGCAGATGATATGAAGCACCACATTTTGTTGCTTCTTCCATTCTTTCCTCACCTTAACCAGGCACCAAGCCTTTAACATCTTGTTGACTGAAGAAGGTATTGCCCAAGAGATGCCACAGCCACACAAAGATAACACCACTGTCCAATGATTTGTTGCTGCCTCACAGTGAAAGTTTGGTAATGGTCACATGAATCGGAAGGAGGGGTTCCAATTTTGGGACAACCATATAAGGAAAAGGAACAAGCAATTTGGGATGGACCGAGTTAACCTTTTGGAGTTCTGACAATCCCTAATTATTGAAAAGGGAATGGATAACTATATTCTACATAAGGCTGTGTGTAAGGATGTGTTTCAAAAATTTGAAACTGGAAAGATGGAGCCAAGGATTGAAATAGTTTCATTTCTGGTTTGGATTCTATGTGTTCTCTGCCCTTGTTATCTTTTCCTGGTAATTGATAACTTGTCACTTACTAATATGGATAAAATTTTGCTTTAAACCAATTATAGGTCGTTGCATTACTGGATTTCGGTGAGGGATCCTAATTGATTAATCCAGAGATTATTCTGTACGTAGGTACAACTTAGAATACATGTTTAGTTCATAGTTACATACTTCCTCTCGTAGACATGTTTGGTACAGGAGAGCAATCACACTGAATCTGAGTGGGATAGATTCACAAACCATCACACAAATGTTTGTTGAGGCAGTGTTCTAAAAATCCCCGCCTAGGTGCTAGGCCTCCTCTTGGCGCCCAGTCTAGGTGCTAGGCCCCCCTTGGTGCCTCGCCTAGGCGCCAGACCTCCCTACCTGACGCCTCATCTAGGCCCAAAACATCAAAAAAATCTTTTCAAAAAATTAGGCGGGGTCTAGGTGGAGAGGTTTTTTTTAATAACTACCCAAACCAGATCTTGATATATTTATTTTTTTAATGATTTATCATATTCATAATACAGGTTGTAGCATATTAAATCACAACAAAAAGTGAACAATATCAAGTCAAAATGGATAATTTTATTATAGTTGTAATTTTTTGAACTTGTATCAACTTCAAATTATATAAATGATGATACATTTGTAATATTTAGTTTAATTCAATATAATTCTTAAATTTATGTTTAGCTTCTTAAGTTTAATATTGAATTAAATTCTTGAAATTTTAAATTTTATTATTTAATAGCAATCTTGTTTATGAATAAAACTAATACGTTAAAAATATGTTTGAACTTTGAACAATTGCATGTTTGTGTTTGAACTTTGACATTAGCAATATGGATGTGTTTGAACTTTAAGCAAAGACTTTTATTATCTTTATTATAGATTGTTTTGCTTTATATTATTGTTTTGTTTGGATAAATGTAAGATAAAATATTAAAATTGGCTTAAAATAAAAAATTCCGCCTAGGCGCCCGCCTAGACCCCTAGGCGCTAGGCCCCCCGGCCGCCTGCCTCCCGCCTAGCGCCTTTTAGAACATTGTGTTGAGGTAGACAAACAAGTAGATAATGAATATACGAGTTCACTAAATTTGAATTGTCCTTTCTTTTTGGATATCAATTATTTTTTCTTCCCCCCAGAGTCCTTGTAAATCGCATTCTTTTGTGCTCCTCTAATTCTGATGTGTCATTAACTTTTGCTCTTTTGATTCCAAAATTATATGCTGCTGTGAAAATCTAGATCATATCCTTATCCTTAGTTGTTTCAAAGTATTTCTTTTAAATGTTCTTTTCACGTGGTTCTGTTTAGTTGTTTTAACCGTGTGAGTATTGTTACTTGATTCTCCTAAATGTTTTCAGATCAACCCGGAAAATATAATTTACGTATTAAATAATTATATATTATTAATTATTATGATAACTAAATTGACCTTGTCATTGTGTTTGAATATTGGTAATTTGGTATATGGCAATAGTTTTTTAAATTTTAATGGTAGATAATATTAGAAATTATACAAAAAATAACTTTAAAATATTAAGACAAAAAATTAATCATTTATTCTTTTATCAAAATGAATATGAATTGATAATGTTACTTTATATCATAAATTTAAATTGGATGTTTGGTTAAAATTGGGCCCAATACTCCTCTATATCCTTCTTTTTCTTTTTCTTTTAATAATGCAAGTCTTATGAATTGGACACAATAGTCTTATAAAAGGGTCATAATAGCCCAAAATCTGGGTCTGTTCTTATTCATTCTACTCTGTATAAACACTTAAACGATAAGAGAATCTCATTCTCTTTCTTATCTTCCTACCTTCCCTCTCTTTACCCAATACCATATACCCACCATCATCGTGGTCGTACAGTGTTTCACTGAGCATAACTCCACGCCTCACCGCTCCTGCAACAAACACACCCATATATTGCTTCTTTTGCCCTTACAAATTCCTAAAAAAATGTCGATTTAAGATGGTGTTTTGTGTTATTTTGAAAGATTAATTGAAAGGGCAGATCGCATGCAAGAGATTGTAGAAGAAAAATCCTAATCCTATTCTTTTTCTGTTTGTTATTCTCTTGGATTTCTTCCATTATTGTTGGTAAATAAGCTTAATATGAAACAGTTATAACCGGCCACCGGCCACCGGCCACCGGCCACCGGCCACCGGTTCAATGATTCTGACTATCCAACCAGCGGTCTGTCGGGTTTCACTGATTTTTAGAGAGTTATGTTTTTAAGGTCTAGTCGGCTCATTTTGTCTAACGGTTCGGCGGTTCCGAGTGGGGTATGAAAACATTGTCCTAAGCATCATCTCTAGAAGTCCCTGCCAGCTATAATAGACACAAAACTTCACCTTCACTAACCTCTTAGATGCTTAGTACATTTAACCAGCAAAGCTATCGTGATAGTAGTATTAACGTGAGCTTGTAGTGACATTTAAATTTCTGTCATTCAGTTTGCAAATATTGAAATTATTTATCCTTACTGAGTGCCTCACTTTAAATTTTGTACTATCTACATAAGTTCTCAGCTTGCTTCTTTCTTTATGTGCTTTGGCACTTCTATCATCACTTAGTTGTTTTAGCTTGTCTTCAGGACGTTTTTATCTTTGGATTTCAATTTTTTATACAACTTCTTTTGAATAGTTGATGTAGGACAATTTTGGTTCAATATTTGTTGGAAAATGATGGGAAAATTAGTTGCGTGAGATTTTGCAGTTCACTACCCCGTGGAAAATAAAGGAAAAGCTATAATTAGTGTGAAACTCTGCACTCCATTACCCCTAGGATTGTCAACCGCAGAAGAGTAAATTGATTGCAATCAACAGTATCTCTCAAAAGTAACATTCAATAATCTAAATAACTTGTAAGGATTACATCACTATTTAAAAAGACTCCAAACCCTAATATTACTTTGGCAACAATAAAAGTATTAAAGGACTAAATACCCTAACAACATAGTAATATTTCCTAATAAATATAAATATCCTAAAACCCCACCAATAAATAAATAAATAAATTACATCAATTATTTTCACATAATACATAATAAAAAGCTCCAAATAGCAAGTATAAAAAATCTTTTCTTTCCTCTTGACTTGGGGTCCCCATCAATAGTACAGAATCAAGGCTATATTGTGCAAATCCCGCAACACGCATTGCTATTCCTTATCCGGAATTAACTAAATCGTGATGGTGTTAATTAACGTGATTGGCACTTTTCTGATGCAGGCTAAACTAAGAGGCATCAAATCACAACTGAATGAAGCTTGTCTTTCTACTGAGGTCAGGTCGGAATCAAAGACTACGGCTCTATCAACTTCCAATGCAACAGGGGAAGACATGGATTCTGTGTCTGTTACTAAGAAACTGGAAGAAGAACTTTTAAAACGCGATGCACTAATTGAGGTTTGTCGTTTTTAACAGCTTTTTAGTTGTTTCGTACTTCTGTTCACATGGCATTCAGTATTGGTAAAGGCTTAGATGAGTTGACTAATTCAATATAGTAGTAATTATATACAATAAATAATACAAATCTTATAGTTTTGATATTTGTTTTAACTCTGCATTTTACTAACCTGATCACATATTTCTAATTATGGTTCTATTATTTCACCTGTAGTCGTGATTGGGTCAGTCCATGGGGTGTTCGGGGCGATTTTTTGCTTTATTTATTTTAGTTGTCAGGCTGTTTTGTGAGTTTATTTATGTTTTAGTTGCTTGAACTTTTTTTATGTTTAGATGTTTTATTCTCTCAAATTTTTGTTATGCTTCAATTCCCGGTGCACACCGTGTAGGAAGTGCTTACTTGTGTTCCCTTGCTCCCCATGTAAGGCCAAGCTGATTTGTTATTTTGTCAAACAGTTGATTGTTGAATCAAATACAAATTTTGAGTTCCACTCTTGTTTGCTGACGTGTCTGGTTTTTTATGGGATTAGTGGCCTTTCAAATAACTTAATTCTCCTTTTATTGTTGAACGCAAATGTGTTTGCTTTTCTTTTGCAGAGGTTGCATGAAGAAAATGAGAAATTATTTGAGAGATTGACAGAAAAAGCAACTTCCACTGGATCTGCACAGGTTTATTTTATTTGTTTTCATTTGGAGAAATATGAAATGCGATTTTGATGATTTGTCCAGATGGCGTCAGTAGTTTATTCCTCTTATGTCCTATACTTTTCCCTGTTGTTACTTATCTCCTTTGTGATCAAGTCCATTAAATTACTTTTTCTGCTTCTTTTTGTTGATGGAACTCTGTTGAAAGGGTTTTGAGTTAACAGAAGAATTGAACATTAAAGCGTCTAAATTTTCTGCATTCTTTCAATGGTCAAAAGAACCAGAACAAAGGAGTAGTTGGTCTTCCACTGCAGTCTGAGTGTCTGACTTGGCAGTCTTCTAATTTATTCCAAATAAGAGCGAATTAGAAACTCCTTAAAGCTCATCAAACACTTGAGATGATTCGGTTGATTTGGTAGAGATCTTATTGTGATGTGGTTTTATTTGACTTTCTTTTTGACAAAGTAATGAGGAGAGTCTGTGAATGGACAATATTGTCACTGTGTGTTAATAATCTTTCTGGCCTCAAAACGTGATATTAGGTGAACTGAGTGAAGCTTGTAAGCATCAACAGCATCGATTAGCATTTGTTTCCTCTGCAAGATAGAACTTGGGTGTTAATTTGTTATGAACTTCATTTGAAGTTCTATACTTCTATTTCCTGTCTATATGGGCTAACCACTGGGAGTCTTGGACTTATCAGTTTTAAGTTTATGAAGGAGCTGGTTATCGTCCCTCCTCTTCAATTTATTTTCTAATGTGCAGTCATTCTAGATATAGGGAGAACTTTAGATTAGAATGATGTAACAAATATTTGATACTCAATTGGATGAGTCCAACGATGAATTATAAATGTATTATGAATTGGTCAGTTTTTTATACAACGAATCTTTGGTGCCAAATGTTTGCTTAAACTCTGGTGCAAGTGTTGTCAGATGTATTCATATTGTAATTAGGAATGTTGAACTGAGATAGTTGATTTATGCTCAGTTGTATACACTATACAAAGAGGCAAGATCGTGAATTTATGGATAGACATTTTGCTTAGTTAGAGTTTATGGATGGATCAACTTCCATTATTTAATTTCATGCTCCATTTTCACTAATGGGTATTATTTGGTTCTAAGAGGTGATATCAGATATCTTATTTTGAGGTTTCTCTTGTAGCTGTCAAGTTCATCACCCAAAGTATTAAGTAATGTTCAGGCTGAAAACCCGGGGAGGTGAATTTCTAGTTCAGTTTGGATTCTTTTTGATGCTTTCTGCTCTTTCATAGTGTATTTCCTTTTAATGGTTTTTAATAAATTCATTTTTGCTCAATTCTGCTTCCAGGAATGAGCATAATAGTAAAGGACGTTCAGTAGATGTCCCTTTGTCGCCAGCTGCCGATAAGATTGAGGGAACAGTTGCTTTAGTTAAGTCAGGTACTGAGAAGGTCAAGACAACCCCTGCTGGAGAATATCTTACTTCAGCCTTGAATGACTTTGATCCTGAACAATATGATAGTCTTGCCACCATTTCAGATGGAGTGAACAAGCTGTTGATGCTGGTATGCTTAGTGATTAATCTCGTTATACATTCTTTGAAGGGAGTGTATGTACATTTACCTCAGAAGGCTCCTAGTTACATTCTATGCTGCAATGACTTTACATCAAATTCTTATAATAATTAGAACTCTTATCAAAATTATGCAACTATTAAATGGAGCTATCTTTAACAATTTATTTTAGTGTTTTTTTTCCTGGTCTTAAATTTATAAAACCCTTCAAATTGGATCATATATTTTGAGACATGGTTGCAATCTTTTAGGTGTTGGCTGCAGTCATCAAAGCAGGTGCTTCTAGAGAACATGAGATACTTTCTGAAATAAGAGATGCTGTCATTTCATTTATTCGTAAGATGGAGCCAAAGGGAGTAATGGATACTGTGCTTGTTTCCCGCGTTAGGATTTTGTATTTAAGATCTTTGCTTTCTAGGTCGCCGGAGCTGCAAGCTATCAAGGTAATGACAGATATATGTGCGATGAGTCATTACCAGCACCATATGTGAGATTTAGGTGTATAGCTCTACCTTAACTTTTGCAGATTCCTCCTGTTGAACGCTTTTTGGAGAAGGCCAACACTGGACGCAGCAGAAGCTCCAGCAGGGGTAGCAGCCCTCGGAGATCTCCCTCACATTATGATTCCAGCACGAGGAATGCACTCGTTGATGAACAGATTCAACGCTTCAAAATAAACATAAAGCAGGAAAAGAAGTCGAAGTTATCATCAGTTGTTCTAAAGATACGTGGAATTGATGAGGTTAGTTTGACAATGATTCTTAGACCTTTTCCTGCAGTGATCTTCCATTATAAATCTGGGTGAGGGTTAAGAAAAATTCTCTTATCTGTGCCGATATCAGTAATTTCAGTCTCCCACATCATTCAGAGTGCGTCATACCTGCAATTCTCCCCTTTGATTATATTGTCATACATCTCTCTCTTGCCCCTATTCAACAAAGCCACTAAACAGACTGCTTTCCACCATAACAGATGCTCTCCTATCTCTCTCTCCCATTTAGCAGTCACTATAAGTGGTTGTTCAACTTAAACCCAACAATCAACAAATGCATGAACTATTTTATTTTTATCTTTCCCCTTCTAATTTTCTCTTTTTCTCAACCTAATTCCCAGAATTTGTTAATCTTAATGAAGTATGTAGAAAGGAAGAAACTAATTTTGGGTTATAATTCCTTTTCTGCTCTCAATTACATTATATACACAAGTTTCACAATGTATCAATCCCTAATTCACAACAATGTATACACACTAATTATAGTTATGGGATAAGATTGTATTTTCTAACAGTATCTTCTAACACTCCTCTCAAGTTGGTGTATAAATGTCTCGCATGCCTAACTTGAAACATAATGGATGAAACACTAAGACCTTTAGTTAAAATATGTGCTTTGTTCTATCGTGTTGTACCGGGTCGTTTGCAATACTAATGCCTGTTTTATTATCACAAAATAATTGCATAGGCCTTTTAGTTGTAACACCCAAATCTTCTATCAAAGTTCGAAGCCACATTAGTTTACATATACCCAAACCGATAGCTCGATATTCTTCCTCAACACCGGATATTGCCACCACGTATTGTTTTTTACTGTGCTAAGTAACAAGATTGCCTCTAACAAATGAGCAGTAACCAGATGTAGAATGACGATCCTCTATAGAGCCAATCCAATCTGAGTCGGAGAATGCTGTAATTCTCATATGACCATGTGGTGCAAACAATATACCTTTTCTAGGAGTAGACTCTTAGAATTCTGTAGACAGTTTCCATGTGACAATGTTGTGATCATACATATATTGACTTACTACTCCTACAACATAAGATATATCCGATCTAGTATGAGAAAGATATATCAATCGTCTCACCAAATGTTGATATTTTTCTCTATCAATCGTAGGTCCTGAGTCACCTATTAAATGATGATTAACTTCAATAGGAGAATCAACAGGCTTACATACCAGTTTATGTTAGAAGATCAAGTACATATTTCCTTTGTAATAGAAATATCCCACTGAAAGATCTAGCAACTTCAATACCAAGGAAATATTTAAAGAACCAAGATCTTTGATCTCAAACCCTCTGGTCAGTCTTGCTTTGAGATTCACTATCTCTTCTCTGTTATTCCCTGTCACCACAATGTCATCAACATAAACAATAAGAATGGTAATCTTACCCTTTTTTGTTTGACAAAAAAGAGTCTGATCTGCTCGACTCTTCTTGTACCCAAACCTTATCCTTTTTTTGTAGAATCTACCAAACCAGGCTCTACGAGATTGCTTCAGACCATGAAGGAATATATTTTTTACGTCTGATTGTTGAAGATCCCAACCGAAGTTTGTTGCACATGAGATTATGGTACGAACATAATTCATCTTTAGCACATGAGCAAATGTCTTCTGGTAATCAATTTCATGGGTTTGAGTATACCCTTTTGCAACTAGCCTGACTTTGAGTCTCTCAATTGTCCCATCAAACTTCTATTCTGTATATACCCACTTGCATCCAACTAGTTTTTTTCACAAGGAAGAGTGACTAGTTCCCATATATCATTCTTTTTTAGGGCATTCATCTCTTCTATCATAGTCTTTTTCCAATTCTCATCGCTAATTGCTTCTCTCCACCCTTGAGGAACAAATATCGAAGACAAAGAAGAAACAAAGGAATGATAGGATGCAAATAATTTATTATAGGCTAAGAAATTAGAGATAGGATGTTGGGTACATGATCTAACTCCTTTTGTAAGAGCAATAGGAAGATTAGTATCGTCAGAAGAACAAGTAAGATTCTTACCATTAGTATTATCAAGACTAAGTTCTGAGTAGAGTTGCTACAGTAGTGCAGAAATGGTGACCTTATTCTTGTCTCTTTGAACATAGGTCTGTTTAGCATGCGACTCCTAGGACTCCTTTGTGAAGATTTACAGAGACAACAACAGGAGCATGAGAATATGTATAAGATGAAATAGCACTACTTGTAATACTAGGAGGAAGCTTCTTCTCATCAATAACATCCTCCCCTGAGGAGAAGGTGAGGAAGAATAAACGGTTCTAACTCCCTAAAAGTGACATCACGAGTGACAAAAACTGTGCGGAGGGTGATAACATTTGTAACCTTTTTGGGTAGGATAATACTTAATGAAAACACACCTAAGAGCTTTGGGATCTAGGTTTTCCCGAGTGGGAGATTTATCATGAACATAACACAACCTAAAACTCGAGGCGAATGAGAAGGATTTGTCGTATACTGGAAGAAAGAAATGAGACTTCTATTCTTAAGAATTTTAGAAGGAAGTCGATTTATAAAAAATGCAGCTGTCAGAACATCTCCCCATAAAAATTTAGGTGTGTTTATAGTGAACATAAAAGAGTGCGTGCTACCTCTAGTAAGTTCCAGTTTTTTCTTTCTACCACTCCATTTTGTTCTGGGGTTTTGACACATGAAGGTTGAAGTATGATGTCATGCTGAGAGATAAGATGCAAAAACATTATTATTACTATATTCACGACCCTTATCGTTATGAAGAATTTTTACTTGGCTTCAAATTGAGTTTGGAATCATCTTATGAAAATTTTGAAAACAGTCAAAAACCTCATTTTTGGAATGAAGAAGATAAATCCAAGTTATACGAGAATAACAATCAATAAAACTTACAATCTATAACCAGAACAGGAAAACACCCGAGAGGGTCCCCACACATACTGATATAACAAAAGGTTCAAAATGTCGACTGTTAATAGCAGAATAAACAAAATGTTTGTGTTTACCCAATTCACATGGTTCACACAAAAACTAAGTTTTATTACACTGCTCAACTGAAGATGGAAATAAAGACTAGTATTGATAAAGGAGGATGTCCCAGATGTCGATGCCATTGATGAAGAGAAGTCAGATTAGATTCAGAAGTAGATTGAAAAGCCTGAGTAGCATATTAGACAAGGGAACATCCAAATAATATAGATAACCAACTGCACTACGCCACTACCACTGTCAATCTTGAAAAACACAATGAGTTGGGAAAAAAATGACTGAACAATGTAAAGATTCGGTAAAATATTGGATAAATAATAAGTTTGCGGTAAGTGAAGTAATATGAAGAACATATGATAATGTTAATGAAAGAGTACAAACTACTAAACCACTTCTAGAGAAGAACATATGATAATGTTAAGTTTGCGGTAAGGCGAGGAGCGTAAGACTCAAAAATATAAAAGAAAAGGACAAGATTGTAGGAATAGAAATAGGCCTCCTCCCATAAGAAAATGCTAGCCTCATTTGGTTATTTATGTCTTTTATGACCTTGATTATAATGATGGATTATTTTATGATTTTATTAGCATATTTTTACAACTTTTTGGGGACTTTTAGGTTTTTAAATCGAGGCTTACGCCTCGCCTTGTCCGGAAAAAAACGCGTCATATTGCTTTTAGCTTTTTCGAACATTGACCATGGTTGATTGGCCAATTTAAAACCATCACCCGATGTCTACTTTCCTCTTCTTGGACTCTGGCATAAGCCTCTTGCAGTGATGGAAATGGTGTTTGACCAATCAACTGTGCCCGAACTTGATCATACTCTATGTTCAAATCAGCTAAAAAATCCGCAACTTTATCTTCATTAACAAACTTTTGATAAGTTGTTTCATCTTTCGTACATTTGGCTGAAAAAATCCGGTAATGATCAAGCTCATGCCAAAGTGCATTAATCTCCACAAAATACTGAGCCACAGTCTTCTCCCTTTGACCCATCTCACGGATTCTTTTACAAATATCATATGCCTTGGACATATCACCAGAAATAGAGAAAGTTTGAGAGATAGCCTCCCAAAGCTCATAGGCAATGTCTAAAAACATGTAACTGCTCCGCATACTAGGTCCATCCATGTCTTCACCATGGAATTATCAAATTTCCACTCCTCTTGGGCCATAGTCCATACCAAATTTTTTAGGCACAGTAGTTGTTCC
The DNA here is from genome assembly GCA_020205505.1 of Panax japonicus. Lineage (NCBI taxonomy): Eukaryota > Viridiplantae > Streptophyta > Magnoliopsida > Apiales > Araliaceae > Panax > Panax japonicus. The sequence continues at coordinate 54,688,764 of CM035098.1, read as the reverse complement.
ATGGATGAATTGTTGCATACGATTGACCTCAATTGACATGCAACACGTTTGAGACCAAGCCAAAATAATTGGTTCCATCCAGTTTGAAGGGGCTTAGAACCAATGTTAAATTAAGAGTATGGCTTCTAACAACTTCTTGTTCTACCATATAAGAGGTGGATACAATACATATTCAAGGATAAACGTTACCAAGGATAACAAATAATTGCACTACACTTAAAAACAAAATTTATGTTGAAGAAACAATAGGAATCAGTAGTAACAACAAAAAATTGAAGCTACATATGAAAACAACCAACTGGTGTAAAACAGATTAGATAAACCTGAACCAAACATCACAAGACTACTGTAAATAGCAAGAGGAGAGAGAGGCGAACACCAAGGAAGTGGTCGTGTCGACAGAAGTTCGTCGGAAAAATCTCACGCGTCGGTTGAAGGTGACGCGTGGCGTCGGCCCTCCGCGAGTGAGGCGGTGCGTGCGGTGATGAGTAACCTAATTATGGTCTCAATTTTTTCATATAAATTTCTTTAACTAGTTTTCTGAGAGAAAATAAGGATGACAACAGAAAGAAAAATTGAGTTGGTTAGTTTTCTTAATAATAAGGAACGAGACTCTGATACCATCACCATGTAGAAAGGAAGAAACTGATTTTGGGTTATAATTCCTTGATACTTCTGCTCTCAATTACATTGACTTATTATGGGATAAAATTGTATCTTCTAATAGTATCTTCTAACAAAGTAATAACACACCAATGAAAAATGGTTGAATGACACTTTTCACCCTCCAAGTTACCACCCACTTTCAAAATCATCGCTAAATTACATTTTTTGTCAATTGGGTCCTTAAAAATGGCATTGTGTAGATTTTGTTCCTTTTACCCGATTTGATCCCAATTCGACCAATTTTGACCCAATCCGACCTAGTTTGACACAATCCTAAATTTTAATATTTTAAAATAAAATATTATTTTAAAAATAATAATTATAATTAATATTTTAAAATAAAAAAATATTTTTTTAATTTTTTTAAATATTCATTATTTTTAATATTTAAAAAAAACATAATATTTTTAAAATAATAATTATATTTATTTATAATTATGTTTAATTATATTTATATTTAAAAAAATTTAAAATAATAATTACATTTCATATTTTAAAATAAAATATATTTTTAATAATTTTAGAATAGATATTATTTTAATATTTTAAAAGGAAATATTATTTTAAAAATAATAATTATATTAATATTTTAAACTAAAATATTCTTTTTAAAATAATAATGAATTTTTATATTTAAAATAAAATATTATTTTAAAAAGTTTAAAAATAAATATTATTTTAAAGAAAAAATATTAGAAACTTTTTTTTTTCAAAAATGAGTATAATTTCACAAAATATAGATTCAAAAAAACTAAAGTTAAAATATTTTAAATCTTAATTATTTTTATGAAAATTTACACATCTTTAAAAACATGATAAATTTTTTTTTTATGAAAATAAAGTTTTATTTTTTCGAATCTATATTTTATAAAACTTTACTCAATTTTTTTAAAAATAAAAAAATTTCTAAATTTTTTCTTGAAAATAATAATTATTTTTAAATTCTTTAATTTATTTTTTTAAAAAAAATTGAATCAGTTTTTTTATTTATCTTTTACTGTTTTTTGTATTTTAATTTCTATTTTTAGTTTTTGTTTTTAAAAATTTTAATATAAAGAATACATATAATAATGGTAAAGATATTATTATTTTTAAAAAAAATAAAGTTTTGCATAAAAAATGAAAAAAATCTATTTTTTTAAAATATAGTTTTATTTTTATTTAATTTTTTTGAATCTATATTATATGAAATTTTACTCATTTTTGAAAAAATAAAAGTCTAATATTTTTACCTTAAAATAATAATTATTTTTATAACTTTTTTGAAAAAAATATTTTATTTTAAAATAAAAAAATAATTATTATTTTCAAATTATTAAAAAGTGATATTTTATTTTAAAAAATTATTTCTTTTAAAATATTAAAAATAATATTTATTTTAAAATTATTAAAAATATTTATTTTAAAATATTAAATATAATTATTATTTTAAAAATATTATGTTCTTTTAAAATATTAAAAATAACAAATATTTAAACATTAGAGTAAAGTTTAGATCACCACCTGGGGTTTGGGGTATTTTCCACTTAACCACATGTAGTCGATAAAGCTACATTTAAACTCTCGACTTTTTGAGTTGAAGTGAATAAATGCTTTCCGTCTTAACTCCGTTAGTGGAGTTGGCTAAAGACTTAATTACCCTCCATATATATATTGAAAACGACAAATAGCAATACACAGTAAACAAAACAACTCGTGTATTCAATCCTGCCACGAAAATTGGAAGTAGTCAAGAGGCATTAAATTCATTTGAGATTATTTCATATTATTTTGCAATAGAGTCAACAGGTCATTACAGTCGGGAAAACATCGAGGGCTTTGTGTCAACTTACTCCTCTGCTGGAAGCAACCAGCATTATCAAATTTGCAGATGAACACAAATACCAAGACTTCCCCAGGTTGTGGTGCCATTGAATACTCCAAACCACAAAGGGAAGCTGAATGACCTGCAAATCATACATCCATCAGCAAAAGCTCCTTCAAATTGGATCGATCACATTATCTGCCATCTCAAGCATTAGTAGTACAGAGCTTCCTTATCTTTCTATCATGGTTGATCACAATGGTATCAACACTCTCGACCACCGAAACAATCTGAAAGCAAGCATAAGCCATAGCAGTTGCAAAGTAGAAGTTTGCATTGCCAGTAGTCCCCCTTCAAATCCATAAGTTTGCATCACAGTGCGAAGGAGAGAAACCCCCACATATCCAGAAAAGAGAAATGCATATCTGCATGAAAATGTACTAGTTCCTAAGATGCCAACCCACGTAAAAAACCATTAAAAAACAAAAGATAAAAGTTAATAGTGGTTACCTGCTAATTCATTGACAAACAAGCTTAACAAACCCAAGTAGAGGACCGAGTCTCCTACCCGATCAATTCAAGGAGATGAAAATGTCCGGAGAACTTATCCCACCAACACTTAAAACTTCCAAAATTACCCAAGATTCTATTTCTTTCAGTTTCAACCAGACCGAAATTAGTCTTTCTTCTCTCTTTGTATAACTGGACAATAATCATCAATCATTAGACAACAAGAATGTAGAATCACCCAAAAGATTTTATGTTTTGCTCAATAACAAATGAAACAAATAAAACAATCAAAACCCGATAGAAAATTGAATGAAGTGATGCATTTTTGAATCACTATCCACAAATCAATTCAAATGGGTATTGCATTCTTTTGAAAAGAAATCATTTTTCTCAATCATACTTCTCAACACCTCAAATGTAAACCCAGAACTATTTGGGTCGCTTTCTTGTGACTCAACAGGGGAATCCACATTTGGGGTTTGTTTAAAACACCCTCCAATTTTCTCTCTCTTACCTAAAAAACAACAAGATTTCAAAGAAAAAAAACACATAAAACACCCTGCTTCTCCTGATCATTTTTTCTGGCGAATCCCACCACCGTCTCCGTCAACATTGCCGTTGTCTGGCCGTTCACGATCATGGTCAGACATATATATATATATATATATATATATATATATATATTCACCACGATCGCTCGCCTCTCTCTAGCCCTAGATATAAAACTGAAATGAAATTATGAGAGAGCTCGAGAATCAGAGTGAGTATTGTTAGAATAAGTGGATTTGAGAGTGTTGAGAGTTGATTTGATGTATGCGAGGTCTTTTAGCTGACGGAGGGTCCGTGATCTGCGAACAAGGAAGGCTCTGAAGTGGGTTTGGATGGTACGGGCGGTGGCGACAAGGAGAGAGAAAGAAGCAGGAGAATGGTGGCGGATGGAGGACTCTAGGGCGGAGATGCGGCGGAGGAGAGAGGAGACCGTGTGGATTGTTTCTTCTACTTGGTGGCGGTGTCTTTGGAGACCAGGGGGTTTGAGCAGGGTAGTAATATGGGGGTTTGTTGGTGGCGGTGGTGGCGGTGGTGGGTTTGAAGGTTGAAGGGAGAATAAGAGGAGAGGAATGTCTTTTAAAAGCCATGAGGAAGAAGGGGTATTTCAGATATATCAGTTTTTTTTACCATTACAGCCCCTTCTCACGCACTTTTGGCGTCTAACATACACGCACGGTTAAGTTGGATGGAAAAAGTGACGTTTTCACTTCAACTCAAAAAGTCGGTAGTTTAAATGTAGCTTTACTGACTTACAGGTGGTTAAGTGGGAAAAACCCCAAACCCAAGGCGGTGATCTGAACTTTATTCTAAAATTTATTTTTTAAAATATTTTATTTTTTTAAAAATATTATATTATTTTAAAATAATAAATATTAAATATAATTATTATTTTAAAAATAATATTTTATTTTAAAATACATAATTTATTTTAAAGTATTAAAATTTGGGGTTGGGTCACACTTGGTCGAGTTGGGTCAAAGTTTGGTCAAAATGGGTTGGGTTGGAGTCATATCGGGTAAAAAGAACAAAATCGACACAAAATGCCACTTTAAGGAGCCAATTGACGAAAAATGTACTTTAAGGACGACTGTGAAAGTAGGTGGTAATTGGGAGGGTAAAAAGTGTCATTCAGCCAATGAAAAATCATCACTATCACACAAATGCTAATTCTCTATGGTCCACAAAACCATAAAAATATTAAACCCCAAAATAGTCTCAAAATATGGATATGTCAAAAATCAAGCAATGAAGTAACCGATAAAGTTAATTACAAATCCACCAACAATAAAAACAAAAAAACCAGATCTTGTAGCTTGTAATTCGAGGAATGGGTACAAATCCACCAACAATAAAAACAAAAAACCAGATATTGTACCTTGTAATTCGGGGGATCACCCATTCAGCATATATACACTGAAAAGTGTGGATGTGGTTGGACAACCACTTGACTACAGCAAATAGCCCAATACGACGTAGTTTTGTTTACTATATTAATGAAATGACAATAGCTATTTATGAATTTTATGATAGGACACTAATGCCATTAATGAAATGCTTGGTGAGAAGAGAAAACTAGGATAGCAAAATATGTTTCTACAAGTCTATCTTTTAATTAATGGAAGAACAAGTAAAAAATGACGAACTAGAGTACTTGACCCTAATTCTGATCCGTACGACCGATGCTCTGATATTGAATTTGTAATATATAGAAGCTAATTATAGTATCCATAACTAACCCTAGGACCACAACAAACTGCATTTAAATTTCAGTGGGCTGGACATTTTCACCAAACACCGACAGCGGAACATGTGGATGGCTGATATGTTCACCCACTAACTGCCATTCTGATTTTTTGCCGGACATTCACCTTTTCTACACCTATTTGGACTCCACTTCAGAATCAAGTCTTTTCTCATTTAGTGTTCAACTAGCCCCCATGTTCCTCAAATGGATCTCTTTGTTGTTGAGAAGGTAGACCAAAAGCGGTATATAAGGTATACCCGTTAAAACTTACAAGTCTGAGATAGACACTTTAACTCTAAGGCCCAACCTTGATCCTAGACCTGATTCCGAACAAAAATAGTAAGCTCAACAAAATATAGAAGTTAGTTGCCAATTTTAGAGTCTAAATAGTAGAAATTGAGGAAGACTATCGATAGAGCTTGGGGAAAAAGATGAAGATAGCGGTACAGAAAACTAGAGATAGAGAGAATGGTCTAAGCCATTTCTTCATTCATAATATTCACCTTATATGCTTAGCTATTTTTAGAAATACTAACATGAGCCAGAATGCTAAAATGCCCAATGAGATAATCACTACCTATGTGCTTCTACTTTGCTAATACGCCTAACTAACTAATAAGCCCCTAGACTTTATTTATTTCTACTATGGTCCTTGGCTTTACATTAACCATCGAAATACCTTCTAATAGAAGCTAGGTAAGGAAATTCAGTTTTGCATTTCTATCAATATTTTGCTAAAGGTTTCAGTTAACTTGTTCCTACCTGGGTTGATAAGCTTGTCAGTTTAAATTTTCCGTTGTGGTTAAGTGGCTCTGGGTGAATGTCTTGGTAGAAGATATGGTTTCTTGAAACTAAGCCTAATAAATGCCCAAGGCTGTTGTAGGAACACTATAAACTGACTAGACTCAACTTGGGATTGGGCTTGATTATATAAGTGATGATTTCTTTTCTCTATTTTGAATATCTTTTAATGTACAATTAAGCTCTTTTGGACTCGTGAATATGAAAGCTGCTATGTTATTCATGGATTTTCTTTTGAAGATTTTAGAATAGAAGCATGTTCATTTTTTTGTATATATTTAAGCCAGGGACTGTCATTCTTAGGGGTGAGCATTCGGTTATAACCGAACCGAAATGTCTATTCGGTTATAACCGAAAACCGAAATAGCGACAAAACAACTATCCGAAATGCTAACCGAATTACCGAATACCAAATTACCGAATGCACAATTCGGTAATTCGGATAATAACCGAACCTGTGCTCAAAAATAAAATTAAGCATAAAGCAACATCCAACATAAACATTAAACAGTTAACAATATTACATCCAACATCCAACATCCAACATGAGCAACAAGCCAACAAATACAGCAGCAAATTAAGTTAATTAACTGTTACAAATTAACTGTCCAGTAAATTAAACAAATTAAACCAACAAGCAACAAGAAGAAGCCAACATGACTCCATGAGATATCTCATTCTGATTGCTGACTTAGCAACAAGCCCAACATGCAAGTTGCAACAGGCAGGCAGGCAGCATCAAGAAGAAGCCAACAACATGGTGTTTGTCTGTTTGAAATATCCCAAGTTCCCAACAACAGCAAGTTGTTGTCAGCAACAGACAACAGGAACAATAAGTCAGCAACAAGCAAGCAAGCCCAGTAAGGCAGTAACTGCAGTCAACACAGATTGAGTATGGATCAGAGATGATATTGACACAATGCAACATAAAGAGAAACTAAACAGAAACTGAAAACTCAGATGAATTGAACCCCAAAACTCATCTTTTAAGTTCCATATTAAGCATCAAGATACATAGTAACATTGGATTGCTGAACAGAACAAAGTTAATTAGAGAAACTCAGATGTATGGAAAATAAAAGGGAATTTACATTTCATGGAGTATTGAATTAAAGGTTATAGTTACGTTTAGAGTATGCTTATTGGCAACAAAATCAAATGATACATAAAAGAAGAGACATTATTTGGGACAGTGGCATAAAAATTCACATAGCTTTTCCAAGTTCATGATATCATTGAATCTTAAAGAAAGACATAAGAGGATCATAAACAGTTTGCTTAGCATACAAGCTCACTGCAAAATCTTGGCTATTAAGTTTTTATCTTTCTAGTTCAAGGAAATACATGGCAGTAACTAAACAGAAACTAGTTCAAGGAAATACATGGTTGTAACTAAACAGAAACTGTTTTTAGCTAAATACATGGCTGTTTTTATCTTTCTAGTTAAGGAAATACATGGCTGTTTAGCCTGTTTGTAACCTCTACCTCATATGATCAGATTTCAACACCATAAGATCATATTTCTGAATTTATCGACCAAAAAAATAAAAAAGAAATAGTTGTATATGATGAATCGAGAGACGAATTTACCTCATTAATCAAGTCGAGTCACGGAAACATCGGCATCATTAGTAACTTCGCTCAAGTTGGATATTGCTTAACAAAATAAACAAAAACAATAATTAGAAGACAATGAACTCAAATTGGATAACAATAATTTTATTAGTTCAATAATATAAACAAAAAAACAATAATTATTACCACACAAGTTTAGAAGCAAAGTCGATATCTTCCTCCACATCAATGCGATTCTTCACTTTAACCCAATCTTGAGAACATATGAGAGTTTCCACCATATTAGGAGACAATGAATTCCTAAATGCATCAAGAATGCGTCCCCCCGTGCTAAATGCGGACTCCGAAGCAACGGTAGAAATGGGAATAGCCAACACATCACGGGCAATACGTGCAAGGATAGGGAATCTTGCACTATTAGCTTTCCATCACCCCAAAATATCGAAAGTATCAATATCTTCTTCCACATCTTCACTTAAATACTTGTCCAATTCAGATTTGTCTCCAAGTACAACTCCGGTCCGACGCCTTTTGAACTCTTCTGTAATTCTATTTGTATTTTGGGATTCCATTGAACTAGAACCTTGGGATGACATTGACATGTTACTTGCACTTGATTTTCCACTTTCTTGAGTTGAATACTTTTTCCTGTACTCATTAAACAAATCTTCCATTGATCTCTTCACACTATCGGCAATCTCCATCCCAATGGCCTTATTACTTGATTGATATTCTAAATTCCTATATTCATTATCAATATCAAAGTGAAGATCTATTTCCAAACCCTCCAACGGATTTTCAACTTCAATTTCATCCTTTCCATACATTCTTTCTAAACCAAATTAAACAAAACTCAACTTATACCGAGGATCAAGCACAACGGGAATATATAACAACATATTCATTTTTGTAACATTTCTCCAATACTTATCATATTTTATTTTCATTGCCTTAGCCATTCTTTGTAATTCTATATCATTGCTTCTTTCCCAGTCATTCAAAATAATATAAGTGTCACATATTTCAAGAAATGCATTATTTGATGTGACATAAGATGAGCCTGAAATTTTCACAGTGAGATTATAAAAATGTTCTAAAAAGCCAACAAACAATTTGGCCCTATTCCAATCCTAGTCCGTTGGAATATTTTTGCCCCCATCTCTTTTTCAAAGCCCCGATCTTTAAACTCAAATCGATCAAAAGCTTCCTTGTATTTTAAGGCCGAGCTTAACATCAAGTAAGTTGAGTTCCATCTAGTTGGACAATCTAGACTCAAGCCTTTGTTATCTTCAAGACCACAATACTCAATACAGTCCTTAAATGACTTGACCCTAGCTGGAGATTGTTTTGCATACTTCACTGCACGCCTAATTGTCTCAATAGATTTCTCAATCAACTTCAACCCATCATTCACAACAAGATTAATAATGTGAGCAATACATCTCATGTGAATGAATTTACCATCTAAGACATTAGTTTTCCAGTATGTACATCTATCTCTCAAGTAAGCCGCCGCAGTATCATTTGAGCTAGCATTATCTACAGTGAGTGTCATAACTTTAGAATGTCCCCACTCAATTAGACAAGACTCAAGCATTTCCCCAATGTCCTTCCCCTTATGACTTGTGATGGTTCGAAAATTCAAGATTTTCTTATGCAATTTTCAGTTTTCATCAATAAAATAAGCAGTAACACATATAATTCAAGCGTTGATTAGAAGTCCAAGAGTCAGTTGTGAGGCAAACACGTTCACAATGTTTTCTAAGGATTGTTTTCAACTTACTCTTCTCATTCTCATACAAACGAATACAATCTCTAGCAAATGTAAAACGTGAAGGCAATTGAAACCTAAGACAAGCAACTTGCGTAAGTCTTTTAAAACCCTCCTTCTCAATATGTTTGAAAGAAAGCTCATCTACAATAAGATAGTGAACTACGGCTGCCCTAACCGCTTCTTGATCAAACCTCCAAGAAGTGAGTGTACCCTCACATGCCCCTCCCTCTCCCTCACCCTCACCCTCACCCTCTTTAATCCCTACAAGTTGGGGTTGAGCTTTTTCCATGTTGATAGGATTTTTTTTACAAGTTCTAAAGTGATTTCTTAAAGAAGTAGTGCCATTTGAAGATGAATCAGCAGCTAATTCTTTTTCACAATAAGTACACTTACCTTTGATGACATTACCATCCTTATCTTTAACGGGAATGAAGTGCCCCTCAGTCCACACCTTGGATCTAGGTGCCATCCTTTTTCTTGGCATTTTTACGCTTTCCGAGTGTCCCGTAGTTTTTGTACTTGTCGTGAGTTCTTTTGACCCGGGCTCTATATTGGTGGAAACACTGTCGTTTGTCTCTCTCCCGTGTCCAATCGGATCAAGGTCATCAAGGTTAGGCTCGTCCGTATCATCCACCATGTGCAAATCATTTAAAATACTTCTTGACATCATCTACAAATGTCAAACAAATCAAATTATTATGTCAATCCCTATTAAAAATTAACACAGTGCTTTCCATAGAATGCTGATGATTAGAAGCAAAGAAAATTCTCACCCTCAAATCTCAATGGTTCTGGAACAAGGCTCTGTACAGGGATGTCAGAAAGTTCCAGCTTTAATCCAGATTCTCTAGCAAGAATGATTACCTGCAATGTTAAAATTATGTATGAGCCCACAGATTTTTCTCTTCATTTGCATAAAAGTGCAGAACATGTGATTTGCATCCACAGAAAGATGGCTGGCAATTGTTGAGCATAAGGTATTGAAAGCAAAGTACCATTACCATTACCATCCTTAATAACATATAGTTGCAATTAGAATGAAACAAGTGAAGATGCATGAGACAAAATAAACAACTGATACATTTCCAGATAAATCATCCCTTGGATCTGGTTCAGTGTACCCTGCCTCTTTTGCCTCAGTCACCACTTCGCTAAAAGAGTCCCACTGCATCACCAAATTACAGTGGTGGGACAAGTTAAAGCATGAATATGAAATTGCATAACTGTACTAGTGTCATTTATGGAGTTCTATCAAGTACTAAAACGAATTGTAGGACTAACCTGAAAATGCCTTCAATGCGCAATATTTTGTCCCCAGTTTCAAGGAGACCTTGTAAAGTGGTTATGATGGGGAGACGGCGAGTCGACGACGACGAGAGTCGAGAGGCGAGTCAGTGTCAGTGAGGGTCGAGACGAGTCACGAGAGGCAGACCGTGCCGGAGACTGAGACGGGGAGAGGTGGAGGCCGCGCCGGAGACTTGATTGGCGAGTCTGTCGAGAGTCGATCGAGAGTGGCTGAGTGAGGAATCGGAGATCTCAGTTCTCAGATCTGGGCGACTGCCGACTGGCGAGTGGGTTAAGAACTTAGGGCAAAATGGGATTGGATTTGGGGGAAAAATCAGAAAACAAAATGGGGGAATAGTGAATACTGATAGTCTCTGAGTCTGAGTCTCTGATAGAGTGATAGTCGAATAGAAGTTACTAGATAATATTATAATATGATTAATAATTAATTTTTTAAATATTAAAATTCCGGTTATTCGGGTACCCGAATAATCTGTTTTTGAAAACCGAAACCGAATGCTGAATAATAATTCGGATATAACCGAAATTCCAAAAAAAAACCGAAAACCGAAATAATTCGGTTAAAATAATTCGGTTCGGTTCGGTAGTTCGGTTTTATCCGTTTTTTGCTCACTCCTAGTTATTCTGGGAGAAAACCGACTAGTTTACATTATTGGCAAAGAGCTATTAAATCTTATAATTCTCTTAATTAATTTTAACTGGCAAAAGGCATCACGAGGATACATTTTCAGATTTCTTACTGGCTGCTAACATATTTTGGTTACTCATGTAAGATTTCAAACTCAAATGTACAGGAAACATGGAGACATCATATGACAGGTGAGAAGCTTAGAGAAATCACTGAAGAAGCCAAACATTTTGCAGTCGGAAACAAGGCTCTTGCTGCTCTGGTTGTTCATACTCGTACTGGTGAGCTGATGCGTCAAATTGCCTCTTGGCTTGCGGACAACTTCGACTTTCTTTCTGTCACTTCAGATGATGCTTTTGGGGGTACAACTGGTCAGTTAGAGCTTCTTTCTACTGCAATAACGGATGGTTGGATGGCTGGACTTGGTGTTGCTATGCCTCCCAGTACTGATGCTCTTGGGCAGCTTTTAGGAGAGTATGCAAAGCGTGTCTATAATTCTCAATTGCAGCACTTGAAGGTATCCAAGATATAGATTTTTAAATAATAAAATGATTTTTTGTTATTTTCAAATTCTGTTGCTATCATCACCGTCGTCATCATCATCATCATCATTGCTTTGTTCTGAATAGGCCTGCAAATGAGCTGAGTCGAGTCAAGTTTACCACCTTGTTGTATTGTCCTCTCACTGTTTTACTTGTTCTGGCATTGGAAATGTTTTTCTTTGTTGCACTGATTTGCTTTGTCAATATTTAAAGAGTTAACTCCCGCTTAATTTACGATTAATAACCATCATGTCATTGCTGTCTAAGGTGGGTTCTGACAAGCTAGAAGAAATTCATAAAACAATAAACTTTTCTACCATGATTATGTGCCAGCAATTGGATTTAAGCCCATGGAATCCTTATGGTTCCGTTTCTGGGAACTCTGTGGGTACAGAGTTTAAATAAATGTGGAACAATATTACTGAACATGGGCTATGGAGCAACTCTAACGAAAATCATGATACCAGAATCTCTGATGTAAGGATTCCTGTTAACTCATCAAACCCAATTATTCTCAAATCCACATCCACAAGGATGTCAAATCCATAACATGGTTTGCTAATATCATAACTCAAGCAGTAAAATCCTTCGTTATTGAATTTCAGAAGTCAAGTTTAGATAAAAATTGATGGTTACCAGGAATGTTGATCCTCTGGGTAAGTGGAACAAAATCAGGTACGAGGAATGTTACTTATGGTAGAGTACAGAAGGCATTTAATTCTCATACCACGATTTGGATCGATAGTAGTACCCTGTATGCGGAAGGCAAGTCAATAAGAGTTCCCTTGGTAACCCTATATAAAACCATTAGATTTGGAACTTCCTTCTTTCCAAATGTAACCTAAGAGGTTATTAAATTTAATAATGTCATTTGATATATATTTTCAAAAGTATTAGTTGGATGAATATAGTTATATTTTGAGCTTGTAAAATGTTGAAGGTTATATTATATTGATTTTAGAAGTTCTTTTGCTAGCCTGTATTTGCTTGATATACAGAAACAAATAAAATGTTGCGAAGACATGGTAGCTTCTGAATGTCATTTCAGATGATCCTCATTGAATTGACACTCAAAATGTAAATTAAGGGTAAAGTTCATCCCACCAATCTTTATGAACATTAACAATGCCACCACTCAAAAAGCTTTAATTGATGTCGTCCAAAGCGAAGCCATGAAATAAACTCTCCCAAAGCAAAAGGATAGAAAGAAATTTATCAACACCCCTAACATTCCTGTGTCCAGATGCCCTTAATAATAACAAATGAAGCACAATGCCACAAGTACTTACTAATTAAAACACAAAAGCACACAATGTCACAATCCACAAAAACCCAATTCAGCTGATTTAAAATTATATTGTCAGCTCTATGGAATAAGTTACACGGGTGGTTGCTTCTATGGAATTCTGATTAATTATAGGCCTCAGTTTTTACCTCTATGATGAAATCAATCTTACTTGCACGAAATTCAATAACCAAAGCTGTTGGGCGCTGCTTTCTTGATCGGCTGGATGACATTGAATTATCTCTCCCAAATCCTAATCTGACCCTGTTTTGATACTAGAGTCCTACTCTAAGGGACGATCACTTTACAACCAAAAATCCAGATATCTGGATTGACTGGGTAAAATATTTTTTCTGGGTTGTGCCTGTTCCTGGACCCCAGAAAAACCTTTCTCAGCCACGCTAAAGAATCTAAGAATTTTGATAACTTATTAAATGCAAGAATGGAAAACATAGATTAATGGGATAAATGTAGGTACCTATCCAGCATTATTCTCCCCTTTCTTAGTATCTCTAGGTTGTGTTATTAACCTCAATTTATGATATTTAAAATCGTAATATGTATGACTTATTCATAAATTACATAAATAGCAGTTAATAGTTTGTTTAGGGCATCTCTCTAAACCTTAGCCTGAACATGATTCTAATATCAATATATGTCTTTTATCAGGACATTGCAGGTACCTTGGCAACCGAAGCAGCAGAAGACTCGGCACAAGTTGCAAAACTACGTTCAGCTCTAGAATCCGTTGATCACAAGAGAAGAAAGGTATCATTTAACTCAACAACAATCTTTCTTTTGCTGTGTTGAATTTCAGTACATTTTCTCTTCTCTTCTATTCCTCTTTCTTATTTAAATTCCAAAGTGAAGCTTAACCCTCTATCCCTCTACCCTACTAACAGGTGTATGTGTTCAATATGTCCAACTGCCGTGGAAGTTTTTGTGGCCTTTTCACTTAAGGAGAATTTTGAATTATGCATGTGAACAAAATATTCATGCTATCCAGTGTTGAAATTTCTATTGCCTATCATAATGTAAACTTGGTCTTTATGTTATGATAATTCCTACTTATGGTTGGTTTTTATGTTGAAATTTTGATATCGTTTTCTTTATTGACCTAGTCAGAAAAGTTCTTTGTGTGTAAATGCAATTCAGCATAGGTTTAATTAATTACTTCAGAAAGCCAATTATACTTTATGAGAGCTGCCACAGCTACAACATATTTTATCAGGAAGCCTATTCTTTTGGACCTTAATTGTAACACCCAGAACCTGTTACATGCCCGAAATGCTACACTCCGCAAGCCCAAAGGACAACAAGGCAATAATATCAATCGCGCGCACCCAATCAAAACAACTCAACAATAATCTTAAACTAAACCCAACAATAAATATCTTTCAATCCAATTCAAATGAAATACCAATAAATATTAAATTCGAATAATGGAGATGCAACTCCCCGAAACTAAAAGTTTTATCAAAATTCAACATTAAAAGAAATAACATCATAAACTAAACTCCAGCTATCCAAAGCGTATAAAATAAGTGCTCAGCTTTCAACAATGGGACTTGTAAAAATATGTAAGGAGGTGAGCGATGAAGCCCAGCAAGTAGCAATCCTTTCTATCTAGCCGGATCAAGTACAATTTGCAAAACACTTTTTCGAAATTTTTTTTGTTCGATAACAATAATAAATATACTTTCCAAAACTAAAACATATAATTACAAAATGAATTTCACATTCAAAAATGATTTCAATATATACAATATATCTTTTAATCAACAGCCTTAGCGAATAAGGTTACAATAGCCCTATAACACGGCCCAAAATTTTGATAACGTCAATGATCACGTACCCTACTAAGATATCTATAAAAAATGCACGCTCCCTGGAGGACATCTAAAAGGTGTGGGCCTTAGTAGGTCCTATATTAGCTCCGGAACTAAACGTAATCAATAACGGGTTCTATACATAGTCAGACTGAGGATTTCAAAACATTTTCTCAATATTATCGATATTCTAAACGATATTTTTTCACAGTTCAAAATCATATAATTTCATTTCACAATTCAAAAATAAATACTTGATCCGAAGTTTTAAATAACGAACATAACAGTTTTAATTTAAATGAAAGCCTTAAATAAAACATAACAAATTTTGAAAACATACATTTAGGCATCCAAATAATTTTTAAGGCATACATAAAAGTAACTATAATTTTAAAAACACTAAATAGTTTAGAAAGCCACTTACCTCAATATTGCGAAACACAAAATTAGAAGAGAACAAACCTAAATATAAAATTATAATAAATAAAGATTAGGATAATTTATCCCAACTCAAACATATTTTAATTCAAATCTTACACATTTATAGTAAATTTTGACTCCATACATAATTAATTTTATTCTAGAAATCATGGGGTCTTTCTGTATATTATTACTTTAAAAACTGAAATTTAAATTAAATAAAGAAAATAGTTATGTTCTTAGTTTAACAATAACCATAATATATATTTATATATATAACCCACTAGATATGCTTATTACTATAAATTTTAATAAATAAATAATTAAATAAACAATTACAAACCCACCGCCATGAAATGGCAGTGGCCTAACTAACGTGTATATATATTAATTTAACAATTATGTAACCAAACATGGTGCCACCAGATTGTATACTCGACATATATACATACCACAACACCCACACACCAATCAATAGATCACGATCGATTTACAAACAATATTTTATTATTTAGTTTTATTAAACGAAGATTTACATGATAATTTAGCATATTACACCCGCGACATATATATATATATATATATAATTATTTTTTTCAAAATCTCTTTTTATTTACATACGTATTTCTAATTTTAGAACTTTATTAGAATAATAAAAATTGAAATTTTAAAATCTAATTATACATTTATAATAGAGGATCATCACAATTGAAAAGAAGGGTTTAAATTTTACTTTTTTGATTTTTCTTCTTTGTTTTGCAGTACTCCAAAGCCAAATAGTTTTACGTTCTTTTCTCTCTCTCTCTCGTTATTTAAATATATTTAATTCCTTTGCAAAATAGGTTACCAAGTAAAAGAGTCATTTTTAAAATTAAATGTTACTTATGGTAGTTTTACGTTCTTAAATGTTTTATCATATCCTTATCCTTATATGTTTTAGATATGAACTAATAATTACCTTTTCATATCTATATATATATTTTTTATTATATTATTATTATTATTATTTTAAATCCGGATATTACATTAATGCTATATGATGTATGTAATGGATAAATTATGTATCAAAAAGAGGGTTTTCCTCGGTACGTGACAGATAGTGATCCTTGTACTTTGCACATCGAAACATCATTACATATGTCCCACTACATTTCTTTTTTGCTGAGAGTAACTAGTGTAAAGGTTTTTGATGCCATCTCTACATCTATCTCTTTCCCTCTGTATGACTTTTATTTAATCATGTGAGTGCTCAGTGATCAGTTTTTGAGAGTCATACAAGGGTTTTTGAGATAATCTTTCATTCTCTCCCAGAGTATTATTCATGCTTCGCAACTAAATAAAGATACAAGTACAATAATACCCTTTACCACTAAACTAAACTAAAGAACTTTAAATCCCAATTGCAGACAACCAGGGGTCAACTTCTTAACTTTGAAGATTAGAACTCTGGGTCGCTCATGTGGTCTGATATTCTGTAATGTTAAGTTTCTCGTGCTTGTGAGTTTGTTCTTATTGTTTGTAATTCTCCAGTTGGATGTGCTAAGTGCAGAGTGGTTTTCTAATGTCTCCCTCAGTGGAGTAGTTTTGTAATTCTTCTCATGGCTACTATGATTTCATATTTCCATAATCAGCTATTGCAACAAATGAGGAGTGATGAAGCACTGTTGACGTTGCAAGATGGAGGTTCACCTATTCGGAATCCTTCTACTGCAGCTGAGGATGCACGGCTAGCATCCTTAATTTCCCTTGATGGCATATTGAAGCAAGTCAAGGTTTCTAGCTTTTCTTGTGTCTTGCAGTTGATGAGTGGGTTACTAGTTGTGGGAACCAACTAAACTTTAATACGTGATATGACAGGATATTACGAGGCAGTCCTCTGTAAACAGACTGGCTAAAAGTAAGAAAAGGGTTATGCTTGCATCTTTAGATGAACTTGCAGAACGGATGCCTTCCCTGCTTGAGATAGACCACCCGTGTGCCCGAATGCACATTGCAGAAGCTTGTCATGCCGTAGAGGTAAGTAACAAACTGCTATAATAAGTTGAACTTTAAACTCAATTGGTTATTGACTCTTTACTATTCCCCCCGCTGGAGGTGTACACAAGATAGTGCTAAAGACTGAATCACAAAAAACAAAACCTTAACTCTTCCACTTTTTTTCATTTAAACCTATGGGCTTTCAGATTTTCCACTATACCATAGACTTTTTAGAAAAGATCACAATAATACCTAAAATTTTACCAAACCTCAACTATGATTATCAGAATATCTAATGTGGATTTTTCTATTAATTTTTAACATAAAAATGCTTATATAGTATTCACATGGTTATTTAGTTTAATAAATTATTTTTTAATAATAATTTTATTTCTCTATTCTCTTCATCAATATTTAAAGAAAAACCATTATTCCTGTAGCACCTTCGTCATCCCCTCCCTCCCTCACCACCACCACCTTATATCACAACAACTGTAGAAGAAATAATTATAATTTTTCTTTTCTAAATCTTCACCCCCTTCTAAACTTGTCAAAACCCCTAAATATACCCCTCTAAATTACTGTAAGCCTCCATCTTATTCTCTCTTTCTCTATGTTTTGTGTTTCGTGGTGTAGAATAAGTCGGTTACACGGACCAGGCTGCGATTCTCTCTCTAACTTTTTGTTTCTCGCCTATTACTGGGGAATGGGAATCTTATTTAACTTTATTTTTATTTTATTTTCTTAAATTCTTATCTGGGTTGGAGTATGGCGTCAAGCAAGGTTCAGCGGATGGTTTTTATCATAAAGGATCTGAGATCTTGGTCAGAACAGATGTTGATGTCAATTCAATACCATCACATCGGGCCTCCATCTGAAACCTTCATATCCTCAAACCCCAGTTGAATATTTCTTGAAATTGCCCCTCCCAATTTCATGCTGGATCCATCCAATGCTCTGAATCCCTGTGCTCTCATTGAATGAATACTGAGACCCAAGAATTGCCCTGCAACTAGATTTGAGAAAATGGTACAAAATTTAACAAAATTCTGTGAGCGAGAAGCCTGGGTTTATGATTTTGTGATTAAAAGCTCACAGGCTTGGACTGATACTCAAAATTATATTAATTAGATTGAAGAAATGATCTCTCATACTGACTTGTATATTAAAGAAGAGATGTAGGAAAGAATATTTTGTTTATTGCTTGGAGAATCAAGATATACTTGTGACAGATGTTCTATTTACCTTTTTTAGTTTAAGCTAATGTTATACAGTCAATCCCGTTATTCTATCAATTTTTCATGACACTAATGAATAATATGAATGTTTTATTGACTTTAAATAGTTACCTCATGTTACACAGTCGATTTCTGAAGAGGACGACATGCTCCAACAGACATCAGTTGCTTCCAAAGTGTCTGCAAATCTGGGGTCCAGTGCTGAAATTGATGTCTCCCAATGGAATCTTCTTCAGTTCAATACGGGATCTACAACTCCATTCATCATCAAGTGTGGTGCTAACTCAAATTCTGAGCTAGTCATCAAAGCTGATGCCCGAGTTCAAGAACCCAAGGGTGGTGAGATTGTTAGGGTCGTTCCAAGACCCACCATTTTAGAAAATATGACATTGGAGGACATGAAAGAGGTATTTAGTCAACTTCCCGAGGCTTTAAGCTTGCTTGCCCTAGCTAGGACATCGGATGGAACCCGAGCTCGGTATTCTAGATTGTACAGGACTCTTGCCATGAAGGTTCCAGCACTAAGGGACCTTGTTGGTGAGCTTGAAAAAGGTGGACAACTTAAAGATGTAAAGTCAGTCGTAAACTCGTGATTGAATACTGAAGTCTTTGGACGATCCCCTCGTGTTTTATTGTATATTGGAGCTTGTTTTTGATAGCATTTTAGAGGCTCTTTCTCTAAGCGATTTCAGAGTGTAAATCTGTTTCCTTGCTGATTTAATCCTTTGTTAGAAACTAACTTGGAATTGGACAGAATGGTTCAAATGCATTTCAATATCCATCATTTCAGTGCTTCCAAATTTTGTAGTATAAATTACAAATGCTTTTCCGGATGTAATATATCAAATTCATATTATTAATTCTTTTTGGTTTAATCAAATTCTTATTTGATTCCTCAAGAACTATTTCATTTTCTTTTTAATGTTTACAATAAAAATGTGATGGTAAATTGCTTCTTTTTCACATACGTGCGACTAGGTAATCTGAAAATTCAATATTTGTATCTATTTAGGTTGGATATTATCTGTATCCAATTAAAGCAGAAAATACAAATATAAATACAGATGTGGGTAATATTTGTATTTGTTTAATATATGTTTCGCCAAGATGTACAAAAAGTAGAGAAAGTGTTCGTAATCGGAATTTGTTATATAGGCCATTGTAAGCCAAGGCAATTAATTGGCCCTACAAAGAATTGAAGACCGACTTTATTTATCACAAAAGCCTTTTGGGTCCTTAACACTAATATACAATAATTAGAAAGTATTTACAAAAATAATACATACACAAAATAATTACAAAAATAACGCAATTCATATTAATAAGGAAACCTAAAATCAAGGAGAAATAACTGTCATAATTAATAATTCAAATTCAAATCTTTGGGATCTAACAACAAAAATAAATCCATAATTCAAAATTCAAATCAAAAGGAGGAAAAAACAAAAAAATTATTTTCTCGTCATCTTCCTCCCTCGTCATCTTCCTCCGCCGCCGCTGCGATTTACCAAAATTCTTCACGGTAGGTTTTCGGCATCAAAAAAGGACTTCATGACACTCCACAACCTGCAGAGAAACCATGAATTCTAAAAATTTATAAAAATTAATAGAAAGAAAGAAAGAAAAAGAAATAATCTTGTCCATAAGTCAATTCAAATGAAAACAATAATACGGGATCATTCTTTCCCAAGGACCATCAATAGATTAATCAAAAGACAGAAACGCAGGTTTAGTTAACTTGATATGAAGGTTTAGTTACCAACTACACTATAAAAAATTTATAGGTGTTGAGGTGGATTGGTTACCTTAGTATGAAGGTTTGGTTACTTAGTATGAAGGTTTGGTTACCATGATATGAAGGTTTGGTTACCAATTGCACTACGAAGGTAACCTAATAAAACTGAATTGATTACCTTGGTATGAAAGTTTGGCTACCAACTGCATCACTTTCAAAATAAATTGGTAACCTAATACAACTGAATTGGTTACCTTAGTACGAAGGTTTGACTACCAACTGCACTATGAAAAAACTGCAAGTATTGATGTGGATTGGTTACCTTGGTATGACGATTTAGTTATCTTAGTATGAATGTTTGGTTACCTTAGTATGAATGTTTGGTTACCAATTGCACTATAAAAAACTACAGGTATGGAGGTGAATTGGTTACTTTGGTATGAAGGTTTGGTTACCTTAGTATGAATGTTTGGTTACCAAATGCACTATAAATATAAAAAAACTGCAGGTGTGGATATGGATTGGTTACCTTGGTAAGTAGGTTTGGTTACCTTGATATGAAGGTTTGGCTACCTTAGTATGAAGAAGGGTTTTAAGGGAGAGTGAGATGAGAGGATATTCACGAACAGTATACTGCAACCAGCCTCGTGTCCACCAAAAGAAACCTCTTAAATATTGCTCGAATTATATATCAACTACAAAATACAATATCATAAAGTTCATACCCAAGGCAACTTTTGAGTAATTTCGGCGACTTGCTAATGTTTACTTTCTCCTGACTGCAATTCTGTCGCTCACACCTGTTACTCCATTCTCAACTGTCAGTATGATTGCTCCTCTGTCCTTTGTGGTTGGGCTTAGTATGGCAAATGAGGCTATGGAAGACTGGCGCAAATTTATACAGGATATGAAGGTTAATATACGGAAAGCTAGCGTTCATAAAGGGAATGGGGTATTTGCTTATAAGCCATGGATGAAGATTCAGGTCGGAGACGTGGTAGTTTGTAGAAAAGGATCAATTTTTTTCTACAAACTTATTTCTTTTGTCTTCTAGCTATGAAGATGGGATCTGTTACCTGGAGACTATGAACTTGGATGGAGAGACGAACTTGAAACTTAAAGGAACAAGGAGAAGCGGAAGAGGAGTTTTAGGGGAGAGTGAGATGAGAGGATAAGGGGGAGGAATCCTAATTATATTAATTTTGTAAATAAATATAAAAAAATGTATTATTTTTGTAATTATTTTATGGATGTTTCATTATTGTAATTATTTTTAAAAATGTACTAAAATATGTAATTAATCCAAGCCTTTTTGGTATCTTTCGATTTTTTTTTGTCTTCCATCACCTCTTTATTATTGGCTTAAAGTTGTAAATGTGCAGCAAGTTGCAAATCGGCTTAAATTGTAATTATTGGTGCGACAGCTTAAGTTTTAGTTGCCTACCGACTAGGCGACTACCCTAATGAAATAACTATTAGATGAAAGAGATAATCAATAAATAAAAGAAAATGCCTCTATAAGAACACTAAAGAAAAAGATTCTCTAGACTTCTAATTATATTTAATATTTTGTAGTCTTAGGATAAATGCATATTTTAGCCTTGTAAATAGAGTTGTAATCACTTGCATTGTGGTAAACTAATGCTAGAAAATTTTGCTTTTGAATGAGAATTTTACCGTAACGTGATAACATACAAATGCAGCACAATATGTTAAAAAAATAAACCTAAGTACATATTAAACATTGCTCAACATCCAAAAACTAATAGGTGTGAACCAAAGAGAGCTCAAGACTAATCGTTTTATATTTTAAATGAATATAAAACTCACTACAGAACATTTTTTGCTATCTTTGTATTATAATCAATCAAGCATGGATTCATCAACTGTAAAACCACCACAATATTCTTCTTTTGAAAACCAGGAGCCCAAAATGGCCCATTTGAAACGTAATTTTGTTCACATTTCCTGATCCTCCTTCACTTCCAAAGTTTTGGCAGCACAGGAAAGAGTTGATAATTTTCTTTTGAAAGGCTCTGTTTTCATTTTATACCAGTGTACCTACAATTAAAAATTTTCAGAAGAAACAGTAGAAGCTCTGGTAAGCACATTGTGTGTGTGTGTGTGTGTGAGAGAGAGAGAGAGAGAGAGAGAGAGACATGGTTGATCATGCAGAATATGCATTTGCATTGCAAGCTCATTGTACTATGCAAGTGTGTTGCGCACAAGAACTCTCAGAACTTCCACTGTACATAGGTGGAAAGTTTGCGTGTAATTATGTTAGAATGTTAAAAGGAGAGAAGAAAATTACATCCAAACCAGCATCTACAAAAAATTCTCAATGTTAAGCTCCAAGAAAGAACATGGATCAGGAATGTCAAAGTTGTCCAGGACCTGAAAGACAAAAAAGTATCAAGAATTATATTGCAAACGACGTTTTCCTAATTAACTTTTTAAAAAAGTTCTGACTAGTTTAACACACCAGAAATATTACTTTGCTACATTGTCAGGCTCCGCACAACTGTTTGTTAGGCTCCTAATAACAGTTGTTTTGTTGGTACGATTCCTAGCCTTTAGATTATCAAGCGGCCGACAGGATTTGGGTTGGATGGATGGGCGATCCCATCCAACTTTGGATGAGAATTTGACCATAGCTATGAGACCTTATATGGTCACAACTCTACTACCGCAACACTGTTGCAGATGACTCCGTGTATTTTTAAATCGTGGCCACCAGACCTTGAAATGAACGGTATGAGATCTGGTGGCCATATAAACTCCCATAGCCACCATTTACTATTATCAGGACCCTATATGTGTGTGTGTGTGTGTGTATGAGGCATCTAGCTCAAAGAATAAAGAACAGAAACACAAAATATAGAAATGTCAGTTGGGCCAAGATGTGCAGAAAGTATGTATTTGCGTTTCTGTATATTCCGTCTGGGGTTGTGTGTGATGTTAATGGTATTGGGGGGGTAGGGCTTGGGGCTTAGGGAGGTAGGTATTAACAAACAACAAATATAGTAGAACATGAATAGCAATAATACATGCTTGTACAGGACTTCAACAACTACTGATCACATTGAAATAGCGGTAATACATGCTGGTCAGCCTACTATTACCTTATCGAGTATTGACAAGAAATTACAAAAAAAAAATAATCAAAACCCAGATATATTTTAAGTTTTTAACT
Organism: Panax japonicus; assembly: GCA_020205505.1. NCBI lineage: Eukaryota > Viridiplantae > Streptophyta > Magnoliopsida > Apiales > Araliaceae > Panax > Panax japonicus. The sequence continues at coordinate 54,665,189 of CM035098.1, read as the reverse complement.
AATAAGTGATAACTGAAGTACCTCTGGATGTACAATGCCGAAAGTGCCTATGTGCTTTCCTTTGTAGATAATGCTAGCTTGTCTACCCGGAAGAAACTCAGGCTCCTTCAGCATAATATATCAAGCAATTGTAAGAACATCATTCTCAAAACTTTTATATTTCAAAGAGAATAAACCGTGTATACAAAACTTACATCTGAACATTTTATGTAGTAGCCTGTTTTATCCTCGGGTACCACGAATGGGGTTCCAGTTACTTGCATAATTCTATCCAACAGGCCATGAATTAGCTGATCAGCAAAACACAGAAGACTAGGATCAGATAATAATCGAACACAGTCGACTTTTAATAGACATCTGTAAGCATGAAGGAAGAAAATAAGACAACCATTAAACAGCAAAGATGAATTATGCTAGATTCAAGCTGCAGCCATTAGTATATATAAAAAGAAACAAAGACCCTTTTATTGGAAAGGTAGTCCTGGATATAAATGGTGTTTACACTTATTCAGCAATGCCTGCAAAATGGATCTTTTATGTGACAAAATCCAACATAGTCGAGTCATGCATAATTTAAGAGATCTATAAAAACGAATACCTGCCTGTATATTTTACATAACTACCATTAATGTTCAAAATGTGGAACAATTCTAGCATATAGTATTTTAACAAACTTAAATTTTTATTCAGCGTACATATCAGGAAAACACATTATTTCATAAGTAACATGGTCCACTACATTCGAACAATAGAAAACTGTGAGGAAAAATTGGACAATAGTTTACCGCTCACAAATCACAATCATAGTAGTCATGGCAACGCCTAGGCGTCCTGGCTGGAGAAGGGTAAGTCGACGTCTTGGACGCCGAGTAGTGAAAGCTCACACTTTGGTAGCTGACCCAAGTTAAGTGATTAAGTCATTTTTACCCATGACTCACGATAATCCATGGATTTGTTATGTCGTGTAATTTTATTACTTGTAATGGGTGATGGGCAAGTCTATCATTCTTTATTTTCTATGCAGTGTTTATTGACTTGTTCTACTAATTTTTAATGTCAAGTGTTTTATTTTTGAATTTTGATTGTAAAGTATTCATATAATTGTATTTCATAGTGTTAATTATTATGATTTGGGAATTAATGTATATAAAATTTTATTGTTCAATATACTTTTGAATTAAAATAATAATATATAAATTGCACATTGTTAACAACTTGTCGCCATACAGACGCCAAGATGGGCGCCTTTATCGGCTTAAACGTCCTAGCTGTCAACTACCGTCGCATCTCGTCATGGCTCCCGTGACAACTATGATCACAATATGTAAACTTAAAGCAATTTATGTATGCGAGTTTGTATATAAAAATCTCATATAAACAACAATAAAAAAAATTATTTGCTGAAAAGATTTACTTTTACATCAGGTGTTTTAATGAGTCTGCTTAGGCTTGTTAATGTGTTGGGTTGTATACTTTCAACACGTATAACCTTTTTCAACATAGACTTTTTAAACATTTATAATTTGTGGAGTATCCAGTTTAATTGTCAAATGTCTTATTTGACAATGAAACTGGAATCGGGTAAATCAATAAAATTATTCCACCAGAACCACCAAACCCTGATGTGCCATAGAGGGTGAGAGTATTTAACCTTTCTTATAACATAATTCTTATGAAACTGTAAATTGTGATTTCCAATGGAAATGCTAAAACACATTGAAAAAACAAAACATATTCATATTTACCCTATTTGATAATAAAACTATTCAACAGGAAGAATCAATCAGATTGTTGCCAGAGAATTTGTACCTCAAATCCTGAGTTAGCACCACAATATAGAGCTGCAAGTTGACGACGATTTGTTGCACCAACATCCTTTGATTCATCCAGAAGTGCTATATCACCCACTTCAAATATCTATAATTAATATTGAAATTTTTCAGAAACTCTTCCAGTTACGAGACAAACAAGCATTCAGAAGAATAACTCACCTTTATAGGCTTCGGATGGTCTTTATTGTGTCCAACTATTTTCAATAACCCGGGCATGAGACTAGTTCGGACAGCCTAAGAAATGCATTAACCAAATAAGTGTTTAGATACATGAGCATAATTTAAAAAGATGAAGGATACAATTTTTTTACAATCTAAAAACAAAAGATTTAAAGGTAAAAGGTACAACATTAGCATGCTTAGAAAAAGAAATGAGTAAAATACTTGTAAAGTTTTTACTAGGAAGCTTTTTGTTTTTACAATTTTTCCTCTTCCGACTCTTCCTCAATTAACATGAACTGCAATCTCTACATTGATGAGTTATTGGGGTTGTCACCTTTGAGCCATCATTGCTTGTGTAATTTGTAAATCTACTAATAATAGAGTTAATCTTTTTACTCCAGTTCTCATTGCCTGTTCATCTAAAGGGGGGAATGCACTAATAACAGAATCATCCTGTCCAACAATTCAATATAATGCCCAAAAACAACTATTGACTAAATCCTAAGAAAAAGAAAATTAGCTGGGATCGAGGCTTAGTAATCTCAAATTAAAGGCAATTTCTGCTTGGCATGGCCACTTTTCAAAGAGTATTTTTAAAATTGACAGAATTCAGCATAAAAGACATAAATTTATTTAAATACGAAACTAAGAACAACAAAAAATAAAATAAAATAAGATAAAAAGAGAAATAAAGATGTCACAAATTACACCATCTAAATCTCAAAAGCGAAATTTAGAGTGGAATTGCATGTGTGTAACCCTCACATTACGTTACATGTCACCCCCACAATCAGGCCTCTCAGACTTGGAGGATTGAGGAGTGTTATTTTTTCCTTTTTGTTTTGTGTTGGTGTGGGATGTGTATTTGATTGGAGGTTTGAAGGGTTGGGATCAATTCATTAATACATCAAATATATGCATGACAACAGAGCACCATTCTTGTATTGTGATTCCATTTCTTCTGAAGATATTACTAACCTCAAAATCAGAGGAGCGAGGATTTCCAATTTCGACTGCCTTTGATTGGTCATCTTTTCGGTTCAACATGGCAAAATTTTCTTTGTACGAGCATAATATAAATGTCAACACCTCTGTATAACCATTCATTGCAATCTAAAAGGAAAGCAAGCAAAAGGTTAAGCAAACCATAAGAGCATGAAAAGATAGAATATAACATTAACATAAAGTAAACAAAAGATTCCTTCTAACAACATTTTATCATAAAAAACTTGAAACATCAACCATCAGGTTTGCATGTGATGTGAAGCAAAGACCAGTAAAGCCTCCATAAGCTAATAAGTAGAAACAAACACACCCATTCCACTTTCTCCAACACTCAAAAGAAAGACTAAAAAGACAGTTTGCACCCCAAAGTTAAAGTTGTAGCACTGTTAATGTTTGTACCCTAATATTTAAAACGTATCTAAGTGCACCCTAAATTTCTTTTTCATTAAACAAAATGCACCCTCCGTACATTTAACCGATCAAAAATGACTGGATATTATTGTAAACCCATTTTGTAAAGGGCAAAATCGGTAAATCATGTTTCAAAAAATTAAAAACATTAAAAAAAATAAACAATAAACCACAGACCCCCAAATATAAACCAAACCCAACCCTAAACCTCAAATCAATTGTTTATCATCTTTAATTTTCAAATTTTAGCTATCATCATCCAACCCCAATTGTAATCATTCATTATCTTCATCTCCTACTTCACTATTACAACAATCTAAAATCAAAATCACAAAAACAAAATTAGTTATCCCTCTCTTTATCGGCGGAGAGATACGTACAATAATTGATCCTCCTAACCTTCGGAGTCCTTCACCCTGAAAAACCAGTTTTTGTGAAACTTTTAGAGGGGGAGAGGGAGGATGCGGAGATAGCTTCACTCGGCAGGCTTACTAGAGTTCTTCAACCTTAGGTACTGCACTGTAAAACCCCAAATGAAGTGTTTAACAAATTTAGGGAATTTGGGTGTGTCCCAAATGAAGACTCTTTTTATTTTACTATTGAAGCTCTTTGTCGGCAATCGATCTTTCACTGGGTTGGCTCTGTTTGTGAGAAAATTTGTGGGTATTGTGAATTAAGGAGTGGGTTAGAGTTGTTTTGTACTTTTTAGGATCAGGATTTTGATGTAGGAACCCAGATTGCTTACCAATTAAGAAAAAAGATAACTTTTAATTTAAAGGTGGTGTTTTTGGTGCTTTATGAAGTGAGAAAATTTGTGGGTTTTGTGAATCAAGAAGTTTTTTGACCTATTTTGTGATTTCTGGCATTGGAACTTTGATATAAGAATAGATTTAGTGGAGAAAGGTACTGAGAATTTGGTATCTGCAAGGAAATTGTTGAAGATTAGCTTAGAGAAATCAAAAGCTTTAGGGACATCTCTTGCGAAAGTTGGGCCGAGGTTAGATGACATCAAGCAGAAGCTACCTTATTTGGAAGTTGCGGTTCGGCCAATTCGCGCACAAAAGGAAGCACTTGATGATGTTGGGGGTCATATAAATCAAACCGTTGTTCCTGCAGCGGCGGTTCTTAAGGTTTTTGATGCCATTCATGGGCTCGAGAAGTCGTTATGCTTCGTATTGGTGGTGATGGTGATGTCGTGCAAAGGATGATAAAGGCAATCCCTGCTAGTGATGGTTAATGTTGGTGTGGAATTTATTTGGGGATAGGGTTAGGGTTTGGGTTTAGGATTGGGGTTATTGATGGAGAAGATGCAGTGACTTGGAGGTTGGGGTATATTTTAATATTTTTTTTATTTCTTAAACATGTTTTACCAAAATTACCCCTTCAAAATTTGGATTACAGCACAACCGGTCATTTTTTACCGGTTAAATGTACGGATGGTGCATTTTGTTTAACGAAAAAGAAATTTAGGGTGCACTTAGATACATTTTGAATATTAAGGTACAAACCTCAACAATGCTACAAACTTTGGGGTGAAAATTGTCTTTTAGTCCCAAAAGAATAACCCCAACAACAGGAAAAGAAAACCAAATTTTAAAATATATGCCAATCGCAATAAAGAAACATCATTACATCAACACATGTTTCCTTTCAAATTCTCCAAGCATGATGCGACATTTTAATTTTTATATAGTAATTAACAAGACAAAAAAAAATAAGACAAAGACATACCGACTCATTTGCAAATGTTAGACCAGAGACAAAATCATTTTTACCAATGTTTTTCTTTTTTTTACTTCGGTTCTTTAAAATAAGCAACTAAGAATTAATTGTATCAAGCTTTTCTTTAATGGATACTTAGTTGAATCAAACTTGAAACTCAATAATTTAGAAAGTTATAGGTTAATGTATTCCTCATCATCTATGTAAATGTCATAATAATCAGACGGAAAGTCATAACTTTTAGTGGAACTCCGCACATTAAAGCCTATTTTCAAAATTGAGGTATTAAAAGATCAATTATATTCAACTAAATTTTAATCATGACCACCGTTTATGTTTTAAACTCAAAGTTTTATTACAAGCATCCGCGGGGGGGGGGGGGGGGGGGGGGGGGGGGGATTTTAGAGATTAGAATTTCAAATGTTGGACAAGTGTTTCAAGTAGCTCAATTTATGATTGAGCATTGAGCAAACATATAAGCAATTAGAAAATAACTTGTACTGCCTATGGAATCACCTTAGGGCATACTAATGTTTCAAAACTCTCAAATAATTCACTTATACATGAATGAAAAATACCTCCATTCTAATAAGATCACTGAACTGGTTCAGAGGTAAGGGCTTCAAAGATGCAGGTTTTCGTTTCGGAATTTCATTGAAACCATAAGCAATAGCGACATCCTGAGAGAGAGATCAAAAAAAAGAAGATTTACAGTGCATTTTAGGCCTTGCTATATTGATAAATAATTACATATATTACATATATGTCTAAATAGAAAAAACATATAAATCAGTATAATACCTCTGCCACATCACAGGGATGAAGAATGTCACTTCTGGTTGGAGGAATGGATACAATAAATTTGCAATTTTCACCCCCTGATTCATGCTGCTCAGCGTGTAACTGCATTTTACTTAACAAACCAGCAACCTGAAAAGTAGATGAGATTCAAAGGTGTTTGAAACGAATATACTACACTGCAGGGATGGAGGTTCTTTAGGATGAGATTTAAGTTAAAAAAGAATATGAACGATATCTCCAAAACAAGAAAAACAATGAACCCAGTGAGCATTGCAAAGAATAAATTTCTGAGATGAAATTACATTTTATCCCCTCCCCCCATTCCCGAAAAATGGACATTACAATATAAGATGTAAAATATTTTTGAAAAATTCCAGGTCCTTATAATCAGACATCCTATAGAAAAAGTAGTTTTGACTACAAACAAATACCAATAAAGCAAATAATGCAGTTCCACTAAGTTAACCCAGAATTTTTTGTTCTATTTTTTTAGATAAAAGAACAAAATCCTACAACAAAGCTGCCCACAAATCATCAGCCACAGAAATCCTCCTAGATGCACCTATGCGAAAGTCCATAAAGAGGCTAGATAAAAGGCCCTATCCCACAACAATGAACTGGCAATGACCAATCACAAAAAACACAGGCAATCCTCTTTGTACAAATACCTCAAGGAACAGCAAACATCCCCACCTACAGGATTTTGCCGTCCCTCTCGAGCACACTATAAGGACTACAGCCCTCCAAACAAGGAACTCTTGATATATTTCCCCAATTATTGTAAAAGTCAATGACAAAATAAATGATAAAACATAATATAAAGGGATATGTAAAGCATCAAGAAGCACCAAGGTTTATAGACAACAGATAAAAGCAAAAACCTTATCAGCCTCCAATGAGACTCCCACTATGCCGTTGATATATGATAGTGGCACCTCCATATGGTATGGTGATAGGTCGGGATACACACATGATTTTCCATCAGGGTTAATAACTTCAACTGGTTCCACCTCAAACTTTTGTTCACAGTACACAGAAAACATTGTCACCTGTAGAAGCAAAGATAAACACAAACATTATCTAGCAGTTTGTGAAGGCTATATGAATAACCAATATAATGCAATAGAATTCTTAAAAGCTTACCATTGTGTTCAAAACAATTTTGGCCTTTGTCAAATCAGTGGCTGTGCATTCAATGAACACATTCTTCGTCTTTAAAGTAATGGCTGAATGTGCACCATTAATAATTGGTGGCAAAGACAAAACAGTTCTGCAACAAAAGTATTGATTTTGTTTCAAATCGACTCTTATACACCAACACCAAAATTAGTACAAAATATATGAATTTTAATTATAAACTTCAGTTCCACATAATTTAGAGAAATTAATTAGGATCGTAAGCATAGAATGAAGACTACAATGTCAGGTTCTTTGTGCAGTTTGCTTGCCCAATAGTTACAAGCCCGTAATAGAAAGACAATATTAAGAAAATGTGTAAAAAATCAAAATAAATAAAATGAATTCATCACAGTGAATATTGACAGGCAGGTAGGGGTGTGAGAAAGCTCACAGTCCCAAGATCCAAGGACAAAGAAGCATTTAGTATGAACTACCATACCTATTATGATCGTATATGACAGGAAAAACTGGTGACTCCGCAATAATGTGCAAGAACTTCTTTAGCTTCAGATCTGACTGCCAAATTGAAAAACAAAACTAATATCAAGTACATGCTAAATTACCTTAAATTTCCAATAAAATATGAAAAATTTCCTGCACAAGGAATAAGTATGGAACTGAATATGAAAATGAATTGAATTTAAAACCACACATTCCAAATGCAAAAACAGACTAATGGATCCGAGCCAATGAAGTCTAAGATAATGTTAGAACTCACTTTGTAAAATTCCATCAGCTCATCTGCTCTGAAGCTATTGACCTACATAACAGTTGGAAATTAGTTTCCCCAAATTCACTTGAGTAAGCAATTTAGAGCTTTATTGAGACTATTGAATAAGAATTGTAAGAACTATAGAATTTAAAGTGAGGCAATACCTTGGTAAACAAGTCAAATATTGAACAAATTTACCAAAAAAACACATCACAACTGAGAAGTAGAGTGGGACTACACATGCCACTTACATCTAATATTTGTTGTGAAATTCTTATAGATTAAAAGACTAGAACTAGATAAACAACGATGAAAACTACTAGAAAGTTCCAGTTTTTGTTTCTATTATTAGGTCTTTGAAAAGTACCAAAAATAGACGCAGTTACCTGTTTCAGTGGGACGAAGTTTATATCTGTAGGTGATAAAGCCTGGAGAAAAAGAGAGTATAAAAATTTAAGCAACAACCAAACATAATCACAAACATATGAATGCATGGCATGTCAATCCCAATCAATAAAATTATAGATGGTACAGAAAGGAGTTAAAGATTCACTTATAACTCGACGTATTTTAGTGGGCATTTTTTAAGATCACATATAGATATATCATCGTTTGATGTCAGCTGCCAAAGTTTCGAAAAAACAAAGATAGCTAACCTTAAGGAGTTAATTAAATAAATAAGCACCAATACTGACCTCATATGTGAAAGGACCTTCTATTGTATCCAAGTCATGGGTCCCAATAGCAACCAGGGTTCGCCGCCTAGAAAATAAAAGTAGAATGAGAAATCAAGGAAGAAGGAAAGGATGGAACCTCAAAAGCACAATCAAGATGCACCTGAAACACAAACAATGTTCTAAAAGGCGGAAGGCGGGAGGCGGGAGGCGGGCGGCCAGGCGAATTTTTTTATTTTAAGTCAATTTTAATATTTTATCTTACATTTATTCAAACAAAACAATAATATAAAGCAAAACAATCTATAATAAAGATAATAAAGGCCTTTGCTTAAAGTTCAGATACATATCCATATTGCCAATGTCAAAGTTCAAACACAAACATACAATTGTTCAAAGTTCAAACATAAACAAATTAATATTAATTTCTTTAAAATCAATTAGAGATATTTTTAAATTTAAATAAATGTTATTTTTAAAAATTAGTGTGAAATTTATTGAATGAGACATTTGATATTTTATTAATTATGGAATTATTTTTATTTGTTTAATCTTCAAAATCGAGGACTTAAAGAAAATGACAATTACCATATGCTAAGTATGGCTACATATCTTTAACGTATTAGTTTTATTCATAAACAAGATTCCTATTAAATAATAAAATTTAAATTGTCCGCCTAGCCCGCCTAGAGGGATTTTTTGCTGCCATGGGCCTAGGTGAGGCGCCGGGGGGCCTTGGCTCCTAGGCGGCCGCCTAGGCCGCTTTTTAAAACACTAAACACAGATGCTTTATTCAACTCTGAATTAATTAATATTGATAAGCATGTTCTCATCACAATGCAGACTTATGGTACACTGAACATGTAACAAATTAGCTACAGAAACAACAGCACCACAAAAATACAAACATTGGTGATATAATTGACTGTTGAAATGAAGTTCGTATAATCAAAATTCACATCTCAGGCAGGTAATATGAAACTAGAAACAACAATCAAGTCAAACCACATTTTGCAAATGATATTTTAAGATTGATGCCTTACCGACAAATGTTCTGATGAAGCCTATCTTGAAGATCGATAAAGCTGTTGTATCTTGCTTCATCAAAAGTTATACCTCTTAAAACCGCACATACAATATATTGGCGAACCTCAGAAGTCTGTAACAAAACCAAAATACTAATAATATAGATGGTTTATTTAAAAATGAACTTGCATCGAACTTTTTGCCTTGTGAAAAAAGTCAAAAACTAACCTTTGGTTTGACATAAAGCCTAAGCATGGAATCCCTACTAATGGTCTTGACTTTATATGTAGGTATTGGATCAAGGCCAAGAAAAACGCGGAGGGATAGAGCGAGGCCTTCAAGACAGAGCAAGTCATATCTGCAGGCCAATTAGAACGTTAAAGTTGTCAATGAGTTCAATTTTCAATGTACTCCAACATCTAATGGTACACCGCATAAGTACAGGTTTCAGTAATTAAAGTTTCTTTATCCAAATTTCATCAAAACAGAAAAAACAATAATTAAGTGAGCTCCACAGATTCTTATAACCCATTTTTTTTACCATTTCATTAATAAATCAACTAGACACAAACAAAAGAAAAGGGGAAAAACAAGCGCGCACACAGAGAAAGGAACAAGAGATGTATATTGAATTAATAGCAGTACCGGTTAGCTGGAACTTCAATTTTGTAAATGACTTCTTCGTCTTCTGCTACTTCCTCATCTAAGTGTTTTTCTTTTCTTATGATTGCCTTCTCCGTAGTCTGTTATAGTACATGTATCAATATATTTTATGTATGGGCTTTGCATGCATGAAAGAGTGTTTTACGATAAGTACTTACCACATCATCAAGTTCAATACCAAAACTGAAGCATAATTCATCAAACTCTTCTTGTGCTAGAAATAGAGAAAATTGAAATGTGAGATTGATTAATTAAATGGAATTATTAGTAGATTTAAAGTTAAAGAGCACAAAGAAGAATCATACTGTAAGTGTGGCCGAGGGCTTCGAAGAGACGGTCTCTTCCAACACCGACCGTAGGCATTATGTCTACGGCAGATAATAACAACAACCCCGTATACAACAATTCATTCAATCAATCAAACATTTGAACCACATAAATTAACAAAAAATTGAATTGAATCAAAACCCAGTCTCTGAAACTACATTCAAAATTAAAGAGGTAAAGAAGACGAAAAAACACGTGCCAAAGATTCAAACATAACCTAATACATATATATACATATGGGTATGGTACTAACAGCAATCGAAGGAGTAGCAGGAGTAACAGCCGCGGAGGGAAGGAGGTAGAAGGCAAGGAATTGACGGATCGAGACCAGAGAGAGCAGAGCACAGCAGTTCTTCGAGCAGACCAACCTTTTTAGGTTAAAGGGGTAGATATGTAATTTATCAAAATAAACAATGGGTAAAATAGATATTATTTTTGGTCAAACCTACTTATTAAGAATAATTTAAAAGTTATTTGTAAATAAGTTAAAATTTATTACTTATTATTTATTTTGAATTATAAATTAACTTATAAGTTAAAAAATATAAGTCGTTGACAGCTTAAAGTAATGTGGGTGTATTTTTTACTTTACTTTCACTAATTGTTTATAATCCTTTATTTTAGATTATTAATTATTAATATTTTTTAATTAATTTATTTTATCTTTTTAATTTTTCCTTGTTTTCATACTCTTACACTTATAATATGGGATTTATTTTTAGTCTCCCAATTAGTAGTAATTTGGAACAAATTAATCTTCCTGTGAAAAATATTGATTTAAGCAAATTCAAGTACCTATACTAACAATGTGGATTTTTAAGAGGAAAGGTACACGATCTAATAATTTTTGTTGCGTACACACACTCTCTTTAGTGTCATCTTTGACTTGATGGATATTATGAGGCGAATAGGTTAAATATCATGTGATTGTATAAATTATATTTGTTTTTCAAAAAAAAATATGTATCTACCATATAATTAAAAATACAAATTTGATTTCACAAATTTTGATAAAACTTTTTTTTAATTTTACCATATATTTAGTTATTATTAATATAAATATTTAGTTCACACTTGAATACTATCATTGTAAAGTATTTAATATAATTTATTTATTTTAAATCACAATCAAATAGAAAATTTCATCTCTCTATGTGTTATGTAAAGTTGTAAATTAACTGAGTCGAATTGAGTATTGAGTTGCTCAGATTTAGTTCATAAAATTTATCGAGTATAAAATAAGTTTTGATTGAAGCTCATTTAGCTACCGAGTCAAACACGATCTCGAATCGAGCCCGAGAAGTTTGAACTTTTTGAACGAATATGATCAAAGTATCAATAAAAATTTATAATGTGAGTAGATTCGAGAAACTTATCGAATTTTAAAATTTGTTTATATTTGACTCATTTATATTTTGAGTCGAGTTCGAATCGAGGTCGAACTATTTGCTCATTTTACAGCCTAGTGTTATGTGCATGTGCACAATTATTTTTTAACAATTAGGGCACATAAAACTAGTTAGCCTTTATACAATTACAAAACCCACAAAACAAGGCCCAAAGAAGCCATCTCTTGGCCCATCGCATCCATTTGCAAATTATAGCGCGTTAGTTCCCAATAGGCACAATAGATCTAGAAGGGGGGTTTGAATAGATCATTTTTAATTTCAAATATTTTTCTTGTTTATTTTGTATTGCTAATAATTTAGCATATGACAAACATAAGAATCTTTTCAAGCACAGCGGAATAAGTAAAAGATCTCCTTCATTGATATAATCATAATCATACATACATTGTTTGTAGTGTTAGTTCAATGGTAAGCAGTTAAAACATACATAACAGTTATAGCAGTTAATATATATAATGTAAATGACATAAAGTAAAAGACACAAGGGGTTTTAAGTGGTTCAGAGACTCAAGCTCCTAATCCACTCTTCTGCTTTCAACTAACAGGATTTCCACTAAAGAAGGGCAACACCCTGAATCACTAAGATTCCTTCAAGCTCAAAAGCCTTGGGACTTCAGTTCACTAAGAACTCTTAAAGGCCAGCAGCCTTGGAACTTCTCTAGTTCCCTAAGAACTCTTCAAGCCCAGCAGGCTTGGAAACTTCATTTAGTCCCTCCGGACAAGGACCCCTCAGGCCCTAGCTTCTTGTTGTTGAGTTGTTTATTTGTTTGTTGGAGTTGGTGCTGAGCTGCTAAGATGTCTTTAAGCTCTGAACATCTTTTGTACTTAGCAGCTTGGTGTGATTATCCTTGAAGTGTCTTTGAGTGTTGCATGATGCTCAGCTTCTTCAGTTACTCAACCACTTCTGATGATTCCTTGATGAACTGCATTGAAGATCATTCCTCTTGATACTTGATGGCTGCACATGGTAGGTTTCTAAGATGACTGTAAGCTCTTCTGCTAGGTACTTAGAAACTTTCTCATGCTTGCCACCATGATGGCGTTGGTGATCTTCTTTCTTGATACTTGATGCCTTCTCATGATGGACTTGCTAAGATGACTGTGAGCTCTCCTCTATGGTACTTAGAGTCTTCTCATGATGGAGATCAAGATGACATTGATGCTCTTTTATCTCTCGGCAGTTCAGAACACTCTTTTTGTAGTAGAACTCTCACTTCTATTTCTTTCTTTTTCTGTTTCTAAGTGTTTTTGGTGGATCGTAGAGTGAGTCTCCAGACCTTTATTGGTCACTCACTATTTACGTTGGTTAGATCAGTCCACCACTTCTCCAAACTCAGCAACTCCAGCAACCTTTGATCTTTGAAGCTCTAGTTTATTTATACTCATTCCCAATCTTCCCGTTCGAAAGTAGCCGTTGAAAGTTATTCAAATTTCTTCACAGATCTCGAGTTATTTGGTGCAGACTGCAGATGTGACATGATATCTTTTTCTGACTTTCTGACACTGCAGTCTACTGTTTTACCTACCCCGTCAGATATGTTACTTTGATGTCTCGGGCAGGTCGAAGACTTTATTTCCCTTTTCTGATTTCTTGATCAGAGGTTGTCCTTGCATCGATGCTCTCAATAAGCTTTTGTTCGAATGCCAACCTTCAGATTGAACCGTTGTCAATGCTTCAATCCTCAGTTGTTCGAACTCTACGATTCTGATGCACTTGTTCTTAGACATGACCGTAATGTCTGGTGTAGAGTTAACACTACGATCTTGAAGAGTGTTCACTTGATCTCTAGTGAAGAACAACTCTTCCTTCTTTCGTGTAGTGCTTCAACACTTCTGTTTGCCTCAACTGTTCTCAGATATTGATGGCTTGACTCCTTGTTCTGGCTCCTTCTGAATAACAAGACACTTCAGATTTGTGGCGTGTCCAGCTCGCTTTCTCCTTGTGATCTCCCGTTCATTTATCATCAACGGACTGACCCGATGCTTAATCACTTTAGCCTTGTTCTTCAGAGGCAGACCAGTATCTTTGTATATACTCCATCAGTTCCTTCTTCGTTTGGCAAACACTACGATCCTGGTTACTTCCAAGATTGTTGTCATCTTTCCACTAGACAGCTACTACATATGCTGACTTTCCTCAGCCAGCTACTGAATTCTTCTTATGATCATCTTGTGGAAGACGTCATCTCGAATGACTTCACAACTCAATCTTGATGATGATTGGGTTGGTGCTTAGATCTTCTGTTAGCTTGCATGCCATTCATTAAGTGCTCTCTGGTTTCCTTAAGGTGGGACGTATCTATGCAGTGCCAACCAGAGGCTTCATTCCTTTGGATATTCTAGGAGTGCTCATTCATTGATAATCGTATTTGCTCTACGATTCTGCCTTGGCATTATGAGTACATCTGTTGAGGTCTTAGTTCTGCACTCTACGATTCAACTTTGGTTGTGCAAACACTACGACTCCGAGATCAGATCTTGACACTCTACGATTTCTGTCGTTGTGCTTGTTTTCTTCATCCGATCTTGCTCGACTACAATCTCTGCCTCTGGTATGATTAGTAGACTCTACGACTCTGAGTGTAGTCTACGATTCTTTACTTGGCTTTGGCAGATACTCGGTCAGCTCGTAGGCAAACTGTCTCTACGATTCTGAACATGACTTCCTCAGCAGACTACGACCTTGAGGAAGTTTTCCTCGACACACTACGATCCTTCCTCGTCTCTCCTAGAAGTCTACGAACTCTGAGATCTATTATCTTGCACACTACGATTTTGTCTCGATAGCTCTTGAGTTTTCCTTGACTCTCCTGGCAGACTACGATTTCTAGTACAGTGCTCGACGATTAGACAAGCATATCTATTACATCATAAGATCAACCTAACATGCTTGATCTTTCTATATTTATAGTCCTTGTACATCATTTCTTTTTAAGGACTTTACAAAGCTATTTTGTTTATGTAGGATCAACCTAACATATTTGATCAATTCATTCTAAGTCCTTGTACATATGTTTCTATTATCTATCAAAGGACTTTACAGCTTTTCTTAATGCAAGCATACTTACATATTCATTCATATATATATATATATATATATATATATATATATATATATATATATATATATATATATATATATATTATAATCAAATCATATGTAAATAGGAATATCATTCACATGCTTATTCCTAACATAGCATTTTTCTACAAATTATTCTACTCACGTTTAGCATATAGTAGTTACCTTTATTTATTGGACGGTTAATGCGCCTTCCCATGTAGATTACATACGAGCGACTTCAATTTTTGGGAAAAGTAATCGTATATGCTAAGAAGAGTAATGCTAGAGAGATAACTTATTTTCATAAAATTTATCGAGTATAAAATAAGTTTTGATTGAAGCTCATTTAGCTACCGAGTTGAGCACGATCTCGAATCGAGCCCGAGAAGTTTGAACCTTTTGAACGAATATGATCCGAGTATCAATAGAAAATTGTAATTTGAGTAGATTCGAGAAAATTATCGAATTTTAAAATTTGTTCATATTTGACTCATTTATATTTCGAGTTGAACTCGAATCAAACTTTTAGTCTATAAAATTTATCGACTAAAAGTTTGATTCGAACGAGTACGAATCGAGCTCGAACTATTTGCTCATTTTACAGCCTAGTGTTATGTGCATGTGCACAATTGTTTTTTTAGCAATTGGGGCACATAAAACTAGCTAGCCTTTATACAATTACAAAACCTACAAAAAAGGCCCAAAGAAGCCATCTCTTGGCCCATCGCACCCATTTGCAAATTATAGCATTTTTCTACAAATTGTTCTACTCACGTTCAGCATATAGTAGTTACCTTTATTTATTGGATGGTCAAGGCGCCTTCCCATGTAGATTAGCTACGAGCGACTTCAATATTTGGGAAAAGTAATCGTATATGCTAAGAAGAGTAATGCTAGAAAGACAACTTATTTTATAACTATTTTATAATTTGTTTATGTGGTATACTCTACCTCAGCGAGAGCAGATCTTCTGTCCCTAAATTCATTGTCCTCTTGTGTCCCTTCATTTAAATTTTGACATATAGTCTCTTACTTAACACTAATTAATTCTAAAATTAAATAAAAAGACATATGTCAAAATTTAAGTGGAGGGACACAATGAGGGGCAGAGAATTTGGGAACATATGATTTACTCTCTACCTCAGCATATTGATGAACAAATTGCTTCAATATAGTCTTTGTCCCCAAATAAAAGCTGAGCTGGAGTATGCTACATCAGCAAATTGTAAAATAAGTTGTGTCTAGCATTATTCATGCTAAGAATATTTTATGTAAAATGCTTTAATATATAATACTCCTATTTTTTTCTTTTCTTTTTTACCGAAATAGTGTCATTTGTAATTTATTTAATTTCAGGAAAAAAATATTTTCATTAATAGTAGTATAAAATGACACAATATATATGAATATATTATTCTAATTTAAAACCTAATAGCCCCTATAAATCATTGATAAACTTAGAAACGAATTGTCACATAAGTTTTAGATAGCATATTTGAGCGACGTTTTAGAACATTCACAACAGTTTCTTTATCTCTATCCCTACTCTATAGTGCTATTGGGTCATTCTGTAGGATAGGGATTCAATTTTTTCACTATGTACCCAACAGATTCCTTATATTGATTCCTTAAATATTAAATTTTGATATTTAAAATTTAAAATTTGAAAGTTAAAATTTGAAAGTTCCAACAATCAAATCATGTTTTGAACGTTGTAACTATTTTTTATTTAAAAGTAATTGTTGTTTGAATTTAAAAATTGCAATTATTTTAATTTAAAAATAAATATTGCTAGAAATCAAAATGTGCAACGATCATTATGTGTTTATGAGAACTAAAACAAAAATATTTTAATTATAAAATAATAAAATTTATAATTAGTAGTAATATTTTTTACAAAAATGATCAAAATCAAAATTTAACTGATTTTTAATTTTTTTATAGTTCTCTTTTTTCTCTAAATCCTCTGTTTAAAAAATAAAAATTCGTGAGTTTGATAGGTATGTATACCCAAATAAGCAATTAAGTGAGATAAAGATCCTTTGACCAACATAAAATCGCAATAAATAGGGTGTAAAATGTCATTTTACACTACAAGAAAACAAGTCATTGGCGACGGCAGTATCCCCGTCGCCACTAACCTTATTACCGATGGCATAGCCGTCGCTAATGAGGCCCATCAAGAATGACCCTTCCCGGGCCTAAATTTGGCGGGAATTTTTTGGCGCGGTGGGAAAAGGGCATAGGCGACGGCCTTTGCCATCGGTATTGAGTGCCGCCGAGAATGGGTTTTTATTTACTTTCGGTAACTTAGATTTTTTTTTCATTTCTGCTATTCATTTTCTCTTTTTCCTTCCTCGCGCCGTCGCCGGCTGCTCTTTTTCGTCGCCCACTGGTCCTCTCTTCCCGTCGCCGCCTCTCTTCCCGTCGTCATCTCTCGACTGAGCAAGGTAATGTCTTCCCAATTTCAATTTCCCCCTAAATATAACCTAATAATCCCTTCCTCTACAATTTCACTCTATTTTCCGTAAATATCAATTGCATTGCAGTGTATTACTATTTCAAATGTTTGCTAGTTTACATGAAAATTTTAAGTCGGAATATTGTAGTGTATTTGCAATGTACAAGACCTTATTGCAATTTCAAATGTTTGCAAGTTTACATGAAAATTATATTGCAGTATATGTATATATATTGCAGTGTATAAATTGCTCAAACTCCATTGAATCTCGACAGTTTTTCTTTCAGTCTTACGATATGTTATTTGTTTAATTTTCACTTTGAGTCCATTCTTTAATTTTCTTCCATTACAGCTGCTTTCATGATTGCTTATGTTATGTTAGGATAAACAACATAATGGGGGCAGTGGAATTTTTATATGCAAACTTGAGGCCACATAGAGAATAAGATATAATATTATTTAAGTAACTAACCCACCCCCTACTTTATCATTACTTATTTAAGTTTGGGCTAATCAATCTTTCTTCAAAATCCATTTTTATACTCTATTTCAAACAAAAGTTTTTATTCTTCCACTACTATTGATTTTACTTGTGTACATCTATCTATACAAAACACAAATGTTTTAAAAAAAATTTAATTTCCCGCTCAACTCTATTAAAAGATCAGGACCATCAAAAAGTTGGGACAAATCTAACCGTCCAAAGTTGGGATAAAATTTGGGACAAAACATGAAGGGGGTTTAGACTTGCTTCTTCTCTGTTAATTTCACTTGCTTCTTCCGTCAATTGGAACACGGAGTAGGAAGAGGAAAAAGGAAAGACAAAGACTAAGGGAGAGAAATGGTGGAGGAGATGGAGAAATTTGAAAATCAAGCCAAGATTAACGAAGACATCAAATCTACATCCACATCCACTTGAGAGATTGTCGGCGACGATGATACGGCGTCGTCCGTTAAGCATACGGCAACTATTCCACATCCACTTGAGCATTCTTGGAATTTTTGGTTCGATAATCCCTCTGCTAAGTCCAAACAAGCCGCTTGGGGCAGCTCTATTCGCCCCATCTACACTTTCTCTTCAGTTTTGAGGTCAGTTAAATCATATGAATGATTATTAAGTTTTTTTGTAAGAGGTCTAGAGGAATTTTGAGAAAAAACTGAATCTTTTGCTTAAAAATAATGAGAGGGGAGGGGGGTTAAAATGATCCACTTATACACACAAAAACAGCTTAATAAATGATATGATGTTTGAATTATTGTATTAGGGTTTCTAATAGATGTATATAGTTGTGCAGATGATTTTAAATGAAATTTGAGGAAAATGAACGAAGATGAAGTAATTAGGAATTTTAAATCTTCGGCTCTTGAAATTGGGAAGACCAGCTAATCTAATTCTTAGATATGGTATTAGATTTTGGAGCTGGGAGGGGGTGTATGTGATGGGTACTAATAATCTTCCTCCCCACTATTGACTTTTGTTTTTATTGGCTCCAGGAGCGGACTTCCACTGTTTCAAAAATAAAATTGAGCCAAAGTGGGAGGACCCTATTTGTGCTAATGGAGGAAAGTGGACTGCTACCTTTTCAAAAGGAAAATCAGATACGGTTTGGCTGTATACGGTACACTTCATACTATATGTTTCAACATCAAATTGTGAAAATTTGTATGGCATTTAACTCTTATACATACTTTCTGTTAGCTGCTAGTAATGATTGGAGAGCAGTTCGATTATGGAGATGAAATATGTGGAACAATTGTCAATGTAAGGGCTAGGCATGAAAAAATAGCTCTGTGGACCAAGAATGCTGCAAATGAAGCTGCTCAGGTAGTTTCTTTAATCCAAATAAATTGAACTTTAAGGTCAAGTTAACAAGTAATGTTAGTGCATGAGTTTTCAATTTTATGAAGGATCAAGTGACGGGACTATTGACTTGGTGATTTTGTGGGAGCAACTATGTTGTAGTTGCATAGTTTTTAATTTAAATGTGATTATTAAATAATAAATACCACAATTCAAGGGTTTATCTTCAAAGAGTATTCTACTCGATTCTTTGGATTCTCTATATGTTGACAAGATGACAGATGCAGTGGGAGCCTAATTTTTAATCTGGCTTTGACATTTTTTTTTGAACTGTAGAAATTAGAATGATGTGTATATAGCACTTACCAACTGGTATTCAAACTTTTATGATGACCACTACATTTGTTAGCTACTGTGGTAGTTAGTTGCAATTCTCGGAGTAAATTGAACTTTAAGGTCAAGTTAACAAGTAATGTTAGTGCATGAGTTTTCAATTTTATGAAGGATCGAGTGACGGGACTATTGACTTGGTGATTTTGTGGGAGCAACTATGTTGCAGTTGCATAGTTTTTAATTTTAATGTGATTATTAAATAATAAATACCACAATTCAAGAGTTTATCTTCAAAGAGTATTCTACTCGATTCTTTGGATTCTCTATATGTTGACAAGATGACAGATGCAGTGGGAGCCTAATTTTTAATCTGGCTTTGACATTATTTTTTTGAACTGTAGAAATTAGAATGCTGTGTATATGGCACTTACCAACTGATATGCAAACTTTTATGATGCCAACTACATTTATTAGCTACTGTGGTAGTTAGTTGCAATTCTCGGAGTAATAGGATCAAACATATTCAATGAAACATATGAGTAATGAGACATTTCATTCATTATCTGATGTGCCGCTTCTAGAGGTTTCTTTTTATGATTTCTCACTATTTATATAAACACAAAAATGTTAAGTAAGAGTGTGTGTTAACATGTAATGCATGTTTGAACACTAATTACTAAAGACTTTGTTTAGCCTGCATCTCACACCAGAATTACTGTGTAATTTTCTTATTGTGCAGATTTAAACGCATTCGATGATTAGACGCGCAAACAAAACTTGACAGTAACAAAAAGTAAAAGTAATTTGACCACCAACGTCTATAAACCAAAAAATAAATGCATGGGATGGATTGTGGGTCAATTCGGATTTCTGAACATAAAGCTAAAGCTAGAGCACGTGAGATATATTAAACCAATAACGTCTAGGGAAGACCGAAATTATTCTCACATAACTAATTAATAAACAAAATATTTAAAAGAAACGGTTAGTTAGGATTAATCAATACAGTAAGTAAGAGGTGCGAATTAAGAACAGTAGATGATGAGTGAGACTGAGAGAGTGAAAGATATATATCATCTGGGCCGTCCAAAGTTTGAGATAAATCTCACCGTCCATACATCTATCTAATAAAATACATCTATCTATCTATCTATCTAATAAAATACAAATGATTTTGAATTTTCCGCTCACTCAATAAATCATCTGGGCCGTCCAAAGTTTGAGATAAATCTCACCGTCCATACATCTATCTAATAAAATACATCTATCTATCTAATCTATCTAATAATAATTTTGAATTTCCCGCTCACTTAATAAATCATATGGGCCGTTCTAAGTTTAAGATAAATCTCACTGCCCATACAGTACCGGAGGCACGGGACCCAGCTAGTAATAAATATTCCATCTTTCCTTCCTTTTTGGAAGTGAGATTAAAAAGAGTATTGTTTCCAAGATTTATTAAAAGTATTTCTTTCAATATTTATCTTAAATATAGTTAGTGTTTAGGTTAGTGGTGGTGACATGGTATTGAAATTATATTGTTATATTAAAGGATATTATGTCATTTTGTTAAGCGCATGATGCTATTTCAGTTAAACGCATCATGATGCTAAACGCATGATGCTATTTCAGTCTTACGATATGCTATTTGTTTAATATTACTAATCATAGATGTGCAATCTTTGTAATATTTTTTCTTTCCATTTTAGGTTTGTGTGGCTATTTTGTTCTTGCTTTTGTTAATGTGACTTGTGAGAATCATGCGAGTTAGTGACTGAACTGTGGTTATTATTATTTTTAATAAATTGGTCAATATCCTAATTTTACCAACAAAAAAGAGTTTCATATGCCTCTTTTTCATAATTTTTTATTGTATTAATAGTACTACAAAGTGACATATTGTTCTCAAGTTTGTCATGCCATTATCATTAGCATTCCACCACTCCTAAATTGACAATTTATTAATTTTAAAAATAAATAAATATATATTTTTAAAAAAGATTACTATCTTAGAAATTATATTGCAGTGTATAAATTGTTGTTGTGGGTTGGGTTGGGTTGGGTTGGGGTGGGGTGGGGTGGGCGTGGGTTTTAAAAAAGTTTGATAATAGTTTGTGACCTGATAAAAAGCTTGTATTCTTTTTGTTATACAAAAATAATCCTTATTTTGACACGTACATATTTTTATATAGTTTAGGAAGCTTAGAAACCCGTTTGAGATTCACTTAGTAGGAGTGAATCTCAAATAGTCTCCGTTTTGGGACTGTTCTTGTATGTTTCGATCTCACAAAGGTCGGTGTTAACGACTTGAGCATGTCTTTATATTTTTTGAATTTTTGGTTAGTATATATCTCTTGACGTTCTTCGGGTGCATATTTAGACTACGATGTGTTAGTCTATTTCGTGTACTTGAAGACCATGGGGAGGTGATGCCGAAATTTTTAAAAAATTTAAAGGTGTGTTCAAGTTGTTGGCATTAGTGAGGCGACACATCCGAGAATGGGATAGAAGCCTGACCCGTTAAAGTGGGAGATGAAGTTAGAAAACTCATAAGCTTGCATATATATTAACTTGGAGACTTGATTGTGTTTGTCTAACTTTCCATATATATAGCAGACAGTTGTCCAAGATGTCTGTTGATCGAAGTTAGATGGAACGTAGGGTAGCCACTGATAAGAGTGGGCTTAGTTCTGAGTACCGTAGTGGGGTTGAACAGTTTCTCAATTTCGCGTTTGAGCAAGTCAGCGGCGATGAGATTAGATGTCCTTGTAAAAGGTGTGTGAATGAAGTGTGGAAGGAAATGAGTGATGTCATGTGCGACTTATTTGCGTATGGGTTTAATCAGGGTTATACGACATGGATCTATCATGGGGAAACGTGGTTGGATGAACATGAATCAGAACCGGAATCCAGAGGTGACAAAACCTTTGACTGTACTAACATGATAGTCGAAGCTATTGGTTCATACTTCCAGTGGAATATAGACAGGGATGATAGTAGCATGGAGCAAGAGCCGAATGATGGGGCTAAGGGTTTCTATGAGTTATTACATGAAGCAATGACGACACTGTATGACGGGCACGAAAAACACACCGTCTTATCTGCCGTGACTAAGTTTTTACACTTCAAGAACGAGCATGACTGTAGCGAGAGAGGTTTTAATTCGAGTTATCGCCCAGTTTGCAAAACTTGTCAACACTTAGGCAAAATGCCGAAAAACAACCCAAAACCCGCATCGGCATTTCGAACACCACGCAAACACACACATAGCACCGCGTAGGTATTAGACACGTGTTAGAACTTACGGGACTCGATTCCAACATACGAAATCTGAGTTATCGCCCAGTTTGCAAAACTCACCAACACTTAGGCAAAAGGCCAAAAAATAGCCCAAAACCCGCATCGGCTGTCTGAACGACACACAAACACACACATAGCACCGCGTAGGTATTAGACACGCATTACAACTTACGGGACTCAATTCTGACATACGGAGACTGAGTTATCGCCCAGTTTACAAAACTAGCCAACACTTAGGCAAAAGACCGAAAAACAGCCCAAAACCAGCATCGGTCGTTCGAACACCACGCAAACACACACACATCACCACGTAGATATTAAACACGCATTAGAAATTACGGGCCTCGATTCCGATAAATGAAATCCGAGTTATCTCCCAGTTTGCAAAACTGCAAACACTTAGGCAAAAGGCCGAAAAACAGCCCAAAACACGCATCGGCCGTCCGAATGACACGTAAACACACACATTGCACCGCGTAGGTATTAGACACACGTTAGAACTTATGGGACTCGATTCTGACATATGAAATCCGAGTTATCGCCCAGTTTGCAAAACTGCAAACACTTAGGCAAAAGGCCGAAAAAACAGCCCAAAACACGCATCGGCCGTCCGAATGACACGTAAACACACACATTGCACCGCGTAGGTATTAGACACACGTTAGAACTTATGGGACTCGATTCTGACATATGAAATCCGAGTTATCGCCCAGTTTGCAAAACTCGCCAACACTTAGGCAAAAGGCCGAAAATAACCCAAAACCCGCATCGGCCGTCCGAACGCCACGCAAATACACACATATCACCGCGTAGGTATTAGACACGCGTTAGAACTTACGAGACTCGATTCTGACATACGAAATCCGATTTATCGCCTAGTTTGTAAAACTCGCCAACACTTATGTTAAAGGCCGAAAAATAGCCCAAAACCCGCATCAGCCGTCCGAACGCCACACAAACACACACATAGCACCGCGTAGGTATTAGACATGCGTTACAACTTACGGGACTCGATTCCGACATACGGAGACCGAGTTATCGCCCAATTTATAAAACTCAACAACACTTAGGTAAAAGGCCAAAAAACAGCCCAAAACCCGCATCGGCCGTCCGAATGCCACACAAACACACACATAGCACCGCGTAGGTATTAGACACGCGTTAGAACTTACTGGACTCGATTTTACCATACGGAGACCGAGTTATCGCTCAGTTTGCAAAACTCAACAACACTTGAAGAACACAAACAAAACTAATTTAAATATGCTCTATTTTCGAATTCGTTATTAATATTTCAATATTGTAGGGTCTTGTTGATGAGACTTCGACGGGTGGAGGCTGTGGCACAGGCGATGTCAGTGGTGGAGATGGTGATGACCGCCGGGCTGATGCTGATGAGACTATTGAGGGTGGGACCGGCAGTCAAACCGGAGGTGGGACCGGCGGTGGGACCAGCGATGAGACCGGCGGCGATGGTGATACCGACATTCCTAATCTTGGGTTGTAGTACCCATTATGTTTATATTTTGACTTTAATATATGTATATTTATACAGCTTTTGAGTTGTACAGACTAGAGTTTAGAATATAGTTAGGTTGATGGTATATGTATCTAACTATATTGATTGTTTATGATTACATTTTGTATTTACATTGTACGACTTTTATCTATAAGTCATTACGTTGTTTACATATTTGATGATTGATATAGCAAAAACTATTATTGTTAGTGATATACGTTCGTGAAGAATTCTTTATAATTTTTCTTTAGTTTATAACAGGTATAATTATGTATATGTAAATGAACAGAAGTATTTTGCAATTTTTCAAAAATAAAATTTCTAAAAAACTCATTTGCGACGGGCGTTGAGGGTCATTGGCGACGGCTATGCCGTCGGCAATGACTGTTTCCTATTTTTCTGGGAAAAATATTACTGACGGCCTATTCGTCGACAACGTCGTTGCCAATAACGCATTGACGACGGTAAGCCGTTGGCAATGACCCCGTCGGTAATGACACTCTTTCCGACGGCGAGCGACGGCCGGGAGCCAGGGGCGGCGACCCATACGGCGACGGACCTTGCCGTCGGCAATGAGGTCATTGGCGACGGCAATAGGGTCATTGGCGACGACATGGCCCGTCGGCAATGACCTGTTTTTTTGTAATGTTATATAAATAGGGAATACTCTTTTGATTCCCTCACCCTGAGGAGTCAAATTATATATAGGGATTAAAATAGAGAATTATATAAGGATAAGGAAACTGTTGGATATTGATTTATTGATATATTCTTCAAATGTGGGGATAGAGAGTCTATTGAAGAATCTGTTGTGAATGCTCTTAATGGGTCCCAATACGTAAAATGTTTTTATTTTTTTATCTCTGCTAAGTTAATAGTAAATGTGTACTTAAGTTTTGTGAAAAACTCAACTTTTAAATTGTTGAGAAATACCAAAATTATGATACATGAATAAAGAAATACTTCTGGGTTACAAAATCATCAATTTTAGACTGCTTGATTCGGACTCGGGTCAACTAAAATGATTCAATATTTGTCTTGTTATATTTTAGTATATATAAAATAGATAGATAGATTATCATATCACCACTATTTAAAAAAAATAACTTTTTTATTTTGAAGAGCAAAAATAAAATAAAAGCATATTTTAAATATTCAAAAAATTTACAAATAGGACACTTTTTGTAGGATGAGGGGAATAATATAACACTTGGTCTTAATTTGACCACCTAATTCTATGCAACCATGTGGCAATCCCATCATATTTTTTTGCTAATTTTTGCACATAAATACATCCAAAAAATTGAACCCTTGACCTCAAGATATATATAGGGTAGTAACTAATGAAGGGTCGACCACTTAATTTTTCATACTTGAGAGGATTTATCAAGGGAAGGAAATTGTAAATTCGAAGGTGGTGTTCATGTTCATTTAGTTACCATGGAAAAATAGTAGAGGAAAAGTTGGGACTTTTTTAATTTTAGATGTCGTTTTCCTTTCTTTCCCTTATTCTTGATACAATTTAGAGGAACAATGGGTTGGAATCCTATTATTTTAAGTTACTTGCACTTACAGTGTATCTTTTGGTGTTTTTGGAGGTCCAAATGCACTGCAAAAAAAATGCCTTGTGTTTAGACTCTAAATAATTCATTTGCAAGTTAAATAAGCTGCGTTTCCAACAAACTACTTCTAGACGAACAACATCTCAAATGCTTCTTGACCTCCAAAAACACCAAACGCCCCATAAGTTGGTAGAGAAACAAGCACTAGGAAGGGTATAAATATGTGGGAACCAAAAAGTGCTTTGCAAATTGCTGGAACTGCTAAAACTAGACTGAAGTCGTGATTTTCCATTGTTTTCATTCCCCTAGAATATGTATGGTGGAAATACTACTCTAAAATCCCTGGGTCCCCTCTCCATTGCAGTTCCAGGGGGAACTTGCAGGCCTACACAAAGCTTGGGAACAATATGGAAGGCTTCCATGGAAGAGACTAGTAAGGCCAGCTGAGAGTCTTGCTCGTAAGGGATTCAAAATTTCGCCATATCTTTACATGCAGATGGTTAGAACAGAATCGGGTATCATGAAAGACAAGGAACTTAGTGTAATATTTACGTCGAACAAGAGCCTACTGCAGCCAGGGGATATCTGCTACAACAAAAAACTAGCCAAAACACTAGGAGCAATTGCAGAATATGGGATTAAACCTTTCTATAATGGCTCGATTGGATTCAATTTGATTGAAGATGTAAAGAAAATTGGAGGGATACTAACAATGAAGGACTTGCAGCAGTATCAAGTTAAAATGAGGAAACCAATCTCTGCAGACATTATGGGGCTTAAGATACTTGGTATGCCACCTCCTTCTTCAGGAGGTCCTTGCATGGTATTGGTAAGTTTTATCTTTTGATGAATGTATACCATTTTATCCCCTCCGTTCCAAAATTAGAGATAATTTTTTTTAGTCTGTTTCAAAATTAGATATACATTTCTAATTTTGTACCATGAAATTCTTAACATGTCATTACTTCACCGCAACTACATTTCTAGCATATGTTTGAAAAAGTAGTTTTTTTCTTAAAAGTCACCGCTTTAGAAATATATCTCTGATTTTGGCACGAAAGGAGTATCATTTTATCTATCATCCTCTCTGCATTCAAGTCTTTCTGTCTCTCTTCATACATATATCCATGTAGATGGAAAAGAATGCATAATCATTTATTGTCATAGGCTTTAGCCAGGTATACACTAACAAGACAAATTTTCTTTTATGATGACATTTAGATACTGAATATACTTGCTCAATATGGAGCTCAATTTGGCCTTTCTGGCTCCCTTGGTATTCACAGAGAAATTGAAGCTTTGAAACAAGCTTTTGCAGTGAGGATGAATCTTGGTGATCCAGATTTTGTAAATATTAAGGAAGTTGTAGCTGACATGTTATCACCTAAATTCGCCAAAGAGCTAAAGAAAGCCTTATACGACAACATGACTTTCAGTCCCAGTCATTACGGTGGCAAGCAAGTACTAAGTAGCTAATTTATTTCTAATGAAATAATCACAGAACTTAATTTGATTGAGTTCGCATCAGAAATTTGTTCAGAAGAATGTTAACATTTTTTTTATCTATTAAATTAGAAATCAACACTTATGTCTAAATTTCTTTCTTGCATGATTATAGGTGGAATCAGATCATTGATCACGGTACCAGCCATTTGTCCATTGTAGATAGTGACCGGAATGTTGTTTCAATGACTGATACTATAAACTCATATTTTGGCTCACAAATTCTCTCTCCAACTACCGGTATAGTCCTTAACAATGAAATGGATGATTTCTCCATGCCAATGAATACTAGTGAAAATGGTCGCCCACCAGCACCAGCCAACTTCATCAAACCAGGAAAAAGGCCATTGTCATCAATGACACCTACTATTGTCCTACAGGTAATATTTGTTGCTCTTTTTTATGTTCTTGTGAGTTTGCTGTAGTCAGTCTCAATCGTAGCCTAAGGCACATAGCCTTATCCATTAATTTATCTCCTTTTTCACATTTATGATTTTTTTCCCCTCCTGATTCTAATTGCCTTTTTTACAGGGTGAGCACTTGAAAGCTGTTGTAGGCGCTAGTGGAGGAGCCATGATAATTGCAGGAACTGCAGAGGTGTTCTTGAATCATTTCGCCAAGGGAATGGATCCTTTCTCTTCTGTCATGGCTCCAAGAGTTTATCATCAGGTTCTCAAACCCTTTAACTCTTATCACTTTTATGTCATAATCATTTTCTGAAAACTAGTGTGCCAAAATCGACTTAGATAGTAAAATAGAGAATGAAGTAATTACAGTCAAGTGAACAATAATGTGCTGCAATGTAGTGTTACATTATATTGTTTGTGCAGTTGATTCCTAATGTGGTTCAGTATGAGAATTGGACAACTGTGGTTGGCGATCACTTTGAAATTCCGGTAGAGACAAGGGCAGCCCTACAAAAGAAGGGTCATGTCCTACAAAGTCTTGCTGGTGGGACTATATGTCAATTTGTAGTTCATGAGTTAAAGTTAGGGGCACTTGTAGCAGTAAGTGACCCTAGAAAGGTTGGATTTCCAGCAGGTTTCTAAATTCTATTAGGCACAGCCATGCTGAATAACCTTGTTCATGAGAGGACTGGCTCATGTAATTTCTTTTAGTCTTTATATGTAACATCAAATAAGTTGCTGGTTTACTATGCCAAGAAAAGAGACATGTAAAAGAATGATTTGGATTAGATTCTCATATAGTAAAACCATAAAGTATCGTGTTTCCAAACATGTTCATAGTAAAACCATAAAGTATCGTGTTTCCAAACATGTTCAAGAATTTATCCAATTCGCCTATTAATCGCGATAAAACATGTAAGTACGGTTCAAATAATTATGGTTACAACTACCAGAGAAAAATAAATAAAGAAAAGACTAATAGCACTGTTTATACATAATTCATATTTCATTTCAAGTTCATAATTATATTCTGATCTGGATGATATATAGGTGAGAAAGTGAACAAACAAATACTTCTCCACAACTGCCCACCAACATTCCATCAAACTCTTGAAAACCCACCCTTCCTTTCTTCCAATAAATAGCCAATACAAATTGTTCTCTTTCCAACTCAAATTACAACACATTTCCTAGTACTCAATACTCAAAAGAAAACTTGACTACCCCTTCAAACTTCAGCTCCTACAAAACAATGGCTGCTTTTAACCATTGCATTGTCCTAACATTGGTGGTAGCATTATCACTCTCAAGCATAGAATGTGAGTCTTGCGGCTCGCCATTTGCTACAAACTTCAGCAGTACCAACATTGCCTACTATTCCATCTCTGCCTAAAGTTACATTGCCACCATTACCCGCAATACCAACCCTTCCGAAACCAGCAGCATTACCACCACTGCCAACTACTATGCCTTTGCCTACGCTACCAACGATCCCAACTTTGCCAACAATGCCTACAATCCCAAAGGTGACACTTCCTCCTTTGCCGGCATCACTACCAACCATTCCAAGCATTAATATTCCTACAA
This sequence comes from Panax japonicus, assembly GCA_020205505.1. Classification (NCBI taxonomy): domain Eukaryota; kingdom Viridiplantae; phylum Streptophyta; class Magnoliopsida; order Apiales; family Araliaceae; genus Panax; species Panax japonicus. Next base: position 54,635,729 of record CM035098.1, on the reverse strand, counting down.
CTATCCCATCCATTCCTTTCTTCTCTCCACCCCCATCAACTACTAGTCCTTGAGATATTCCAACACCACTATATCGAGATCAATATATATATATATATATATATATATATATATATATATCCCCTATGAATTTATCATTTCTTCTATTGGTTGTATGGTCTTTTCTCCATAGTTTATGGAACTGGTTGTGGTTCTAGTATTTCAGTTTCGACATTGTTCTCCTTTTATTAGTACAAAGGTATTGATTGGTGTACTTGATTGTTCCTATATATGAATATGATACGACTTCCTTATTTATTTCATTCAATCATGTTCCAATGACTAATTCATTATGAAGTATGAAAAATCATATTGCCCATTATATCTTTGTTCCTAAATAACTTAAAAACTAAAGTAAAATAGTTGCAAGCAAAAATAATTGATGTGACTTTTTTCCAGAAACAAATCACTCCCCATGTTGATAGAGAAGCATGGCCGTTGCGAAAAATGAAAAAGAGACCATTTTCGAAACATTCTCTTCACCTAAAAAAAGTATAAATAAATAAATAAAAAGTACAAGTTGTATAAAAAAAGTACATTTTCGGAATTTAAAACATAATAGTTCGATTACAGCAAAATATATGAGAACTTCGATTACAACAAAATATATGAAAAGTTTTAACTACAACAAAATATATGAGAATACATTCATTAAATAATACTTCTTCTAATATTGTTAGACCCAAAATCTTCAATCAAATATTCAAAATCTTATATATATAAATTGGGGTCCCTCTTAGCCATGGCAGTCGACCCTCTCACCGGCTGAAGAACGACCCTGTAGAGAAGCAAGCAAGCTAAAGGGAATTGGAGGCAAGCACACTTTTTGAATAATGTAGATTTAATCTGCTGAGTTCTACCAAAGATTTGCCTAAAAGAAACCACTTTGAAACATAATGGCTAAAGGGAAAAGTAATTTGTAGTAACATAGGAAGCTACTAACAACTAGGAAGTTGAACCTCGTGGGTATTTTTTTACTCCCTCCGTCCAATAATATATATATATATATATATATATATATATGATACTTTAAAATATTTTATTTTTTAAAATTATTTGACGTTTTATATAATTTAAGAGAATTAATCATAAATTTTTTAAATTATCCCTCATGGTAAAATATTACCGATAATAGAGTATAAGATAAATATATAATAAAAAGTATTATAGACAATTAGTACTATATTTAATGTTATATGATTATTATTTTTATTTTTATGTACAAGTCTAAAACTATATATGAAATCGAGAGAACTAAAAAAAGGCTGACTTTAATAAGTGCTTTCTGGACAAAGTTAAATATTCAAGTATTTGAGTACACAGAATAAAAATTACTTTTAGAAAAACCAAGGACAAGTTTTTAGGCAAATGTGTGGGGGGGGTGTTTTCAATTTTTTCCCACCAATTAAGTGACAAACTTGTATATTTCTGAATTACCGCAATTTCAAGATCACAATTTTTCTGCAAAAATTATTTGGGGTCAAAATATCTACTATTCAATAAATTAAAATATGCTTTTTGTTATCAAGGATTAGCAAACATCGAAAATATTTAAAATAATTTCTATTTTAAGTGTTTTTAGTTCACTCAGAAGGGTGGGGTCAATTGACTCTACTGACAAATTTCTCTACTTTATATAATAATGATTAAATTAAAAAAAATGTAATATAAAAATTGACCCACTGAAATTTTATAAATTTTTTAATATACACGCCAAACTAAAATTTTATTAACTTCCTCAATCTCATTTCACTTCTAGTGCTTTATATATACATCTCCCTTTAATATTCTTAAAATAAATTATAATCTAATTTATATTATTTTTGAAACAACTTTGTGATTAGAAAAGTGAATCAGAGGTCTATAAGGTATATATATAGTGTTATTATTTATTATATTAACATTTTAACCAAATACATACTTTATATTTTATATGTTCAATCAAAAAATGTAAAATTGTCCAAAAAATTGACTCGAACACGCTTCTCCCGCTAAATTATTTTTAGCCTCACAATATTTTGACACCATTGGATAATAATCCAGGCTATGTCAGTGAGTCCATTTTACCATTTCACCAACTAACTCCTGATCTAAAGATTTCTCTAGTTCTTTGACTGTTTGATACGGGAAAAGTTATTTGTTAAAATTTGATATAATTTATGTTTTGATATTTATAAAAAATTTAAATATTTGATATATTTTTATTTATTAATTAGTAGTTAGGTAGTTTTAATTATTAATTAGTAATTTTATAAAGTTTTTCAATTCTATTGTAATTAGGAAGCTATTTAGCTAGGTTTTTTATTCTAATTCAATTTGTTATTTCCTTATAGGATTATGGTTCCTTTTACTAGTATAAATATGGGGCAAGACTGATATAATTGAGGAAGAACTTGTTATTATTCAAATTTATGAAATATTGTGGCTGCTTAATCAATTTATTCCAAACTTTGTAAATTAATATAATTGTAAAGTACATAGATTCAATTCATGTGATTATTTTTATCTAACATTGGTTCTTCCTTTGAAATGGTTTATTGCCTTCTTTTTCTTTTTCTTTTTATGGGGTAAAAGGTATATAAAAAAAAGTATTTAGTACTCATGCATGAAGGCTAGGATAATAATATTGTTGCGAAGGACCAAGTACAGCATGCATGTTAAATTTACAAAGGATGAGAACTGAACTGTCAGTTTAATTTCCTAGATGTCAAGTAGCACTTATGACTATGTTACAATTACTAGGAAGTGTATATATCTTGTATGCCAATCTTTAAGATTGCTCAAATATTAATTGAGGGTGAATAATTTAACCTACCTTGACCAACCTATATATGCTTGTCCCACCAAACACCTCCTAATTATTATGACTTCTGCTAAACTAAGATATTTGAGAAATTGGAGGGAGTCTAGCTGAGAATTAAGGTGAGCTAACAAGCATTTTCTCCACACTTCCTTGACTACATCTCATCAAACTCTAAACAAAGACCGACGACCCTTCCTTTTACAATTCCTATATATAAATAACCTTTTCAAATTGCAACTTAATTTCCAACTCAAAATACAACATTTGCTAGCACTCAAACTCCTATAAATCAACAAATTAATGGCTGGTTTTAAGCAATGCATTGTCCTAACATTGGTGGTAGCACTATCACTTTCAAGCATAACTATGAGTCTTGCGGCTCGCCACGTGCTACAAACTTCAGCAGTACCAACATTGCCTAATATTCCATCTCTGCCCAACGTTGCATTACCTCCATTACCAGCAATCCCAACCCTTCCCAAAGCGGCCGCATTGCCGCCATTGCCTACCACACCTTTGCCTGCGCTACCAACAATTCCATCTTTGTCAACCACCGTGCCTACATTCCCAAAGGTGACGCTTCCTCCTTTGCCGGCATCACTCCCCACAATTCCAAGCATTAATATTCCTACAACTATTCCATCCATTCCTTTCTTCTCCCCACCACCTTCAACCACTAGCCCTTGAGAATCCACCGTACGTTCTATTTAATTATCCCGTGGATTTAATTTATATATCAATTCCTCCGTTGTTTGAATTTATCTCCAGATATTATGGAACTGGTACTGGTTCCAAGTTGGCTTGTATTTTGGCATTATTAATTTCCCCTTTTCTACTCTTGCTATTGTTTAATTTGGTGTGCATTGGAGTGGTGGTTGTAGCTTATGTATAAATTTGAAATATGATTCCTTAATTATTTGTTTTGTTTCATGAACAATATTGAACACGCACTTGTAATCATGTATTAATAGGAAATCATTGGTTACACTGCCATGATCCCTCCAAGTTTCATCTTTGGTTATTTTGACAAGGAATTGTTAAATCATAGACACTTTATGTTATTTACATAATAAAAGTATCGCTGTAGATGTATAGCGACGGTTAAAATTGTCGCTATAAGATATATAACTACACTTTTGTTATGATAATAATAATTTTTGTTGTGAATTTAACAATTTCCATTTTAATATATTAGATCTGTGTGGAGAAAAGACGTCCTTTGTATTAGTTTTAAAAAATTTTTGACAATAAACAAAAAATGTTTATAGAAAAAGCAAAAAAAACGTTTGAAGTTTTGATCTAGGAATATTGTGTGGAATAAGTGTAATTCTGTAAATAAGCACACTTATAGGGGGTGAATAGGTATAATTAAATACTTAAAGTGATCTACTGCATGTAGTCAATTTTTAAGTTTTCCTGCTACAGGTTCTAATCAAACAGGTTAACCCTGTTTGTTTTATTATATGTTCTTCGTCAGTTATAATCGGACAGGTAATCCATGTCTGTTTTAGTATATCTTCAAGTACGAACTGAACCTAAATATGTAGAATATACATGCAAATTAATGAAAAGAAGAGAATAAAAATCACACCAAGATTTTTACTTGGTTCAATCCCTATCCTCTAATCTAGTGGCCTAATCCACGTCCAATAACAACTGTTATTAAAAACTCTTTATATTAAATAAACTTTTCAATACACAATACAAGCTTTCTCACCATAGCAACTGTTCCAAGTGCGAGTTCAAAGCAGTGTGGCAAAGCATAGAATACCTTTTGCAGAATACCATATGGCAAAGCATATATGATTCCTTAATTATTTGCAGAAAACCAGATGGCTTGATGTAATAATAAGATGGATAAAAATAAAACTTTAGGGCTTAATTGGGGAATATTATACATGGAACTCTTAAAAGATAAACCCCAAAGAGTCAACAAGTGATATATATATATATATATATATAATAGAGAGAGAGAGAGAGAGAGTGACCTTAGAAGTGTGTTATGAGCTCAAGGCTGTGGTCACCTTTGGACTAACCATACATGATTTAATTATGGCCTATACCGTAATCAAAAGGTAGTTGATTTGAGAATACTTAATCCACTACTGATTCCCCAATATAATACTATCCAGTAGTGGAAATTTAGGAGGATTCCATTTCCATGTTTGTTTAAGGATATTTCTCCTATCAAAGTTGAAATTTTTGCATGATGATATAATAATACCAAAAGTTTCATGCTAAAATTAAAACACCCAACGTTATTTTTTGTTTCTTTTGGTAGTATTAAGATGGTATATGTGGTTATTTGTTTATTGCATTTTGTTATGACGGCTTTTAGGGATCGTTTTCTAATTTCGTTGCTAATCACATAAGCTAGTAGTTTCAATCGCCAAATCACATTCCAGGTCGACTAGGCGCGGTTTGCAAATTCTGTTTATCTCTTATACCTAGCAGTGGACAGAAATAAGAGAAGGGGAAGGGAGAAAAAGAAGAGAGCCCTTGTCGCCACCGCCTCTACCGCCCACCTTTGTCTGCAGAGGGCGGAGACAAATTTGATTTAAATTTATATATATTATAAGGGAATGTATCGAGCATCTACTCGAATATGTAACAATCAAGTATGTATCGAATCACAATCAATAATTTAACTAGTTTGAATCCTAAACGAGTCGAATATAACTTTGCTCAACTCTACTTATATTTTATTCGAACTATTTTTAATGTTCATATTTGAATCATATTATTAACGAATCTGAGTCTCGCTCGTATTTTTTCAAGTCGAGCACAAATCGAGTATTTTGACTCCTAATTTCATATCCAATTATCATGTCAATGCTTAGTACACTAATAAATATTTCTCTTCTAAGCTTAGTGCCCATTTTAGTATTCTTTTGAGGGTAAACTTATTTTTAGGCTTATTTTATATTTAATTTGTGTACTTTTAGACATTCTTTTATGGACAAACTATTATGTACTTGAATATATGGTTTTGAGGACGGAGAAAGTATTATTTATTATTATTATTATTATTATTATTGATTTGTATTAGTACCTCTAATATCATATTTGTTTATAATAGTTCATTAGTTAAAATTAGAGGAGAGCATAGCGCAGATGGGCTGCTCTTTTGGCACACTACCCCTTAATATAAATGGTTTTGAAAAAATATTTTGTTTCTTAATATAAGTTATTTAAAATTTTTAATTAAGTGTTAATTGTTTAGTTTTTAATATTATTAAATTTTGAGAATAAATTATGAAACCTTTTAAACTTTAGGTATAAATTTGGGGGGGAAACTGATCTGTCCAAGTGGGAATGCGATTGCAAATTCAAGTGATGCAAGTAAAGTTGTAAACCACTCTGAAATTAAATGTAAAAACAAGAAAGTGAAGCTATGACAAATTTTAACATCCTCAATTCTGGAACTCATAAGCCATAAGAAGCAGACAGCCAAGCCAAGCTAAACCAACTTTAATTAATTTTCCAGCCAGCTTTTGAGAATAATTTCAGCAGGACCCGCAAACGCGTAATTCGGAAATCTCTAACTATATTCTTTGTCTCAGAGACCTAACGTACCACACTCTTCTTCCATCGCCTTTAGCCTCCATTCTCATCTCTTGGTTTCCAGTGAGATGAACTCTACCTCTAATTGGTCTTAATTTTGAATCCTTTATACCAAACACCCATAATATTTCACTTCTTAATTAGATCTGAGAATTTTCTAATAAAATTCAAACATGGGTATTAAAGGCTTCGTTGAAGGAGGCATAGCTTCGATAATTGCAGGGTGTTCAACACACCCACTTGACCTCATCAAGGTCCGAATGCAACTCCAAGGTGAATCCGCCGCCCCTGCACCTGCCATTCAGACGCTCCGACCCGCGTTGGCCTTCCAAACAGGCTCAACGGCTCGCATCCACGTTCCCACGCCGCCACCTCCACCGCGTGTTGGCCCAATCGCCGTCGGAGTAAGGATCGTGCAGCAAGACGGCGTCAGGGCGCTTTTCTCCGGCGTGTCGGCCACCGTCCTCCGGCAAACGCTTTACTCCACGACCCGGATGGGGCTGTATGATATTCTGAAGCAGAAATGGACTGACCCGAATACTGGTAACATGCCTTTAGTGAGGAAAATAGGCGCCGGACTCATCGCCGGCGGAATCGGAGCCGCCGTAGGGAACCCAGCCGACGTGGCCATGGTCCGCATGCAAGCCGATGGTCGGCTTCCCTTCGCTCAGCGGCGCAACTATAAAAGCGTGGTCGACGCAATTTCACAAATGACTAAAAACGAGGGAATTACTAGCCTGTGGCGCGGATCATCTCTTACGGTGAACCGCGCTATGCTTGTCACTGCTTCTCAGCTGGCATCATATGATCAGATCAAGGAAACAATACTAGACAACGGTCTGATGAAAGATGGGCTTGGGACCCACGTGACGGCTAGCTTTGCCGCCGGGTTTGTTGCGGCCGTGGTTACCAATCCGGTGGATGTGATCAAGACCAGGGTTATGAACATGAAGGTGGAGCCGGGAAAGGCCCCACCGTATGCTGGTGCCCTTGATTGTGCACTTAAAACCGTTCGATCTGAAGGGCCGATGGCACTGTACAAGGGCTTTATCCCTACGATCTCAAGGCAGGGACCATTTACGGTGGTGCTGTTTGTTACACTGGAACAGGTCCGGAAGCTGCTTAAGGATTTTTAATTTGATTACAGATGATGACGATGAAAAATTAGGAAAATAAAATTTATTGATATCTAATTTATTGTCTCAAATATTATATTGGTTTGATAATTTTAAATAAGTTTAATTTTGCTTAATTTTTAATATTATCTCAAATATTAATGTAACTTTAGTTCATTTATTATTTTTTGTTTAATATAAATAATATATTTTTTTAATACAATGATAATATAGGCAATTGATATTATTTAATAATTTTTTTAATATTTGTGCATAATTTTAAAATGATCTATATTATTAAGAGAGGGAGGGAGTATTAAGTTGGTAAATTAATGTATTGGATTTAAATATAAAAAGTGGTATAAAAAGAAAAGAATATTACTCCTACTTATTTGCAATTCTTTAATTGCTATTTCAAGTTTTCAACATATATATGCAACTTTTTTTGGTCAAAACGATGATTTTTAGACTTAAAAATTAAGCATATTTATTTCTATTTTTAAAGTCATGAAAATTGAAAACAGTACTTAATTTGATTTAATTTATTATGATTATAATTATTGCAACTATATTTAAAATAAAATACTATATAAATTTTTATTATAAAAATAATTAATTTAATTTTAAAAAAGTCAAACTAGGCCAATTTATTTACGAGAAAAAGAGAAGTAGTAGTAAAAAAGTTGACATGAACTTCATTCCAAGAATTTGGTATTTGTAGTTTGTGGTGTGTTGTGGAGAAGGAATCAAATTCACATTATGCGGAGTGCTTTTTTGGGATCCGACTAGCATGAAATTTATTTTTTAGTAAGTTGGTCAATTAATCAATAAAATGCTGACACGTATAGAGACTCGTTTGTGTGTCAGTACTTTATTGGTCAATTGATCAATTTACCCAAAAATGAACTTCATGCTAAATACTTCTACTTTTTTCCATTATGAGAGAGAAAGAGAGAGGGAGAGAGAGGGCACTCCATTAGTGTTGTTTGAATTTCAAAAGTTAGTGTCAATGATGGAGCATGCAACTAGTAATATTACTACTACATAATTCAATTGTAAATATATGGATTATAAAATTCTTAGACAAGTTTTTTCAAAAGAAAATTACAAAATTAATGAATTTATTTGGAGATATTCTCAAATTTTCAATTAATAAAAACTGACAATTATATTCTAACATTTAAACTTGTTTCTTAATAAATTTATTTACAAATTTTCTTAGAAAAGTTTGGCAAAATAGTAATCAAAATACATTGTTTAAAATACTAATTAATAAATTTAAAACATTATTTTTTGAAAAAGATATCTGAACAACCACCCTCTAATACTTTAAATTAATTAAATTTTTTTAATTATATCAAGCGGAAATATCAATTTCCATACTGATTATAACTTATAAGACCTAAACCTTTTCACCTCTTGCTAAATTTTTATTTATAATTCAATAAAATTAACTCTTCCAAATAATTTTATGTTTGAAAATTTTCGAATTATTTAAAATCGATGAAATCAAAAGAATTACTACTAGTCAGGTTGGGGTTGGGCACGTGAACATGTCCCTAATCTATGAAACATCTTTTGGGGACATTACGCGTGGGGTCTGGGACGGGACCAACCAGCAGCAATACATGTATTGCCAATTATTCTCCTAAAAAATAAATAATTTATTCTCTAAAAAAATTATAAACGATAAATAAATTTTGAGTACTATCCCGTATAAAGTTATACATGTATGGCCAATTATTTTGTTTAAATGTAACCTTAAAACCAGTCCAATTTTCAATATCTCATTTGCTGCATAACAAGAATTCATCTCAACAATTAAACAAATGCAATATATCACCTAAATTTTTTGTTAACAGGGATATGGGTATCTCATGTCTGATCAGACAAAGCTCTGTTTCACAATTTCATCAGCGTGGCTTCCTGTATATATGGATTCACGCATTCATATCCGCTCTCATATCAAATTATTCACATTTCAACAACTAATGAACCTCTTAGATATGATTTAAGCTGGGATAGCGCCACGACCCAAATTCGGATAAACTTGTATAACGGAAGACCCATGTCAATCGTCATTTGAACCTACAATCTGTTGCTTTACCTCTTCAATTTTTGCAGTCAATTCGTCCCTATTTTTCTGCCAAATGTACATGTCACCCAATATTAGCAACAACGCCCCCATCATATTGAGGAAGCATCTACGCAGTATAAAAGCATATTTCTAAACGACTACCTTAAAGAGCAGATAACGGGTGCTGAACCAGAGGGAGTACGCAAGACCCACGACTTTCATCAGTTCAGGAAACTGGGTTCATATAATTAGACAACACCAAAATGTCAGAAAAATCTTCACAAAATAGCAAAATTCAGTCTTTCCAGACAAGAAGAACATGAATATTCTTTCTTATTTTTCTTTTTTTTTTGTAAGAAAAAAACACGAATACTCACCACAGGAATGGAATCAATGGCTCCAACAACTGCAGTGGCCAACCAGAGTGCAACCAGGCTTCCGCCGCCTAATAGGAGAACTGAATACGGACTTTCTGAATCTAACTGCAATATGCCCAGAACTAATAAGACTGTCATCAAGACAGTAAATAAGTGGCATATGTGAGCTTATTACTCCATGGATCATGATTTCAAACAAAGTATTTTTTAAATGTTTCTATTCCTATGCAAACACTTGAGGAATAAAATAGATTACTGAAACAGGACTAACAAAGTGAAATATTACAGGTTGCTCAAGTAACTGCTCAGGATCGACATGATTGTCGATGTTTCATCAAGCATTAAAGTTTCAAAAAAATTCAAGCATTCATCATAGCAACCACCTATCATCTACAAATCCCCAACAACAAACAACAAAGGAAAAGAAAAAAGGAAAGCCGCCCATGAATATATAAAGCTTGACAAATTATGAAAACGTATTTTACAAGGAAGAAAGATAAAATGTCTAGAGGAAACTCAACATAAATTACCGAAAGAAAACTCACAAAGGCATTAAAGGTCAAGGTTGCTCAGGTAACTGCTCAGGATTGACATTATTGTCAATGTTTCAGCAAGTACTTTTGAACTCTCAATAAGTTCTAGCATTCATCATTGCAACTGACAATAAGGTATATGAAGCCCCCAATAGGTGCTTACCAAGTAATCAATATAAGCAATCAGGAAAAAAAATCAAGAAAAGAACTATTTGATGAAAAAATAACTTCAAAAATGCACATAGCAAATAGTATCAAATTCTCTCTTGATTTATACACACTCAAAAATTTGTATTTAACTGACTCTTAATCTAAACTTCAAACGTAAATACTTGTGTAAATATATTGCCATCACATTTTATACCATCGAAGTGCCACAGATCAAAATAAGGATAATGTAGAGATTGACACTGCAAGAAAAATAGTTTAACAAATGAAGGCCTCATTATAAGCCCAAGCTAACAGCATGACTTCCTCTTGCTTGAGCATGGTATACACAGACATATTGAGCATATTGATCAAGTAAAAATTCAGAAGACAATCATTATTAGTTTGAAGGATAAGAACTCAATATACACCTACACCAAGAAGAAGATAACATACAGGATATGACTTGCATGTGAATGCTCAATTAATCATGTTTTGAATGCCTCTCTCCGTAGTCTATATTATGTTTCTTTAGAAGGAAAAAGAAACACACACACACACACATACAAACATGAAATGGCACCCTACCCTACCGCCGTCTCTAAGAACTGATACAAATATTGTGGACTGCAATTATCACAATTATAAGAATTAACACTTCAAGGGGTAAAAATTAATCATATTTAAGGTAAAGAATAAAAATAAAAAAATAAAAATCAAGAGAAGTTTCACGTGACCATAAAATGTATCATAAGTTCAATTCTAAGTATTTATATTTATCGAGTCATACAAAAACACACAAATATAAAATTTGTGAATATTTCCTTTAGTAACGGGTTGCACGATTTGAACAGTTAAGGCTAGGAAGTTAATTTATTTGATAGTATACACAAGGTAAAGATATTAAAGCAACAAAAAAAAAATCATACAAAGGATTAGAGATAGACCTCTATGTTGAGCTTATCCCAAAACTCAAATGATAGCATTTTGTCATCCACCAAAGGTTCTTCTTTAGCTCCTTCAGTTTCACCGGACTCATTCTTTTCAATGGTTTGAACATCTTCAACAGTCGTAGCACCATCAGTTTCTTCATTAACATACTGGCTTACCCCACTTGATGTTTCCTCTGAAGTTGTTGACTTTAAAGGCGAGTTGGTATAATATTGCAATCCTAAAAACAAAAAACCCATGAGCAGTGATACAAATTTTTGTTTCTGCCAAGTTCCTGGTTGTAAGATATGAAGGGCTATAACAGAAAGCCTACAAGCTCAGAATGAAATAATCGCTTCACACCCACCAATAAAATAAGAAGAAAATTAAAAGATTGGAGCTTTTTACAATAGTGTACTTTAAAAAATATTGGGGTTGAAAATATTAGCATAATTCAAATCACTACAGCTTCATTCATCGTTTGATAATAAAAAAAATCCACCCAAAATCAGCAAATAGCATTCAACAAGAATGACCAAAATAAACAAACTAAGTAACGAAATTTTAAAAAATCAAAATGAACTCGTATACAAAACTTAAAAGATTAGCTAGTAAAATTCAACAAAGAGCAAGTCAAAACATAAAAATTAAAAACTACAAAAAACAGTTATAACCAATGTAGGCAAGATAGATGTAGAGAGACAGATACATAGGTGACCAATCAAATCTTCAGCCTAAATTAAGAATTCCCATTTTTCATGTTTGATAAATCTAAACTTTATTAGGGTTTCATTTCAACTAGAAACAAAGTTTTAAACTTGAAAATAGAACTATACAAGAGGAAATATACCTAAATCGGTGTGATTAATTGAGGAATGCTTCAGAGGGAGAGATGTTTTCCATGAGAGAACAGTCTGATTTGGGGTGAAGAGACCATTTTGGGGAAGTCTGGAAATGGCTCCTCGAGCTGCTGTGCAGAGTTCCATTTTTCTTTGATGGGGTTTAGTAAAGTTGAGCTGGGGTTGTTTGGGTTAGGGTTTTAGGTAATGATTTTATAGGAGAATTGGGAGGATTCGGTAATGATTTATCGGTGTCAAAAGGTTCATGGAAATAGCTCCTCGTGATGCCTGAACATGAAAAGAAAATTATGATTTATGACGCTCTAGAAATTCCGCTCTCCCTCCCGCAAATTTTAAATTTTAAGTTATTGTATAAATATTGTAATACTAGCTGGGTCCCGTGCCTCCGGCACAATATGATTTATCTCAAATTTTGAACGACCAAAATAATTTATTGAGTGAGCGGGAAATTTAAAGTCATTTGTATTTTATTAAATTATTATTAGATTATTAGATAGATAGATGTATTTTATTAGATAGATGTATGAACGGTGGGATTTATCCCAAACTTTGGACGGCCCAGATGATTTATTGAGTGAGCGGAAAATTCAAAATCATTTGTACTTTATTAGATAGATTGTAAATAATAATTTTTTATTTATTACTCCTCTGTTTTTAAAAAATGAGTACAATATAATTTACAAACATATTAAAAAAATAAAAAAAATATAATAAAAAAAATTCTAAATTTATCCTTAGTGACCCACAAGATTATATAAAGTGATAATTACTTTTAATTTTTTATACTAATGGACTCCATTAAATTATATATTTATCATTCACTTTATATATTTATCTTATTTTTTTTAGAATAAAAAAGTTGTACATTTACTTATTTTTTGAGAATGGAGGGAGTAATAATCAAATAAATTAATATATTAAGCTAAAAATTTAAAATCTCACAAATTAATTAAAAATCCAATTATATGGTATTTTCTTTCTTAAAAAAAATAATATTTAAGGATAGTAATATATGCACACTCTAAATTGATTGTTGCACACCCTTTTTCTTTCTTTTTTTTTGCACACCCTTATATATCAAAAAAACTAAATTATCCTTATTAAATGAGAAGTCAAACAACATATTTATCATTTGTCCATTCTAGTTGAATTTTTTTTAAAAAAAATAGAGTATATAATTTACAAGGGTCCGTCTCTCAATCGAACCATAGAGAGCAAACTGAAAACGAACCGGCTATAGCGACAATTTTTTACGTCGCTATAGTATAGAAAATTGATTTTTATGCTGTAGCGACGGAAAAAACTATCACTATTGCCAATTTATTTTTAGGTCACTCCCTATGATTCACTTGAAGAACCTGACCGTAGTTTACAATATTTAAAATTTTATATATTGACTAAATAATTTCAAGTAAAAATAAATCTTTTGAATTAGACGGACAAATAAACTATATTGTGGATAATACACGAACAAGAAGGTTTACCACATATAAATTTTTTGAAGTTTTCTAATATTGTATGTGTTCTAATCTCTAATTCAAAATGTTAAATATATGTTATAAAATATCACAAATTAAAAAGAATGCTATTAAGTAAAAATATAATAGATTTAATAAAGTAGTTCAATTTAATTTAATTTAATTTGAGGATTAAGATTTGACTAACTAAGTGTATACACACCCTATCTTATAAATATTATGTATAATAAAATTAAGGCAAAATAGATAAATACTAAATGGCTATTTTATTTTATATTATATTAAGGATAATATAGTCTTTTTAACATATTTAAATGTTGAAATTTTCTTCCATTCCTTTGTTTTTTCTTTGTTGGGCCAGTTAAGTGCATGCATCAAAATCATGTCATGAGTAGGTTACGTTTAAAAAGAGTGAAGAGAATATAATTGATGAGATTTAAAAGTGGGGACTTTTTCTTTACCAAAATTATGAAGAAATTAAAATATAAAAATATTTCACTTTAAGGACGGACACTTTGGATATCAAAATATTTTTCTTACACTGCTTGTGAGCTTTTAAAATTAAGGAAAAGATAGGAAAATTAAATAATTCGGATCAAATTTCGAGTTCGGAACTAATTTCAAGTCAAATTCTAAGTCTGAATCGATCTTAGTCCACCACAGACTCACCTAAAATGTCATGACTTGAAGGTACTATTGGTAATAACTTAATTTCTTATATACAGACAAATTTTTTCGGAACCGGGGTGTTACATTTACGTCTAGTAAAATATGGTTATGGGTTGATTTTGCTTTTCAAAATATGGTTATGGTTCTATTTAAGAACTAAAACCATATTAACTATTTTTAATATGAGTTGTGTGTGTTGGAACTATATGGTTGTTTTGACTTTTAAACAGAATTTTTGAAAAATAAAATTGTGATTGCCACAATTAAATTAATTAAGTAATAATATGATATAAAAATTATTAATATAAATAATACAATGCTAAAAACTATACTAATAAAATTTTAAATTGAAATTATTAATACCCTTCCATAAATGCATAAATAAAATTAAGACATTAAATGTATTAATTGTGATTTTATATACTTTTAGTAGATAGATAGAATTTAATTAATCGTCATGTACAATTTGTCAATACATGATAGCATAATAAATTAAAATTTGTCCAAATAAACTATAAAAATGATGTCAATACTTACCATTTTCAATAAAAGCCACCTTAACCATTACTTCAACAATAATTTAATATATTTTTAATGATAATTTTACCAACGAGATCTTAACGTGATTAAAATGAAGACATTATGACATTTGGCTATCAGGTTGGAATTACTCATTCGTGTGAGTTTGTTTTTTCCTTTTTTATATTTAATTAAATTTTGATATTTTGTGCCTGTTAAAAAGTAAATTCACTAAGTAGAGATATTCCACCAAAACATTTTTTTGGCGGAAATATAAAGTTTATGCTTTTTGAAATACCTAAAATTATGTTCCTAAGTTTTGGATCGGAATGGAATATGGGTTGAAAAATGGTTAATCGGTTCAGAACTATATTTGTTTTAAAAAATATGGGTCCAAACTTTAACCAACTTGAATAAATAAAAATAGTTAATCAACCCATTTGGTTCCGATTAATTTTAATTTATATTTGTTTCTTTATATATGTCAAAGTCCTCCATAACTCACTTGAATTCAATGAAAATAGATATATATTGTTTTTAAATTTATGCAAAGATATTAAATATAATCAAAAATAGAATATAGACAATAATGCATCATATGAAACTAAACAACAATTGGAAATAATATATCCACTTGGCCAGAGTGATATTAGTATGATGGGGATGATATCAGAAAAAAAGATTGATTGGAGTTAGACCTGATAATATAGTTAGTTCTGTTGGGTCAAATTATATTAATTGGAATCAAATGGGTTGATTAACCATTTTTATTTATTCAAGTCGGTTTTAGTTTGGACCCATATTTATTCAGGTCGGTTATGATTCTGAACCGGTTAACCATTTTTCGACCCATATGTATATTAACACATTTAATTAAATTGTACACTTTATTTCCTAAGTTATTTCTCTCCGTGTGAGTGTTATACTATTATACTGGTATAACAATGATACACCCCACCCCCACCCCCACCCCAACCCCAACCCCAACCCCAACCCAACCCCAACCCCAACACCACTCAAACTCACCCCATCCCCACAAGAACCAACCCCACCCCCATCCCATTCCACCCCAACCCACCCACACACCCACCCACCCACCCTAACCTACGCCGATGCTACAACCCACTCCACTCTACCTTACCCACCCACCCACCCACCCACCCACCCTCCTACCCAATCTTATCCCACCCACGCACGCTTAACCCTATCCCATCCCCTATCCACCTACTCCACCCACCCCACCCATCACCCACACCCCACCCCACCCCCCCACCCCCACCCTAACCCTACATCCACCCCACCATCCCCACACCCTACCATACTCTACTCCACCCACCACCCCACCACTCCACCACCCCACCACGCCACGTCCCCACGTACCCTACACTACCCTACCCACCCACCCACCCACCCACCCACTCCACCCCATCTCATCTCATCCCACTTACCCTATCCACCTACGCCCACCCCACTTTACCCACCACTCTAATCTACCCCCACCCTACCCTACCCCACCTCTACCCTACCCCACCCCACCTCACCCCACCCATTCCCACACCCTACCCTACCCCCACCCCCACCCCACCCATCCCTCCACCCCTATCTATCTTATTCTACCTACCCCACCCATCCTACCCACTCTACCCCACCCCACCCACTCTATCCCACACCACCCCACCCCATCCCACCCCACCCCACCCCACCCCACCCCATCCAACCCAAAAAAATAATATGTACACCACCCTATATTATTTTTTTTGAGAGAGAGTGTTGAGTGGGGGTGGGGTATAGGGTGTAGGGGGTGGGGTATAGGGTGTAGGGTGTAGGGTGTAAGGTGTGGGGGTGGGGGGTGGGGGGTGGGGGTGGGGGGTGGGGGTGGGGGTGGGGGTGGGGTGGGGTGGGGGTGGGGTGGGGGTGGGGGGTGGGTGGTTGGGGTGACTGGGTGGGGTACATAATCACTTAATATTTTTTTTGAAGGGAGTGTTGGGTGGGTGGGTAGGTAGGTAGGTAGGTAGGTAGGTAGGTTAGGTGGAGTAGAGTAGAGTGGGGTGGGGTGGGGTGGGTAGGGGTAGAGGGTGGTTGGTGTATACATAATCGTTTAATATTAATTTTTTTGGAGAGAGTGGTGGGGAGTGAGGTGAGTGGAGTGGGGTGGAGTGGGGTGGGGTGGGGTGGGGTGGGGTGGGGAGTGAGTGGGGTGGGGTGGGGTGGGGTGGGATGGGGTGGGGTGGGGGTGGGGTGGGTGGGATTGGGGTGGTGTACACATTATTTTTTTAGGTGGGGGTGGGGGTGGGGGAGTGGGGTGGGGATAAGGGGTGTATACATAATTACATAATATTATTATTTTTGATTTGATTGGGTTTGATTGGGTTGGGTTGGGGTGAGGTTGGATGGGGGGTAAAGGATATATACATAATCACATAATATTTTTTTTAGTGGAGTAGGGTGGGGTGGGGTGGGGTGGGGTGGGGTGGGGTGGGAGTGGGGTGGGGGATAAGGGGTATATACACAATCATATAATATTAGTATCAAATCAGGCCTTCATAAAACCCATAACCCATAACAATATTAAAATGGTTAATATGGTTAATATGATTTTTAACCATAACTATATGGTTCCAATCCATATTATCCATATTAAAAATGATTAATATAGTTTGAGTTCTTAAATGAAATCATAACCATATTTTGAAAAACAAAACCAACCCATAACTATATTTTATCAGACCTACTTGGAGTAATATTTGTCGTACACTCGATGATGATGATAGTAGTGAGTAGACGAGTAGTGGCCCAAATCCGAATGGGAATCTCCCTCCCCTTCTCTTTCACGTTTCATACACTATAATTAATTACTCTCTCCATTTAAACTCAAAGATATGACTTTTAAACATAATTTTATTCTCTTAAATATATTTTTAATATATATTAAAAATATTTTAATAATGGCATGTTTGTATCTAATCCATCATCAATATAAGTAATTATATGTTAGAAATTAATTTTATAATTATCCTTTAATATGAATTTATGATGATCTACTTTCTTTATCAATAGAAATAATATTTTGAATGATTAACTAACATAAAATATACACTCCTCCTCCCATTCAAAAAAATAATCTATCTTATTTCACAAAAATAAAATAAAAATGTTTACTTTTTAATGATGGTAATATACAATATTTTCAGTTGGCCACTATAATTTTATTATGATATTACTAATATCACATTAATAACTACTCCCTCCGTCCTAATTACTTGACGTTTTAGAGATGAACACAAGAATTAAGAAAATGATTAAAAAACATTAAATATAGTACTCAATTGTCTATAATACCCTTAAATCTTTTGTTGGGATAAGAAGAGTTTTGTTGGGATAAGGAGAGACAGTTTAATGAGATGGTAATTTTGAAAAAATTATTATTAATTCTCCTAGATTTGAACAAACGTCAAATAAGACAAATAAAAAATTCTAAAACGTCAAATAATTAGGGACAGAGGGAGTAATATTTTAGGAAATTGATATTTTTTCAAATAAAAAGAAAAATAGATCCCACATAAAGCGAGGGGATAATGTAAAAATACGTGTATAATATTATTTTTATATTATTCATAATCTATCTAATAAAATACAAATGATTTTGAATTTTCCGCTCACTCAATAAATCATCTGGGCCGTCCAAAGTTTGAGATAAATCCCACCGTCCATACATCTATCTAATAAAATACATCTATCTAATCTATCTAATAATGATTTTGAATTTCCCGCTCACTTAATAAATCATCTGAATCGTTTTAAATTTGAGATAAATCTCACTGTCCATACAGTGCCGGAGACACGAGACCCAACTAGTATTCATATATCGTATAAATGAGACAATTGTTTTTGGAAATATAATTTCATCAAAAGAGAAAACTTGAAGACGACTTTTATTTTTTATTTTTTAATCAAAAAGTGTCCGTCCGGAAAAAAACAAAACAATCAATTCAGTTTCATACTTCGTAAGTCGTTACATAACCCACCTCTTTTTCCTTCCATACATTTTCAAACTTCCAAAATACACATAAAAATGCCGTTGCCGGTGCCGGAAAAACTAACCAGAGGCCAATACGTCTACCTGGCCAAACTCGCCGAGCAAGCCGAGCGTTACGAAGAGATGGTAAGCTTTATGGAAAAGATCGTCATCGGCTCCACTTCCGCCACCGTGGGCGAGCTCACCGTCGAGGAGCGGAACCTCCTCTCCGTCGCCTACAAGAACGTCATCGGCTCGCTCCGAGCCGCTTGGCGAATCATATCGTCGATTGAGCAGAAGGAGGAGGGTCGGAAGAACGAAGAGCACGTGGCGCTCGTGAAGGAGTACAGATCGAAGGTGGAGTCGGAGCTAACCGGCGTATGCGCCGGAGTTCTGAAGCTGATTGATTCGCATCTTGTACCTTCGGCTTCGACGAGTGAATCCAAAGTGTTTTATTTGAAAATGAAAGGGGATTATCATCGGTACCTTGCGGAATTTAAAATTGGTAATGAAAGGAAAGAGGCGGCTGAGGAAACTATGTTTGCTTACAAGGCTGCTCAGGTTGTGCTTCTATTTTCTCTATCAATTTCCGACTAAATTGCAAATCTTACACTCCTATTTGTCATATTTTTACTAAACTGTTCCTTAAACTTTTTTTTTTGCATACCTGTTCCGCCTAAACTTTTTTTTTTGCATACCTGTTCCGCCTAAACTTTTTTTTTTAGCATAACTGTTACTCTTTAGTCATGAAGTAAACCTATTAAAATTTGATTTTCTCTCTCCTCTTTCTTTTTTTAATTTTTTTTTAAAATTTGTGTAAAACCTTTTTCTTTTTATTTATTTATTTTTATATTATCATTTTGAATTCAATATGAAATATATCTAAATTCAAAATTAGTATAAATTAATTAATTTTAGACAATATAATTTCTAAAATTATAAACCTTACTATTTTGTATTTTATCTAAATGATATTAATAACTGTATGATTTATTTTAAAATTGAATATATCTTAATTTGATTTAAACAAATCAAACTTGATCATATATTTTGAAAAAAAAGATAGATTTAAAAATATTTTTAAAATTTCATCATACAACTATTATTAAAAGTTGAACTCAGTATTTGTAAAGACAAAAAAAGAAATTTTTTAAAATATTGAGTTTAACTTTTAATAATAGTCGTATGATGAAAATTTTGAAAATATTTTCAAATTTATATTTTTTTTTTCAAAATATATGATCAAGTTTGATTTATTCAAATCAATTTGAGATATATTCAATTTTAAAATAAATCATACAATTATTAGTACCACTTAGATAAAATAATAAAAATAATAAATTTTATAATTTTGGTAATTATATTGTTTAAAATTAATTAATTTATACTAATTTTGAATTTAGAGATATTTTATATTGAATTCAAAATGTCAATACAAAAATAAACAAATAAAAAGAAGAAGAGTATGCTTTTTACACAAATTTTAAAAATAAAAAAAATGAGGACATAGGAGAGAAAATCAATTTAAATAGGTGAAAAAATTTAGAGAAACACATTTGCAATAGTTGTGCTAAAAAAATGTTTAGGGAACATTGGAGGAACACATTTGCATGACTAATGCATCTATGAGGAATAATTGTGCTAAAAAAAAGTTTAAGGGAGCAGTTTAACAAAAATATGACAAATAAGAGGGTCTGATTTGCAATTTAGTCTTTAATTTCCCGTTTGTATAAATGTTATTGTTTAATTATTGTGATTTATATTGAAATTCTAATTGGGAATTTTAAGTTCGTATGATAATTTGTTAGTTCTTAAAATTGAAGTACTCCCTCAACATGAATTTACTTTCTAATTGACTTTTTATGGTAAAATTGATTAATTTTAATATTAATAATTAAACAAATGTATTAGAAATTTTAAAAACAAATAATTTGACTTTGATGGTATTTTCGATGTACTTTCTTATGATAAGCCTATATGTAATAAACTTACAAATAGAGCTAGTGGAAGGAAGTAATAGTTTAAAAACAAGCGACAAATTATGGATCGGAGACTTTGAAGCTCAAATTTGTACTTTGGGATATTTAGATGTAGCAAACGTCTCCTAAATTAGGTTTGCCAATTCATACCTCTGATTACTTGAGGCTTATCTTATCTGGGAAAAGTGAAGAGAAGATGCAAGGAAAAAATAATTTTACCAAATGTCCTTATAATAGATTTTACGCTGGATTCTACATAATTATTTATATAAATTATTCACTCGTCTCAAAATGAGATTTCCATTTTTCATTATTCTCTCCCAAAAATGAAATTCCGTTTTTAACCCACTAAAAAAGTTAATCTTATATAACAAATAAAAATTGGTTATGCTGAGCTTTCATTTAATGTCAATATTTTAAGACTTTAGTTAAATTGAGTTAAAGGTTAAATGGAAAATTGATATCTTCTCTTAAAATTATGTTCCACTAGAATCATTTTGTAAAAGCCGATTACTAGTTATCCTTGTGTTGGTGAGGGGTAAGGTTTATCATATAATAGTTTCTTAGTACTTTTCTTTTTATAAGCCTTTCCATTTTAGACTTGTGTTGTGTGTAACTATATGTACAGATATAGGCAATTTCAGGGTGGATAGTTCTGTGTAGGCAATATGCTTATTACATATATCTCTATCCAATAATTATTGTGGTCATTTAAAGGTTATAACTTTTCAATTAAAAAAAAGGTGTAAATTAGTGAATAAGATCAATAATTATTTTAATATCATTGAATTTGAACAGAGAGAAAAGAAAAAGTAAACTAAACCTTAGCACATGACTACATGCTAATGCTCACGATTTTTTATAACCATGCTAGTGATTTTGAGGAACCATCAGAAGATTGAGTTTAATTGGCAGGAGATTGAAGTCAAAATTACACATAGCATAACTATTTATACATTGGACTCTTATTCTCAGATTTTTTTTTTAAACTTCTTACCTGAAAATAATCTAGGAAAAGAGAGTTTAGAAAGGAAAATGTTAAGAAGACAGAAGCACACATCTCATTGATTCTTCTCATTCAGAGTCTAGTTGACTGGTTGTCAAAGAAGCTCTTTTAGGTTCTCAGATGGTATATAACTTTTAGAAGCTACACAAATAATCACTATAAAGCTTCTAGAAAACTCTTTGAGTATTCATTATCCAATTATATCAGATTTAGAAGTAATAAAGAATTCACGGGATTGTAGATAAGCATTTGGCAATCATCATAAATTTCTAGGCTGCCAAAATTTTGGAAAAAAGTTCTACTATTATCCTGTGATCCAAATATGTTTTTGTCTGATTTGGAAAATTTTATTGTCAATTGGAAATGCGTTGTTATAGTTAGTGTAGAAGTTCAAGAGTCTTAGTCAAGGCATAAAGCCTTTTAATTGGTATTAGTGTATTACATTTTTCGCATGTTCAAAAATCTTTCAAGACATATTTAGGAATTTGCCAAGGCTAGAGCTTCAAAGCTAGATTTTATCAGTTAGTTTGTAAGTAAGGTTGTAAAATGAACAAAACAGCTCGGGCTCGATTCGTACTTGCTCAACTACAAGTTTGATTCGAACTCGACTCAAAATCTAAATGATTCAAATGTAAGCAAATTTTAAAGTTCAATAAATTGTTCGAACATTTTCAAGTTGCAATTTTCTATTGATACTTTGATCTTCGCTCGAAAACTCAAACTGCTCGGACTCGATTTGAGATCGTGCTCGACTCGGTAACTAACGAGTCTCAATTAAACCTTATTTCATACTCGATAAATTTTGTGAACCAAATCTGAGCAACTCAATACTCGGCTCAACTAAGTTCATTTACATCCCTATTTGTAAGGTTGATATGGAGTGTACATTGGTGAGAGTAAGTTACTGTAACTAAGAATATCATGGAATCTGAGTTTAATATTTGAAAGGAATATTTTAGATTTTGCTGTCTATAACACAGTTGTTTTTATTTATTTTGAGGCTGTTCTGATAAATTGGGGTTTAGCAGTTAATTTCCACGTACTCTAATTTTTGATATTTTCCACTTAAAACATGCTAATTACTTGATATCTACTCTGTAGTGATTCCTATCTTTCTTTCTCTTTCTCTCTTGAGTGTTTGTAAAATTAGAAATACAGCACTCTATAATGCTTGTTTCATCAGTTGACAGTTATGCTTATATCATTATTTGATTGTTGCTGGTGATTTTTTAATGATAAAGGATATTGCGGCTGCTGATCTTCCCCCGACACACCCTATCAGGCTGGGATTGGCACTCAACTTCTCAGTTTTCTACTATGAGATCCTTAGTGCATCAGAGAAAGCATGTAGCATGGCAAAGCAGGTTTGTATGTCCTACGACTTCCTGTATCCATTTTTTTCAAAAATTCTGCTTAGTGAAAAATTGTACTTTTTTTTATTAGCAGTTTCGGCTGTAGCCAGCCTTCTCTTCTCCTCTCCCCACCTTATTTTTTCGTCTTCATTACTTTGTTAGATCCACAATGCAGCAAAGTGTTTGTTTACAGCTCTAATGGTTGATTTGCGTTCTTCTTGTATTTAGAAAACTGTCAAGTGCATATTGAATTGGAAACCTTTTTTGATGTCTAGTCATTACTCAAATATAAGAAAAACAATTTACATCGACTTTCATATTTACTCATGTATTTTATTTTTGAAATATATTTGAAGTGAAATGGACAACAAAATAAAGACAATTTGCAGAATACAAGCAGGAACTAGATGGTGATTTGTATAAGAATTTTGAATAGGATGAAAAATTGAGACTGTTTATGAAAACTCTAGCATAATTAGTGGAAATCCAACTCTATAAAAGTAGCACGAGAGATAATATTACAACTGCTGAGGTTACAAAGTTGACTTTGAGTCAACGGCTAAGTTGGATAATCTTGTTTGGGAATCATACTTTTCTAGGGAAACAATTCTTTCATGACTTCATTTTGTTCTTATCTTTTTTCCTAGGAGATGATGTGATGTTTGAAACTTGGTATTAAATGATACTGGATGGTACCCATTGTTTCCTTATCTGCAGGCCTTTGAGGAAGCTATTGCTGAGCTGGATTCGTTGGGTGAGGAGTCCTACAAGGACAGCACTCTCATCATGCAACTTCTGAGGGACAATCTCACTCTTTGGACTTCAGATATGCAGGTTGGTAATTAAAGTTATATGGCATTTGCTTGTTTTAGAGGGTAATTTTTCTACACATTCTCTTAGGTGGTAGAAGTCTTTTAGGCGCCGATATATGTATGGGGAATAAATTGACTGTACTCTACATGAATATATGGCTGTTCATTTCTTAATCTGTGGCTGTCTATCCTTAAAATCATTTCTAGTCAACACAACCAGAAGAACTTAAGTAACAATTAGATTATAAAGTGACAGGTGCAATCAGCAGAAAAGAAAGCACTGGGTATGGAATTAGGAATATCTTCTCTCAAGTTAAGAAAGCCCAACATAGTTTCATCCGAAACATAATAGGGAACCTAATAGATTCCTCTTTTAGACCAGCTGATATATTATCGAGTCTTGGCAACTATTGATAGTTGATCGTCAGTTATCATCTTTTGGTGCTGGGTAGTAGTATTGTTTAATACTATTATCCAAATCACTTATTTTTTACTATCCTAGTGGCTCAAGGTTTGGTTTCTTACAGCCTAAATTCAAATGAAGGTAACTTAGTTGTGTGTCTTTTGGGTTCGTGCAGGAGCAGATGGATGAAGCTTGAGCTGATCAGTCAATCTGGCTCCTTAAAGAAGGTGGGCTTGAATGCGGTGTCTCTACTGGTAGTGCATAAAAAGCAACTTCTTGTTTATTTCTAAAGTTAGTACAAGGCCATCTCCTGAAACATGCCTCCTACGGTACTCCCTCACGGCCGAGCCTAGAAAACTTCCAAGTGATGAAAAGAAAACAAAATATTAATCTACATCCATTAAGTGCATCAGTAGCAACAAAACATCCAATAAGCAGTCACTCAATATAAGAAGATTGTAATATCCAGAAAAAAATAAATAAATAAGTAACATTTAAATTTATATTTTAAATATTTTAATTGGGCTGTTTTTATGTTCAGATCAAATTGTATTTAATTTATGTGGATTATAATAAATAAGGGATTAAATTAATTTCGAGGTCTAATTTGTATTTTGTGTAATTTTAAATCTTATTAAAATTAAGAGAATTCATAAAATTATATTAATTAATTAATTAATAAATAAATAAATAAAATCTAATCTTCTTCGCAATACATCTGATACGAACTTATGAACTTGTTAAGAAAGAACTGATTAAGGAAGGGGATAGAACAAATAAGTACATTAAGATTCAAGCACATTCATAAATATGAATATGAAGGGTCATACGTATACTAGTTAATAACAGTATAAAGTCTGAGTAGTTATTATGAAGTGAATTTCAACTTTTTGTTTGTGTGTCACCACTGTATTAAGCATAACCGAATCCATATCCTACGTATGTGGAATAGTGTACAAAGACATTGTTTTTTTTAAAAAAAAAAGACAAGAAAAGAAACTAGTCAAATCATGACTTAGTTAAATTATATTATATACATGTTTATCTATCTAATAAAATACAAATGATTTTGAATTTCCCGCTCACTCAATAAATCATCTGGGCCGTCCAAAGTTTGAGATAAATCCCACCGTCCATACATCTATCTAATAAAATACATCTATCTATCTAATCTATCTAATAATGATTTTGAATTTCCCGCTCACTTAATAAATCATCTGGGTCGTTCTAAGTTTGAGATAAATTTTACTGTCCATACAGTGCCGGAGGCACGGGACCCAGCTAGTATATAAATACTAGGCTTGACATACAAATTATGAATGGATCGTTCTGATATGTAATAGTAATTATTTTATGTATAAACCACTTATTTTCAATTAGATCAGAAACTATTTTTTTTCAATTAATTATGAGGATTTATTGTATTTCTTTAGGTAATGAAAATTTATAACAAATAAAAAGGAAATAATAATGTTATTGAGTAATAGTCATTATGCTTACCTTTGTCACTATAAGTTCAATAATTTTTAATTCATGAAACAATGATAAATTTTTAAGGCGGACAACTTGTATATAGTAATACTTGTATAAATTGTACTTATATTTACTATTACTTTGTTTAAATTAGAACGGATTAATGGTGTTTAACGAACATATTTGAAAATTTTGAGTATTATATTATTTAATCTAAGTGCGGATTTCATACTCATTCAGCAATAATTCTTCTAATTTTGATGTTTTCATTTTGCTTTTCGTTTAGAAGTTAATTATTGTTTCACTTGATTATTCCTTCTTAAATTCATGCAATAGTTTCATCTAGGTATTGATACTTAGAACTCGTATTTGTACTCTTTGAACTGATTTATTATGTTTAATATTTATTTCGATCTTTGTAGAAAAGTACATGTTAATCTATTTTTGGAGATTTTGTGTTGATGATTCGTTTCAGTTTAACATATACGTATTAGAATCCCTTGTGTTAATATTGTGTCGTATTTGTTGTGATATTATATCTTTGTTATAATATAACGTAGGGTATATCTGAGCTATAACCACCATTGAGGATATCACAAACAACATATCCTCTTGGTACCAAGGTATGACACCTTCCGTGGCAATGTGATTAGTCCACGATGTCTCCATTTTGTGTTCCGATAGGAGTTGGCCATATGATAATTTTGTTGTGTGAGGCATATGGTTCGACCATTTGTTTTTTGTTCTAGTTTTGTTTTGCAGATTGGTGATATTTGTGCCAAAAAACGCCTTCCGATTTTGCATGCATCTAGATTGCGCAGTCCAATATGTAATTGTATGTGTGACATTATTTGACTTACATGTATGGCAAAGTATATTTTCGTTTTTTGAGCTCGGTATGAAATAATATCCAACCATTTGATTCAGCATATTATTTCGTTGTGTTATTTTTGTTCATTTCATTTTAGTTCAATTAATCGAGTTAGTTATTTCAATTTATTATTGATGTACTCTATATTCGTACTGGACTTTTGGTTCATTCTGTATTTTTCCTTCTGACAGGTAATCAAGGGCAAGTGTGTGACGATAACTTCCTTTTATCCAAATGATTTATATATTTTGTTTAGGTTTTGATACTTTGATTTGTGTTATGAAGTTATTTAGTTATTGGAGTACTTGTAATAAATATTTTAAATTGTGATTTGAACCAATTAAATATTTATTATGATTTAACTTGTGACATTTATTTACTTATTAAGGATATTCATTTTGTGACATATAGCTCTCGATTTGTTTTGTAAATTTTGTTTACAGAGATGCACTCCCATCAAACCAACACAACAAATATAGATTCTAATACATGACAAGTGTTAATAAAGCTTCATCATAAAATAATACTACATCCATTCTATAAAAATAGTCATTTTAACTTTATACACATGAATTAAAAAAATTATTTAATATTATTATTTAATAATTAAAATTTGTATAAAATTTTATCACTATCCTTTATGAGAAGTTGAAAACTACTAATACAACAGAGAAAATTTCTTGAAATGATGAGAGAAGTTAGGAGTGATATAGAAAAGTAAATAATTTATTCTTTTAAAAAATTATAAACGACAAATATTTTAAAATAAATTATTATTGTAAAGCGATTGAATGATAAGTTAATTGAGAAAAGAGGAGTTTCCTTAGTACGGTAAGCCCTAAATATTGAAGTTGAGAGATATTTTTGTAGATCAGTTTTTTGCAGTTGTAGAATATAACAATAACTTTATTATAGCTATTTTGTTAATAATTGAATAAATCATAAAGAGATTGTATTATATTGTTATTATCATCATTTTTGTTTGTTTTATTTGTTGTTATTATTTCTCTGCCCACTCAACTTTACTTATCATAATCGACTTTTGGGTAAATTTTATTTAAATACTTGGGATTTATACGCTTTCTGACACGACCACTTAAGTTTTAAAAATCGACGCTTAAACACTTACTGATATTGAGGCTAAGTGAAAAATCATTTTTTGACATATCTCTGTTAACTAAAATGTGTAAGGACATTTTTGTCCCCTAAACTCTTACCTCTATTCTAAGCTCTAACCCATATTTAATTTCTTTCATTGTAAAACCCACTTGTTTCTATACTCTCTAATCTTTTGGTACTAAGGTAGTGTTTATTTGAATCTTATAGCCTCTTAATGAGAGTAGATCAATTTCGGTCGGAGGTATAGTTTATTTGGTACAACTGTGAATGCCTCTGACCAATTCTCCAAGCCTCTAATTTGGTTAAATTAAAACTTCACCCTTTATCATTCAGAGCCACGTAGACCTGGCAAACGGGCCCAAAGCTCTCGGGCCGGGTCGGCCCGTCCGCCAAAAAGCGGGCTTTGGGCCGCACTTTTTTGGCCCACAAAAAATTGGGCTTTTTTGGCCTGGCCCGTTCAAAGCCCGGCCCGCCCGCTGGCTTAGCGGGCTGAAAAAAAATACAAAAAATAGACATAAACCACCTTCGGCCCGCGGGCCGGCCCGCCCCGCCCGTGAGCCCGCGGGCTATGGGCTTATTTTTTTGGCCCGTGAAAATTCGGGCCTTTTTTGCCCGGCCCGACCATGGCCCGGCCCGCGCCCGCTGGCCCGTTTGCCACCTCTAGAGCCACGTCTGGACAATATTATCCTCGCACCAATAACTCCATGTAAAACCCCAAATTTTACGAATAAAGATTTAATTTTCTCGAAATATTTTTTTGAATATTATGGTGTGGATTTGAGATAATGTTATAGTTGTGGGTAATATTTATTAATTTTGAAAGGTATGCAAGTTGTTGTATAATATTCGATTGGTCGGGGAATATTCTTTTTATCGGGAATATCCGTACGAAGATATAATCATTGGTGGACCCCACAACAAAATTATTGTCGGATTGAGAAAACGACAAAAATATTTTTATGAAAATAACGACGAAAGTTTACCGTTAAATCTGTTGAACTACTCGGTAGTAAAAGTACAGTAATACACGTGGTTGTATAGTAGCACACGGTATTGATTATTGATGCTTACGTGAGAAGTCACTCAGTTTTGTTCAATTATTGCTACAATAATTGCTGCATAGTATCTCACGTTATTTGATTCAATTATTGTCAATATTTTATATATTATTAAATCAATAATTCAGACGACGAAGTTATTAATATTATTATTTACAATATTAACAATGTCTAGAAGTTCTGTCAAGGAGAGGTTTGGTCACCTAATTGCGCGCCAATAGGGAGAAATCCTTATTGGAAAGCCCCATCTTTCCTGGGAACGACCTGGTCGATTAATAGTGTGAGTTATAATAATGATGAAGAATTTTGTTTTATTATTATTATAAATGTAATAAAACAAAAAACTTTTTATATAAAACATAATACTTTTTATAAAGTTTTGTTTTATTTGATTATAAATAGAATATAATATATTTTATTATGCATAGTATTTGCATAGTGCCTGCATAGTGTTTGCATAGTAAAATCTTTTTATATAAAACAGAATACTTTTATAATGTTATTTGTTTTATTAGATTATAAATAGAATATATTATATTTTATTATACATAGTGTTTGCATAGTGCCTGCATAGTGTTTGCATAGTAAAATCTTTTTATATAAAACAAAATACTTTTATAAAGTTATTGATTTTATTAGATTTTAAATAAAATATATAAATATATATATATATATATATATATATATTATAAATAGAATATATTATATTTTATTGCATAGTATCCTTTTCATTCTCCTATAAATAGGATGCTTAATTAGAATTGAAAATACACCAGAAGTTCAGATAATTCTTCTTATATAATCTTGAGCGTATATTTCTTTAGAGTTTTAAGAAGTTTTGAGCGTAGAAAACAGTATAAGTTTTTTTCAAGATTATCCTCGCCCTACCAGTTGGAATACTCTTCTTTCTAAGATAAGGGGTATTATTCTTTCGTATTCATGAAGAGGGTTATTTTCTTTCAATACTCGTAAGGGTTGTTATTCCATTCTTTATTGTTATGTTGGAATAACATGTCTATGCGAAGTACCGCATACATGGTGAAATTCTTCTGTTATTCCATTCTTTATTATTATGTTGGAATAACCTGTCTATGCGAAGTACCGCATACATGGTGAAATTCTTCTGTTATTCCATTCTTTATTATTATGTTAGAATAATCCGACTATGCAAAGTACCGCATACATGGTGAAATTCTTCTGTTATTCCATTCTTTATTATTATGTTGGAATAACATGTCTATGCGAAGTACCGCATACATGGTAAAATTCTTCTGTTATTCCATTCTTTATTATTCTGTTGGAATATCCTGTCTGTGCGTATTACGCAGGACCTGGTTCCATTATTTATTATTCTGTTGGAATAATCTGTCTATGCGAAGTACCGCATACATGGTGAATTCTGTTGTTATTCCATTCTTTATTATTTTGTTAGAATATCCTGTCTGTGCGGATTACACATGACCTAGTTCTATTCTTTATTATTCTGTTGGGAATAACCTGTCTGTGCGGTCTATCGTATGCTTGGTGGATTCTTCTGTTATTTCATTATTTATTATTTTATTGGAATAACGTGTCTATTTGGATTACCGCATCCATGGTGAATGATCCTTCGTATTCATTCCTTATTAAATTGTGGAAATGATCTGTTTACGTGGATTACCGCATGGCGGGCGAAAATCTATTTGCAGTTTCATATATTCTATTATACTCAGCGGGTTAAAGTTTTGGCTTCTATACTCCATGAAATTAGTAGAATATCCTGGATATTTGCGCTTCATCTATTATCTTTTCATGAAAATATTCTTCTGAGCATTTTTGAATTTTACTCCACAAAGAAGTATCATGTTGACAATTTGGACGTTATTGATTTTTGGATAAACTAAAATTTTAAATCTTTAAAATTTATCCTTGAACTTGGTTTATTGAATTATTATGTCATTGTCATCATCCTCATGCTTATATTGTGATGAAAGTCATCTTTGGATTACGTGCATCGATGGACTTTGTATGATTATGACCAGGGATTATTCGGTATAATCATGACCTGTAATGTTATAAATGATGTGGTAAAAGTCCTCAGTGGCCTGTAGTGCATTGATGGACAGTTTTTGATATGATTATGACCAGAGATTATTCGGTATAGTCATGACCATTGATAATTTAATGAATATCCTTGGCCCGTAGTGCAGGGATGACTCAATGATGTGGTTTATTTATTAAGCTGAGTTTCAGCTATAAAAATTGATGAAAACATTTTAAATCATAGAAGATAGTAGATATCATGCTCTACTTAACTCTTCTAATGGATTTCTTATTCCGCTGCAGTTAAACTTGATGTATATTGTATTTTATCAGTTTAACATTGTTGAAGACTAATGATAATTTATTCTGCATTATCTTAGTCATAATATTTCTTACTGGGCTAGTTGAGCTCACCCTTTTGCTTTCATTGTTTTCTTTAGAAAATGAGAACGTAGCCGGGACTAGTCGGGGAACGGAGTGATGGTCCGAGATGGTGTATTAGTAGTCCTCACTATTCTATAAATAGTGTGACGATAAATGTAATGAGGACTCTATTTGAGAGTGGATATTGTCTAGAAGGAAACATTCCTGTTTAAACTTTCAGCTATGTTTTGTCGTATATTACACGACGGTTGTATAATTAAGTTTGTATTTGTATTTGTACCATGTATTTGACGACTCAAGATGGGTAATGTATACCTGTTTTGGGGGCGTCACACTCCATTCTCTTTTCCTTCTCTCCATTTCTATTATACGGTGCCAATATAATAAATTCAACAATATATTGCAAGACAATTGAAAAGTATTAACATCTTGAATGCAAAGATTGAGTCACAAATTTATCAAAAAAAAAATATCGAGTCATAAATCAAATCTTTCCAACAAAACAAACAAAGTATAAGGGGGAAAACAATCTCATAGATACACATGGGTTTAGCTCCGTAGATGAGATTGGTGGCATCACTTGTAGAAAAAATCAATTGAAACAATATTTGATGAAATTTATGCATCTAAGAACGGGTAGAGGAGATTTGACGTCATGAAAATTGACGATCAGAAGTCGATAGCCTCATCAGACCTCTCCTCTGCCTCTTTCTATTCTGGCTTCTCTCCATCCTGCTCTCATCTCAACCTCCTCCTTGCGGCTCACCCATGCTCTGTAGCTTAGATCTGATCTAGTTGGTGATTAGGTGGGATAGGGCAGCTTAGATCTGATCTGGTTGGTGATCTGATTTGTAAAAAGTGATGGAAAGAGAGAGAAAATAAAAGTTTTGGGGAAGAACATGGAGCAAATGTTGAGAATTGAAAAAAAACATAGTTGCAACTATTAAAATCTGTTGATAAGAAAGAAAACCATAGTTCAAGGGTAAAATAGTAAAATATTGTTATTAAGACATTTTGAAAAAATTAATTATCAAACAACATTTTTTTATTCAGATACAATTCTATTCAGATGGTCTACATTATTCAGATGTGTAAACTGTTCAGATCTTAACATTTCATTTTATCAAACACCGCCTAAGTAGTACAATGACTCTTATTAGGGGTATTATTCCTTTATCTCTCATACCCGTTACCATACTTAGTGAGACAAGTTCTTTCATATCTCCTTCACACCCATCACCATCAACACCCACAGTACTCTTTCATCTTTTACTTTTAAAATTTTCAGGTTTCAGCATAATTCTTAAGTTTATCTTTAATTTAATGATTTGATAGTACTAAATAGAGTCAAATTGAGGTTTTAATTGTTGAGGGGATATCAAATGGATGAGTTGTGCATGTGCGATAATGGTGGAGATGGAGGTGATGATGGTGGTGGTGGCGGGAAATTTGGCGCCAGATGAGGCCTTATATTTTCGACGGAATTTCCTCGGAAATAAACTATTTTTGACGGAATTATTTTCGATAGATTATTTCGTCGAAAATATATTATTACTGACTAAATACAGTCCGTCGAACTTAGTTCCGTCAAGATTAGCTGATTTTATTGTAGTGTGGGTGAAGATAGTGTTGGATTTGGTGTTTGAGGTTTTTATTTAGGGTTTTCAATATGAGAGTTAGGAGAAGAAGATTGAGCAAGAAAATGATGTAAGGGGAAAAATGATGATGATTGAATTTGAAGAAGCATAGTAGATAAAGATAGAGATAGAGAATGTGAGATCCCGAATTTTATGAAATAAAAGTATTCAATTTTTCTATTTTGGTAAATGGTCAAATTGATAAAAGGTTAAAGTTAAAGGTGATATTTGAAAATTTTTCAAAGTAAGAAAGTTTTATAAAATAATCGGTAGTAAAAGTATAGTAATACAAGTGGTTGCATAGTAACACACGGTATTGATTATTGATGCTTACGTGAAAAGTCACTCATTTATACTCAATTATTGCTACAGTAATTGATGCATCATATCTCTCATATTATTGATTCAATTATTATCACAATAGCATCTGCATAATATGTTATATTATTAAATCAATAATTGAGACAACAAAGTTATTCATATTTTTATTTATAATATTGACAATGTCTAGAAGTTCTGTCAAGGAGAGGTTTGGTCACCTAATTGCGCGCCAATAAGTAAAAATCCTTATCGAAAAGCCCCCTCTTTCCTGGGAACGACCTGGATTGTTAAATATTGTGAGTTATAATATTAATGATGAATGTTATTAAAAATCGAATTTAAGTTCGGAGTTTAATTTGGAGACGCGAACGTGATATTTGAGTTCGGAACGATGAAATTAGTAAAAATAGACTATAAACACAAAATTTACCGGGGTTGACTTTTTGGTCAAAATAGTCAACAGTTGACTTTTTTGGAAAAGTCAAATTTTGAAATTTTAAAAATGAAATTTTTGAGAGAAATATTTTCATTGTGTTGGGATTATTAGTGTTAGTGGAAAACTGCATTTATTTCGATAATAATTGATGTCTGGAGGTTATATTGACCAATCGGGTAATTAATCGAATAAATGAGCAATTAATTGCTATTAATTCACATGATTATAACTATTTATTCACATGTGTGTACTATTGATTCACATTCATGTACTATTAGGGGAGGCGGTGCAAGATTGATAATACTTGCATGACTAAGTTAAAAATAGAGGTATAGATGGATGTACTATACTGTAATTCATATTTTCACATGATTATAACTATTAAGTCACATGAATGAACTATTAATTCACATGATTTACTATTATGGGAGGTGGTACAAGTTTGATAATACTTGCAGGACTAAATTAAAAATGAAAGAAAAGTTGAAGGTATTATACTGTAATATTTCGAGCCCCAAAACGTGCAATTATTGAAACTATATTTTCCTATAAATAGTAGCTCATTCTTCCTTCATTTTTCACCAATACACTAAAGCTATAGAGCAATTATTATAGAGAGAAATAAGAAAAAAAGAAAAGAAGTCTGCTACCTCACTATTCCAGTATCCAGTTTTTTTCTAAGGTAATGGATATTATTATTATAGTAAGGGGTATTATTTCTTTCGTATTTATGAAGAGAGCTTCTGTTATTCTATTATTTATTATTATGTTAGAATAACCTGTCTATGCGAAGTACTGCATATATGGTAAAATTCTTCTATTATTCCATTCTTTATTATTCTGTTGGAATATCCTGTCTGTGCGAATTACGAATGACCTGGTTCCGTTCTTTATTATTCTGTTGCAATATCCCGTCTGTGTGAATTACACATGATCTGGTTTCATTCTTATTATTTTGTTGGAATAACATGTCTGTGCGATTTATCGCATGCCTTGTGAATTTTGTTGTTATTCCATTCTTTATTATTCTGTTGGGAATAACCTGTCTGTGCGGTCTATCGTATGCAAGGTGAATTCTTCTGTTATTTTATTCTTTATTATTCTGTTGGAATAATCTGTCTATGTGGATTACCGCATGCATGGTGAATGATCTTTTGTATCCATTCCTTATTAAATTATAGAAATGACCTGTCTTCAGTGGATTACCGCATGGCGGGTGAAAATCTATTTGTAGTTTCGTAATTTTTCTGACCCTCAAAAAAATTCTGGAAAAATTTAAAATGATAATTTGTTGAGTTTTCTAGATTGTGTCCAAAAATGGTGATTTTATGGTGATTTTTAGATGTATAGATTAGGAGTTATGAATTTTATAGGAAAAGACTATTTTAAAAGTAAACTCTTATAACTCATTGTGGTTAACTCTAAAATTGGTGAAATATTTATTGGGAGTACATGTATATAACAGGAGTATACCCTGTAAATTTTAGAATTTTTGGACAAAAGTACAATTTATGATAAATGTCTAAATATTCGGCAGTTTTGGCCATATTAAAAATAGTAAATGAATTTTAAAAATTATGAGAAAAATATATGTTCAATATGGGACTATATTCTGCTAAATTCCAGAAAAAAAATATTTTTAGAACTGATTTGATATTTTTCATGAAAATGAACTAGTTATGAGTAAATGAATTAAATATGTTATGTGAAGTAACAAAATTAGAAAATAGGATTTTATGGCTTGACAATCTTATATAGGGTATGTACAGATTTTTGATGAGAGATTTGATTATTGGTGATAAAATCTTATGAGTATGACATTTTTGAATAATTAAATGCATTATTTGGTTAAGTGTAAACAATTAAAATAAACTGTTTATAAGTTTAAGAAGTGATTAAAATATTATTATAATATTAATAATATTAGATTGTGAATTTATTAATTGATTGATAATATTTGGTTAAATTTAAAGTATTTAATATTTATCCTTGATTTTGTTTGATTAATGCTTATATCATTGTCATCATCTTCATGCTTATATTGTGATGAAAGTCATCTTTGGCTTACGTGCAAAGATGGACTGTTGATTATTGATTTTACAATTGTATATCTTTGGCTTACGTGCAAAGATGGACTGTTGATTATTGATTTTACAGTTGTATATCTTTGGCTTACGTGCAAAAATGGACTGTTGATTATTGGTATCTTTGGCTTACGTGCATAGATGGACTGTTGATTATTGGTATCTTTGGCTTACGTACAAAGATGGACTGTTGATTATTGGTTTTACAGTTGTATATTTTTGGCTTACGTGCATAGATGAACTATTAATTGATGAGTATCTTTGGCTTATATGCATAGATGAAATGTTTATTGGTATGATTATGACCAGGGATCATTCGGTATAATCATGACCCATAATGTTATAGATAATGTGGTAAAAGTCCTCATTGGCCCGTAGAGCATTGATGGACAGTTATTTGTATGATTATAACCAGGGATTATTTGGTATAATCATGACCATTGATGATTACATGAATATCCTTGGCCGTAGTTTATGGATGATTCGATGACGTGGATTATTTATTAAGCTGAGTCTCTGCGATAAAATATTGATTATACACTTTAATTCGTAAAAGATAGTAGATATCATGCTCTACTTGACTCTTCTAAAATACAGTTGTATGTCTTTGGCCTGTAGTGCAAAGATGAATTATTAATGAATATCTTTGGCTGTAGTGCAAAGATGAATTTATTAGTATGATTATGAGCAGGAATTATGACTTGGTATAACCATGATTTTTGATGTTTCAGGTGAAGATAGGTGCTGAAAATTATCTTCGTTCTAGGTGCGAAGAGGAATTTAGAATCACAATTATGATTCTGAGTTATTCATATGATTGTGGACAGGAATTGTTGATTGATGTTACAGGGATAAAACATTATTGGTGGACTTTTAACATGGAGAAGATAATAGACCTGATGGTCTATTTGACTCTTCTAATGGATTGCTCGTTCTGCTGCAACTATGGTTGTAAAGTTTTATCATCTATCATATGTTCTAAATCTTTGATTTATTATTGACGAAGGCTATTGATAATTTAATTATCTTTAGTCATGATATTTTTTACTGGGCTATTTGTGCTCACCCTTTGCTTCACAATTCCTTTCAGGTAATAAGAGTGTAGCTGGGTCAAGCGGGGATAACAAGGAAATAGTGTGATGGTCCGGGACTGTCAAAGTTTCTCAATACATTATAAAATGGCATGACATACAACCAATAATTGTATTGAGGACCTAAGATGTGTGTGTCGTATTTTATACGTCACTTAATAATTGATTTTGACAAACAACAACAGGGTGATGAGAACCCGACTTTGAAAGCGTCAAAAGTGCACCTCATTAGAATGAATATGATAGTAATCTTCTTGTTCTTCTTTGCGGTCTTAAAATATTTGCTGCTGTATTTTATATGGCATTGTAACAATTTCAGTTTGGATATTGTCTACGAGATAATATTGTATTAAAACTCACAGCTTATCTGTTGTCGTACTCTGCACGACAGCTCAACAGTTGTATAAATGAAGTTTGTATTTGATTTTTATAGAGTGATATCTGGCGACTCAGAATGAGTCGTGTGGACCTATTTTGGGGGTGTCACAGAGAACATCTATAACAATGAGCTGAAAATTTATTTTTTTCCAAATAAAAAAAATAGACAATTGCTTGTTATTAAAAAAGTAATACAGTTTACTACATGAAGTACTATCATATTTTTGATTGGGCCCCTAAAAAATTTGGGCTTACACTTTATTACATCAAGTGTATAATTTGATACAATTTAGCCCTCAATTTCAGAATCCGACCAAAAATGGCCGAAATACATAATTTTTCGGCCAGATAAAAATTATATATTGTTTGACCATATAAAATACAAGCTAATAACATTTATGTTACATCAAGTACAACCAAATTCACAATTTACTACAACAAGTACCTAATTCGTATAAAATTTGTATAAATACTTATTTTGACGTATTAAATTTGTATAAATCCTTATAAATAATTATTATATGTTAAAGTATTAAAATTAAATATTAATACAAAGATTACCAAATATAATATTATTATTTTAAAATTTAAAAGAAGACTTAATTACCAAATAAATAAATTTTTAAACATACAAATTATAATTTTAACACGAATAACATTAAACTTTTAAATAATTGACAAAAGTGCCCAAAATTTAATTAATTAAATAATACTCTTTTTATATTGGGAGAGCATACAAAAGGAGGAAAAAACTGAAAAAAAAAAAAGAAAAAGAAAAAGGACCCATTTGATCTCTCTCCCTCTTCCCTAATCTTTTAAATTATTTTGTTCCTTCAAATTTAGAAATTTCAACACCTTGGATTATGTCCAGTAGTTGCGATCGACTTAAGAAAAAAATAACGTGAAATTTTATGTTAATTCAAAGACTTTTCTGACAGAAAAAGACTGATTATCTCCATTGAAGGAGGGGGAGGGAGGCTATGGTGTGCAAAAAGTGAGTTGCAAAGAGAGAAGGTACATAAGACGACGTAGATAATGTATTTTGAATTTGAAAAGTGAGTTATTTTTATTTAGTTAAAAGATTCTTCAAACAAATAGTAATTAATTAGTGTATCCAACAACACTTTCTTTCTGTCCGTTTTTCGTATTATTTTTCAAACAAACAATAATTAATACATATATTGTATTTATAAAAAATTTTTTAAAAATTGCATATATAATTTAATAAATTGTATGTATAAATTTTATAACTTAAATCTTGCAAATTATAAATTATATTAGGCTTAAATATGAATTAGTACCCTAAACTATAGGGCATATTCCACTTCGGTGATTCACCTTTTAGTTTTGTCAATTAGGTGATTAAACTATCAATTTTTTCCAATTACACCAAATTGAACACGCCACGTCAGAAATTGCTGACGTGGCTAATTGTGTGGGGTCTTAACAAGCTTACGTGGCAAAAAAATAATTTATTATTCATTACATAAACAAATTTGTTTAAATCATGGGCAAAATGGTCAAAACCTAATTTAACAATTCTAATTAAAATAAAACAAACATATATTAGTCCAAATAAAATCCAATTCATCGATCAAGACATCTCTTTCTCTCATTATATCTATGTATGTATGTATTGTGTGAAAAGGGTTTAACCCTTTTACATATCTTTTCCTTTTCCATTCCTTTTTTTTCCTGTGAGAAACACAGTTAAATGGAGGCTGTGATGATAAAATTTGATTATTGAGTGAATTGGGGTTGTGTTGATGTGCCCGTATCTTGGCGGGGCGAAACAGATGGCATGATGATGCGAGGGATTTGATTTGATGGATTCATTTGGGTTTTGGGTTTTGATCTCTCTCGATCCCTTTTACATCCGTATCTTGACGGGGCGAAACAGATGGCATGATGATGTGAGGGATTTGATTTGATGGATTCATTTGGGTTTTGAGTTTTGATCTCTCTCGATCCCTCTTACATCAAATGCAACTGTTTTTGCAGTCATGGCGGTGGCACACTTTTTGCCCTGATTACATACAGATCTGAGCCTAAACCTTTTACCTTTATTTTAATTTATCTAGACTGAATGTGTTTTACTGATTTATCGATGAATTAGATTTTGTTTGTACTGATATATGTTTTTATTTGATGGATTCATTTGGGTTTTGGATTTTGATCTCTCTTAATCCCTCTTACATCTAATACAACTGTTTTTGCAGCCATGGCGGTGGCACACTCTTTGCCCAGATTACATACAGATCTGAGCCTAGACCTTTTGCCTTTATTTTGATTTATCTAGACTGAATGTGTTTTACAGATTTATCGATGAATTGGATTTTGTTTGTACTGATATATGTTTGTTTTTACAGATTTATTTCAAGTAATCATTCTAGCTCATGCCGCCATAGTTGATTATCTTCAGTTCTTCGTTTCGGTTTGCTAGGTTTTGATTTAGAATTGGGGGAGAGATGTTGATTGACGAATTTGATTTCTTTTTGTCTGATATGTTTCTTTTATTTTAATTAGGGCTTTTAAGACATTGACGATTTTGCCTATGATATAAAATGATTTGTTTATGTAATGAATAATAAATTGTTTTTTTTACGTAAGCTTGTTAAGACCCCACATAATTAGCCACGTCAGCAATTTCTGACGTGGCGTGTTCAATTTGGTGTAATTGAAAAAAATTGATTGTTTAATCACCTAATTGACAAAATTGAAAGATGGATCACCAGAGTAGAATATGCCCTATAGTTTAGGATACTAATTCATATTTAAGCCATTATATTATAAATTATAAATTTTAAGTCTTAAATTTTACAAATTATACCACAACTTAAATTTTACAAATTGTTTTTATAATTTTATACCGTATTTCTACGGTATTAGTTACTTTTTTAAAGTGGTAAAAAATATTATATTTATAATTTTAATTTTTTTTCTTTGGGGGCCGAATCATGAATATTGTGGTACTTAATGTAACAAAACTGTAAATAGTTCTTTTTTAAATTAAGTCAAACGATATATTTATACGATCAACTGGTATTAAATACACAAAATCCAATTGAATTTTTGGGTGGGTCTAGTAGTCCGGCTAATTTTGGTCGGATTCAAAAATTAGGGGCTAAATTGTATCAAATTAGGTACTTAATATAGTAAATTATAAGCCCAACTTTTTTTGAGAGGGCCAATTATGAATTTTATAGTAATTCATATAACATATGTGTAATTAGCTTATAGAGGTTTTTCAGTGGAAGCTAGTGACTATAGAGGTTTTGTAATGAAGGTAGTGGTCACTCTTTT
This sequence comes from Panax japonicus, assembly GCA_020205505.1. Lineage (NCBI taxonomy): Eukaryota > Viridiplantae > Streptophyta > Magnoliopsida > Apiales > Araliaceae > Panax > Panax japonicus. Next base: position 54,594,874 of record CM035098.1, on the reverse strand, counting down.
GAAAGACCATGATGAGACGAGTGACTTTGGGTCTTTTCTCAAAAATTTATAATTTTTGTGGTCTTTCACTCACTTTTGGCGAGTGAAACACAAATAGTTAAACTTGAAGAAACAAGTGATATTTTCGCTTAACCTCATTACCATACGTGTTTAAATATCGACTTTTGAAACATAGGTGATCTTGTGAGAAAAATGTATAAACCGTTAAATTAGCTTAATGAATTATTATCATATCTAGTACTTTGTTTGTTGTTTAATATAAGTTGTTTTTTTATCCTTAATATAAGTTATTTGAGAATTTCAAGAAAGTATTAGTTGCTTAATTTTTAATATTACTCTAAGTAATAAATATAACTTTGATTTTCTCAATATTTTTTACCCAATAAATAACACTATCTTTTTTTAATACAAGGGCAATATAGATAATTGATATTATATTTAATGCTATACAATCATTTTCTTAATACTTGTACACAACTCTAAAACGACTTATATTAACTAACCTACTGTATGATAAAACAATACTCCATCCGTTCCTAATTATTTGACGTTTTAGAGTTTTTATTTGTCCCTAATTATTTGACATTTGTTCAAATCTATGAGAATTAATGACAATTTTTTCAAAATTACCTCTCATTACTTTGCCTATTTTTTCGATACTTTAAACTATTTCTGTCTCTTTATTCTAACAAAACTCTCCTTATCCCAACAAAACTCTGTTTATCCCAACAAAAGATTTAAGGGTATTATAGACAATTGAGTACTATATTTAATGTTTTCCAATCATTATCTTAATTCTTGTGTCCACCTCTAAAACGTCAAATAATTAGTAACGGAGGGAGTATTATACAGAAGAAACATGCATGTGATGTATTCACACAACAATTATATTCAGCCTGCAACGGATAGAAATATGTAATCATCATAAGCTTAAATCCAGACCTACATATACATGACAAACACACGCATATATATATATATATATATATATATATATATATATATATTTCTAGCGGTTGCAAGCATGATATCAATAATGTAGAAATTGATTGGTTGATCCTAAACTTGAGGACTTCTGCTATATACAAGTATGTATAATTTCTCTCTTCCAACATTTAGGCAGGCTTTACTATTATAAAGAAATTCCTTTAGCTATAGGCTCTGTTAATTCTCGCAAACACCAAGACAAGAGGTTAAAGCCTTTTTCTGGGGTAAAAAGCAGAAAGTTTGAGTCCAACCTCATAATGTTACAGATGCTCTTATATACAAGTAATGATGTTTTGACCATTAGCTAGCGCATCATGGACCTATAAAAGATATATATATATATATATATATATATATATGGCCACGGATCCAATCCGGTCTCCCGGACTGGATTTAAAATACGGACCCCAAATTTTTTTTTTTTTTTTTGCTTTTTTTTTTTTTGAAACAACTAAAAAAAAAAAAAAAAAAAATTTATGGAACTGAAATTTTTCCATAATAAAGTGTTTTGGGCGTGTTTTTAACACCTACCCCAACCAATGTATGTACAGTCTGCCCAGACTGTACAGACATATTTCGTTATAGGCATCCAAATCACGCCCAAAACACTGTATTATGGAAAAATTTCAGTTCCATAAATAATTTTTTTTTTTTTGTTGTTTCAAAAAAAAAAAGCAAAAAAAAAAAAAAAAAAAAAGGTCCGGATTTTATAAAATCCGGGAGTCCGGACCTGATCCGGACTCATATATATATATATATATATATATATATATATATATATATATATATATATATATATATATATACACACCACGGATCCAGTCCGGTCTCCCGGACTGGACTTAAAATACGGACCCCAAAATTTATTTTTTTTTTGCTTTTTTTTTTTTTGAAATAACTAAAAAAAAAAAAAAAATTTATGGAACTGAAATTTTTCCATAATAAAGTGTTTTGGGCGTGTTTTTAACACCTACCCAACCAATGTATGTACAGTCTGCCCAGACTGTACAGACAGATTTCGTTATAGGCATCCAAATCACGCCCAAAACACTGTATTATGGAAAAATTTCAGTTCCATAAAATTTTTTTTTTTTTTTAGTTGTTTCAAAAAAAAAAAGCAAAAAAAAAAAAAAAGGTCCGAATTTTATAAAATCCGGGAGTCCGGACCTGATCCGGACTCTATATATATATATATATATATATATATATATATATATAGGGTATTCATCCATGGCAAACGTTTGCCATGGACACTATTCAGCAAACAAGTTGATTACCGTTGATCTGGACAATGGAAGGCTGTGATTGGTCAAGTTTTCTCCCTGCCGCTACAGCTTGTGCAGCCACTTTTCTTTTTTGTCCGTTTGCAAATTACATTACTGCCCCTAATTAACTTACATGCCTGCCGCTACAGCTTGTAGCGGCAGTGTAAATCCCACCCATATGGCCCATATGCTCTGTAAAGATAAGTTTATATTTATGTATACATAATGTAAAAATAAAAGATAATGATACATAATATAAAAATAAAAGATAATGATAAGATAAGTCTGAATAAAAGATAAACTTATTTTTATAAATATATAATGTAAAAATAAGATAAGTTTGAATAAAAGATAAATTTATCTTTTATAATAAAATAAATTTATCTTTTATTATAAAAACATAAATTTATCTTTTACAATAAAATAAATTTATCTTTTATAATAAAATAAATTTATCTTTTATAATAAAATATAAATTTATGTTTTTATTATAAAATTTAAATTTTATATTTTATTATAAAATATAAATTTATGTTTTTATTATAAAATTTAAATTTTATATTTTATTATAAAAGATAAATTTATATTTTATTATAAATGATAAATTTATTTTATTATAAAAGATAAATTTATTTTATTGTAAAAGATAAATTTATGTTTTTATAATAAAAGATAAATTTATTTTATTATAAAAGATAAATTTATCTTTTATTCAAACTTATCTTATTTTTACATTATATATTTATAAAAATAAGTTTATCTTTTATTCAGACTTATCTTATCATTATCTTTTATTTTTATATTATGTATCATTATCTTTTATTTTTACATTATGTATACATAAATATAAACTTATCTTTACAGAGCATATGGGCCATATGGGTGGGATTTACACTGCCGCTACAAGCTGTAGCGGCAGGCATGTAAGTTAATTAGGGGCAGTAATGTAATTTGCAAACGGACAAAAAGGAAAAGTGGCTGCCGCTACAGCTTGTAGCGGCAGGGAGAAAACTTGACCAATCACAGCCTTCCATTGTCCAGATCAACGGTAATCAACTTGTTTGCTGAATAGTATCCATGGCAACGTTTGCCATGGATGAATACCCATATATATATATATATATATATATATATATATATATATATATATATATATATATATATATATGCAACATTAATTCCTTTCCCCCCCCATGGTTTTGAGTCCTTTGAGAGTTTGAAAGTGTATAGTTATACATATCTTTCAACTACTAGCTCGGTCAATGACCATTGTTTGGTATTAATTATAATTATATGCTTGAAATGTTTCATGACTTATGTGGGCCCAAGTGTAAAATTAGGGTTCACATGACCTAATTATATTAAATGCACAATTAGGGTTCCACGACCTCATGAAATGTGCAAATTAGGGTTCGCATAACCTAATGAAATAAAGACGGAAAAGTCAGAAATAAATGTGCTAGACCCGGGAGAAGCCTCCACGTGTCCCGAGGCAGAAGACTCGTGGAGGTGGCTCGTTTTGGGAATTGATTGAGGGATTGGATTGGTGGCTAGAAGGACAGGGCAACATGGACATTATTCTAAGGACTAAAGGGTATTTCTGGAATTTTCCTGAAGGCATGTGCCTTGCACATGATTACTTTCCAGAAAACTCTATAAATACCCCTTCCATTCCATTTGGAGGGGGACTTCTCTTCAGACTCAAGACTCGGACTCTCAGAAGATCAAAGAGACCCTTTTTGGTGACTTAAAGGCTCGGAGATTCCACCTAAAAGCACCAAAGGGGTTTGGACATTTCTCTCAACTCGAAGGACACTCAAGAAGGCTCTTGGAATCCCAATAACCCTAACACGGTTCCCGGATTCTAGGGGTTCTGCCACGCGTCGTTGGAGTAATCGCCCACCTGTTCTTCTCCCCTCTTCAATCAATCAATCAATTCCGTATTCTTCGTGGATTTCTCTCCTCCTCAGCCAACACGAAACCCTAACCCTAGCAAGGTACGATTTCCTTGCCCACATTTATTTGGCGACTTCGCTGGGGAGGTGTAGAATTCGTGAAGGGTATGCCCACAACTCGAAGTGGGAGAACTACAGGAAGAGCTGCTTCACCAACAAATAGCATTACCTCACCGGAGCTAGTTTCAAGGCAAGTAACTCAAGCATTCCAGGGCACGAACCTGGATTTTGACCAACCATTTATTGAAGACGCTTCAAAAGGAAGTTCGACATCACCACATATGGCCAATCAACAACACACAAGCGCAGGAAGGCAAGGCGAGGATGCAGGTGGAGACCCGACGAATGCTGTGCAACTGGAGATGCTCAAGGCATTGAAGGAAGCACGAGAAGGGCAAGGAATGATGATGGCCATGATGCTGGAAATGCAGAGGAAGCAAGAAGAGATGGGGAATTTCCGCCAGCAGTTGATGCAGATTCCTACTTTCAAGGCCATGTTCCCAGGAAGTTCGCATAGGGAACAAGCAGGTGTAGAAGACAACAATAATGGTAGCAACAACAAAGAGAACCAGATTGTACCTCCATTAACGGAAAGTCAATCGGTTCCAATAATCAACTTGGAAGCCTAGAACAGTGGCGACATGCCACAACAAAGGATGGAAGCAAGCCAACCTCAGGCAAACATCATCTCAGCAACTATTCCATCATTTTCACAGGTGCAAATGCCAGTCATTCCAAGCAATGTCCAGCGAATGAGCCAGCAACTTCCACCAGTGTCAGCTATTCATGATACAAGTGTTCATCAACCAATTTCTCTACCATACACACCGTCGATGCAACAGTATATCACAACACCCCAGAGAGTTCACGCTACAAGCCCGTATGTGACGAAAGATGATATGATTGACGTGATCAATCAACTTCGCAGACAGACATCTCGACCCTCGGAGTTGGACTTTACTCCTCCTTACCCTGCACACATTCGGAGGCAGCCTTACCCAACAGGGTATATTGAGCACCCTCCGCAGTTTCCAAAATACAACGGGGAGAAAGGAAATGCTAGGGAACATATTGCCAGGTTTGTAGAGTCAATGTCTCCGTGGCTCGGATATGACGAAGTGAACAACCACAACTTGTTGATGCGGGAGTTCAACAAGACTTTGACGGATAGTGCCTTTAGTTGGTACTACAATTTGGAGAAGGGGTCAGTCCATGATTGGGATGACTTAAAATTACAATTTTTCAAGAAATTTTTCTATGTGCAGAAACAGGTAACCATTGTGGAGATCATGCGGTTCAAGCAGAAACCGAATGAGGAGTTGTCAGATTATGTTGACAGGTTTAGAGCCCAGGCACAGAAGTGTGCAGAACCTATTGAAGAAAAGAACTTAGTCAGCATTTGCAACAATGGTGCCTTGGATTCTTCAAGCCCCACCTCATCACCAAGGCTTGTGATTCCTTCGCGACCCTCTCATCTTTTGCACAGGACTTGGGAGGAATAGTGACATTGCCCACTAACCATGCGACGGTTACATGGAAGGGCAAGAGGACAGCAACTGTGGCTTTGGCTGACTCTCAGTCAAAACCACAAGGGGGCAAGCGGCACGAGAAAAATTTTGACCGAAGCAGAGGAAAGCCTGGAGACAAATATGCAAGAAAGCCAGTCCCGGAGGCTATCACATGTAGTGAAAAAGCATTCAGGAGTTTGTATGAACAATGGGTTGAACATGAAGTGGTGAAACCCCCAAGGCCTAGATTTGTAGTGACAGAAGAAATAAAGAGAAGACCAGACTTCTGTGTATTCCACCAATACGCGGGACACTCAACGATGGATTGTTATAGCCTGCGGAGAATATTCCACGAGAAGCTGGCAAATGGGGAAATTGAACTTGGAAAGGAAAGTAGTGTTCATGACAAGCCGCTGCCAAACCACAAAGGGAAGGAAACATGCAACACTGTTATTCACAGCACAAGCCCAGAAGTGGAGATGATGATGGAAGAAAAGGAGGAGTGTGATCCAGGCCTGCAGGTGATGGCATTGATGAATGGTGCCAAGTTCAGAAATTTTTTCGATCAAATAGGATTGACCAATGAAGCAAGGATTGAGGCAACCAGGGCAATTATCAAAGCTGCTGAGACGCAAGAGACTTGTATGGCCATGAGTAAAGGATTTGTGAAGACGATGGAGGAAGAAGAAAATAAGATATCTTTCTCTAAAGCTGATAGAGAGATAAGATACCCGCACAACAGGCCGCTGTATGTGACAGCAGTAATCAATGGCATCGAGGTGCGGAGGGCATTCATTGATAATGGAGCATCTGTAAATATCATGCCCTACACCGTGTTCAAACGGTTAGGCCTGCCGGAGAAGAAGATTGTGAAGGAACAAACGAACATTACGGGATTCGCCAACCAAAGTACAAGAACCCTGGGACACATTAAGGTGGACATGCAAGTTGGGAAGATTCGAGGGCCTGTAATGTTCCATGTTGCCGAGGTGGATGCATCATATCATGTCTTGCTAGGAAGGGCTTGGCAAAATGACTACGGGGTAGTACCTTCGGTCTTTCATCAGTGCCTTAAAGCTATTTGGAAAGGGAGAGAAGTAAAGGTAGCAGCAACTCGGAATCCTTTTGGACCAGAGGAGGCACACATCACCGAAGCAACTTTCTTTGATGATGTCGCTGAAGACGGAGAGAACCAGATTGCAAGGCCTAATTCTCTAAGACTAGCAAGCTGGGAGGAAGTGCAGGAAGATAAGTTCGTGCCTGCAGAAAAAGAGAAGAAGAAGACCTCAGAACACGGAGAATGTTCCAAAAATAAGAAGCCCATGGTAGTAGACTTAGAGAAAGAAGGAAGAGAAGAAAAGAAAAGGCCAGCAGACGCCGAAGATGCCAGAAATATAATAAATGCCAAGCGGATGGCACAATCTGACGAGGGCCAGAAGACAAAATGGGAGAGGGTTGTTAAACCCGACGGAAAGGTTGTGTTTTGATTGTGACGATGCAAGGGGGAAGAGCCCTTGGAAGCGTGTGAACCCAATGGCTCAGGAGGTGTCCCCCACTCCAGCAATAATGAAGAAGAAGTTGTACAACAGAAGGTAGAACCAGCTCCAGAATGTTTCGAGGATAGGCCAAAACCTCAACAAAATGAATTAGAGGAAGTTAATTTGGCAACAGAGGAAGGAACGCCAAGACCGACTTATGTCAACAAGGAGCTGGATGTTAAACAGATGGAGGAGCTTGTACAATTATTGCGAGAATATAGGGATGTATTTGCTTGGAATTACGACGAGATGCCCGGAATTGACAAGGATCTTGTGGAGCACAATCTAAACATAAGTCCGGGAATGAAGCCAGTAAAGCAAGCACCTCGCAATTATGCACCCGAAGTAGAAACTCAAATAAAGGAAGAGATCAAGAAGTTGCTGGAAGTAGGGTTCATCAAGCCCATTCAACATCCAATATGGCTATCCAGCATTGTACCGGTAAAGAAATCAAATGGACAGCTACGAATATGTGTGGATTTCAGAGATTTGAACAAGGCATGCCCAAAGGACATGTACCCATTACCCAACATAGACACTTTGGTAGATGCAACGGCTAATCATGAGATGATGTCATTCATGGACGGGTTTGTGGGTTACAATCAGATAAAGATGTCCGTAGAAGATGCAGAGTTGACAGCCTTTCGTACCCCGTTTGGAAATTTCTACTATGTAGTAATGCCATTCGGGTTGAAGAATGCGGGGGCAACTTATCAAAGGGCAATGCACGCCATATTTCATGACATGATTCATGATATAGTGGAGGACTATGTAGACGACATAGTAGTAAAATCCAAGAAGGCGATAACTCATGTGGAGGACCTGAGGAAAGTGTTCGAGCGGTGCCGAAGGTATAAGTTGAGGATGAATCCGAAGAAGTGCGCCTTTGGGATGACGGCTGGAAAGTTCTTGGGCTTCTTGGTGCACAATAGAGGCTTAGAGGTGGACCCAAGCAAGGCCAAAGCAATCACAGAGATGCCCCCACCAAAAACGCAGAAACAGTTAAAGAGCTTTCTAGGGAAAGTTTCATACATGAGAAGATTCATGTCAGCATTAGCCGAAGTCACAAAACCTTTTGGCAAATTGCTAAAAGGAAAGGCACAATGGGACTGGGGGCAAGACCAACAACAGGCGTTTGAGAAGGTGAAAAGAATTTTGGCTTCAGCACAAACAATGGTAGTGCCACAAAGAGGAATGTCGTTGCAGTTGTACATCACATCTACCAAGAAGTCCATAGGTGGATTGATCACGCAGGAGGTGGATGGAGAAGAGAAACCTGTATATTACATTAGCCGGATAATCCGAGGACCAGAAACCAGGTATTCACAGGTGGAGAGGCATTGCCTAGCATTGGTATTCATTGCGCAAAAAATGTGGCATTATTTTTTAGCACACGAAGTAAAGCTTGCAACAAAAACTGATCCAATCAAATACCTATTAACTAAGCCAGCATTAGTAGGAAGACCTGCCAGATGGATGATGATTCTTTCAGAATACGACATCAAGTGTGTAACACCGAAGGCGATCCGATGTCAAGCCTTGGCAGACCTGCTGGCTCAATTTCCAAATGGAGAATATGAACCCCCTTCTGAAGATCTTCCGGGTGAAGAAATAGAGTCAATCGAGTTGATGAATGAGGACCCAGAATGGTGGAGTTTGGCTTTTGATGGATCATCTGCAGAAGGTAAAGGCGGAGCAGGAGTGGTGTTGACCACTAAAGAAGGAAATGAAGTGGCCTTGTCATACAAATTGGATTTCCCTTGCACAAACAATGAAGCAGAATATGAGGCGTTCATACTAGGGTTGTTGGCGGCTCAAGAATTAGGAGCCAAATATCTTAAAGTAAAGGGAGATTCAAACCTCATAGTGCAACAAATAAGAGGCCAATTCGGAGTGAAAGAACCTATCTTGGCGCCATATCGAACTGTAGCACAAAAGGTGATGGAGGCTTTCAAGAAGGTGGTGATTGAATATGTGCCAAGAGGACAAAATAAACAACCTGATGCACTAGCAACAGTAGCGTCTCGAGTCTATGTCCAAGGTGAGGATTTGGATGTAAAGGTAATGAAGAGAATCCTCCCAACCACAGTGCTAAATTTGTTCCCCAAAGATATGATAGATGATTGGCGATACGACATCTCCCATCAATTGCAAACAAAGGAGGGAACAATACCTACTGTGAAGTTACAGAAGTACAACATCATCAAAGGTATCTTGTATCACAAAGAAGCAGACGGTGTGTTGACACGATGCTTAGGGAGGCTGGAAGCAGATAGAGTATTGCAACAGGTGCATGACGAAAACTGCGGATTGGCAGACATAGGCTTGTATCGTAGGCTGCAGCGTCAAGGGTATTATTGGCCTGAAATGAAGAAGGAAGCAGATGCCCTACAACGCCAATGTGTTTCATGCCAAGAATACCCTGGGGAGGATGAATGCGCCTTCATTGAAGACATAGTGGATTGGCGAATCCCTTATGTGGAGTTCTTACAAAGCGGGACTCTTTCGACCGAAAAGAAGGACGCAATTATAATCAAGAGGAAGTCACAACGTTTCTTTTTGCAGAACGAAGAATTGTTTAGAAGAGGATTCAATGGCAAGCCCCTATGGTGTCTGGAACTAGGTGAAGCCAAAGATTTGGTTTACCAAATGCACAAGGATGAACACCAAGGGGGAGCCAAGTTGTACAAACAACTTATCGATCATGGTTACTACTGGCCAAAGATGGAGGGAGATTGTCTAGAATTTGTTAAAAAGTGTCACATTTGTCAAATACATGGAAACTTGATCCATGCTCCCACCGTGGATTTGCGAACCTTGGCAACACCATGACCCTTTCATACATGGGGAATGGATCTTATAGGTCCTGTTCACCCTAATTCCAAGGGTAATATATGGATTTTAACTGCCACCGAGATGTACACAAAGTGGGTGGAGGCAATACCCTTGAAGAAGGCCACGGGACCAGCAGTGGCCAATTTTATCAAGGAGCACATCATTTGCCGTTTCGGGATCCCGAAGATAATTTTGTCGGATAATGGAACTCCCTTCATCAATAGGGACGTCAAAAATTTGATGGAAAGATACAGGGTGAAACATTACAAATCATCGCCCTACTACCCGAAAGGCAACGGACAAGCAGAGGCTACAAACAAAACCTTGATAAAAATTTTATCAAAAACCCTAGACGATCATCCGAAGACATGGGCAGAACAATTACCAATAGCGTTATGGGCATATCGAACTTCAAAAAGGAAGCCTACAGGCGAGACCCCATATGCTTTGGTTTATGGTGAAGAAGCTATTTTGCCCGCTGAAATAGAAATACCTTCGGCTCGAATGAGACTTCGAAGTTTGGTCGAGGAAGAAAACCGACCAGCAGCCCTGGAGGCCTTAGTTGAATTTCGAGATAAGGCTAAAGAAAAGCTTGAACGGTACCATGAAAGACTGCGACGATAATACAATACCGCAGTAGTGTAAGACCCCAGTTTTTATAAATAAAGATGAATTTTTATAATTATTATTTTTGAATATTATGGAAGAAATTTGATATAATGTTATAGTTGTGGGTAATATTTATAAATTTTGCAAAGTACGCAAGTTGTTATAAAATATTCGTTTGGTCGGGGAATATTCTTTTTGTCGGGGAATATTCGTACGACGGCAAAATTATTGGTGGACCCCACAACAGAATTATTGTCGGATTGAGAAAACGACAAAAATATTTTATTAAAAATAACGGCGGAAGTTTTATCGTTGATACTGTTGAACTACTGGGTAGTAAAAGTACAGTAATACGCGTTGTTGCATAGTAGCACACGGTATTGATTATTGATATTTATGTGAGAAGTCGCTCAGTTTGATTCAATTATTGTCGATTAATAATATGAATTATTATAGCGATAATGACGTTTTGTTTTATTCGTATTATTAACGTAATAAAACGGAAACATCTTTTTATATAAAACAGAATACTTTATTAAAGTTATTTTATAAATAGAATATATTATATTTTATTATGCATAGTGTTGCATAGTATTTTGCATAGTGTTGCATAGTGTTTGCATAGTAAAAATCTTTTTATATAAATAGAATATATTATATTTTATTTAAAAGATTTTCTTTAAATATGGACCGTCAGATTAAAGTAAATCAATCTGGACCGTTCATGGATTAGTTACTATGCATTCCATTTTCCTATAAATAGAAGCTCATTCCTTCATTATTTTCTTACGAATTCATTGAAACTCTAGAGAGAGAAATTATAGAGAGAAGCTATAGAGAGAAAATTATAGAAAGAAAGAAGAAGAGTGTTCTGCTACTTCACTACTTCTATATCCAGTTTCTGTTACGGTAAGGGGTGTTATTCTTTCTTATTCATGAAGAGAACTATTGTTATTCCATTTCTTATTATTCTGTTGGAATAACCTGTATACGCGGTCTACCCTATACTTGGTGACATTCTTCTATCATTCTGTTGGAACATCCTGTCTGTGTGTTTTACACCGGACCTGGTTCCGTCTTTATTATTATTCCGTTGGAACATCCTGTCTGTGTGTTTTACACCGGACCTGGTTCCGTCTTTATTATTATTCCGTTGGAACATCCTGTCTGTGTGTTTTACACCGGACCTGGTTCCGTCTTTATTATTCTGTTGGAACATCCTGTCGGTGTGAATTTCACCTGACCTGGTTCCATTATTATTATTCTGTTGGAATAACCTGTCTGTGCGGTCTATCGCATGCATGGTGATTTCTTTTGTTATTCCATTCTTTATTATACTCAGTTGGATAAAACTTTAATTTCTATACTCCATGAAATTAGTGGAATATCCTTGACATTTGCGCTTCATCCAGTATCCTTTCATGGAAATATTCTTCTGATCATTCTTGAATTTTACACCACAAAACAGTATCGTGTTGACAATTTGGACGTTAATAATTCCTGGATAAAATAATTCTTGAACTTGTTTTATTGAATTCTTATATCATTGTCATCATCCTCTTATTTATATTTTTGAAAGTCATCTGTGGCCTGTAGAGCATGGATGGACTTGGTATGATTATGACCAGGGATTATTCGGTGTAATCATGACCGTAATGTTACAAATGATGTGGTAGAAGTCTCATTTGCCGTAGTGCATTGATGGACAGTTGTTGGCATGATCATGACCATTGATGAATACACAAATATCCTTGGCCCGTAGTGCATGGAATTTGTGGTCGTGACCCTAATGAGTATCCTTGGCCGTAGTGCAGGGATGATGTGGATTATTTATTAAGCTGAGTCTCAGCGATAAAAGTGATTAAAAACTTTTTAAATCATAAAAGATAGTAGATTCTATTCTCTACTTGACTCTTTTAATGGATTGCTTGATCTGCTGCTGTTAAACTTGATGTTATTATATTTTATCAGTTTAACACTGTTGAAGGCTAATGATATTTTATTCTGCATTATCTTAGTCATAATATTTCTTACTGGGCTAGTTGAGCTCACCCTTTCTTTCACTGTTCTCTTCAGGAAATGAGAATATAGCTGGGACGAGTCGGGGAACGGAGTGATGGACCAAATAATAGTATTAGTAGTCCTCATTATTCTGTTAAATAGTGTGACAATAATTGTATTGAGGACTCCTTTTGAGTTTGTATGATCTCTAGTAGACATTTATTGTATTCAAACTCACAGTTGTATTTTGTCGTATTATACACGACAGTGGTATTAGTAAGTTGTATTTGAATTCTGTACCATGTATCTGACGACTCAAGATGGGTGATGTATACCTAATTTTGGGGGCGTCACAAGTAGTACCACGACGAATTTTGGTAGGGGACCTGGTACTCAAAACGTCAACTCAAGTCATGAGGGGGACCCCAACCACTAAATTTTACCCTAAATGGGAGAGATCTCTGAAAGCGGGTATTGCAAGATATCTCGTGTGGGATCAGATGCTGTTTCAGGCCCATTGAACTTGAAGTGGGTAAAGAAATATTACACATGAGAAGAGCATCACAAAAAGTTATACTTTCAACTTCAAAAGTAATCAAGGCACCTGACTAAGTACAGCCCTTGGAAGTTACACTTTCAAACTTCAAAAGTGATCGAGGAACCTGATTAACAGCCCTCGACAGTTACACTTTCAACTTCAAAAGTGACTGAGGCACCTGAGTATAAGCCCTCAACCCCGAAAGTTACACTTTATCTTTAAAAGTGGCAAACGTTATGCTTTATTCGACAAAAGCAAGAAAGTTACACTTTACCTCTAAAAGTGGCAATCGTTATGCTTTGTTCGACAAAAGCAAGATTTACTAATGAAACGTTATGCTTTCCGTTAAAAGCAATTTTATTATCAATAAATTTACAAACTTTCACTTATACTTGAATGTTATTTTTAAATTTCTTTAAAAAAAAGAGAGTATAAAGTCAAGTTTTGGTTTGTGAAAACTATATATACATGTTTTTGATAAAATTCATATTTACTTGTGGTTGTCTTGTAATATTAATTTGAATAACTTGAGATTCAATGATAAATATTGAATTTTAAGGAATCATTCAAATTAAAAGCAATCAACAAGGTTGAAGAAACTACATTTTGATAAATGAAACATGTGTAAATGAGTTTCTAAAACAGGAAATCGAAAAAAAAAAAAACTACTACAACAAGTTATGATCTAAAGGCCAAGACATATCAAAATGAAGTGGAGGCACAACTAAAGCTTCTAAGTCAGCAACGGCAGCATCTCGAATCTTAAGATTTGCAGCTTTCAGTTCCCTAACTTGTTGGGTAGTTGACTCTAAGTCCCGTCGCTGGCGCTCTACCTCGCGAAGTCGGCCCTCTAAATCTTGAGACTGAATCTTCAATTTGTTGGCAGCTTCATCAAGCTCAGAAAGCTGCACTGAAAATGATTCATCTTCACACTTACGTACAGCAACCTCCGAATGTAATGAAACAAGATCAAAATTTGACTTAAGAAGAGTCAATCTATCACGAAATGGAGACATGTCAACACCTATGGCTGTAAGATCGTCTACTTTATCATTAAACTTCTTCAAGTCCTCGACTCGCAAAGAATATAAAGAAAGAGTGTGCAATCTACAAATAAGGCCTGCGAGCTGATCTAGGAAGAAGGTTTGGGTGCAAGTCTCTTTAATAATTAACCGGTCAAGTATCTGCGGGAACCGAGCTAGGAGACGTTCCAGACTTTCCCGACTAGAAGACGATATTTGGAAACCCCTCCAAGAAATAAGATCCCCATTTGGATTGAAGGAAGCTCTGGTAGCAGCTACTTTAGAAGCCACAATTGAATTTGTCGAGTCAAGGGGTGGAGGAGCAGAAAGATGCTGTATGGCTGAGGATTCTTCGAAACCTTGGTCACCTGGAGGATAACCAAGGTCACTATATGGCGAGTGGGAAACATCTGGATGGAGAGCATCAAATAAAGCGAGTGCCTCAACAGGCAAAGGCAAGTCTTTCATCTTCTCGCTCTGAAAAAACAAAATGTCAAAATACAATATATTAAAAAAAAGAGAAAGGAAATTCAAGACAAATCATATGATGATTAAAGAAGGATACTCACAATATAGTCAATGGAAAAGGAGTCGGGAGATGCCACAGAGAGAGGAATGTTATTCAACCCACCCAGAATGTTATCAACACTGCCTTCCCGAGAAATCACAAACTCGGTAGAATCCTTCTGGGGAGGATGAGCATCACCAATAATTTTAGAAGGATTCCCCCTCGGGGAAGTAAGAGCCTCATCAACATCTTCACACTCGTCATGAGGAGCAGTCACAGGTGGGTGTGAAGAAATAGCTGTATCACCTATAGCAGGACTCGAGCTCACATCGGATAAGGTATCTTTAGCATCCAGGCTAACACAATCATCACGAGGAGTAGATGACCCAATATCAACAAGTATAGGTTGGGAAGGCTCACGACTAGTGGAAACCGCCGCGACCGCCTCATTGGCAGTACTACACATAAGCCCAAGAGGAACGTCATCATCATCATCATCATCTTCATCGTCCACGGTAACCTAAAAAAAAAAGAAACAATTACTTAACGATATGTGAAAGTAGTAATACAAGGGATGAAAGAAAAATGAGAATAGTAAAAAAAAAAAAAATTATTACCAAATTTCTACGGCGTTTCTTGGTTGGATCCTCAGCTGCCGGCATATTAGAATCAGCACTATCAAGAGGGCGTTTTGCCAATGGCTTTATGATAAGCCTAATAGGAGGAAGACGGTTGACTGGAACCACAGCAGAAGCAATAGGAGGAGCTACTTCAGAATTAGTAGTAATAGCCGTTCTCGTTTTAGAACGAGTAACTCTCATTCCCTCGGCATCAAAGGATCCCTGGGGAAGAGCTCGAGGAGACACCCGAAACGGAGCCCGTGGTGGAAGACTCGTGGAAGTAGTGGGAGCTTGTACAGGAAAAGTATTCGGATCACCTCGAGGAGGAATATCTGCTAAATGAGGAAGAGAAGACTTAGGCATCAAGACCTCGTGCTCAACCAATCGGCTACTGGCTGGCCAAAGTGTTGGACGGATATTGGTCTTAGGAGAGCATAGCAGTCGGCACCATTGGAGACGCTTTGGAATAGAAACTGGCAATAAACAAATCAAGGTATCATCCTCCCATCTTTTAAGATTGATTTGCCAGTAATTACGTTCGCCAGTAGTATATCGCCCGCTCCGGGAATTATCTGGTATTACAAAAGGAAGGGATCTATGAGGATCACTTTGTAGCCTCGGAAATGCCCATATAAAAGAGGGGGAGGTACAGACGAAATTGAGAAGAGCAGCCTCATAATTTCCTCGGCAGGTGAGACCAAAAAGGCGTTCCTGGTCATATCCGAATTGTCTCATGACCCGGTGAGGAGAATACAGTACAGTGCCAAAACTATTATTCTCGAGGAAGTAAGGAAGCTCTGTAGACCGAAGGAAAACTAACCAAGATAGTGCAGAACCACTCAAGCTGGTTCTGTTGAGGCTTGAGTAGGTACGAAATTGGCGCTTGTAAAAGTGAGGTAGATGGCCGCAACCCTCTGAAACAATGGTATAGGGACGGACAGTGAACAAAGTATAATCATCAAGAAAAGGCCGCAAATCTGCATTATCGAGTCTAATTCGGTGATCAATCCAACGTGCCATGCGAGGAATGACTTTAGGTGATGAAAAAAGAGGAGACTTCTTCTTTTGCTTAGAGGAATAGCCCAAAAAGCGTTCAAAAAGAAAAATCTGAAGAAAGGAGCATGGAATGAAGCAATTGACATCATACCTGAAGGAATAAAAAAAATTAAATAAGGAAAAGGTTAAAGGAAAATAAGTGCGGTTGGAAAAACAAATAATATATATATATATAGGAAAGTGATTACCTCCCAACAGATTCTTTCATGGCAAGGATTGTTTCGTCTAGGCGACGATATAAGGACCCTAAGAAGAGAGAATCAAGGGGAATCTCTGAGCCTCGGGATAATAATGCTGCTAAGCTGAACACACGGGCAGAAGGACCGTCTATGGGAGATCCAGGGAAGATGAAGCGGGACAGCCACATAGTCAGATAAGCAGCCAGAGGAAAAGGACAAGTCTCTCCACGGAAGGCAAGAACAGATTTATCATGAATAGAGCTGTCCCATTGGTTGGTCTTATAGTCACGGAAGAAGTAGCGTACCCAGGATAACCAAGAATTTTTCTGCCGACTGGAAGTCTCGAAGTCTGGAAGGAGTGTATCGCCCTTGAAGCGGGAGATGAAGCGGGAAGATTGCTTGAAGGCTTCCATCAAGTAGGCAACACATTCGTTATCTCTAGTGGACATGTTAGAAGGGCCGCAGGAGTTCGAAGCAACAACGGGAAAGCTACAAGACGAGATTCAAAATAAATATATATGTTTCAAAAAAATGGGAATGAATAAAAGGAATAAAATAAGAGAATTTACTGATAAAGGGCATAGACATCCTCTAGAGTAGGGGTGAATTCCCCCCAGGCAGTGACGAATATGCAAGTAGAGGAACACCATCGTGAGATCAACACAGTAAGAGCGTTATGGTCATGGTGGATGCGTAGGTCTCTACACAGTTGAACACAACGAAAGATGCTTGCGTTTTTAAGTATTTCCACGTATTCAGCATTTCCAAGGATTTCGTCGGTCCAATCCTGCCATCCTTGAAGGCGACTAGATGAATCAGATAGGAAGTGAAGAGGACTGAAAGGGTATTCTTTCTTTTCTATGTATAGGCGGGGAATGCAATTAGCACGAGGGAAGTCATCCCAACCTCCAGAAGCTGGGGCATACAGAAATAGGCCTTCTTTCTCCGGTGAAGGAAAAGTTGTACGATCATAGTCCTTAACTCTATCCCAGAAGGTGTCAGAAGGACCGAAGAAGGGAGCCCTTCCCCAATCAGTGATGAAGGGGGACTCCCGAGTGGTTTTTGGTTCTGCGAAGCATTCAGGTGAAAGGGCCTACAAGCAAGGAAAGTTATCATAAGAATTCTATAAAAAAAAATGCAATGTAAGGATGTCAAAGGGAAAAGAAATGCTCACCATGACAAAGAAGAAGGTTTGATATGTAACCTCAAAGACACCTGAAAAGAAGAAAGAAAAAAAATGTCAAAAGGAGTCTAGACATTGAGCTGTTCTCCCAGGGTTCGGCTCCCTAGTATTCGGTCCTCCAAGGTTCGGCCAATTGGAGTAATTTTGCTGTATACAAAGAATTTTTCTTTCTTTGGGTTTTCAAAAAAAAAAAAAAAAAATAGCACCTTGCTCACATAATCTGTATAGGCACCTTGCTTACATGATAGTACCGTGAATAGAAGGGTTCATCATAAGCTTTGATTGCCTGTTGAAGAGAACAACACCTTGCTTATCCTTTTTTATGGCAAATAAAAGCTGGAAGTATGTGAAGACTTTCTCATACAAGAGGTGTCAGAATTATCAAAGCTATAGTCATCTCAGCCCAAAGAATTATCAAGGCTTCAGTTTGGATGCGAGACGTGCTCATCAACATGACCTCTCAAAAATAAGATAAGTAAATGATTTATTTATTTATTTGGAAAAATAAGATAAGATTTTATTTTATTTTATTTAAAAAAAAAATCAATTAAAAATTTATAGGGTTCGGCATCTCCCTACAGGGTTCGGCCAATAGGCTCCCATCTTCTTTCATTTTTTCATGCGAGCCCGCCCGCCTAGTAGAATTGGTAGCCTACACTAGTTAAATTACCTCATTAGCATCTGCTGCTGCTTCATTGATGATGTACCAGCCCGCCTAGTAGAATTGGTAGCCTACACTAAAAGTTCTATGTCCAGGGTTCGGCGTGTATAGAGAGAGGAACTTTGGCGTGAATGATACATCTAAAAAAAAATGATGAGAGATGTTATTTTATTTCAATTTCAAAAAAAAAAATTTAATTAAGATTTGATTTGATTTGATTCTCAAAACAAAGAAAGTTTTAATTTCTAAAATAAAATTAAGATTTGATTTTATTTTGGAAATAAAATTAATATTTGATTTTTTAAAGAAAGTTTTAATTTCCAAAACATTTCTTTTGAAAGGGTTCTCTTTTTGTTTTCATACTATAGTTTTATTTATGCTTTTAGTATGGCAACGTTTACTCTCTTAATGTTCAATTAAGGTAGTTTCTCTTGTATTATTATTATTATTATTGAAACAAATATCCTATTTTTTAGGAATGTTTTGGTTTTATTTCCAAAATCTTTGAAGGGATTTGATTTTTCAAAAATAAAATAAGATTTTATATAATTTAATTTATCTTGATTTTGTTTCCAGGAAATAAATATTGGGCAAGATACAGAAAAATTTCAGAAGATTTTTTAATATGTCCAAGGAAGAGCCTCGCTAGGTCTTGCCTTCCTAGGGTTTAACCCTAAGAGTTTGGCTCCCTAGGAGTTCCCTCTTCTAGGATCCTTGTCTTCAAAATCTATAAAGTGAAGCCCGAAAAAATCATTCGAAGACTTATAATTTTCTTGCACGATCGTCTATTTGGGAATGCGACTCTCGCGCAGGGGGCAAATGTGGCCCCAAGTGTAAAATTAGGGTTCACATGACCTAATTATATTAAATGCACAATTAGGGTTCCATGACCTCATGAAATGTGCAAATTAGGGTTCGCATAACCTAATGAAATAAAGACGGAAAAGTCAGAAATAAATGTGCTAGACCCGGGAGAAGCCTCCACGTGTCCCGATGCAGAAGACTCGTGGAGGCGGCTCGTTTTGGGAATTGATTGAGGGATTGGATTGGTGGCTAGAAGGACAGGGCAACATGGACATTATTCTAAGGACTAAAGGGTATTTCTGGAATTTTTCTGAAGGCATGTGTCTTGCACATGATTACTTTCCAGAAAACTCTATAAATACCCCTTCCATTCCATTTGGAGGGGGACTTCTCTTCAGACTCAAGACTCGGACTCTCAGAAGATCAAAGAGACCCTTTTTGGTGACTTAAAGGCTCGGAGATTCCACCTAAAAGCACCAAAGGAGTTTGGACATTTCTCTCAACTCGAAGGACACTCAAGAAGGCTCTTGGAATCCCAATAACCCTAACACGGTTCCCGGATTCTAGGGGTTCTGCCACGCGTCGTTGGAGTAATCGCCCACCTGTTCTTCTCCCCTCTTCAATCAATAAATCAATTCCGTATTCTTCGTGGATTTCTCTCCTCCTCAGCCAACACGAAACCCTAACCCTAGCAAGGTACGATTTCCTTGCCCACAACTTTCATAAGTCCTTCATCATCACTTCCCATTGACAGTGATAACCTTGGCCAAAAAATTAAATTTTGGTTATTAGTTGTCACAGTCAGCTGTTTGTATCAACTACCTCATAAAACCATTAGTTATACTGTTATTATACTTGGGTCACATCTAGTTATTTGTTACAACTACCCAGACTAATCAAATATTACTTTTGAAAATAATGAACGATCGAGAGTCTCATTGTATCTAAGTAGTACTCTGCAACTAATATAGTACAATATATATATAAATTGAGTGTTAAAATTAGACGAATTAAGAATGGATAGTTAGGACTTTAGAAAAATGCATTATATAGGTTTTACCATGCATTTTTTTAAAATTCTAGCCGTCCATATCCTTTGTCTAATCGTAACCCTATAATCTAATATATATAAATAAATGGAGGGCATATAATATAATCTATATATTATATATAATATAAATCATAATATATATATATATATATATATATATATATATATATATATATATATATAATTAAGGCCTATATAAGACAACTCTGAAAACATTATTGAATATAAGAGTGAGTTATTTTTCAATCTCTCTCTCTCTCTAATTTTTCTCTATTTTTCTAATTTTTTTGGAGTGTAGCATGACTAAAAAAACTGCCACATAGGCTAGCTTTGATGTTGATTATGTCAAAATTTAACTTCATTGGCAACTTTGAGTTTTGAAAGAAAACCCTGATCAAACATTAGTGTAAATGATCAATATGTCAGTATGTGCTTCAAGACCCCGGTTCCTGGTTAGGTAACATTTAAATTGGTAGTATATAGCTAGGTACAATTGGTTTGTCCAGCTGGAGTGATCATGTTAAAAACTTGAAAAAGTTGTCAAAATATATATATATATATATATATATATATATATATGTGGACATATGCAAATTCCAATATATAGTAGATAGCTAGAATTACACTACATGTAATAGTGTAAACCAACTCAGTCCAACCCAGTACTGAGTTGTTTAAATTTGGTTAACAAAATTTATCAAGTATAAATAAAGTTTGATTGAAGCTCATTTAGCTACCAAGTTGAGCACGATTCCGAGTCGAACCCGAGCAATTTGAGGAGGTTTGAGTAATTTATCGAATTTTAAAATTTATTCATATTTGACTCATTTATATATTTCGAGTCGAGCTCGAATCGAACTTTTAGTCGAGCGAGTACGAATCAAGCACGAACTTTTTGTTTATTTTACAGTCTTAACTACATGTTTCCTTCTCCTTCGTATGTAAATAACAAATAAATTACAGATTTTTGGGATTTACAATTAATATCAAGTGGTACCAAGCTGGAAATGGAGGGTTGGGGGTGGGGAGAATGAAGCTGCCAATGTAGATCTACAAAAGATATAGGAGTACTAATATATTTGCTTTATTTATAAATATATTATAATTAATACTAGTATATATTTAGGCTGCCATATATATCAGCGGTTATCGTTGGGAAGCAGAAACATTAATGGCTGATGTTCAGGATGCTTTTGATGCCTACTATATACGACTATGGCCACGGCATTGCGATTGAGACTTGAGAGACAGGCCGGGGAACTCTACGATCGAGAGCTCGAATCTCAAACAAGCAAGCATATATGTATATGTGTGCATGTCTGTATATATAAAAGAGTGGCAAGTTTGGACCACCACACTCTTCATGCCCATGCAACTCCAAGTGATGGAACAAGGAAAGTTGTCAATGATTAATTAAGTTTGCTATATGTGTACATACGTCTGAGTCTTTCAATAGCGACCACAATTTAAAATCACAACACAATGAACGGTGCAAGATGAGGTGATCATATAAGTTTCAATAAACACCATATGCTATAAATCAGCTATCTAGCTCTCGCTCTCTCTCTCTATCTATAATATAAAACAGAGCGGAGAGAGAAAATAGACAAATGTCACATCAAGTTTACGTCAGCTGCTCTCTCTCTCATTCCAGTTTATTCAAATTTCAAACCCTCTATCTATTCTACCACACACACAGAGCTCTCTCTCTCATTCCCCCCTACATACAAATATGTGTTCTCATTATGTTTCAGATTTACAATTGTTTAATTTTGACTCAAATATTTCGATAATTTTTAAATTTCAAATATTTTCAGGTATATATTGAAGGATACATGGTGTAAGCTGTAAAGTAAAGAGTCTTATACTCAACATGTTGTTTCTCTATTTTCTGCATGTATGTATTCATTGTGTTTCGTCTTTTGTAAAGTTAGCTAATTATACATGGTTATGATGATTTTGGGTATGGAATGATGATTTTTATGGTGGTTTGGATATGTATGGATGATTGTAGTTTTGTAAACATGTTTAGATTTTTTTGGATATCTATTTTTAAATGAAACTCTGCCGAAATTTCTTGAAATTAGTAGCGACTAGCTTGATATTTTGGTGGTTGGATGTGTTGATGATTGAGTATGTATTAATTTCTTCATATATGTATTTTTTTGTGTTCCGTATTTTGTAAATTTAACTAATTATGCATGGTTATGATTATTTTGGGTATGGAATGATAATTTTTTTGGTGGTTTGGATATGTGTGGATGATTGTAAGTTTTATAGACATGTTTATATTTGTCTGGATATCTATTTTTAAAGAAAATTCTGTCGAATTTTTTGAAATTAGTAGCGACTAGCTTGATGTTTTGGTGGTTAGATATGTGTTAATGATTGTGTGTTCCGTATTTTGTAAAGTTAACTAATTATACATGGTTATGATGATTTTGGGTATGAAATGATAATTTTTTTTGTGGTTTGGATATGTAATGATGATTGTATGTTTTGTAGACAGGTTTAAAATTTTCTGGATATTTATTTTTAAACGAAATTTCGCCGAAATTTCTTGATGTTAACTAGCTCGATGTTTTGGTGGTTGGATATGTATTGATGATTGAGTATGTATTAATTGTTGTGGTGATATGTGTCATTAGATAATATAATATTTTTCAAATTTTAATTTAATTTTTCGTTACACCGTGCCTTCAGGCACGGGTTATAGCTAGTATATATATATACACACACATAACTTCTAACCGTCCGTGATATGCCATATCAATTTTTTTTATATAAAAAAAGTGGTTAGTATCTGGTCTAGCCAGAATTTTGAGAAGGGAGCCACCCCACCCCACCCCACCCTACCCTACCCTACCCTCATACATATACATACATATAGATATAGGCTAATTGTATATTCAACCCCGAAGTATACACTCTTTACCATTCGTACTCCGATGTTTAAACGATTCCATCTCGCTACACAAGTAATGTTAAGTAAGCATAACTGACCCTTTTGTATTTTTCGACCAAAAAAGTGGGCTAAACTGCCACGTGTTCCGGTGGTTTGTGTATAATACGGATTTGACCAGATTTTTATACAGTTGACTGTACAAAACCTTTGAAAACCTATTTAATTAGATTAAGTAATACATTTATATGTACTAATACAATAAATTACAAATTTACAAACTAATTTTGTTTTTTTTCCTCTTCTTCATCTTCATCATCTTCCCCATTACCATAGAACTAACAAAAAATTCAAAATCCAAAATACCCAAAATCATTTATCCTCTTCTTTTGCAACCATTCATGAAGCTCAAAATTAAATCTCAAACTAAAAACCCTAATTCATTCATCATCTTCAAAATTTTGCCCAATCTCAAACCCATTTCATTTTCTTTCTATGATGTTACCCATAATTTAGGTTCTAAATTTGAGACTCCAATAACAAGTTCTGGAGGTAAATCAACCCAAGCAATCAAACCCATAAACAATTAAATTACTAGTTGCCACCCATGAATTCTGACAAACCAGAACAGAGGAGCACTAAACCCAATCAAACGAAATCAAAAGTCGTTTGTTCAAAGCACCCATAAACAATTAGATACCACAATAGGAGATTAAGAAAGAAAAATAGAAATCAAAGATAACATCCAAATCTGAATAATAATATCCAAATCTAAAAACACACGAAAACAAGACGCGTCCATGAAAGCGAAAACCACTGGAGCCAAAGGATTCATTAACAAAATTAAATGGATAACAAAACCCAGTAACCGGCAATGAACAACCAAATTTGAAAATTGAAATAGATAAACAATAAGAGCACAAATTCCAGATCGGAAACCACTAGAAACAAACCACCGGTAAGAACAGTTCCAGAGCTGAATAAAGACAAACCAGATCTGGAGAAGCTCCATCTTTCAAAAAGTCATCAAAGACAAACCCAAGCCCAAACCAAAACACAAAGTCCTCCAATCAGATCATGACTCTAAAACCCCATGAACAAAATCATCGCCTTTACTAGTCTCGCAGGAAACCAATCGTAGATCTGAGTTTGAATCTTCTAGATTTTTCACAAATAATCACTATAATTCGAGGGCCCTTGGGTTGATAATCAAGATGAAGATAAAATGAAAATGAAAGAGATAAAGATGGAGATTTTCACTCTGTTTTAATTTGATGAACCAAATGAGATGGAATTAGAGGACCCTTTGGTTTGTTGCTCTAATTTGTTGTCTGTTTTGGTTTGTTGAATGAAATGGAATTAAATTGATCATATTCCCAAATTGTTTGAAATTTTTACCCTTTATTTTGTTAATATAGTATTTCACATGTATTTCTAGAAATTAATTAAGTCAACTACGGTATTTATACGGTTAACAATATTTAATTATTTAATTATGATACGTGGCCATTTTTCGACAAAAAAATTGATCGAAAATCTAAATAGGGTCCATCGTGGTTACTTAACCATACTTTAGGATGAGAGCGTTTAAACACCAGAGTACGAATGGTAAAAGGGTGTATACTTCGGGGTTGAATTTATAATTAACCCTATAATATACTCCCTCCGTCCCGAGATAAAAGTCCTTATTACTATTTTGGGTTGTCCCATGTTAAATGTCATCTTTCTTTTAATAACCAAACTTTTACGCAATTTTTCCAATTATGCCCATAACATTAAATATTTCATACTTTTCTTATTCTAATTCTCTCTCCATATTTAATGACACTATTATGGGCAATTTTGTTATTTTATTCTTTTTCTTAATATGCGTGAAAAGTCCATCAGAATTTTTATCCTGGGACGGAGGGAGTATATATTTGTAACTTGGTGTATTGACGTTAGATATAGAAAAGACTGAGAAATATACCTTTGGCGGCTAAATTTCATAAAATTGGTACTCAATGGTTAATATTAATATTAGTATAAAGTGGGTTTCCTTTGCTTGAATCCTCTCCCTCACCAACATTCTAGTCTATGCATCTCTAAAAACTCCATATATTTTTTATGTGTATGAGCTTGTTTCCTAAAGCAAGATCATACGAAAAAATAATAATTTTAAATAATACTTTTATGTTTGACCTAGGTCAACCTTCGACTTCTATATATATATACACATCAAACTTAACTCATAAAATACAACACATGTTTGCAAATAATTATTCAGAGAGCAGCTGAAAAATAGGTGGAGAAATTTGTTAAGGATGCCATTTCTCACATTTATGTGTAGACAGAGGCGGAACTAGGGGGCGGGCGGGCCCCCGGTGCCACTGCTTCCGGCGACTCCTTCAGCGGAAACTCCTTTCGGCGACTCCTTCAGCGGCAACTCCTTTCGACGACTCCTTTTCTACTCCTCTGCCTCCTCAACTCAGCCGCGCGGCTCACGCCTTTCCGCCTGCTGGCAGTCACTGTTGCTCTGATCTTCATTGCTGTCAAACGAGGTCTCTTCCTTGGTTTCGATTTGGCTTTCATTTTCTTCATCCGCATCTGGGTATGAGGTATCAGAACTCTAGGCCTTCTCATCTTGGCGCTAATTTTTCTATTTTTTTTGTTTTTCGTGCCTCCTTTACCAGAAGCACATGAAAGGCTTAAGGTTAAGCCATTCTTCACATTTAGTACTCTGATCTGTTTGTCTTGGGAGTAAATGAAGTTAAATGTTTAAATGATGTTTGACTTTGTGTACAGATATAAAAATCATGTTATCCTTTTACTTTTTGTAGTTCTATGTTCCTTCAATATGGATTAATATGACCTCAGATCAGGATTTGCCGATTTGGTACATGTTATGATGCTTACTCTGTAAATGATATGATGGGAGCCATGTTAATTGGACTTTACAGATCAATTTTTATATTCAAAACAGTTTCTTTCTGTGTGGAGGGCATATACTACTATATAAAACAATTTCACATCCGTAATGACTTCTTAATGATTGATATTTTACTCTTCCAATATGAATAATTGTGGAAGGAAGCCTGTGAGCTTCAAGTGAAATAGATTAATGTTCTTTTATATTTCATTGGATCTCAGTCTTGTTTGGAAAGTGCCTGATAGTCAGTGATCTGAAAATGTCCTATAAATCCTGTTCATCATGTCATCGTGGACACAACTATTTCAAACTAATCCACTCAGGATATTGCAAAGTACTATACACTTCAGTTAAATATTCAGTGATAGTATGTGCAGAGGTTTTCATGTGCGAACAGAAAAATAACTTGTGACTCCATCATGCTCTGCTAAACTGTGTTAGGCTTGAGTTTGTTGTTTCTTCTTTCCTGTGGATGACATCATTAATTTGTTTATGGATTCTGTTCGTTCCTTTTTACTTATATTTTGAAATCTAGTTGGTTGTGTAAAGTTGTTTCTTTTTGCAAATAGTCTAAACAGTTGACTCAAAGAAGCTCTTGAAGCGTCAATAAATAAATTTTTTTTAGTGATGTATTTTGACCCCCCTATATATACGTTCTGGTTTTGCCACTGCCACCCCCCCCCACCCACCCACCCCCCCCCCTATATCAGCTCATGCATGTTTCTAGGCTTCTAGCTTTTAAGCTTACCAACTTAAAATTGTCTTTAATTTAAGAAATAAGCATGATTGACTATCCTAAGAGTCGGGATGTGGACTTGCAAGTTTAGTTAATTGGTTGACAATCGTTTGGACCATGCTCCGGAGCAATACTCGCAATTTGAAAGAATCAACAACCATTGAAGGGTAACTCGGGGAAGTGACTTTGGACTCATTTACAAAATGACTAAAATAGAATGATATTCTCACTAGATAACTACTAGTATAATAACACTCATATTTCTTTTAGTTTTTTAAATAACAACTACTACTCCTGTAAATTTTTAGAGTTGACTAAATAAATAAAATTATATATTTACCCTTGTATGTTATCAAATTTTAATTCCTAAATAATATATATATATATATATATATATATATATTTAATTATCCTTTTTAGTACAATATATTTTAATTATAGTGTTATTTGTAATTAAGACTATATCTCATTCAAATTGTTGGTAACCTATAAAAAAACTAATTTAGTTTAATTAGCACATATTTTTAGATTAGAGATACAAATATTAAATTTTTTAAATTAAATTATTAATGGAGTTGTTCTAATTAGAGTTATCGAGTTTGTTGCCATTTTAGTTTTTGGTGTTTAACGACAAAAAATATTATTTGAATTCTTAGTTTCATATTATGATTTTTATATGTTAAATTTTCTTGAGTATATGTCAAAATTTGGGATATTTATGATTTTGATTATATTTTTTAGTATATAGTTAGTATAGTTTTTGTGCAATGTTAAATAAAAAGAATATAATAATATTTATTACTACATCTATCTTGTAAAAAAATTTCTTTTAATATATTTTTTCTTTTTTTGACTAACAACATTTGTTATTTTTACTGTAAATAATTATGTCCAAGAGTGACTTATGTTTAGTTTAATATTTGAGAAAAATAATTAATATATTTTTTAATATTTTTTTATATGAATAATAAGATTCATTCTGTACTACAAAGTTTGTTTTACGTAAATTTTAAAATTTGGGGAAAATAATTATAATTCTTTTGCATTAATTTGTACTTTTATTGGGTATTAAAATCTTACCTTTTAATTACAAAAAAATATATTTGATTGTATATTACAGAAATTTTAATCTTTGAGAAATTTAATTAACAAAAAGTGTATGTCTTTATTTTCCTGATAAAATGAATATCTATTGGTCGGGAATATTCGTTTTAACAGAAAATATTCGTACGACGGCACAATCATTGGTGGACCCCACAACGGAATTATTGTCGGATTGAGAAAACGACAAAAATATTTTATGAAAATAACGGCAGAAGTTTTATCGTTAACTGTTGAAACACCCGGTGTTAAAAGTACAAGAATACGCGTGATTGCATAATAGCACACGATATTGATTATTGATGCTTACGTGAGAAGTCACTCAGTTTTGTTCAATTATTGCTTCAGTAATTGTTGTATAGTATCTCACGTTAATTGATTCAATTATTGTCGATATTTTATATATTATTAAATCAATAATTGAGACGATAAAATTATTAATATTATTATTTGCAATATTAACGATGTTTAAAAGTTCTGCCAAGGAGAGGTTTGGTCACCTAATTGCGCGCCAATAGGGAGAAATCCTTATTGGAAAGCCCCCTCTTTCCTGGGAACGACCTGGTACGTCGATTAATAGTATGAATTATAATAATGATGATAAAATTTTGTTTTATTAGTATTATTAATGTAATAAAACAGAAAAGCTTTCTATATAAAACAGAATATTTTATAAAGTTATTCGTTTTATTAGACTATAAATAGAATATATTATATTCTATTATGCATAGTGTTTTGCATAGTAAAATCTTTTTATATAAAATAGAATACTTTTATAAAGTTATTCATTTTATTAGACTATAAATAGAATATATTATATTTTATATGCATAGTGTAAAATCCCAAATTTTACGAATAAAAATTTATTTTTCTTGAAATATTTTTTTGAATATTATGGTGTAAATTTGAGATAATGTTATATTTGTGGATAGTATTTATAAATTTTACAAAGTATGCAAGTTGTTGTATTATATTCGATTGGTCAGGGAATATTCGTTTTAGCAGAAAATATTTGTACAACGACACAATCATTGGTGGACCCCACAACAGAATTATTGTCCGATTGAGAAAACGACAAAAATATTTTTATGAAAATAACAGCGGAAGTTTACCATTAATACTGTTTAACTACTCGGTAGTAAAAGTACAGTAATACGTGTGGTTGCATAGTAGCACACGGTATTGATTATTGATGCTTACATGAGAAGTCACTCAGTTTTGCTCAATTATTGCTATAGTAGTTGCTGTATAGTATCTCACGTTATTTGATTCAATTATTGTTGATTGTTATATATATATATATATATATAAGTTTTGTTTTATTAGTATTATTAATGTAATAAAACAGAAATTTTTTTTATATAAAACAGAATACTTTTATAAAGTTATTCGTTTTATTAGGCTAATAGTAAAATCTTTTTATATAAAACAGAATACTTTTATAAAGTTATTTGTTTTATTAGACAAAAATTAGAATATATTATATTTTATTATGTATAGTGTTTGCATTGTGCCTGTATAGTGTTTGCATAATAAAATCTTTTCATATAAAACAAAATACTTTTATAAAGTTATTCGTTTTATTAGATTATAAATAGAATATATTATATTTTATTGTAAACCAATCTGAACCGTCCGTTTAAAAGTAAATCAATTTGGACCATTCATGGATTGGTTACTATTCAGTTCATTCTTTTATAAATAGAAGTTCATTCCTTCATTATTTCTTACGAATTCACTAAAACTCTAGAGAGAGAAACTGTAGAGAGAATTCTTCTTCTATAATCTTAAGCGTATTTCTTTAGCTTTTAATAAAGCTTTGAGCGTAGTGTAAGTTTCTTCAAGAATATCCTCGCCCTACCGTCGGAGTACTCTTCTTTATAAGGTGAGGGGTATTATTTCTTTCGTATTCATGAAGAGAACTTCTGTTATTCCATTATTTATTATTTTGTTAGAATAACCTGTATACGCGGTCTACCATATACTTGGTGAAATTCTTCTGTTATTTCATTCTTTATTATTCTGTTGGAATATCCTGTCTGTGCGTTTACGCCAGACTTGGTTCCGTCTTTATTATTCTGTTGGAATATCCTGTCTATACGTTTTACGCCGGACTTGGTTCTGTTATTTATTATTCTGTTGGAATAACCTGTCTATGCGAAGTACCGCATGCATGGTGATTTCTGTTGTTATTCAATTCTTTATTATTCAGTTGGAATATCCTGTCAGTGCGTATTACGCCTGACCTAGTTTCGTTATTTATTGTTCTGTTGGAATAACTTGTCTATGCGAAGTACCGCATACTTGGTGAAATTCTTCTGTTATTCCATTCTTTATTATTATGTTGGAATAACATGTTTATGCGAAGTACCGCATACATGGTGAAATTCTTCTATTATTCCGTTCGTTATTATCCTGTCGAAATATCCTGTTGGTGCGTACTACGCCTGACCTGGTTCCATTATTTATTATTCTGTTAGAATATCCTGTCTGTGCGTTTACTCATGACCTGGTTTCATTCTTTATTATTCTGTTGGAATATCCTATCTGTGCTTACACATGACCTGGTTCCATTATTTATTATTCTGTTGAGAATAACCTGTCGGTGCGATCTATCGCATGCATGGTGATTTTTTCTGTTATTCCATTCTTTATTATTCTGTTGGAATAACATGTCTATGTGAATTATCACATGCATGGTGAATGATCTTTTGTATTCATTCCTTATTAAAATGTGGAAATGATCTTTCAAAGTGGATTACCGCATGGCGGACGAAAATCCATTTGCAGTTTCATATATTCTTTTATACTCAGTTGGTTAAAGCTTTGACTTCTATACTCCATGAAATTAGTAGAATATCCTTGATATTTGCGCTTCATCCAGTATCTTTTCATGGAAATATTCTTCTGAGCATTTTTGAATTTTACTCTACAAAGAAGTATCATGTTGACAATTTGGACGTTATTGGTTCCTAGATAAATTAATTCTTGAACTTGTTTTATTGAATTCTTATATCATTGTCATCATCCTCATGTTTATATTATGTTGAAAGTCATCTGTGGCATGTAGTGCATAGATGGACTTGGTATGATTATGACCAGGAATTATTCGGTATAATCATGACCGTAATGTTATAAATAATATGGAAAAAGTCCTCATTGGCTCGTAGTGCATTGATGGACAGTTTTTGGTATGATTTTGGCTGTGGTTTCTCTTCGGCCAAGGGTGCAAAGATGAATTATTTTATGGCATGATCAGGGCCGTTGATGAAAACACGATTATCTTTGGCCCGTAGTTCATGGATAATTTTTTGTCGTGATATTAAAAAAAATGTTCTTGGCCTGTAGTGCAGGGGTGATTTGATGATGTGGATTATTTATTGAGCTGAGTCTCAGCGATAAAAGTGATGAAAAACTTTTTAAATCATAAAAGATAGTAGATTTTATTCTCTACTTGACTCTTTTAATGGATTACTTGTTCTGCTACAGTTAAACTTGATGTCTATTGTATTTTATCAGTTTAACATTGTTGAAGACTAAAGATAATTTATTCTACATTATCTTAGTCATAATATTTCTTACTGGGTTAGTTGAGCTCACCCTTTCTTTCACTGTTCTATTCAGGAAATGAGAATATAGCTGTGATGAGTCGGGGAACGGAGTGACGGTCCAGATGATAGCATTAGTAGTCATCACTATTCTGTTAAATAGTGTGACAATAAATGTAATGAGGACTTTTTTGAGTGTGGATATTGTCTAGATGACAATATTCTTATTAAAACTCTCAGTTTATGTTTTGTCGTATTGTTTACACGAAAGCTGTATTATTAAGTTGTATTTGAATTTTATACCATGTATTTGGCGACTCAAGATGGGTGATGTATACCTATTTTGGGGGAGTCACACATAGTGTTTGCATAGTGCCTGCATAGTTTTTGCATAATAAATCTTTTTATATAGAATAGAATACTTTTATAAAGTTATTCGTTTTATTAGATTATAAATAGAATATATTATATTTTATTTAAAAGATTTTGTTTTATTAGAATATTTTATAGTAAACCAATCTGGACCGTTCGTTTAAAAGTAAATCAATCTAGACCGTTCAGAAATTAGTTAATATTCAGTCCATTCTCCTAAAATAGAAGTTCATTCCTTCATTATTATTTACGAATTCACTAAAACTCTAGAGAGAGAAACTATAGAGAGAAAGAAGAAAAGTATTCTGCTACTTCACTACTCCTATATCCAGTTTGTTCTAAGGTAAAGGGTATTATTTCTTTCGTATTCATGAAAAGAACTTCTGTTATTCCATTCTATATTATTCTATTGGAATAACCTGTATACGCGGGCTACCCTATACTTGGTGAAATTCTTATGTTATTCTATTCTTTATCATTATGTTGGAATAACCTGTCTATGCAAAGTACTGCATACATGGTTAAATTCTTCTATTATTCCATTCTTTATTATTCAGTTGGAACATCATATCTGTGCGTTTAAGCATGACCTGGTTCCATTATTTATTATTCTATTGGGATATCCTGTCGGTGCGTATTACGTCTGACCTGATTCCATTAATTATTATTCTGTTAGAATAACCTGTCTGTGCGGTCTATCGCATGCATAGTGATTTTTGTTGTTATTGTTGGAAATGGATTTGATAAAATATATATTTATGTGTTCAAATCCATTAAGAATTGAATGAGAAAATTGACGGACCGGACCGGGTCGGGTCGGGTCGGGTCATGTTATATATATATATATATTATCTATTTGGACAAAATATGTTTAATTAATTATCAGATTTTATCAGATTTTTTATTAAGTTATATATCAAGAAAAGAGAGAGAAAAAAAACCTCCAACGGTAATAAACTGACAATTTTTTTTCTATAAAAAAGGAGTTGGGTTGGGTGCATATAATAATAAGAAGAAAAAGCAACATTGCAGACTTGCAGTATAATACAA
Source organism: Panax japonicus (assembly GCA_020205505.1). NCBI lineage: Eukaryota > Viridiplantae > Streptophyta > Magnoliopsida > Apiales > Araliaceae > Panax > Panax japonicus. The sequence continues at coordinate 54,561,937 of CM035098.1, read as the reverse complement.
TAGAAATTCTGTAAAATTATCCTTCCATTTTATATTGATATAGATAAGTGCCGTTGCACTGCACAGTATATATATAATCCGGTTGCAGCAATTTCTCATACTGACATCCTGTTGCAATTCCTGTTGTACTCTACAAGTTGAGTAATAAGGTTTATTTTAATCCTTTTCAACTTTATTTCATACATGCATCATTATTATTGTTTGCATATATACATGCATAATTACTGTAAATTCAGTACATAACATTGAAATTGGTTCGATGAATTCTTAATTTTGTAATGCTACTAATTAAGAATTGAAATCCGTTTTATCTTGGGAAGCAATTATTCAATTAACCCTTAGCATCTGTGGGGGAATAAATTTGCTTTAAGGAGACTTTGTGAATTCAAAGGACTTGGATTTATATTTTTCATTTTTGCATAATTTATTTATATGCATTATTAAATAATACTATATATTACAGATAACAATCTTAAAGCAAATTTAATTTTCTGTAATTATAGTATTCTTTTATGTGAAGAAAATTGTTTTATAAAAAATGCATTTGATTCATTGAATATGATGCATTTGATACTCAAAAGAAAATTCAAGTTAATATAAGTTAGTATAAGTTAGTACTGCAATTGATTCATTAACTTTCCTCCAAGTTAGTATACATATTACATATATATAGTACGAATATATATATATATATATATATATATATATATATATATATATATATATATATATATAAGTGCAGTAAATTTTATTGCATCTCCGTTTTTGTTTTAAAAAGTTAATGAAGTACAATAAGTATTCTGCAAAAATGATTGCATCATCATTATATGTTATGCAAATTACTACACTGATATATTATATATATATATATATATATATATATTGTTTTTAATTATTTTCATGTTAACATAAGAAGCGGTACTTGTGTAAATTCCTTTGTTTTGAAAATAATAATAATAATAATAATAATTCTGAAATCAAGTCACCAAAGTAGAATTTTTACATGCTGCATATATGTTACAAGGATTACATGGATTGGAGTGAGTATTGTCAAAGGTTTATTCATATAGGTTAAGCAGAATGTATACTTATGAGTATTGTTATGAGTATTGCCATAAGTATTTTTAAATTAAATATGTTTTTGTTCATGCATTAATAGAGTTCCTGTAAATGAATGTTGGATTTATTTATAAAAGGTTACATGCATTTATAGAGTATGTGTATACCACCTGTCCACTTTTGTTTTCATGATTGCATCTCATAACCGAAAACATGTTAACTTAATTACCATTTTGATATATATTATATCCTGCTTGGTAAATCACTTTGAAAAAAAATTCCCGGGATTCCGTAAATTACTTGGGTTTTGGAAATTTTTTATTTTTACATCGGAAATCAAATTCGCAAAGTGTTGCCGAATCGTTACTTAGAAATATTAAGTATAAATTATTATGTATTCTGTTGTTTAATATGCACAGTGTTTTCACGAATAATACTACTCATATAGTATTATTCTAAATATATATAGTAATATATATAGTCTAAACATATATTAAGTTTAGTATTACTATTCTGTTATAGTATTCTATGTATACTATTCTGTTACAATTAGTATTCTACAAAATGATTGCATGATTGCATGTTACAGAAATATTATAACAAAATATATGTTGTATGTCACTAAATAATATTCTGTTATTTTATTTAATTTGCATATGAATATATCTAATACATATTATTATGTTTAACAGTTTATATTACATGTTAATAAATTGCATGTTTATATGTTTATAAATATTGCATGTTATAATAGATATATAATTAATATTTTGTTTATATATATATTCTGTAATTGTAGTAGTATTTTATGTAAACAGAAAATTGTTTGCATATTAATAGATATTATTCTGTTATTGTTTTCAAATTCATATAACAGTTTATTTTGATTGCTAAGATACATTATTGTGTTAATATATAAATATTCTGCAAAAACAAATTTGTAAACAAAATTTGTTACATCTTGTACAAACAGAAATTTGTTTCTGTCTATTGACAATAATCTTTATTTGTATAACAGAAATGGCTTCTACAAGCACCATTCCTGCCGTGAGTATGTCTCATGGAGAAAAGCCTGAAAAGTTCAATGGAACTGATTTCAAGCGTTGGCAACAAAAAATGTTATTCTATCTCACAACATTGAATTTTGCTCGGTTTCTACAAGAGGATTGTCTTACACTTGTTGAAGGGGAAACTGACAAAGAGAAAGTGGCTGCTGTTGATGCATGGAAACATGCAGATTTTCTTTGCAGGAACTATGTGATGAATGGATTAGATAATACTTTGTATAATGTGTATTGTACAATCCAAACTGCAAAAGAATTATGGGAATCTTTAGACAAGAAATATAAAACTGAAGATGCTGACATGAAAAAATTCATAGTCGGTAGATTTCTAGATTATAAAATGATAGATTCTAAAGCAGTGATCACTCAGGTTCAAGAATTACAAGTAATTCTGCATGACATTCATTCTGAAGGAATGTCATTAAGTGATTCATTCCAAGTTGCAGCAATGATTGAAAAACTTCCACCATCGTGGAAAGACTTCAAGAATTATCTGAAGCATAAACGCAAAGAGATGAATCTTGAAGAACTGATCGTGCGACTAAGGATTGAAGAGGACAATCGAGGATCTGAGAAGAAAAGTGGGAAGAATTTCATTGAAGCCAAGGCAAATGTTGTAGAACAAAGGCCAAACAACAACAAAAGGAAGCATGAAGGCAAAGAAGCTTTCAAGGCCAAGAAGAAATTCAAAGGCAAATGCTTCAATTGTGGTATTCCGGGACACAAATCAAATGAATGTCGCAAGCCAAAGAAGTTCAAGAAAGAACAAAAGTCTCAAGCAAATGTGACAGAACTGGAGAGGCTTTCTGAAGATGTTTCAGACATGAACCTTTGTGCAGTTATATCTGAATGTAATTTGGTAGGAAACCCTAAAGAGTGGTACGTGGACACTGGAGCTACTCGCCATATATGTTCCAACAAATGGATGTTTTCTACTTACAAACCAGTAGAAAATGATGATCAACTCTTTATGGGAAACTCCTCAAGTTCAAAGGTTCAAGGACGTGGAAAGATTGTACTGAAAATGACATCTGGCAAAGAACTGACTTTGAATGAAGTGCTTCATGTGCCAGATATTCGCAAGAATCTAGTTTCTGGGTCACTACTGAGCAAGAATGGCTTTAAGTTGGTGTTTGTGTCTGATAAGTTTGTACTTACTAAGAATGATATGTTTGTAGTAAAGGGCTACATGAATGATGGGCTCTTTAAGATGAATGTTATGACTGTTGTACCGAAGTCTATTGATAATAATAAAATTAATTCTTCTGCTTACTTGTTAGAGTCTTCAAACATATGGCATGCTAGATTAGGACATGTTAATTATAATACTTTGCGTAGATTAATTAATTTAGAATTCTTGCCTAAATTTGATATTAATCTAAAACATAAATGTGAAATTTGTGTGGAATCAAAAATGACAAGATTACCCTTTCACTCAGTTGAAAGGAAAACTGAACCTCTAGATTTAATTCACACTGACATATGTGACTTAAAGTTTGTGCAAACTAGAGGTGGGAAAAAATATTGCATAACCTTTATTGATGATTGCACAAGATATTGTTATGTATATTTGCTAAGAAGCAAAGATGAGGCCGTAGAAATGTTTCAACTTTATAAAAATGAAGTTGAAAATCAACTTAGCAAAAAGATTAAAGCAATAAGAAGTGATAGAGGTGGTGAATATGAATCACCATTTGAAGAGATTTGCTCTTCTCATGGTATTATTCACCAAACTACAGCTCCTTATTCACCTCAATCTAACGGTATTGCTGAACGCAAGAACCGAACATTAAAAGAAATGTTGAATGCTATGTTGAACAGTTCAGGAGCACCACAGAATTTGTGGGGGGAAGCTTTGCTTTCTGCCAATTATATTCTTAACAAAGTGCCTCATAAGAAAATTCACAAAACCCCTTATGAATTATGGAAAGGTCATAGACCTTGCTATAAATACTTAAGAGTGTGGAGGTGTTTAGCAAAAGTGATGGTTCCTAAACCTAAAAAGGTTAAGATAGGACCAAAGACAATTGACTGTGTTTTCATTGGTTATGCAAATAACAGCAGTGCTTATCGCTTTCTTGTTCATAAATCTGAAATTAACGATATTCATGTTAATACATTTATTGAATCAAGAGATGCATCATTTTTTGAGAATATTTTTCCATATAATGGAAATAATGATTCAAATTCGAACAAAAGACCTTTGGATGCTACTAGTGATAATCCTGGAAATATAGACAAAGAGTTTGTAATGGATGAACCTAGACGTAGCAAAAGAGCAAGGACTTCAACGTCTTTTGGTCCGGATTTTCTAACATTTTTGTTAGAAAACGATCCTCGAACCTACAAGGAAGCAGTATCCTTTCCAAATGCTTCTCATTGGAAAGAAGCAATAAATAACGAAATTGAGTCCATTATGCAAAATCATACATGGGAATTGGTGGATCTTCCACCTGGTTCAAAACCTTTAGGGTATAAATGGATCTTCAAAAAGAAGTTAAAAGCTGATGGCTCAATTGATAAATACAAAGCAAGGCTTGTTGTTAAAGGCTATAGACAAAAGGAAGGATTAGATTATTTCGACACTTATTCACCTGTTACAAGAATTACATCTATTCGAATGCTAATAGCAATAACATCTTTAAATAGACTTGAAATACATCAAATGGATGTAAAAACTGCATTCTTAAATGGTGAATTAGATGAAGAAATATATATGGAACAACCTGAAGGTTTCATAGCTCCTGGACAAGAGAGGAAAGTATGTAAACTTGTTAAATCATTGTATGGATTAAAACAAGCACCAAAACAATGGCATGAGAAATTTGATAATGTAATGTTATCAAATGGGTTTAAAATCAATGAGTGTGACAAATGTGTTTATGTCAAAAGCACTCAAAAGGAATATGTCATTGTTTGTCTTTATGTGGATGATATGTTAATCATGGGTAGCAACAATGAAGTTATCAACTCTACTAAACGTATGTTGTCAAATAGGTTTGACATGAAAGACTTGGGGATTGCTGATATAATTTTAGGAATCAAGATTTCTAGAACCTCTGATGGAATTATATTATCTCAATCTCATTACATTGAGAAAATACTTGAAAAATTTAACAAGTATAATATAATTCTAAATAAGACCCCAGTTGATATAAATCTTCATCTAGCTAAAAATGAAGGTGATGGCATATCACAACTAGAATATTCTCGTATAATAGGCAGTTTAATGTACGTCATGAACTGTACTAAACCAGATATAGCTTATTCGGTAAGTAAGCTAAGTAGGTATACGAGTAATCCAGGTAAAGATCACTGGAAAGCAATTTTGAGAGTTTTAGGATATCTAAAATATACTCAAAAATACGGACTGTACTATACAAAATATCCAGCAGTATTGGAAGGATATAGTGATGCTAATTGGATATCTGACAATAAAGACTCGAAATCCACAAGTGGATATGTCTTTACCCTTGGAGGTGCAGCAGTATCTTGGAAATTCTCAAAACAAATGTGTATTGCTAGGTCTACAATGGAATCGGAATTCATTGCGTTAGACAAAGTTGGAGAAGAAGCTGAGTGGCTTCGTAATTTTTTAGAGGATATTCCAAATTGGCCAAGACCTGTGCCAGCTATATGTATACACTGTGATAGCCAATCAGCGATTGGAAGAGCACAGAGTCATTTATATAACGGTAAGTCACGTCATATACGTCGAAGACATAATACCGTTAGACAATTGCTCTCAAATGGAATTATCTCAATTGACTATGTAAAGTCAAAAGATAATATTGCGGATCCGCTTACGAAAGGTTTAACAAGAGAGCAAGTGGAAAAATCATCGAAGGGAATGGGTTTAAAGACTACTGTTTAAATAAGAGTCGTCATAGTGGCAACCCAACCTAGCTGACTGGAGATCCCAAGATCTAGGTTCAATGGATAAACCGAACTATGTAGTACTCAGTAAAGCACTGAGGAGATATTTACTCCTAACAATTCTTAAGATGAGACAGTGCACATCTGCCGCGAGAATCAGGATAAGTTACGCTTTTAATGACTTTTATATCTTGAAATGCGTTCAAGTGGGGTATTGCAGGATACTCTTGTGATAGAAGTCACCTACGTGAGTAAGAAGGGGGCCACTTCTATGAGAATTTTGAAGGATGAATTCTCTAATATACTTACGGAACCAAGAGGTGTTTCAAGGCCAAAATGAACACAAACGTGAGAACCAATTATGTCTGAAGAGTTATTTTGTGAATTCTATTGTCTTGGTTTACACAAAAAGCTGACAGTTCAAAGACATCAAGTCTACTGATTAGCCGAGTAAATCCGATAGATTTTATTAAGGTAAGTTCAAAGCCACTAGGCTACTTAACCTGATGAAATATCTTTTCTAATAAACTCGAACTAGTGTCTGCATATTCATAATATATTTTGCATATTGTAAAGCCAATTTTACATTCATGTGGGGGATTGTTGGAAATGGATTTGATAAAATATATATTTATGTGTTCAAATCCATATTTATATTATCTTTTTGGTCGGGTCATGTTATATATATATATATTATCTTTTTGGACAAAATATGTTTAATTAATTATATATATATATATACTATCTTTTTGGACAAAATATGTTTAATTAATTATCAGATTTTATCAGATTTTTTATTAAGTTATATATCAAGAAAAGAGAAAAAAAAAACCTCCAACGGTAATAAACTGACAATTTTTTTTCTATAAAAAAGGAGTTGGGTTGGGTGCATATAATAATAAGAAGAAAAAGCAACATTGCAGACTTGCAGTATAATACAATAGAAATTCTGTAAAATTATCCTTCCATTTTATATTGATATAGATAAGTGCCGTTGCACTGCACAGTATATATATAATCCTGTTGCAACAATTTCTCATACTGACATCCTGTTGCAATTCCTGTTGTACTCTACAAGTTGAGTAATAAGGTTTATTTTAATCATTTTCAACTTTATTTCATACATGCATCATTATTTTTGTTTGCATATATACATGCATAATTACTGTAAGTTCAGTACATAACATTGAAATTGGTTCGATGAATTCTTAATTTTGTAATGCTACTAATTAAGAATTGAAATCCGTTTTATCTTATGAAGCAATTATTCAATTAACCCTTAGCATCTGTGGGGGAATAAATTTGCTTTAAGGAGACTTTGTGAATTCAAAGGACTCGGATTTATATTTTTCATTTTTGCATAATTTATTTATATGCATTATTAAATAATACTATATATTACAGATAACAGTTATTCCATTCTTTATTATTCTGTTGGAATAACATGTATATGTGAATTTCGCCTGACCTGATTCCATTATTTGTTATTCTGTTGGAATAACCTGTCTGTACGGTCTATCGCATGCCTGGTGATTTCTTTTGTTATTCCATTCTTTATTATACTCAGTTTGGTTAAAGTTTTGACTTCTATACTCCATGAAATTAGTGGAATATCCTTGATATTTGCGCTTCATCCAATATCTTTTGATGAAAATATTCTTCTGAACATTCTTGAATTTTACTCTACAAAGAAGTATCATGTTGACAATTTGAACGTTATTAGTTCCTGGATAAATTAATTCTTGAACTTGTTTTATTGAATTCTTATATCATTGTCATCATCCTCATATTTATTTTATGTTAAAAGTCATCTGTGGCCTGTAGTGCATAGATGGACTTGGTATGATTATGACCAGAGATTAATCGGTATAATCATGACCGTAATGTTACAAATGATGTGGTAAAAGTCCTCATTGGCCCGTAGTGCATTGATGGACAGTTGTTGGCATGATCATGACAATTGATGAATACACGAATATTATTGGCCCTTAGTGCATGGATAATTTATGGCTGTGATACTAATGAATATCTTTGGTCGTAGTGCAGGGATGATGTGGATTATTTATTAAGCTGAGTTTCAGCGATAAAAGTGATGAAAAACCTTTTAAATCATAAAAGATAGTATATTTTATTCTCTACTTGACTCTTTTAATGGATTGCTTGTTCCGCTGCAGTTAAACTTGATGTTTGTTATATTGTATCAGTTTAACATTGTTGAAGACTAACGATAATTTATTCTGTATTATCTTAGTTATAATATTTCTTACTGGACTAATTGAGCTCACCCTTTTACTTTCATTGTTCTCTTCAAAAAATGAGAACGTAACAGGGACTAGTCGGGAAACGGAGTGACGGTCCAGATAATAACATTAGTAGTCCTCACTATTCTGTTAAATAGTATGATAATAAATGTAATGAGAACTCAATTAAGTGTGAATATTGTCTAGATGATAATATTTGTATTAAAATTCACAGCATATATTTTGTCGTATTTTACACGACTGTTGTATAATTAAGTTGTATTTAAATTTTGTATCATATATTTGGCGACTCAAGATGGGTGATGTATACCTATTTTGGGGGCGTCACATTAGACATTACATTAAAAATATTTTTTGATATTAATTGGTCAACCATGTACACTAGGAGTAGTGAATGTTATATATTGTAGACTAGAGGAGTATTGTTATTTGAAAAACTAGAGGGGTAGTAAGTGTTATTATAATTATTTACATGGGGTGTCGGTGTATTTTACTCTTACAAAATTTGTCAAAAAATAAGAACATGTATTTCTATTTCATTTTTATTTTTAAAAATAACAATTTGTTATATCTAATAAAAATTATTCCCTCCGTTCCTTAATATAAGTCGTTTTAGAGCTGTGCACAAATATTAAGAAAATGATTATATAATATTAAATATAATATTAATTGTCTATATTGTCTTTGTATTAGAAAAATAGAATGTTATTTATTGAATAAAAAATAGTGAGAGAACTAAAGTTATATTTATTACTTGGGATAATATTAGAAACTAAGCAAGTAATGCTTACTTGAAATTCTCAAACGACTTATATTAAGAGACAAAAATAATTCTCTAAAACGATTTATATTATAGTAAAATTATGATGACAAACTTGATAATATTGTATTATTTTATATTAATATTATTCGGATGAGGCTTTTTTATTTTTTAAAAGAATAAATTACCAATTGAATTTTTATTTTTATTTTTGGAACCGGAAGGGGTCATAACAATGGCCCAACGGAGTCACGGGGATATCTGAATGAAACGGGAAAGTTTGGACGAACGCTAAATACTAAAGTTTAGGTGTTGTTCTGTTTTAGCTTTCATTTGTCTTTTTAGAAAATGAGATTTTTTTTATTTTTATTTGTTATTTGTATATTTTAAAGAAGCATTAATGAGTTAGCTTTGTATTATTATATATGCATTAAATATTAATTTATTTACATTTCATCTTTTCTAATGAATTTTGAAGAGTAATATTGAGATTTATACTCTTTTTAATCAATAAAAGACAAAATATTAATTGTATTTCTTAATCTTTGTATTTTGTATTTTTTTAGTAAAATGTAAATTAAAAAGGAAGGAGCAACAAATTTTGCAACTTCAATTAAAATATTGTCTCGCAAAAATCATATTTTATGGCTTAGGTGTTGTTTAATAAAATTGAGTAATTAAAGTTTAAATGATTAGGATATCTTAATAAATAATATCAGGATTTTAAAAACTGTTTGAAAATCAAAAAGTATAAAACATCTAAATGACTTTTAAATTTAAAAATATCTCAAATTGACTTTTCAAAAATAAATAATGATCTTAAAATTTGAAATGGAGGGAGTACAATATTTATATAGGTTCCATTAGACCTGATAAATGGGTCCTTTACATAAGTATACAACAATTAAAAAGTAATTACACCATTAGTGCATTAATACAATAATTACAAAAAGAGTGTAATTAGGACCCATATTATAAAAAAGTACAATTCACATTAATAAGGAAACCTAAAATGAAGGAGAAATAACCGTCATAATTAATAATTCAAATTCAAATATTTAGGATCTAACAAGAAAAATAAATTCAAATTCAAATCTTCATCTCCTTTTCCATATTTTCTCTCTCCTTTGTAACTAAGAAATTCCATCTAGCTCGTTTATGGTGTATGTTTAGAAGATCTGAATCTACATCTTCCATTCTCTAAATAACTTTAGATTTCTCTCCAATACTTGATTTGTGTACTGATATATGTAAGACTTTTTCACATTCTGCAACCAATGTAACAGAATTAGCAACTATTCGTAATCACCATATGCTAAATAGCTAGACAAAATACGAACAACCAAAACAAAACAAATAGAAGAAGAAGAAGAAAAAAAGTTGTTAGTTACCAAAATAAATCAAAGAAGAAAAAGTTGAAGTTACCAAACCAGCAAGAATAGATCCAAAACGAATTCGGAGTGGCCGAACAAAGAGGAAATCACGAACAATTTTTTTTATGAATATTTGGTTACCCACAAAACTTAAAATGGTTACCTTTGTATGAAGGTTTGGCTACCAACTGCACCATATTGTCGATTTCATTCATTCACTCATTCATCTCTTCTGGAGAAAGCACGAAAAATAAAAATAAAAAAAGAAAGCATGCTTCAGGCGTATAGGCTTTCATGCTCGTCAATTTTGCGACATCAACCACAAGAAAAATGACCCTAAATATTACAAAGTGGAAAGTGAAGAATTGGTAATCCAATTCAGTGTTATAAGAAAGTGATTTGAAATGTAATGTTGATAACCAAATTTTTATATCAAGGTAACAAAATATTTATATCAAGGTAACCAATCTACCTCCACATCTGCAATATGAATTGGTTACCTTGGTCTGAAAGTTTGGCAACCAATTGCATGAAGGTTGGCTACCAACTGTATCATATTCAAAAATAAATTGGTAATCTAAAAAAACTGAATTGGTTACCTTGGAATGAATGTTTGGCTACCAACTGCACTCTGAAAAAAAAAATCAAACAAAGCGTGCCTTTTAGCCGACTAAAAAATATCAAATTCTTTTCAAAGCCTGTTTGTTTTTTGCAAATAAGCCTCAGAACTCAAAAGTTGTTGTGTTTCCATAATTAATCTCGCTTTTTAAAAAAAATATTTAAAAAATAAAATTATAATGAATATGGTGCAGTTGGTAGCCAAACTTTCGTACAAAAGTAACAATTCTAATTTTTGTGGGTAACCGAATATTCATAAAAAATAAACCGCGCCTCTGCCACAAAATCATTTTCTGCGCAAGCCTCTCACCAAAACGAATCATTATCAATTGGGTGAGGAAGGCGGTGAGAGAAACCTTCAAACAAAAGAGAAGGATAGAACAAAAAAATAACCAGAAAGAAAATAAAATAAATAATACAAAAAACTATATGTATTTATGTATATGTTTAATCACAACAAAAAACTATATGTATTTATTACATATAAATAATACATATGCAATTCACTCTACTATGCCAATCTTTAGAATCCATTCAATTCGTGGTGATCGGAGATCCCAAAAATCGTGAAAAACCCGCCGGAGATCCCAAAATACGTTATACATACATACAGATATATATATATATATATATATATATATATATATATATATATATATATATATATATATATAGAGCAAGGATCAAGAGCTTACCCCTTATCTAACTCACCCGAGCTCACCCCCTTTAGCGATGGACCCGGCGATGGTTCGGTCATACAACCGTCGTCTATACTTTTAGCGACGGACAACATATAGCGTCGCTAAAAGTATAGACGACGGTTATATGACCGAACCGTCGTCGGGTCCGTCGCTAAAAGGAGGGTGAGCTCGAGTGAGTTGGATAAAGGGTATGCTCTTGATCCGGACCGTATATATATATATATATATATATATATATATATATATATATATATATATATAACAAGGATCAAGTGCATACCCCTTATCTTACTCACCCGTGCTTACCCTCCTTTAGGCGACGGTTTCGATCATACAACCGTCGTTTATACTTTTAGCGACGCTATATGTTGTCCGTCGCTAAAAGTATAGATGACGGTTGTATGACCGAAACTGTCGCCTAAAGGGGGGTAAGCACGGGTGAGTAAGATAAAGAGTATGCACTTGATACGGACCGTATATATATATATATATATATATATATATATATACATACATCTAATGTAATATGAAAAACAAGATCAATTGAATATTTGATCAATTTTTACATAAACGCGGGCCATCAATATGTGTGTGAGAGAGAGGTGTGGATAAAGTGAAGAAGATGAAGATGACAGGCGGATGGGTGTCCTCAGTTTGTAAAAATATTATTTTTAAATTTGATTGTAGTCCGTAGATAATGGGAAAAAAATGATAAAATATAAATCACAACCCAAAATTAAAGGAAGCATAAATATGTACTAATAATGAAAATAAAAATTTAAAAGCATTAATTGTGTATATATTTTATGAGTGCACTATTGTTGTAATTATTTTTTAAAATGTAATAAAATATGTAATTGTACCCTGATAAATTAAGTTGAAAACTATATAGTTAACCAAAATCATTTGGATCTATTGGGTTGATTAACTAGTTTTTAAGTGATGGATTTGTTTGGTTTTGGACCCATATTATTATTACAATATATGGGTTGGATCTAGTTTAACTTGTTTTGACTCATATTAGTGTATATTAATTTTTTACACTTTGTAGAGCTAATACATCATCATGTAAGCATTATTACACTACATTCTTATATAAAACATATACATATTACATACTTTTATAATTTATACATTTGTAATTATATGTATAAAACCCAGACTAATTATGAAATTAATCTATAATGAAGTTAACACTTTAACGAACTACTAATTTAAATAATTAATATCTCCTTTCTTAATTAATTAAAATAACTCATTTAAATTATACAATTTATATTATATAATGAAATTTAATTTCCTCCTCCTCTACATAAATTGTTTTATATTATATATATATTATGTAATTTAATTTAATTTCCCCCACCCCTACCCCTTACCCCCCAAAAAAATAATATTTATTGATTATGTATAAACCGTACCCCCTCAGCCCCCCACCCCCACCCCCACCCCCAGCCTCCAGCCTCCGTCCCTCATCTCCCACCAAAAAAATAATATTTATTGATTATATATGCATCTCATGTCCTCTCAAACAAACATTATTTATTGATTATTTAATGATTTAATAGATTAATCATATCTGATGGATAATGTGCAGATTATCAATGAATGATTTGTTTTAATTTTTCTTTTAATTTGTAATATACTAAAAATTTTAAATCTTACCTTTTAGCATATTTTTAATTTTTAATATTTTTTCTATATTTAAGCCTAAATTTAATAATTTCATAATATAAATAATAATTATATTAATTTTCAAAAATAAAAATAGTAATTAATTTTCAAAATTTTAGTTATATTTTTGAAGGTTGAATTTATTTTTATTAATTTAATTTTTAATTTGTGTTTATTATGAAAACACTTATGAATAATGGTAAAGACATTACTCAAATTCAAAATTTATCAAAAATTCTCTTATTTTAATAATATATGCAATATATCTGAATAAAATAATATACAAATTTGTCAAAGAAAAAAATATCAATAATTTTTCTTTATTAATGTTGAGGGTATTATGACAATTTGTAAAAAAAATAGTTAAACTTATTTACTTTTTAATATGACAACATTTAGGATGATAACACATTTATCAGCTGACGCGGATGTTCATTAAAAAGTAACGTATGTGTTCTATTAAAAGTCACTCATTTAACAAATTTTATAATAATTTAAAAATAATTTATAATTCAATGAGACGGTTATAAAAAATTTTAATTTAGTGATATATTTATAAAACAATGGGGAATTAACACCGTGAAAATATCAAAAAACTTTTTTGTTTAATAGAAAGTTTTGCATCTATCTAATAAAATACAAATGATTTTGAATTTCCCGCTCACTCAATAAATTATCTGGGCCGTCTAAAGTTTGAGATAAATCCCACCGTTCATACATCTATCTAATAAAATACATCTATCTATCTAATAATCTAATAATAATTTAATAAAATACAAATTATTTTAAATTTCCCGCTCACTCAATAAACTATTTTGATCGTTCAAAGTTTGAGATAAATCATATTGTCCATACAGTGCCGGAGGCACGGGACCCAGCTAGTCATCAATATGTCTTGATTTGGTCAGTTTGACTCAATTCTCTGCGGGACCACCAAACTCTTCATAATCAAAGAGGTAATTTCGGAACGTAATTTCACAACTAAACTAAATATAAATAGCAGAATCCTTTTATTTAATTTTCTTTCCTTTTTCTGCCCCAATCTCTAGTTTTACCCCAAGGCCTAACTAATCACAAATGTTCATTTCCTACATAAACATCCCTTCTTTGCAACAGTCTCTCCATCCTCACTTTCCCTTTCTCCTCCTTCTCTCTCTAATACCTCTCCGGTTCATTTCAAAATGATAAGAATCTTTTAATCTCTAAATGCAAATTTCTTTATTTGCTTTTTTATTGGGCTCATCAATCTCATTTTAATGAGATTTTACGAGGGTTTTACAGAGTGGCATTGAGGTTTTGATGTAATGGCCGACCTCAGCTTTGACTGTGATGCCCCAAACCTCCTCTGTACAGAAACCAACAACTTGGATTTTGATGTGCTTGAGTTTGTGGTCACTGATGATCTTACACATCAAACAGATAATCAAAATCTGGAATCTAACAATGTTAGATCAGATACATTAATGGGCTTTTTCCCATTTCAAATTGAGGAGGTTGTATGTTTGATGTTTGAGAGAGAAAGGGAGCATTTGCCCAAAGATGATTATCTCTACAGATTGAGAAGTGGGAACCTCGATTTGAGTGTTAGAAGAGAGGCTCTTGGTTGGATTTGGAAGGTGGGTTGATTAATTTTAAATAATGGTGGGGGTTTGGTGTTCTCTTGTTTTGTTTATTAAGTACTGCATTTGCATTAATTTTCACTATTTTATGCGACATTATATTCAGTTTGTGCAAATGGTTCTTAGATTTTATTCCATTTTGATTACCATTGTTGTTTGTTTTAATTCTTGATATTCTATTAATCTTTACTAGTATCTTTTTAACCACTGTCAATGGAGTTTAAATTCATTTCTAAAAATATTTTCTTTCATGTATTTCCTTTGTTTGATTAGTCCTATCATATCATTTACAGTGAAAGACCATTCATGTGAGGCAGTTCACATGTTTTTTGGGCTCTGAATGATTTGGTTTTATTCCAATTCCAATTCATTTACTTCTTGTGATTTAGATAACAATGATTTTATATTTTCATTTAAAATGATGCCCATACTGATTCCTGAATTGGTTTGTGTTTTTTGTTTAACAGGCTCACACGTGTCACAGCTTTGGAACTCTGACTGTTTGTCTAGCAATAAATTATTTGGACCGCTTTCTATCAGTTTATGAATTGCCAGTAAGTTCAGAACATAAACTCAAGTATTAATTCTTACCTAATAATATGGTTTCTTGTTTTCAATGATAATTGTCTCTATTTTTGTTTGTTGGATTTTTCTGACTAAATATAGGGGAAAAACATAAATTCAAGTATTGGTTATTACCTAATAATTTGGTTTCTTGTTTTCAATTCTAATCGTCTCTAGTTTTGTTTGTTGGATTTTCCTGGCTCAATAGAGAGGTAAAAGTTGGACAGTCCAATTGTTAGCTGTGGCCTGTTTATCACTAGCAGCCAAAATGGAGGAGATTAATGTGCCTTTGACTGTTGATTTACAGGCAAGTGCAATTCTTTTGAAGATTTTAGTTATACTTGTTATACAATTGCAATCTTTTATTTTTCTGAATTATATAAGATAATTTTCTGCTTGTACTGGTAAAATGATTGTTTTGGGTTGCCAGGTGGGAGATCCTAAGTTTGTATTTGAAGGTAAAACAATAAAAAGAATGGAGCTTCTGGTGTTGAGCACCTTGAAGTGGAGAATGCAAGCTTGCACTCCTTGTTCCTTCATAGATTATTTCCTTAGAAAGATCAACTGTGATATGTTGCCATCAAGATCTTTGATCAATAGATCAATTCTGTTCATTTTAAGCACAATTAAAGGTTCGCTTCTTTTCACACCATGTTTGTATGTATTTATATTTCTTCACCTATTTTGTTACAAATATCCAAGTGTTTGAGGGTGGGAATTGAATGCAGGAATTGACTTCTTGGAATTCAGGCCCTCAGAAATTGCTGCAGCAGTTGCCATGTGTGTTTCAGGAGAAATACAACCAATAGACATTGACAAGGCAATGTCCTGCTTCATTCATGTTGAAAAGGTAAACAATAGTGGTGCCCACAGAAATACTTAAAAACATAGACATGACAAATCTACTTTGGAAGGTAATATTAACATGGCAAAAGGGCAAAAACTTTGGAGACATGGTAATTGTTTTTATTTGGACAAATATACCATTAACAAATCATGTTCTGGTTTTTTACCTTATTTTAATGACAAAGGCACATTTGTCCAAAACGAAAAAGTTGTCCTGCAACTATACATTTTGTTTTGGTAGTATCAACTTCCCATTTGATGTTGCTTTCGCTTTTTATTAATTTATTTTTAATTTTTTTGGGTAAAATTCAAGTGGGCAAATTTTCTGAAATCTTGGTTTTCTTTGGTTTGTGGCTGGATGCAGGTTAGAGTATTGAAGTGTCTTGAACTGATACAAGATTTGGCATTGATCAGTGAGACTACAAATGTAGTTAGTGCTGCAGTAGTGCCCCAAAGCCCAATTGGGGTGTTGGATGCTGCATCATGCTTTAGCTATAAAAGTGTTGAGAGAACAGTTGGGTCATGTCTAAATTTTTCACACACTAGTCCTGACACTAAAAGGAGAAAACTGGATAGACCATCTCAAGGGGACCTCAATTCTTGACACATGAATTTTACTCCCTCACCCAAGTCCACAAACAGTTTTTGTTGAATAGGGAGATTTGGTGTGGCTTTTCAAGGAATATCGCTTGGAAACCGGAATAAAATATCGGTGCTTTACTCGTTTTCAAGCGTCTCTTAAAGACGTAGAAAATAAATATTAGAGGTTACTAGAAAAAAAGGAAAGGAGAGGAGAGGAGGGAGAGAGGTCTCATGCATTGAGCTTGAGCATGAATAGAATTGTAACCAGCTGTTAATAATCAAAGTTATAGAAGAGGGAGGGAAGGAAGGAAGGACAAAAATATTTGGAAGATCCATATATGTATGTTGTCAATAGGTAAAATGCAGGTTTTTTGCAGCTTCAAAAGAAGAAGACAATGACAGAGAGCACAGTAAAAAGGGGAAGGATGTTTTATTTTATTAATTATTATTATTTAAATGAAGTTTAAATTTTACTGTAATTACTTTCTGTAACCCATTACTGTAAAAAACCAAGACAACTAGACAAGGGTATATTGAAAATCAGATCCCTCCTTTTTCAGTTAGCTTAATGAGCTTTTCCTTTTTGCTTGATTCACCCAACCAATTACATAATTTCTACACAATCATCCAAATTGGGAAGGGCCTGTTTTAGTAATGGGTTACTGGTCAAGTACTACTTTTGTGGATCCGAAACAGCCATCGTGGGCCCAGAGACCTATTTGTTTTTGTCTGTGCTGTGGGTGTGACTGGTCAACATCTGGGTGCTTACCCTCTCTCTGCATAGTACTACAGAAGAAACCTTGGAAATATGCACTACTATTGCTGATTTTATGGTAGAGTACTGAGAAGGTAGTAGGTAGCATTGACAAAAAAAATAAAATAAAGAATAAAAAAAAGAGGCAGTGTTCTCTAATTTTGGGACAAATTAGAAAAAAATATCTCTAATCTAATTTTTGAATGGAGGAAATATTAACAATTTATATACCCTTCTTTGTTTTGTTTCAACATAACAGAATTTATTTCTTCCTTCCTTCCTTTGTGTGAAGTGTTTCTTTCTTTATGCGAACATAATATAATGAATACACAGCCATGGCTTTTACCATGCTCCGTGGACATAATAATAATAATAACGAAAGCTAAGCAGTGATAAAATATGACACCTTAACCGAAATATATGGTCAACATTGATTGATTGATAATAGAATACCTAAATTATATTTATTTAAAAATATCACAGCTCTTTTAGGTGGATATGAAAATTGAAACCGAGTGTATTTAAATTTTATATATTTGTACTTTTACCCACCATTAGAGGTCAAAATATAAATAAATAAAATTTAAATATACTAATGTCTAATTTTCATGTACACAGGATTTTTGAAAGTATGATCACATCAAAAAATTTCACTTCCACTTCCACTACACATTACACTAATGTTAAATAACTAGATAAAAATTATTTTGATAAATTGTATTCTACGATTTATTAATGTTTTATATAAATAAATTATAATTTTTGTCCAATTACTAATCATTTTTTTCGTACTTTTTTTTATTTTAATATCCGCTTTCCGTATAATTAAACTATAAAAAAATAGCACATTATTTATCTCCATTGTACCCTAAGGACCATAACTAGAGTCAACATCCCTGCAAATATGGGTGTGGTTGGTGGAAGGTTTAACAGCTCTGGCTCCATACAGAAAGTCAGACATTTGGGGTGCTCTTTTAACACACTTCACTTCTTCGGCTTCATTGGTGTGGGTTGAAATTTGAGATGTTTAATAAATTTTTAATTTTTAATTTCATATTTTAACTAAGTATCTTATAAAAAAAAGAAAAAAAGAAAAGAAATCATCAATGAAATTTTAGTGGGTCAATTATAATAAAATACTCCCTCAGCTGCTTTTCAAAAGTTAATTATTAACATTTACAAATTTAAAATTAAGATGAATTTATTTATTTATTATTATTTTAAATGAAACTACAATTTAAAAAGGGTGGGAGTAATTTAATAGAATAACAAGAATTAGTGGTAAGAATATGACTATTCCAACTTTGAAGAAAAAGTTACAGCTCCAACGATGAAAAGTACAGAAGCAGAATGTAACAAATACTCTAATACACCCTACTACCCTAGATCCCCAGATACGTGAGTGCCCCTATGACCAAACTGTGTTATCTCTCCTCATATTTCCTGTCCACCACTTCAATTTTGACATATATCTTTTTATTTAATTTTAAAATTAATTAATATTAAATAAAAAATTAAGTATCAAATTTTAAGTGGACAAATACAAGAAAACAGAAAATTTG
Source organism: Panax japonicus (assembly GCA_020205505.1). Classification (NCBI taxonomy): domain Eukaryota; kingdom Viridiplantae; phylum Streptophyta; class Magnoliopsida; order Apiales; family Araliaceae; genus Panax; species Panax japonicus. The sequence continues at coordinate 54,542,624 of CM035098.1, read as the reverse complement.
AGGACAGTCTGCTTTAGCTCTAGCGGTGCTGTTGCATGTGATATCGTTGGATACAAAATTTTGTAAATTATAAAAATACATGTGATTGCATCTGTACTGATAATATACAAACATGTTTTAAAGAACCAACTACAAATTCTCTCTCGTCAGGATAATTTATTTTAACTGTTCCTCCGATTTTACTCTGCTAATATGCTATACACCTACAAGAATTTGGGAATGGGTATATTTGTATTATTTCTCCAACAAGCAAATAGATTAATGGAATTTTTTTTGAAGTTGGATTTTGTTCTTTAATCTACCCTGTGATATAACTCTTAGTTTGTCATATATATGAATTCATATGGCTCCATAATTAGACAAAGTCCGGTTGGCCTGTTGACGTCAAGCAACGATGCCACATACGGCTGTTAGGGTCCAAAACCTTGGGGTAAGAAATGACTTCAGGAATGGGAAGATAAACATAGTGAGTGTTGCATATGCCAACTGTGATGCCACTATATCCAGCAAATGCGCCATGAACCTGCAAAGACCAGAATGTAGGTGAACATATAATAGCAGAGGTACCTTTGTCAATCTAATTAGGGATAAGAAAAGTTAAAGAGGAAAACTAGGTATGCACAATATGGGCATACCCTAACCATATCAAGCCTAACAAGCTCCACCTAACTGAACTAATGCAACAAAGAACATAACTACTATAGCGTTTCACAAAATGTCTTGAGGAAGGCTTGATGCCTTGAAGACTCGAAAGAAAATTAGTAACTTTGAGGCTATCCATCAGCCCTTTTTGTAAACCATAAAATGCCTTTTCATATTCAACCAGTAGGATGAGCTCTCTTAATGGTACTCATCTAGTAGAGCTCCAAGGAGTGTACTTTTGAAGCCAATCCTTTATTAAACCCTAATCAAAAACTTCCTCTTCAGGTCAGCAGATGGTTGAGAAAATTCTCCCTAGTTTTATAGAACTTACTCCAGAATGTAAATTTCCCCTTGCAAGAACAACTTTCTTTTCTATTTTTTTACTGCTTTATCAACAAGAGTAAAGGTTCATGACTTGCCAAGTTGGCAGACAAATTTTAGTATGATGTGTGTGTGTGTGTGTGTAAATATATTATGCATCATAAAAAGCTCCGCAAAATGGGTATGTAACCCTTGCTCACAAGTGAGTGAGCAGCTCCGTACAGAGGCAATGGCTGTATGCTCGACTTGGCTCATATATTGGCCGAGTCCATGCCAAGCTATATCCTGCAACAGGATCATGTCATGCTTTTGGGGCAGTCTAAAAACTGCATTTCAAAGTCATTGTGCTTCTAAAGCACTGAATTTTAGCATGAGTTTCCAAATTTCCAGGAAACAAAATAGTTGGGTGACTCGTTAACATGCTACTATTGTCATTCTTAACTGCCTATTTGAACTTTTAACACTATGTCACTATTACTATAAATGGTAAATAATTGTGAGCATGAGAGACGTACAGCATTTTGACCCAGTACAGTGCATAGGATTCCATCTGATGCATTTGCACGGCATGCACGGATCATGTATGTGGGATCAATGTATTTCACATCAGCTGGATCTCCAATATCCTTGAAATACTTCTTTGCCTGAAAGAAAGCATAAAGATGTCATTGGAATTAACACTATATAAGCATAAATGATAATTAATCTAGCTCAACAATGAATGTAAAAGCCACGAGAATGAAAGCCACTTTATAACATATAAACACCCCATAATCAAAAGTAAATGAAAAGAGAAGGAAAATGAAAGGGGAATATAAATATAATAAACCGAAAAGAGCCTCAATTTCAACCTTTTCACATGTACTGAAAACCTCATGGTCTGAGGGTATCCCTCTACTTGCCAAAGCAAGTGATGAGGGTTCAACCCTCATGTACCTCATCAGAGTCATGTTTGCATTGAAGGCTTGGGATGGGGGTTGGGGCCCCAACCTATGGGCTGGGTGGGGATTGGTATCAAAGAAAAAAGAAAAAGACTCTTCACATGTAATCAGACTAATTCGAAACTGTTGATCGAAAATCAAGTCAACCAAGTGTACGGTGGTTGCAACTACCAACCTCTTGTTGTATGTGTACACCGATATCTCCTAATACAATGTTTCCTGATGCATCCTTGGCGTTAGTTTTCTCGAGGAAATCCTGCATAAAAAAGAAAGGATAAAGCATAAATTTCCAAACATACATGACCAGCCGATCTAATTGGATTGCTCAAGCCAAAGCACTTTGTGTAAGCTCTGCAACAGAAGACATAAATCCTAACATGGACTGCTTCTTGAACTATATATCAAATATAAGTTCCCCTTGTATTCTTTGTCTGAGGAACTTTTTAAAAGAAGACGGCAAATATTAAATAAAGAATCACACTAGAATGATATGATGTTCTAAATAAGAGGACATGTTTAGACTTCAGGACTAAATGGTTCACTTAATTCAATAAGGCATTAATCAGAACCCTAAAAGAATGTGATCATGCAAGTCACCTGCCCAGCTCCCTCTGCTACACAGACAACAGCTGATCCCTTTGTCTCAAGTAGGTACTTTAGATGCCGCAGGACACCATGCGGTCCATGTAAGCGGAAAGGTACCTGAGAAGAAATGCATTAATCAGTGGTAGCAGCTGGGCTCAAATGCGTAGATAATTAGTTAATATTCAGCAATAATACCTCTGGGATCAAGCATATATCAATTTGTCCACTTGCAAGGGATGCTTGCATAGCTATAAATCCACTACTACGACCCATCAATTTGACAATCCCTATACCACGATAAGCACTATGCGCCTGTCGTGAATTGAAGAAAATTACTTGTTAAAGTATACTACGAAAGAGATCTCTTTACCTCTAACTAAGAAACAAAGTAAACAGATTAAATTCATATTCAACGAGAAATGCAATTGAGCATGACTAGCACCAGCATTACCTCAATGTATGCAGAATTAATAGCTCGTTGCGCTTCTTCAACAGCAGTATCGAAACCAAAAGTTTTATCCATTAGCAAGATGTCATTATCTATAGTTTTTGGCACACCAACCACAGCCACCTTCAACTGTCTTTTACGGCACTAAATACCAAAAATAGAAAGGAATTGATTTGGTAATATGATACATATAAAGCATGCTGTAGTTACTAGATGGAGCATTTAAGAAAGCATTTCTACCTCAAATGTGGTCATGCAAGTAATACTTGAATTAAAAACTTATAGCGCAACACAGTTCATCATTATTGAAGAGGAAAATAGTGATAGTTTTAGATAGACCAGTACATCAAGTACCAAAAAACTTACCTTTTACATTAAACTATTAAAGTATATCTTAACATAAAATATTGTACATGTGTATTGCATAGGACTAACAACCTCATTGTGTATTGCATTAGCACCAGCATGCGTACCGTTTCCACCGAGCACGAAAAGCATATTGATACCTCTTTCCTGTAATCAGTAAACAAATGCACATATCTCGCTTATCATTCCTTAGCCTCATGCATTTATACAATAATGCAATATACAACTATTGCAAAAATCTTTCACTGCAAAAAACAATTGTGCACCTCCATACTGTCCACAATCTCGCTAACATTGGGTCCTCCACGTGAAACTCCTAATAAGCTTCCACCCGAAAGATGAACATTTTGAACCACTTTCCTAGATAACTAATTACAGTAAAGAAAAATTATCAAACAAATATTTTTTAAACACTTACTCCAAGAAGGAGAAAATAATCGCAACGTAAAGCATACAACAATATCAGAACCAACTAGGCTTATACCAGTTATATGCAGTTGACATAAAAAGTTAGATAAAAAGTTAGACTCCTTAAGGTTTAAGTTTTATTTTTATTTTTTTAACAACCGGTATGAGCTTTGTGAATAAGTGATATGTGCTCCAGAGATGTTGGGATGGCAAGTCAAGGGCATATCATGAACCTTTGATGTCGACCAATTGACAGGTAGGGAGACCTACTGTGGTTATACAATTCAATAGACAAGAATGATCTTAAATCAATACAATCAATTTTCAGGTAAATAAAAGATCAATATTGAAGAGTTCATCATTTGAGGCAACATAATAATTCTATCCTAACCAAGCAGATAAAAATCTAATAGTTTCATGTAGTTATAGGTAGTCTTAGACCATATTCCCATCAGCAACGCCGGTTTAAGGAGGGATAAATCCTGTATACAAATACTTAAAACCAGGGAATAGTAGTCTAATATACAACCAAGTAAATGACGATCAAGTCGGTTAGCATGAGACTAGGTCATAGATGAAAAAAAAATTATGACATCCAATTTTTATTTCCTAGATGGATGGGGTGTGGGGAGGGTGAATATTCACATATTAGATGCATAAACCATTCATTATTTTGCAAACAAAATTGTTATGATTTTGTTAATAATATATACTGTGGACTGAAAGAAGGAACTTACTGGCATTTCAGCTAATTCTTTGCCAAAACCACGATAACCGAAAGGAATTCCCACAATATTTTTCACACCATATATTTCAAGGGTGATCACAATCTGCATCATTTCCAGAGAGGGAAAAAGTATTATTTACAGTCATACACTATTTGTCCACTTAAGTCTTAAAGCAACTTCGTGTTGATACTGCTAAATTGATAACAACTTTATTTACCAAAAGAATGACATTTCCACATTATGCGCACCTGTCGGATGACATCATTAAGACCAGGGCAAAGTCCTCCACAGGTTACAATTGCTGCTTTTACGTTTTCTGGTTTATAGTATATTTTCTCCCGAGGACCAGCACGATGGACCCTGGAAACAAACAGTTTCATATACATTAGACAGCGATGCAAATATTTATCAAATAAAATCTAGAAGTCCCTTCTTCCAACTTTATGTTGCGACTGGAATAGGACACATAGTTTAAGAAGAGAAAAGTTGAATTATTCTACTCACAATGGCTATTTCCTTTAATATATGGTGGGGTCCACAAGTTTTTTTTTTTATCATTTGTGAATCTGTTCCAACCAAAATGTAACTTGATTTTGAAAATTAGCCACAAATAACACCCCATGTATAAAGGTGAACGCATTAAGTTGGAAGTATCACAAAGAAACAGAAGAATCTGATAACAAAAAGAACTATGACACAAGATAACTTAAGACTTGATGTATTGCAAATTGTTCTTCTGGTTTTCTTGACAGTATAAGAATTAGTGTTCTAAAAAGCGGCCTAGACGCTACGCCCCCGGGCGCCTCGCCTAGACCAAAAAATCCCTCCATGAAATTAGGCGGGGCCTAGGCGGGCCTAGACAAGAAAGGAGAGGCCTAGGAGGAGAGGTTTTTTATTTTAATAACTACCCAAACTAGAATTGATATATTTATTTTTCTAATAATTTACCATAATCGTAATGCAGGTTGTAGCATATCAAATCACAACTAGAAGTGAACAAGATCAAGTAAAAATGGATAATTTTATAATAGTTGTAATTTTTTGAACTTGTACCAGCTACAAATTATATAAATGATGACACATTTGTAATATTTAGTTTAATTCAATATAATTCTTAAATTTATATTTAATTTCTTAAGTTTTAATATTGAATTGAATTCTTGAAATTTTAAATTTTATTATTTAATAACAATCTTGTTTATGAATAAAACTAATACGTTAAATATATGTGTTTTAACTTTAAGCAAAAACTTTATTATCTTTATTATAGATTGTTTTGCTTTATATTATTGTTTTGTTTGGATAAATGTAAGATAAATATTAAAATTAGCTTAAAATAAAAAATCCCGTCTAGCCCCCCCGGCCACCCGCCTAGCGCCTTTTAGAACATTAATAAGAATGTTAAATATACATTTTTTTTTGGATAAGTTAATGTTGCAATACATCATGAGAAGCTCAGGTGTTGTGTTACATACCATTGCTCCACCCATGTACAATCAGGATCAATGCACTCAGCACCAGCAGATGTTGGCGAGGAGAAGTGAATAACCTGAAATATTTTCTTTTTTTTATAAGTATGTATGACCTGAAGTATTAGATAAACTATTTATTTGAAGGCAACAAATAGTATAACCAGGTAGGATTATGATGATTTACAGGGGAGGGAAGAGCCCCTGAATAATGAACGCAAATTTATATGAATACCGTTTTAAAGAATTTATGTATGATATGGTCGTAATTCATATGGAAAAAGGGCATGTAAAGGAAAGTAACAAGTTTCCATTACTCAAATTGATACCCAAAAAGGTCTCATATCAACTGTCTTCTTCGTAAACTTCAGTTGCTGAATTCCCCTAGCCCACTTTACCCCTTTGACAATGCAAGAAAAAAACCTAAGGGATTGCAATCCTCATTTAAATCTTTTTACACGTAAAACAATCAGCAAATATTAGCTTACTTAAATAAGGAAAGAAAATCAACTCATTAATCATGCGTAGATGAATTTCTACATAAATACCCCTTAGTTAGAGGAACAGCCACAATCAAACAAGATCTTAAACCATCCCGAAAATTTAATATATATCGCAGAAGATCAAATTAGAAATCACTAAGGCTTTTGTGTCACGGTAGGTAACTATCAGCTGGCCAGATTATATGCCTTAGAGGATTAGATTGAAATCAGAAGTTTATTACTCCCTCCGTCCTCAAAAGGATGTCCAAAGTACATTTTGCACACAAATTAAGAAAAGTAGGAAAAAAAAGTTATAAAAAAAGTTCCAAATTTATTCATAATGGTCCCACAAAATTAATTTAAGTAATGAGTCTTTCTATTTTTATATACTAGTGAACCCCACTAAATGACATATTTACATTTTACTTTACGAACTTATTTCCATCCTTTTGAAGACAAAAAAAAATTGTACCTTAGCCTATCCTTTAGAGGACGGAGGGAGTATTTAATAAGATCAGAGCCATAGTAGTAGCAAATGCATGATGTAATTGTTAATGGATACATAACTGAACACAATTTTTCAATCCGATGGTAGATGTAAAAGCATGAAAAGTAACTAGCTAAATATACTATAAAAGTCTGGAGTTTGTTTGATTATAACACTAATTTAATCCCTCCAACTTCATAATGAACTTTGACATTACAATAGTAACAATTGTTTTTGTGGCCAATCAACATATCTGAGTTTTCTTACTATAACATTATGCAGATTCATGATGAACTTTAGTGTTGCAATAGTAACACAAATTTTTATAGCCAACCAACCTATATCACACTACTTGAGACTAGAACTGGAAAATTTTCAGCTCAGGTCAATGAGAATTTTTAAATCACACAAACAAGACAATTAATCAATCTTAAGTAAGCATTAGCAAATCAGAAGAAGGCCATTTGATGTTGGTTAAAAGACATAATTCGGTTAAGCAAAATCATATTTAATCACGTTTGACTGATTCAAGATTAGGTTAATGACACTCCAAATACCTTCATCAAGTATTGTAGGCTTGATAAAATGGTTGATACTTGATATTGAAATGTTTATTGGTGAACTGACTCTAATTCTTGACTGATTTCTCATAGTTTGGAACATACTCTATACCACATAGCATTCTAAAAACTAATTGGTAGTCCACATTGAAAAGTTGATAAAAATTTCTTACCAATGTTTTGCGGTGCACCAAAAAAACAGTTCAATAAAAAGTCACAATATTTACTCAAATTTTGAGATAGCATTTCACATTCTGATAACTAGAGCTAGTTAGACATTTAATTCCAATTAATAGATTTCAAATTTCTTTAGCAAGATTAAATTTTTAGGGCTATCATATAACAAAAAGCCATCAAGTCACCGGTAACACAGTATTCAATTAATTGTCCAGAAATGTGTACATGCTTTCTAAGTCTCCAATCATATCAGACCGAAAATATCTAAGTTGTCGATCCAATCATATCAGACAGATAATCTCCAAGTCTTAGATCACTATGCATAATAACTGACAACGAAAAAGGAGCAAGTTGAGAAACAAACAATAACATTCCCAATTATCCAGACCGCTTGATAGATTGGTCAGCATTTGGACAAGTTACTCCTTAAAATTTCAATTACCCAGTCTTATGCAGGTTATATAATTAGATACACAAGTAAAGCAACTTATACCTTAAGAAGTACTCTGTCGTTATTATTAATGTACCCGTGCCATTTTTCATCAGATGGATATCCGTCAGCAAAATCTTCAGTTACCGGAGTCCTGTCACAAAAACCTTAAATTTCAAAACAAAACTCTTTCCCTCCAACACACATAAAAATTGCTGTACAAAAAGAGCTGGAAATACATCCTTTTTAAGACTACAACACATAACTAATACAAAATTGTGCAATGTGAGAAATTAAAACATGTAAAATTAACAATCAATGCATAAATGCGACTTCTTAAAAATGAACCGCAAATGCAAGTAGAGAAGTTATTGAACTAAGAGGAGTTTAGTTGAATTACCTCATCTTGAGGCAGAAAGTGGAGGGATAGGAAACGGCGTCGTCGAATACATCAGTGAGGTGAGGAATGTGGAATCGAGTCTCGAAATCCTTCTGGTACTTTAATTTCCAATCAGGATCAGTGAAGTCAATAGCAACAGCGCTTTTGGTCTCGGCATTAGTACGAATTGCTTTGCAAATCCGGTTCAATTTGGACGGTCTCGGAGTCGGAAAAACCGGACCGAAAGTTGCACAGGAGGAACGATCGTAGTAAGTCTTTGCCGCCGGGAAAACGAGCTTTGAGCCAATCGCCGGCGAGATTGAGTCCATCAAATAAAATGCTATGATCAGGCAATCAGAGAAAGAGAGAGAAAGTACGGTGGATCGGAGAGAAGACGGAGAAAGAGAGGAAGAAGAGTGACAAATAAGTACAAAGGGAAGAGGAGGGAGCTTTGTTTGTTACTTTGTCTGTACGGGTGGACTTGTATATTAGAAAAATCCAACTGAGTGAAACACCTTTTGTTTCTCAATGAATTTCCACGGAGTTCGAAAGCGGGGTTTCTCTTTTTACCAAGTTGACCCTTTCCAGGCCTCTTATTAACCACGTAAGCCTGCGCTTCTCGAAGTAATTTTTCACCTATATGAAAAATGAAAGGATTAAATATAATTCAAGAGGTGCTAGAGATATAAAATATTTTATAAATATTTTATAAACTGCTGATGTGGTATACTCCACGTCAGTTTATTGATTAACAAATTATTTAATGTAGTCTTCAGTCCCACACAAACTGCTGATGTGGAGTACAGTTTATAAAATGTTTGTAAAATAATTTGTGTCTCTAGCATTATTCATAATTTAATACCTTAAACTATAGGTCATATTTCACTTCGATAATTTACTTTTTAATTTTGTCAATTAAATGACTAAACTATTATTATTTTTTTAATTTCATTCAATTAAGGGTGTTGACGTGGTCCGCTAACTAGACAAATTAATACTTACGCGTAATTAAAAAATATTATTTTAATTATCTCTTCTAAACATCAAAGGATAAATATGTCAAATCATTATTAAATATAACCAAACCAAACCAATCATTAAACTCATCCTTGTTCCTTCTCCAAATCTTCGGCGCAGTCGAGGGAGGCGGCGACAAGTTTTTCGGCTGCCATGGACGCCAGTCCTATCGTGAATAGTGACGACAAGCTCGTTGACAACTTCGAGGAAGGAGGAGGAATCTGTAGAATCGGACCAGATAGGACGGTAGGATGATAGGTAGCGAGAGATCTGACGGTCTAGGGTTTTGAGGGTTTGATCAAGTGCGACAGAAGCTCTGGGATCTTCATCGTCAGTCAACTTTTTAGAGAGCTTTTCACGTAATCTGCCATCAAAATTGGAGAAGATTTGGAGGATATCATCGGTCGTGTTGTCAGTGTGGTCGAGAGTATTGGCACTGTGGTGAGCCATTGATCTTGAGGATATCGTCGAAATTGTGGTTTGGTGTTTCCCTTGCTTTTGCAAACGACTGTAGAATGTTGTTCTGAACTCAATTTTTTAGTAAGGTTTTGATTTTCTTGGTGTATTTGTTAGTTTTGTTGCTGGGGAAGACAGTACATGAATATAGAAAGAAATGATAAAATACCTCCTTGGGGTCACTCAACATATTAGCGATTGAAGCATCAATTGCATCCTGGTTTTCGACCCTAAAGGCCCTAGCAGCATACAAGACAACATTATCCTTATATGTGTTTTTCGAGAAGTTCTCAATCAAGGTCTGTCAACTGTAAGCTTGTTAAGTGTGAGGGTTCCGATCTTGTTACTGCAAAGCACATCCATTCCAGCCATCTCCTCAATGGCAGTCACCCTCTTGGTAATAGCACCCTGCTGAGAAAGGCGGTGAGACCCAATGGCCATTGTCACTGACAACACAGTTGGCATTGCAATTGGGATTCCTCCAATCAAAAGAACCAACAAGTTATCACCCAACTTAACACTAAATATATCCCCTGGTACCAAGATTGCTGCATCTTGCTCACCCCATTTCCCATCTCTCAAAACCTTCAACAAATTATTCACTAAACTTGTTTAGTATAACAGCTTAGCTTAAATTCCATACACCCTTTATACTTTAACGTCTAAGCGTTGAAATATAGAATTGCAAATGTCAGTTCAGTTCCCGTACTATATATAGTTTGGAAAAAAACTAATATACCTTAGTTTTGGGAGCTAGGCCTACCATTAGAGCAGTTGCAGCATTCCCTGCATTGTTTTCCTCTATGAAACAAATAGTTGAGTTGATAATGAGCAACACAACAATACCAGCTTATATTGCCAATCAGATCCCAAGGGTGTATTTTCTGGGTGTCTTTTATTGTCGAAATTTGTTAGTTTTGTTGCTGGTTGTATTTGTTAGCGATGGGGTTTGGGACCTTCAGATTTAAATTGTCTCAGATTTGGATGATCTGTGCTGGTTAATGGATCTGTTTTGAATTTATTATATGCTTTATTTATTACTTCATCTTCTTTCCCTGTTTTAGTCATTGGACACTGAATTTGTTTCAAGTTCTTCTTTCTGGTTTTGGGTTGTATGTTTCCGGTGATTTGATTTCTGGGTTCTGGTTCTTTGTTTTGGTCCGTTCGATCCATGGTTTTTCCCAATTGGGTTTCATGTTTTCTCTATTCATGTTTCGATCTGATCTTATTTTGGATCTGAAAATTGGGTTGTGTTCTTTAAATCAATTTTGATTTTGTTTCGATATCCTCTGCTCTTCATCTTCGCCGGCAACCATGGCGTGGGTTGAAATCTGGGGGCAGGGGTGTTGATTTGTTTGATCTAAATGTATTAAAGAAAAGAGTGGGACCATTTTACCCTTTAATATATTAAAAATGTTTAATCATAAAATAAAAACTATTTTTTTACACATATCATGCCTCACCTAGATAGCCACTGTGACGCCCCAAAACAGGTATACATTGTGATGCCTCCAAAACAGGTAAACATCATTCATCTTGAGTCGCCAGATACATGGTACATAAATTCAAATACAACTTAATTATACAACAGTCGTGTAAAATACGACAAAACATAGCTGAGAGTTTAAACAAGAATATTGTCATCTACACAATATCGACACTCAATGGTGTCCTCATTATAATTATTATCACATTATTCCGTAGAATAGTGAGGACTACTAAAGCCATTTATCCTAGACCATCACTCCATTTCCCGACTCGTCCCAGCTATATTCTCATTTCTTGAAGATAATAATGAAAGAAATGGTGAGCTTAACTAGCTCAATAAGAAATATTATGACTAAGATAATACAGAATAAATTATCCTTAGCCTTCAACAGTATAAAAACTGATAGAATACAATAGACAACAAGTTTTAGATCAACAACTGCAGCGGAATAAGCAATCCATTAGAAGAGTCAAGTAGAGCATAAAATCTACTATCTTCTATGATTTAAAAAAAATCATCAACTTTATCGCTGAGACTCAGCTTAATAAATAAACCATTTCATCGATTCTTCCCTGCACTACGGGCCAAGGATATTCATTAAATCATCAATGGTCATAACTGTACCGAATTATCTCTGGTCATAATCATACAAAAACTGTCCATTAATGCACTGCAGGCCACTTAGGACTTTCACTACATCATTCGTCACATTACGGTCATAATTATACCGAATAATCCTTGGTCATAATCATACCAAGTATATCTATACACATAAGTCAAAGATGACTTTAATCACAATATAAGCATGATGATGATGGCAATGACATAATAATTCAATAAAACAAGTTCAAAAATAAATTTTAAAGATTTATAATTTAATTTATTCAGAAATTAATAACGTCCAAATTGTCAACATGATATTGTTTTGTAGAGTAAAATTCAAGAATAATATTCATGTACCAAAAATAATTTGGACAGAAAAGAAATACATTTTTTAGGTGAATAGTACCCCGTGAAAAGTACTTCGGGAATAGTACCCCGGGAATAGTACCCCCAACATGAAAAGTGTCCCGAATACCCGAGTGAATGATACTAGAGTGAATAGTAATCGGGTGAATAGTAATCTGTGAATACTAACTCATGAATAGTACTCCAGCATAAAAAGTGCCCCGAATACCCGAGTGAATAATACTAGAGTGAATAGTAATCGGGTAAATAGTAACCCGTAAATAATAACTCATAAAAAAATACTAAAGAAAATGATATTCTATGACGAGTACAAAAGAAATGATATCTCATACGAGTATAATAGAATATACGAAACTGCAAATGAATTTTCACCCACCATGCGGTAATCTACGTAGATAGATCATTTCCAAAATTTAATAAGGAATGAATACAAAGGATCATTCACCATGCATGCGGTAATCTACATAGACAGATTATTCCAACATAATAATAAAGAATGGAATAACAGAAGAATTCACCATGCATGCGATAGACCGCACAGACAGGTTATTCCAACAAAATAATAAAAAATAGAACCAGGTCATGCGTAATCCGCACAGATAGGATATTCCAACAGAATAATAAAGAACGAAACTAGGTCATGCGTAATCCGCACAGACAAGATATTCTAATAGAATAATAAAGAATGGAATAACAATAGACTTCACCAGGTATGCGATAGACCGCACAGATAGGTTATTTTAACATAATAATAAAAATGGAATAATAGAAGAATTTTACCATGTATGTGGTACTTCGCATAGACAAGATATTCTAACATAATAATAAAGAATAGAATAACAATAGCTCTCTTCATGAATACGAAAGAAATAATACCCCTTACCTCAGAAGAAAACTGGATACTGGAATAGTGAGGTAACAGATTTCTCTTCTTCTTTCTCTCTATAATTTTTCTCTATAATAATTGCTCTATAGCTTTAGTGAATTGGTGAAAAATAATGAAGGAATGAGCTTCTATTTATAGAAAAATATAGTTTCGATAATTGCACGTTTTGGGGCTCGAAATATTACAGTATAATACCTTCCTCTTTTTCTTCATTTTTAATTTAGTCCTGCAAGTATTATCAAACTTGCACCACCTCCCCTAATAGTAAATCATGTGAATCAATAGTTCTAGACATGTGAAAATACGAATTATAGTATAATACATCCATCTATACCTCCATTTTTAACTTAGTCATGCAAGTATTATCAATCTTGCTCCACCTCCCCTAATAGTACAAGAATGTGAATCAATAGTACATACATGTGAATAAATAGTTATAATCATGTGAATTAATAGCAATTAATTGCTCATTTATCCGATTAATTACTCGATTGGTCAATATAACCTCTAGACATCAATTATTATCGAAATAAATATCGATTTTTACTAACACTAATAATTCCAACACAATGGAACTATCAATTTCATCTTTAATCAACACGAACTTATTCATCATTAATATTATAATTCACAATATTTAACAACCAGGTCGTTCCTAGAAAAGAGGGGGCTTTTCGATAAGGATTTCTCCTTATTGACGCGTAATTAGGTGACCAAATCTATCCTTGACAGAAATTCTAGACATTGTCAATATTGAAAATAATAATATGAATAACTTTACCGTCTCAATTATTGATTTAATAATATAACATATTATGCAGATGATACTGTGACAATAATTGAATCAATAATATGAGAGATATGATGCAGCAATTACTGTAGCAATAATTGAGTATAACTGAGTGACTTATCACGTAAGCATCAATAATAAATACTGTGTGCTACTATGTAACCACGCGTATTATTGTACTTTTACTACCGGGTAGTTCAACAGTTTTAACGGTAACGCTTTCAGCTTTATTTTTATAAAATGATAATTCTGTCATTTTCTAACTACGACAATACTTCTGTTGTGGGGTCCACCAATGATTGTGTTGTCGTACGAATATTCCCTGTTAAAACGAATATTAATTCCCTGACCAATCGAATATTATATAACAATTTGCTTACTTTGCAAAATTTATAAATATTACCTATAACTATAACATTATATCAAATTCACACCATAATATTAAAAAAAATATTTCAAGAAATTTGAATCTTTATTCATAAAATCTGGGGTCTCACAATCTCCCCTCCTTATGAAATTTCGCCCTCAAAATTTACGTACGTACCTGGTATGCCGAAGAGGTGAGGATACCTTGACTTCATTTCAGATTCTAATTCTTGAGGTATAACCTTTGAGTGTCGAATATGATCCTTCTTATTCACGATTTTAACACGTATCTCCTCATACGTTAAATCTTCTGCTATCTCGTCTAGTTCTAATTCAATAATGTGGTTTAGGTCGTCCACATAATTACGTAACATCGATACGTGTAAAAAATTATGAATACGCGACATACTTAGCGATAAAGTGAGTCTATAGGCCACAGTTCCTACTCGATCGAGAATTTCAAATGGGCTAATTAAATTGAGGGTTGAGATAACGCCTTCTTGAACCTTCTTCTTCACATTCATCAACTTCGGGTGTGAAGCTTGAGCGACTTTAACTTTATCGATTAAAGTCGATTCTACTCGTATATTCGTTATCTTCACGTGGGTCCCTAGAGTCTTTAATTCTATCTTCATCATTTGTAAGTTATAAAAAATGGGTTTTTGTGTTAACAATATCGCATTCGTAAACGCATACGATCTTCTATTCAATGCGTCAGCTACCACGTTCGTTTTCCCACGATGGTATTGAATGGTACGATCGTAATCTTCAACATCTCGAGCCAACGTCTTTGGCGCATGTTACGTTCGTTTTGGGTGAAGAAATACTTGAGGGTTTTAGAAATGAGTTTTGTACTGGTGTTAATACAAAATTCGATTTCACGCTCTAGGGGTAGGCTAGGAAGTCTTCAGAGAATACGTCAGGAAATTTATTAACAATAGAAATGTCATTCAAAACTGTGACTCTCATCCAAGACTTGAATAACACATGAAATGAAGGTTTCTACTAACGGAGTTTCAACCGATAAGTCAAAGTCTAACTTCTCCGGAGTCAAATTTAAACGTTGAGCGCAAGCAATAGAGATAAAAGAATGGTTAGAACCTGTATCTAATAAGGTATAGACTTCGCAAGAATTTTTAATTAACTAACCCGTGCTAACTTCGTTCGGGTTACTCGCTTTTTGAGAAGTCACGAAAAATGCTCTTCCTGAAACCACCAACTTTGTTTTGTCCGTATCCGGCTTTGGTGCCACCGTCCCAGCTGGACTTGATTTCGCTACAGGACAAAATCAAGCCATGTGACCGTCTTTTCCACAACTAAAACATACTTTGGAAGGCTGTGAACAGTTTGGACTTATGTGTCCCTCTTCTCCGCATCTGTAACATCTAACTGGCGGTCGTTCTCCTCCCCTAGAATTTATTGCTGGTGTTGGTGCTGCTGCCAACGTCTTCCCATCATCGTTAAATCTTCTCTTCTTGAATTTTCCACTTCTATTATCTTGGCCATGATTACCATCGAAGTGGTTACCATTCTTAGCATGACAATTTCCTCCATGATGGTTATCGTTGTTTCGATGGTCGTTGCCACCGGTACGATTATTATCGTGTTGTTGGTCGTTACCTTTTGGTTGTGTTGACTCATTATCGCGCTCCAATAACTGAGCCCTATTCACAACATTTGAATACAAACACAATTTGTGAGAAATGAGGTATTGACTTATTTCGGGTTTCAAACCTCTTAGAAATATTCGCGTCATTCGCTCCTCATTATCGATCAAATGGGATGCAAACCAGGATAACTCCGCAAATTTAGCCTCGTATTGCGACACGGTCATAATATTTTGCTCCAACTTGATAAACTCCACCTCCTTCATGTGACGAATACTTTCAGGAAAGTACTTGTCGTTGAACAGCTCTTGGAACTTCTCCCAAGACATCTTGAGTGCGTCAGGCTGGGTACGTTTTACAGATTTCCACCAGTAATCTGCCTCTTCACGCAACATAAAGGTGGCGAAGGGAACGTTTTGCTCCTCGGAGCATCCCAGGACATCAAATATCTTGGTGATTCGCTTTAACCACGTCTCTACCTTAAGTGGTTCTGGCTTTCCCAAAAACTTCGGCGGTCCCAGCTCTTTTAACTGCTTAGCAGTAACCAGCCGTGGGTTGCCATCGACTCCACCTGCATTATGAACAGGAGTCTCTCTCCTTTGGTGTTGCATGAATTCTAAAAAGTTCTTAAACATACCATCGTTCGTCATTTGGTCGACGTCGTTGTTGTTTACACCAGGATTATTGTCTTCCTGTTGCACATTATCTTGGGTATTGATCGTTGGTGACTCAACGGTCTCATGTGCTTCATTGCTAACCTCAACATTTTCAGATGCCATTTTCAAACACTATCACAAAACAAGGGTTAATTAATATATCACATATTATCCCTATACTCTAACCGACCAATTAAATACCAAATACACTTAGGTAGGTCATACTAGCGAAGGAATTCCCCGTCTCTTCCCCTCCTAGTTCTTGTCTCACATCTCAGCCAGGGATCATATAACCTGACTTTGATACTAATTGTGACGCCCCCAAAATAGGTATACATCACCCATCTTGAGTCGCCAGATACATGGTACATACTCAAATACAACTTAATTATACAACAGTCGTGCAAAATACGACAAAACATAGCTGAGAGTTTAAACACGAATATTGTCATCTAGACAATATCCACACTCAATGGAGTCCTCATTATATTTATTGTCACACTATTTTATAGAATAGTGAAGGACTACTAAAACAACCATATGGACCGTCAATCCGTTCCCTGACCAGTCCCAGCTATATTCTCATTTCCTGAAGAGAATAGTGAAAGAAAATGTGAGCTCAACTAGCCCAGTAAGAAATATTATGACTAAGATAATGCAGAATAAATTATCCTTAGCCTTCAACAGTATAACAACTAATAGAATACAATAGACAACAAGTTTTAGATCAACAACTGCAGCGAAATAAGCAATCCTTTAGAAGAGTCAAGTAGAAGCACAAAATCTACTATCTTCTACGATTTAGAAACTTTTTCATCAACTTTATAGTTGAGACTCAGCTTAATAAATAAACCTACATCATCGAATCATATCTGCACCACGGCTAAGGATATTCATGTAATCATCAATGGTCATGATTATACCAAATAATCTCTGGTCATAATCACACCAATAACTGTCCATCAATGAACTACAGGCCAATGAGGACTTTTATCACATCATTCGTCACATTACGAGCATGATTATACCGAATAATCCATGGTCATAATCATATCAAGTCCATCAATGCACGTAAGCCAAAGATGACTTTAATCACAATATAAGCATGAGGATGATGATAATGACATAATAATTCAATAAAATAAGTTCAAGGTTAAATTTTAAAGATTTATAATTTAATTTATCCAGAAATCAATAACGTCCAAATTGTCAACATGATACTGTTTTGTAGAGTAAAATTCAAGAATAATATTCATGTACAAAAAATAATTTGGACAGAAAAAAAATAAATTTTTCGGGTAAATAGTACCCAATGAATAGTATTTCGGGAATAGTGCCTCGTGAATAGTACCCCGACACAAAAAGTGTCCCGAATACCCAAATGAATGGTACTAGAGTGAATAGTAATCGGGTGAATAGTAACCCGTGAATACTAACTCATAAATAGTACTCCGACATGAAAAGTGCCCCGAATACTCAGAGTGAATAATACTAGAGTGAATAGTAACCGGGTGAATAGTACCCATGAATAGTAACTCATAAAAAAATATCAAAGAAAATGATATTCCTATGATGAGTACAAAAGAAATGATATCTCATACGAGTATAATAGAATATACTGAAACTGCAAATAGATTTTCATCCGCCATGCGGTAATCCACGTAGACAAATCATTTCCACAATTTAATAAGAAATGAATACGAATGATCATTCACCATGCATGCAGTAATCCACATAGACGGGTTATTCCAACAGAATAATAAAGAATGGAATAACAAAAGAATTCACCAGGCATGCGATAGACCGCACAGACAGGTTATTCCAACAGAATAATAAAGAATGGAACCAGGTTATGCGTAATCCGCACAGACAGGATATTCCAACAGAATAATAAAGAACGAAACCAGGTCATGCGTAATCCGTACAGACATGATATTCCAACTTAATAATAAAGAATGTAATAACAACAGAATTCACCAGGCATGCTATAGACCGCACAGACCGGTTATTCCGACAGAATAATAAAGAATGGAATAACAGAAGAATTTCACCATGTATGCGGTACTTCGCATAGACAGGTTATTACAACATAATAATAAAGAATGGAATAACAATAGCTCTCTTCATGAATACGAAAAAAATAATACCCCTTACCTCAGAAGAAAACTGAATACTAGAATAGTGAGGTAGCAGACTTCTCTTCTTCTTTCTCTCTATAATAATTGCTCTATATCTTTAGTGAATTAGTGAAAAATAATGAAGGAATGAACTTCTATTTATAGAAAAATATAGTTTCGATAATTGTACGTTTTGGGGCTCGAAATATTACAGTATAATACCTTCCTCTTTTCCTTCATTTTAAATTTTGTCCTGCAAGTATTATCAAACTTGCATCACCTCCCCTAATAGTAAATCATGTGAATCAATAGTAAATCATGTGAATCAATATTTCTAGACATGTGAAAATACGAATTATAGTATAGTACCTCCATCTATACCTCTATTTTTAACTTAGTCATGCAAGTATTATCAATCTTGCACCACCTCCCCTAATAGTACAAGAATGTGAATCAATAGTACACACATGTGATTAAATAGTTATAATCATGTGAATTAATAACAATTAATTGCTCATTTATCTGGTTAATTACCCGATTGGTCAATATAACCTCCAAACATCAATTATTATCGAAATAAATGTCGATTTTCACTAACACTAATAATTCCAACACATTGAAACTATCAATTTCATCTTTAATCAACACGAACTTATTCATCATTAATATTATAATTCACAATATTTAACAACCAAGTTGTTCCCAGAAAAGAGGGGGCTTTCCTATAAGGATTTCTCCTTATTGGCGCGCAATTAGGTGACCAAATCTCTCATTGACAGAACTTCTAGACATTGTCAATATTGAAAATAATAATATGAATAACTTTATCGTCTCAAT
The DNA here is from genome assembly GCA_020205505.1 of Panax japonicus. Lineage (NCBI taxonomy): Eukaryota > Viridiplantae > Streptophyta > Magnoliopsida > Apiales > Araliaceae > Panax > Panax japonicus. The sequence continues at coordinate 54,523,011 of CM035098.1, read as the reverse complement.
TATTGATTTAATAATATAACATATTATGCAGATGATATTGTGACAATAATTGAATCAATAATATGAGAGATATGATGCAACAATTACTGTAGCAATAATTGAGTATAACTGAGTGACTTATCACGTAAGCATCAATAATCAATACCGTGTGCTACTATACAACCACGCATATTACTGTACTTTTACTATCGGGTAGTTCAACAGTTTTAACGGTAACATTTTCACCGTTATTTTTATAAAATGATAATTCTGTCGTTTTCTAACTACGACAATACTTCCGTTGTGGGGTCCACCAATGATTGTGCTGTCGTACGAATATTTTCTGTTAAAACGAATATTAATTCCCTAACCAATCGAATATTATATAACAACTTGCTTACTTTGCAAAATTTATAAATATTATCCACAACTATAACATTATATCAAATCCACACCATAATATTAAAAAAATATTTCGAGAAATTTAAATCTTTATTCATAAAATCTGGGATCTCACAGCCACGCCAGCAATTTCTGACGTGGCAGCCTCAATTGAATGGAATTAAAAAAAATTAATAGTTCAATCATCTAATTGACAAAATTAAAAGGTGAATTACTGAAGTGAAATATGACCTATAGTTTAAGGTAGTAAATTATATTTAAGCCAAAATGAAATTATAAGATATACGGTTTTGTTCCTCTACATAATTACATAATAAAAGTAGGTGGTGTATCGATTGTTGGGTTAAATAGTACTCCCTCCGTCCCAGGATAAAAGTTTTGGTGAATTTTTTAAAATGACAAAATTGTCTATAAAAACATGTCATTAATTATTTTCAATGTAGGTGAGAGAGTGACTTTCTAATTATTCAATTCAAAATGTTCTCTCTCCATACTTATTAAATATGGAGAGAGAATTAGAATAAAAAAGTATGAGATATTTAATGCTACGGGTATAATAAGAAAAAATGTGTAAAAATTTGGATATTAAAGGAAAGTGGACATTTAACATGGGACTACCCAAAATAGTAATAAGAACTTTTATTATGGGACGGTGGGAGTAGTATATTTTTTCCCACTCTACTAGGGCGATTTACAAATTTATTATTGAATTGATGTTTTTTATAATCGACTCATTGAATTTTAAATATTTATTAAATCGTTACAAATTCTATTAAATGAGTTGACTTTTAACAGAGATATGTGACATCAGATATTTGTTACCCCACATCTAATTACACATCATTTACTTTACGTGAGTTAGTCCTAGTCATGGTGACGGTGGAAACTAATTTGGTCGACTAAAGGTCAAACAAAGAAAGAAAAAAAAAGCGCGCGAAGGAGTGAAGGAGAGAGACATATTGAGGCTCGAACTTCTTATCTTGCTGACGAATCTTGTTCTTTAATGCAAATCTTGCTCTTGGATACGAATCTACTAGTGCGAATCTTCTATGAGGTATGCTAGATTTCTTTAATTTAGGGTTTGTGAACATGGATTGGTTGGGAATGAGTACGATTAAATTAGAGGTTTTTAATCTGTTGTATCTTGTTTGTCGTTGATGTTTTCTTCATCTTTCTTAACTCTATATATCCGACATGTATTGTCTTCTTCGATCCCCCCATGTACTGTAAATAATAAATTTTAACTTATTTTTTATTTTTTTTCGTTTTCACATACTGAGTGGAATTTGTCAGTTGCATGTGCACTATGAGGGTAAATTTGTTCAATAACCTAAAAATGTGTACAACAGAGGTAAGGTTGAAATTTATCCCCGTGTTGATGTGGATTTCATCTGCATGACTGCAATCAATTCATTTGCTAAAGCTTTACATTATGATAGCCATGTTAAGGTTTATTTTAAGAATAATGGTCAAACTAATGAAAATGGTAATAGATTGATGCATAATGATGCCAGTATTAGAGACATGATAAAAGTGTGCATTGTTCCCTTTTGGTGTGATTGAATTTTATGTTGATCATGTACTTGTGAATGAAGAATGAGTTGTGACTGAACCACCTGATGTGAATGAACACGTTGTAACTACTATTATTGAACCCCCCCCCAATACAACTGATAATAACAAAGGGAGTACTAATGCTAATACTGAAAGGTCAATAATAATCTAGAAGGGGGGTTGAATAGATTATTACAAGTTAAAACTTATATTTAGGCCTTTTTTATTTTTTAGTTATTAGTTAGCAGTTTTAGCAATAAGTATACAAGATAATAAAAATTCAATCACAATGCATATAATTTATCTGGTTCACAACATACACCCCTTGGTATGTTGCTACGTCCAGCCTCAAGTCCCTACTTGGAACTTGAGATCCTATTATTATCAGTAATAAAAACTCCTTCAACAGGCGGAGAAACCTTTACAAAGTTTTACAGACAAACTTCCAACTGTTTAACTATTCTATCTTGGACAACAAGCTCTCTGCTCCTTCCTCAAGTCTAGTTGTATCACCTTTTGAGTTTACTTCTATTCTATGATCTGGTCTTGAAACAACAGCCTCTTCCTCACCTCACAAGTACACTAGAGACCCAACTTCCTGCTGATCTCTCTAAGACTATGGTCTTGGTTAAAGAATTACTTGTTTTTCTCACAGATACATAAAATAAACTAACTCTAATTCTTTCTCTATTTACAAATAAGTGTACAATAAAGTGCTTCTACAATAAGCTGATAAGAGTTAAGTACTGATTAATGCTTCTCAAATAAGCAGATAAAAAATTAAGAACAAATATATCAGTATAAAAGTTCAAGGACTTTTATATTCAATAATAAGCTTCTTTAAAGCAGATATAACTTTTGTTTGAATCCACTGATGCTTCTGATTAAGCAAATATATGATATTAAATCACTTTATAAAGAATTAACAATTTTATAAAATAAAGAGTTTTTTTCTATGGATAATATAGAATTGTTTCTCAGATGGTCTTTACTAAGTATTATATGAATTATTTTTATGAACAAATACTTGTATAAAAGAATAAATCTAATAATATTTATCAAATATAATCTCAGTTAAGCCCAAACTGATATAACAAATATTACTTGTTTAACTCAAATAATATATAAGAATATTTTATCTATTATGTGAACTTTATAGATAATGTCACTTAGTACTATAAGGAATCGTACGGTTCGAATTACTTTTGGTAGAGGTGTATCTCCGTAGCCTTGCGGCGTCTAAGTATGACAAAATTTATAATTTTCACAATTGATATTTATATAAATATTTTTAATAGATCACTACGATTCTCAAATCCAGTTCGGATGACTACTCTTTTTGGAGCAGTATCTCAATGTCGTTTTGAGCTATCAAGTGTTGTATCTATTTTACGATATTTATATAAATAATATCAATAAATGGTTACTGAAGACTATAAGGAATCGTACGGTTCAAATTCCTCTCCGTAGAGGTGTATCTCCGTAGCCTTGCGGCGCCCAAGTATTCTTTTATTTGACAAATAGATGAAATATAGATATATAGAATTGTGTAGAACAATATGTATTTGTATATCTATAGATATAATGCAAGTAAGAAATAATTCAACAGAAATTAAACTTATCCCAATACTTGGACCACTTTTTCTCTTCAAAAATAATCAGAACTTTTGTAGGAAGAGATATAAAATTTAGAGAGAATGTAGGCAAGGAGAGTATGATTTTCTTTTTACTAAATTGGTAAAACCAAATGAATGAAATACTCCCTATTTATAGAATTTTTGAAGTTGGGGCAAAAATATAATTTTGAAAACTGATTTTTGAATACACGATTTTGATCAAATATTTTTGAATTTGAACAGTCCAGATTAAAGCATGCTTTTACGCGGTAGAAAAATAAAAACCGCCCAGTCCAATCTCTACCTTTTGATCATTTATTGCTTATTTTGACCATTTAAGCCAAGTTTTAATGCTAGCAAAAACTCACGCGTTGTCCCAAAATGAGTGACACTAGCACAAACGGTTTTTAACACTTCAAAAAAAAATGACAGCACATGCATGCATTATACTCTTTATCTTTTTGGCTTATATAGGCGTAACAAAAAATTAGATTAAAATTCGAAAAATACTTTATTACCTAAAGACTCTTTGCAACTTAAAATCAGACATAATAATTATCATAATTTATCACACTATCACAATAATTAATTTTCCTCTAAAAATAAATATCCAAAAAAAATTAAACTTGTCTACAAAATTTACAATTATCAATAAAAATTATCATAATTCACCACACCACCACAATAATAATTATTATTGTTATTGTTGTTGTTGTTGTTATTATTATTATTACTATTATTATTATAATTATAATTTTAATTATTAATATTAATTTTATTATAAATATTATTACTTTATTACTATTATTATTATTATTACTATTATAATAATATTATTATTATATTATAATTATTATTATTTTGAATTAAAATTAGAATGAATCTGAACCGTACTTATGCTTTCCCGCTCAAATCAATTAGAATGAATCAGAATCTTTATTATATAGATTATTATTATTATTATTATTATTATTATTATTATTATTTCTATTACTATTACTATTACTATTATAATAATAATAATAATAATAATTACTATTATTAGTACTATTATAATTATTATTAGTACTATTATTATTATATTTATTTTTAGTACTATTATTATTTGTTTTTATGTGTGTGTGCTAAGAAGAGAGGAGAAAGAAAGATTTTGTGTGTGAACATGAGAGATAGTATGGTGTATGAGTTAATTTAATTTGGACGGGAAGAAATATGATCCTTTAGATTAATTTGGAAAAAATAAGTTAGAATGAATCTGAACCGTCCTTGTGCTTTGTCAAATGATAGATTCAAAATGGATTCTGTTTTATTATATATATATATATATATATACGGGGAAGATCAAAAGCGGACCAAAAGAACGGACCAAGGAGCGGACCAAGGCAAAAACACGCGGGTTTCAGGGTCTGGGTCTGAAAAATACGCGGGTTAACCCTGAAACCCGCGTGTTTTTGCCTTGGTCCGCTCCTTGGTCCGTTCTTTTGGTCCGCTTTAGATCCTCCACGTATATATATATTCGGTATTATATAATAAGTATATTAATATTATGTTTTAGTATATATGAAGTATAAAAATATTTTGCCCAACTTTAGTTTAGAAAAAAAAAATAGGGTTTTTTTGCCTTAAATATTATATGAATTAATTTATTTAACACTTGACATATAATTTATCAAGGTCAATAAAAATTAATTCAAGTAAAAACAGAAAATAATAAAATAAGTAAATAATTACATATTTATTTAAAATATAATTGTTATCATCAAAATATAAAATAAAATTATACCTATCAATTACTAATCTGCAAAAGTCGAAGAGGACTAAGCAGAGGACATGTATAAATAGTAAGATCAATCAGAAAGAGTAAAAATACTAAGAGTACAAAGAAGGAGAGTAAAAATACTAAGAGGAGTAGGAAGGAGTAGGAATATATATTTTTTTGAAAAAATATATTATTATATTTAACAGACAAATTTATATTAATATTAAATATTTTATATAATCACTTGTAATGGTACGTCAGTAATCAGTGGCAATCCAAATTCAATATCTAACTTATTTTTCTTTTAAAAAAATCACTTCATTCCCCCATCGACTCACATCGAAATGTAACATGACACGAACTGTTTTGACTTTTAATTCTTTCTTCAATTTGGTACTCCTATATAGATTTGTCCATAAGTTTACAACACATATCTAACATTTATTTAGCTAATAATTGAGTATTAAATAAAATATATGCTTTGAAACATGCAATGAAATATGTTAGCGTTTGAATTCGCTTGCACGGTCAATCATAGACCTGACAAACATGGCTCAAGTCCGTTGATTAGGCCGGTTCACTTGTCACTGGCTGGGCTATGAGTTACAATTTTTTAGCCCAGGAAAATATGGGCCGTTTTGGCCCGGCCCGCGGGCGATAACTTTATTTTTTTATATAAAAAATATAATGTTGCTACTTGTGAGTTATGAGGCTTGAACACAAGACTTGTAAGTAAATAAATAAGAGTTCAAACCAATTGAGCTAAAACAGTTGTTTATTAATGCAATCTTCGATATATTATTTCTTTATTTTTGTTCAAATTTTACTATTCTTAAAAAGTAAAACTTAAATCGTGCATAATTTATAATAATGAAAATAACATAAGTTATAAGTTGAAAGGCTAACAAACATTAGCTCAAAATGTTAAATAATAGTAAGTATTGAAATTGTAAAATAAGTAAGGATAAAAGTTGAGGTTATTTACACTTGAGATGCATAATATTGTTAACGAAGTCTTAGCCCAAGTGACAAAAATTGAGGCGAGACTATGTGATCTAAAACTAATTTCAATTTTTGCATGTGTGGGTTTATTTTCTTCCTTATTAGTTACTATTTTATTGCGTAATGTGTTTCCACATTACCCTCAATACTTGTTTCTGATATTTACTAAGACTCCAATTCGCTACTTTGGCATGCAATCCTTCAAGCTTTATGTTTATTTCCCAATGGCTGACTTAGCTTATTGGTTAAGATTGAGGTATTCTAACCTTTAGGTTTGAGGTTCGGTTCGGTTCTCACCAGGGATGGATTAGTGGGGTCAAATTCAAAAAAAAAAATTCTTTAAGAATAAAAATATAATAAAATGAATTACAAAACTAAATAATTCTTAAATATTGTTTACAATAACATTTTTCAAGGTTTTATTACTCAAAATTGTTGCATGATAGTCTCATTTTTAATAGTTATAAAAATATCATATCAATAACATTAATACATTCACAAATTTTAAGACTTAGTGAAACAAAATAAGTAGAGTACTACAATTATATTAGCACACTACTATTATGTTAATGAAAAAAAGAATATGCTACTGTCTTGTTAATATGATAGATAAACATTTTAATATACTTCAAAATGTTTAAATTTGATTAAAGAAGAAGACACCAACTAGATGTGAACAGTCAGATTTTGGATATTCTTCGGCGGATACACAACACATGGATTAAAAATTATCAAAACATCCTTTGAAATCCACACTTGATATGTTTCAAAATATTTGTATATTATCATAATATTCAAATTAGTGACATTTTTTGTAATATTACCGTCGGACCGTGAAGTGGAGATTTACAGCACTGGGTTTTGTAGCAAGTGAAGGAATTGAGAAATGAACTTGGGAAAATCCCGTCGGAGCTGCTAAGTTCGGTGTCACAAGAACTGTTTGAAATGGTGAATAAACTTCGGAGTGTAAGAGAACATGGTCTGAATTATGTTGAGTTGGTTTCAATCATCTCTTGGTGGGGGAGAGTGATTTGGCAGATTGGGTTGGTCAACATTTGAAGATATACGGGGATGGCAAGGATACAGAACTGATTGAAGATAGTTTCGGGAGAACGCTTAGTGATTGATGTTGCTTCTTGGGATCAGAACAGATCAAAATGCAAGGGCGAGAGGGATCTGCTTGGTGAGACTTGTAAACCGGATAAATGCTTGAAATGTAGCCCCACAATTATTATTAATTTTAATATTATGATAATATATTGAATATTCGTCCACATTATTCAAGTGTAGATCTTGAAAGGTGTTTTGATAATTTTTGAATTTGCACTTTAGTTATGTAGTGTATACTACAATATTAAATTAATTGTGGATAAGGGATAATTTTCACCGTTAAATTTACGATTGGATAGTCACGTTTTGTTATAAAAATAAATTTAAATTTACAACGTTGACTATGGATCAGTGTTTATATATATATATATATATATACCGATCAGGTGAGGGCTTTCTTACTTTGTTAAAATACGGACTTTTTTTTTTGCTTTTTTTAAACAACTAAAAAAAAAGTTTAATATTTTATGGAACTGAAATTTTTTCATAATACAGTGTTTTGGATGTGATTTGGATACGTATAACAAAACATGTAATATTTCCATAAAATATTAAACTTTTTTTAAGTTGTTTAAAAAAAACAAAAAAAACAAAAAAAAAAGTCCGTATTTTAACAAAGTCTTACCGAAACAGGACCCTATATATATATATATATATATATATATTCAACCAATATTAATTACAAGGGAGAGACCGTCCCCGGACGTTCACATCAAAGACATGTGAGTATAACCCCATATAGATTGTGCTTTAAGTGCAACCCAAACCCATTATTCCTTCCACGTAAAGCACTAGAAAGAATAATCCCTAGATAAATTTGTATTATTGGCCATTAATTTCCATGTAGTCGTAGAGACATTTGGCGCCTAAATTTGAATAACCAAACTAAAATTACCACCTCAACTGTCATTCTTTCTACTAACATTCCATCTTATGTCTTCTTCATTCCAACTATAACTCTAGAGTCCCTATCATTCTTCTATAGTTTAAAAATATTCTGAATCAGCTTAAGAAAGGGACAAATCACAGCATATATATATATATATATATATATATATATATATATATATATATATATATATATATATATATATATATAAATTTTTATATATGCTAGGTTTATCACCTTCTATATCTATATATGCTAGCTTCCCCTTTATATCCTTTTATATAAATTCAAGCTTTGGTGATAATTTGATATTTCTGATTGTTGCATATATATTTTTTCTTCAAGGATTATTGAAATTATATACTTTCGCGGTTCGATTAGACGTACGGTGAGTGTATTTATTTATTTTTTGTGTGATTATTTGATGTTTTGTGCGTGACAGTAGGTAGTATATATATATTTGGTTACATAAGTAGTGATGTCTGCTGAGGAATTGAAAATTCGAGGGGAGCTAGAGTTGGATGTGGAGAGAGAATTGGAGGCAGAACTTAAGGATGAGATATACCGTCTGGGCCTAAGGTTGCACCGGCTCTATCAACAACAAAAAGAGAGGGAATTAGCCAGAGAATTATCTGAACCACCTGCAGGTACCAAAAATCAACGAGGCATAAAGAATAAAGCTCTATCGGAGGTTAACATTAATATTAAAATGGATGGAGGGACCAAAATTGAAATTAAAGAGACCAAAAGAGAAGCTCGTGAAAATATTGATCATAAGCCTAAGGCAATTACTTCTAGATTAGAAGAAAATATGTCTAGGAGTTCTAAATTATCAGGAGAAAATACGCGACGAAATTTGGTGGCTGCTAGTAGTAGCAAGAAGTTTGATTGGGCCAAAACGCTACGATCAGGAGCAGGTAATGTTGATTTCCATCAAGCGAAAGCGCTTAAAAGTGGCCGGCTGTGGGATGATAACGTTCAAACTGATGGCCGCATTGGGAAGAATTGCGCCGGCGCCTTGGGGCAGCGCAAGGGGAAAAAGCCTGGAGCTGATTAATTAAGTGACGACTTTAGTTTTATGGTTATATATATAATTATGAGGCTATATATATGTGTGCGTGTGTGTGTGTGTGTTGGGGTGGTAACAAGGCTTGGTTGTGATAATAAGCCACATTTGCATATGTTGTTGTGCTTGTACCTAGTTTATATATCCAATGTTCTGTTTAATAATGTAAAGCTTGTGCATGTTTTTGACCTTAATTAGGATGTGCGTATATGTACTTGTGTATGTGCTTGTTTTTTTTCCCCTTGTTCCATTCTTTTTTGGTCTTGTTTTACATATTACAGTTTGTAGAATCTGATTACGTCTCTAACAAAGCATAATATACCTACAAATTTCAGAAAGTCAAATTAGGCTTTCTCTCATTTTTTTTATACTTTAAAAAATACTCCAATTTTAAGAATCAAATGGGACTTCTTAGAATGAATAAATTAGGCCAGCGCCTCCACACTCTGGTCCACTAAAAGACTATGCCTGATCATTCAATAAATCCGCTATGTGGACAAGCCAGAAAATCAGTCCCATTTTGCAGTGTCAAGGTTTTAGCATAAGATTCTGCACGAATTAAAGGTTTATTAATAATCACTCATAAATTATCCAATGCTAATGAAAATAGCAACAATTCTTTAATTTCCCTAGAAAATTGGTGTAATTATATATAGTTAAAATAAGTTTGTTCTAGAAAACTACAAAATAATTGATCAAGAAAATTGATATTTTCACATCTCTTTTTGATATTTTCCCATAAAACGTGTTCCTATAGATATGTAGCGATGGTAAAAACAGTCGTTATATAATTTATTGCGATAATTTTCATATGAAAATATTATTTTTTTCTGTATATTTATCGTTTTTCTTGATAAATCGATCCCTTATTTGGTTGTCAAATTATAGCCACTTTTATGGCTTTGCACGTATATTAAGAAAGTATATATTTTTTTTTCTTTAACAAATCATACTTTGTTGTACATTTTGTTGTCCGGGATTGGGTTTGTCTAGCTATTTTTAGGTGTTCTTGTCCTTTAAGTTGTTCCTTTGTTGAGAACACATCTCATGTCCCCAATTTCCATGTTTCTTTGTGTCCCTCCACTTAAATTTTGACACTTAGTCTCTTACTTAACATTAATTAATTCTAAAATTAAATAAAAAGATATGTGTCAAAATTTAAGTGGGGGACACAAAGGACACAGGAAATTTGGGAACAGAGGATCTGCTTTCTCCTTTGTTAGCCTAGGTAGCTCAGGCACCGATTTAATACAAGACTAAATTCTAATTTTTACCCTAAACTTAGTTATAAAATTGATTTTCACCCTGAATTTTGGTTTCAATTAAATAATGCACCTTATACTTTTGGCGAGATAACAGAAATGCACACCTTTTTTTTTCTTTTGTTGAGGCATGACAAAAGACTGCATGTTGATGGAGAAACTATAGATTATCATGATGAACATCTCGTGACACATATTTTTCAAAAAAAAAAAATTATTCCTAAAATTTGACACTGAATAAAAACTTATTGTAAAAATTAATTAATAAGTCTGAGTCTGTTTAGGTTTAACATGGATAAATTTTTTTATTCAAAATAAATCATAAAAGACTGATTTTTGTGTACGAAGGGTATAGGTTAGGATATACCACACTCGGACTTCAATTCGGCCATAAGTCTAGTGTCGAAGATCCTAATACAAACCATCGGTTATAATTAAGGTTGTAAAATGAGCAAATAGTTCGGACTCGATTCGTATTCGCTCGATTAAAAGTTTAATTCGAGCTCGACTCGAAATATAAATAATTCAAATATGAAGAAATTTTAAAGTTCGATAAATTACTTGAACATTCTCAAATTATGATGACACCTATTCCACCATACACCTATCACCAACTAGCATGTGGCACGACCGCACATAACAAGGTCGGACGCCCTTAGGCGCCAACCTTTGGTGTCAAACCCTCCATCTATAAACTTCTTTTGTACCATATAAAAAGGTAAGTTATTATTCATCCCTCTTCTAACTAAAGATTTTCATTGTTAACTTGTTTTTTATAAAGACTCGACACGCCGGAGAGCACCCTCGACGGGTCACCGATTCCAAAGCCAGCTGAACGAAAAAGAAACGTTAACAGTACAGTATATGATTAGACGGATAAGAGTTGTGAAAAATTGAATTTGAAGAAATGGATGCCAACTTATATCTTAGTACTTGTCACTTTTTCAATTGTGAAGTTTGCTTTGAAAAAGCTGACGATCGATCAATACAGACGAATCTTTTACAGGTCCCCCTCCCTATCCCCCCCCCTGGCTTGGATTCTCTTGCAATGTCTTGTGCTACCACTTTTGTTTCATTTTCTAGGACTCCAATCAGCCATATTCTATTCTTTAATTTTTTCTCATGTCCAAAAAATAAAAAATAAAAAATAAAAAAAGTGAGTCGTATATAAATATGCATGGCAACACAACACACCCACATATATATTCACATGTTAAATGCATCTTTTCCTTTATAAGTTTTAATTAATTTTAAATTTAATTTAAACCTATTAATTGGTTAGATTTATATAAAATAACAAATACATTTAATAGTCTATAATAAGGAGATTTAGAGAGAACAATATATGATTCAAGTAAGAATTATATATTGTATTTTAATTGTATCCAAAGAGGTGAATTGTTGTTTGAAAAAAATATTTTCCTTTAAGTTTCACATCGGTAATTAAGGAGTTAAACTATTTAATGCTTTATAAGCATAAAAATAATAGTTTAATTTACTTGTGGTACTAAAGGAAAGACTTGGATCTAGTCATAATGACGTGGTGCAAAGCACCACCCGCCTACGTTTCGGAGTCAGGTTTGCGTCACAAAGTTGCATTGGCGCTTTAAGAGCACTTTGCACGAGCTTATCTTTTTAGATACAGCTCGAACCAAATTAATGGACCTAATTCATTATTAAACAATTTGTGTTTAATCACTGTGGATGCAATAGGGTTTTAAAACTGTCAAAACTGATGTGATAATAACATAATTTGTTTTGTAAACTGATGTATTATCTCAGTTTAGTGTTTATCAAATTTGAAATTGAGCAATAATTTATCTTATTATTTCATCAACCTTTACAAAACAATATATTTTCTGATATTCATATGTGAATTGCTATCAATGTGAATATTTATGCTTGACATATATCCTGGATGTATATTGCTAGTAGGCCTAACAACTTAGGTCGAAAATCATATAATTAACCAAAATCACTTGAATCTATTGGGTTGGTTAACTAGTTTTTATGTTATGGATTGGTTTGGCTTTGGACCCATATTATTATTACAAATATGGGTTAGATCTAGTTTAACTAGTTATGACCCATATTAGTCTATAATAATTTTTTACAATTTATAGAGCTAATATATACATTAACATGTATGCATTATTACACTACATTTTTATATAACACATACATTATACATATTACATTACATACTTTTGTAATTTATACATTTGTAATTATGCATAAAAATTATTTCTCTAATTATGAAATTAATCCATAATAAAGTTAACACTTTTAGTGTAACGAACTGCTAATTTAAATAATTAACAACTCCTCCCTTAATTAATTAAAATAACTCATTTAAATTATACAATTTATATTATATAATTAATTTTAATTTCCTCCTTCTCTTCATAAATTATTTTATATTATATTATATAATTTAATTTAATTTCCCCCACCCCACCCCACCCCACCCCACCCCACCAAACCCCTCGCCCCCTGCCCCCACCAAAAAAATAATATTTATTGATTATATATACACTCCCACCACGCTCTCCTTGCCCCCGCCCCCCGCCCCCCGCCCCCCGCCCCAACCAAAAATATTAATATTTATTGATTGTGTATCTCCGTCCATCCCCGCCCCCACCCCCCAAGCCCCACGCCCCACGCCCAAAAAAAACTATTATTTATTGATTATGTATACCCCACGTCCCGCCCTGCCCCGTCCCACCCACCCCCACCCCCACCCCCACCCCCACCCCCACCCCCACCCCCACCCAAAAAATAATATTTACTGATTATATATACACTCTAAAAATATATAATGATTATTGTAATAAAATTCACAATAATTTCATTAATTTTAATTAACATAATAATTATTAATGTTAATTTTTTGTGAAAGTGCCTATAGTCACAAAATCAATATTTTTAATACTTAAATTAGTCGCATCAATTAAACTTTTTAGTTTCAAATTTCAGTCTAAAAAATTAAAATAGGACTCTTTAAGTATAACAGAAACTAAGATTTTAATGAAACTATAATTTGAATAATAGGTCGACCTTGATTCGATCCATAACTATTTAAACCCAAACCACATATATTAAATATAGGTATGGTTTTGATTTCTTAACCAACTTATAACTATTTTGTGTAACTCAAAATTAATCCAAACCTATTTTTTATCAGGTCTAATTGTTAATAACCTTTAGCAAACTTTTGGGGTAAGAGTCGATAAACATCTTAAAGACAGGGACTATGCGTGTCAATTCTTTGTTCAAGTTATTGTGTACATTTCTATTACTTTTAATACATATATACATACATACACCGATCGATCGTGTTTTCATGGTCGGGTTTTCAATTGTTAGCCATCACGTACATTGGTTAAATTATACACTCATTTCACGTATTTTTGTCCTCCGCCTCAAAATGAGTCACATTTTTATTGCGTGCGCGTCCCAACATCAGAGTTTTGTTTTTCAAACTAAACTAATATACAAAAGTGGTTAAACATATTTTAATTTAACGTGAGATCTATATTATGAACATTAAAATTAAGGTAGGGTTAAAAGATAAGTTGCTATTTTCTCTTAAATTTATGATTTTTTTTTTAATTTTGATTAGTGATTACACTCTCATTTCAAGAACAGGAAAGAAACATTAAATACAAAGGTGCATGTTGGAGTGTGATTATTTGGGTTTAGTCATGGTGCAGCCCAATCTATTTAATGGTCTGGATCTGGTGATAGGCCCATATGTATTTATTATGATAGTGGGAGAGTCCTTATTAAAATAGGATTGTATTCCCTTATTTGGAGGGATAAGGAATCCTTTTCCTAGTAGGATTAGAGTGGAGGTGGCTTCTATATATATGGCTACAAGCTAGGATTTTAGAGGAAGAGGAAGGGCACAAGAGATACAACACAAATACACATCTTGTACTCCCAATATTGTACTCGGGTTTCCACGTAAATTCTTGTGTTCATATTTATATCCCTTTATTTATGTTTGTATGAATATATTTTGTGAGTTTGATTTCACAACAATTACTCCATCAACCGTTGGCGCTATTTTGGCCTGCTGTTTTGGTGATTTCGCCAGGCGTACAAAATCAGGTGTTAACATTGACGGCGTCTGTGGGAAGGTTTTAATATTATTTAAAATCACCGATTCATCAAGAAGGAGAGTCAACACATAATGTTAATTTTCCAATGAAAAGTATAATTTAAAGAAAATGAGAGTGGTGGCCGGTTTACTAAACCCACAGAAGCAGAGCCCACCCATCTCTCACTCAGGCTGATTACCCTTGCTTTGCTAGATCAACCGTCATATGGGTCCACAAGGGCAATATATTTATTTTACCACAACCTAATTTGACTAGGTGGATGATGGACGAGGTAAGAAGTTGATGCTGTGATTACGAAAGAAATTGAGGAAGAAATTGACAGAGTGACTGAAAAAACGAAACAAATTTCTCTGCTCAATCTCAGCATCTACTCACCGAATGTCGTGAACTTAGTGTTGATTGATCTACCCGGTCCAACTAAACTTACTGTAAAACGACAGCCGGAGGATATTGTTCAAGAAATTGAAAGTTTGGTTTGCTCATATGAGGAGAAGTGGGGGAACCGATTCTGGGTAAGCCTGAGACGGCAGAGTTTTTAGAGACAATGGAAGCAGTGATTCGAGCAATTAGGGAGTCCTTTAAAGGGGCAAGACTATTTAATAGTGCAGACACAGAGCTGCACCAAATTCTCCACACATAAATCTCAGTTTCGGTGGTGATTTTTGATATGTTCTAGTTTGCGAAATCAAGCAGGTCATCAAGAAAGTGCAGAGCTTATATGGGGTGGAAAAGTTCAGAAGCAATCCCAGCATAGACAAAGGGATTAAGTTGATCCAGTTGAGCTGTGAGTCGATGATTGATTTTGTAGTTGACAAGCTCGAACCGAAGAATTTGTTAATTGGTTTTTTGGAACACATTCCGAGGAATTTGAATGGACGGGTGCGTTATATAATGCCACTGGGGTGCTATTAGGTGAAATTGATCAGAAAACAAATTAGTTGGAGAAAATATTTTTGGGCGAGATATAAATTTGATATTTGATTCAGGCTTCTTTATTTATTCGGGCTAAATCGACTGGTCTTGTATAAGCTCCGACTATTCAAGATGTTTACTTGTGACACTTTGGACAACAACTCACTTCGGACAACAACAATCTTCTTCGAATAATTGCAGTTTGCCTCGGACTATATCACATCGGCTTCATCATATCTTCGATTATTTACTTTCGGCAGATATAGAGTCTGATCAAAGCCTCCCACAGGGGTCGGGACGGATATTATGGCGGCCTAAGGTTGCAGGGGTTATAAGGTCGGACAAACGTCCTTCGGGGAGGCTTTGATCTCCCAAAAGGATGAATATTCTACGGATATTGTGGCGGCATAAGGTTACAGGGGTTATAAGGTCGGATAAACGTCCTTCAGGAAGGTTTTGATCTCCCGAAAGGATGAACATTCTACGAATATTATGGCGGCATAAGGTTGCAGGGGTTATAAGGTCGGATAAACGTCTTTCGGGAAGGCTTTGATCTCCCGAAAGGATGAACATTCTACGAATATTACGGCGGCATAAGGTTGCAGGGGTTATAATTAAGGTCGGACAAACGTCCTTCGAGAAGGCTTTGATCTCTCGAAAGGATGAACATTCTACAGATAAAGATCCCGAGGATAAAAGTCCCGAGGATATAAGTCCCGAGGATAAAAATCCCGAGGATATAACTCCTGAGGATAAAATCCCGAGGATAAAATCCCGAGGATATAGATCCCGAGGATATAAGTCCCGAGGATAAAAATCCCGAGGATAAAAATCCCGAGGATAAAAGTCCCGAGGATCGAAATCCCGAGGATAAAATCCCGAGGATATAATCCCGAAGAGACTTTTTTGAATAGTCTCTTATAAATAAGGTTCTTATAAATAAGAGACTGGGGGGCATAAGGTCGGACAAACATCCTCTCCAACGGATCACATCCCGAGACGGACCGACTTCCTCTCCAACGGATCACATCCTCAGAGACGGACCGACATCCCCTCCAACGGATAACATCCCGAGACGGACTAACATCCTCTCCAACGGTTCACATCCCGAGAAGGACCAACTTCCTCTCCAACGGATCACATCCTCCGAGATGAACCGACATCCTCTCCAACGGATAACATCCCGAGACGGACTGACATCCTCTCCAACGGATCACATCCTCCGAGACGGTCCGACATCCTCACCAACGGATCATCATCCTCCCGAACGGATTACTTCCTTCGGGACGGACCATCATCATCTCGATCTGACAATATCCTTCGGGACGGACCAACGTCCTCCCGAACGGCCAAAATAAATATTTATACGGTTCTTCGGAACGAATACGTTTAGTTCCTCGGAGCGAACTTTATAATTTATCTTTGGTAGTGACAAGGTTGATTCGGTTGGAATAAGGTTGATTCGGTTGGTATAAGGTTGGTTTGGTTGGTATAAGGTTGGTTCTTTATATCTTCGGTTGGAATAAGGTTGGTTCGGTTGTTATATATAAGGTTGATTCTTTATATCTTCGGTTGGTCTAAGGTTGGTTCGGTTGGTATAAGGTTGGTTCTATATATATTGGGTTGTGATAAAGTTGGTTATTTATATTTTCGGTAGTGATAATGTTGGTTCGGTTGGTATAAGGTTGGTTCTCCAACAATTTTAGTTTGGCACATGAAGTTCAGGAGTGATATTTTGTCTTCGGCAAATATGGTCGTTTTGTTGGGATATATTTGTATAGTCTCTCATTTATAAGTTCCTTATAAATAAGAGACTGGGGTGCAATGTTGGAGTGTGATTATTTGGGTTTAGCCATGGTGCAGCCCAATCTATTTAATGGTCTGGATCTGGTGATGACCCATATGTATTTATTATGATAGTGGGAGAGTCCTTATTAAAATAGGATTGTATTCCCTTATTTGGAGGGATAAGGAATCCTTTTCCTAGTAGGATTAGAGTGGAGGTGGCTTCTATATATATGACTACAAGCTAGGATTTTAGAGGAAGAGGAAGGGCACAAGAGATACAACACAAATACACATCTTGTACTCCCAATATTGTACTCCCAATATTATTATAGTGGATTACTCTCTCTCCGTGGTTTTTTCCCAATTGGGTTTCCACGTAAATTCTTGTGTTCATATTTATATCCCTTTATTTATGTTTGTATGAATATATTTTGTGAGTTTGATTTCACAACAATTACTCCATCAACCGTTGGCGCTATTTTGGCCTGCTGTTTTGGTGATTTCGCCAGGTGTACAAAATCAGGCGTTAACAGTGCATATATCAAGCCATCAAATATATGATCTAAACAAGTAATAGAGGATAGAACAATATATATATATATATGTGTGTGTGTGTGTGAAAAAATATATGTATACAGCTGTGTATTACATAGTCAGCTATGGCGACAGTTTTTTGGGCTATAGCGACGGTTTCACCCGTCGCCATAGCTATTCTGGGATATAGCGACGGGTGAACCGTCACGATAGCCCAAAAAATCCGTCATCATAGCTCTACTGTGTATATACATATAACCTATATATATATATGGATAATGATCCATAACATTGAAAAATGACAAATAACATTTAAACCATCCATACCAATGGACAAGGGCCCAGATTAAAAAATGCATCCCAAAGTCCGCTAAAAAATTATTTTTGGACATTAATTTATATCCCCACTAAGGCAAGTAAACAAAAAAACATCACGTGCTAGAATAACTAGTTGACAGATTAATTACGCTACAGCAACAGCTTCCTACCGTACAACAGCAACAACACAACAAACAGCTCCCATAACAAACATTCATTCTTAAAGTTTTGTTGAAAAACAGCATCCAGACTAGATTCAATGTCCGCTGAGATGATCTTGTCCATCAATGAATCATCAACCGCCATAAACTCATGGATGGAAGCTGTTTTTCTTTGCAAAACTGGGAATGAAGTAGTTAGGATCTCAATGAGGCAAGCAAGAAAAGCAGAATTCAATAAATATTACACAACATGGAAGTTGATCTTGAAACTGCTATATGTATCTTGTCCTATTCATAAGTACAATACATGAATACCTGGTAGGAGGGACCGAATGCGATTCCAGTTAACTTAGCCTGATCCTCCCTTGGTCTATTCTTGATCAGTTCTCAATTCACACTTACGAATTTTGCAGTTTTCTTGCCAATTGAAGGATTTTGCTAGATGAATCGATGCTGCTAGAGGAAACGCCTGAGATTGTGCAAGAGGAATCACTTGAGATTGTGTACTTGCAGGTGAAAAGTTAGGGCAATTTGTTTAACAGTGCGTTGACTGAGGGCATTTCTGTCCAAAATAGTTTTTAATTCAGTCCGCCAGTATAACTAGCGGATGGGGAGACCTCTTTTCAAATCCCTACCGTTCATAATTGATATGGATGGTCTAGATACTATTTGCTATTTTTTAACCTATAGCAAATAAATGTCATGAATCATTGTCCTATATATATATATATATATATATATATATATATATATATATATATATATATATATATATATACATCTCGAACCCGCTATTGGTCTGAAGTGCCACATGTCTCAAGTAGGGTGTAAACGAATATATACGAATTCAGATACATCAATATTCGTATCCGTTTATTTACGGATACTTTTAAACCGAATACGAATAATATTCGTTTTTTTCGAATACGAATAATATCCGCTTTTTTCCGAATACGGATGCGGATGAATAAGAATTTTTCAGTTACCATTTACATCCGTAACTATAACTAGAATAAAAAATAATGATTTTTAAAATATAGTTTATTAATGAAAGAATGTTAATTTATTTATTTTTAATAAATATTTAAATACAATAATCAATGTTCTAAATTACAATTTAAACAAGTTTTCATCATTTTTGAAATCCTAAATTTCAAAATGAATGTTTTACATATTAATGTTTAGATGTCCATTTTATGTGTGTGAAGTAATACTGTAATATGTATGAATATTTATAATTTATAATTAGATTCAAAAGTTTACATTGAATATTTAATTATTTTTTCTCAAATACTTGATTAAAACTTTAATAATATGTTTATGAGAACTTTTATTTATAATGTATCCTCAATACATAGATTACAATTTATATAGTTATAAAAAATTTATTTTATTTTATTATATTTATGGAGAGTGCGAGTTATAATGTATATGTGATAATTGACAACTAGTTAATCGAACTTAATCCAAAATTTACTTTGGACTTACTTTAAATATTTGAACTTCTAATATATGTTTAAATAATTAGGCAAATGAAAGTGAAAAATACTCTCTCCACCCGAAAATTCATAAGCATGAATTAATTAATTAATTATTCAACCCCTTCTAGATTAATTCTAAATTAACACATTTTAACAATGAAATTATATTATTCATTGTTTCCGCCTCCCAACATTGCAAGTAAGTTTTGAAAGTAAAAAACTTATAACAAGCTAATAACTATAGTTTTGTTATTCTAGTATATATTTTTCTTGGTAAATGATACATTTATAGATATTTTATGTAAGATCCCAACTTTCATAAATAAAGATTAATTTTTCTCGAAATATATTTTTTGAATATTATGGTGTGGATTTGATATAATGTTGTAGTTGTGGGTAATATTTTATAAATTTTGCAATGTAACCAAGTTATTATACAATATTCGATTGGTCGGAGAATATTCGTGTGACGGCACAATTATTGGTGGACCCCACAACGGAATTACTGTTGGAGTTAGAAAGCGACAGAAGTAACTTTGTATGAAAATAGCGGCGAAAGTTTTACCATTAACTGTTGAAATATCTGTGATTAAAGAACAGTAATACGCGTGATTGCATAGTAACACACGGTATTGATTATTGATGTTTACGTGAGAAGTCACTCACTTATACTCAATTATTGCTACAGTAATTGTTGCATAGTATCTCATGTTATTTGATTCAATTATTGTCAATATTTTATAGTGTTAAATCAATAATTGAGTGACAAGTTATTCATATTATTATTTGTATTATTGACAATGTCTTGAAAATTCTGTCGAGAAAAGATGTTTGGTCACCTAATTGCGCGTCAATAGGGAAAAATCTTTATCGAAAAGCCATCTCTTTCCTGGGAATGATCTGGTTGTTAATATTGCAAGTTATATTATTGATGAATAAATATTATTAAGAATGATGAGAGAATTTTTATGAAGTATTTGTTGTAAATTTGGCGTATTATTTATAACTTCCACTCACTCATTTTTCAAAATAGTTTGTGTTATGAGTATGATAATATATATATATATATGATGAAAGTGACTTTTGGGAGGGGGCAAATGTTGTCATGGGGGGAGTACTGACATTATTATTATTATTAGTATTATTATTATTATAATTAGTTTTTTTTTATGAAAAATAGAATATATATTATATTTTATTATGCATAGTGCTTGCATAGTGAAAATTAAAATTTTTGTCAAATTTTTTCAGCGCGTCCGTGAACCATATTGTGTGTCTGTGAAAATTCTAAATAGTATCCTTCCATTCTCCTATAAATAGGATGCTTAGTTTAGAATTGAAAATCACACCAGAATCAGAGAATTCTTCTTCTATAATATTGAGCGTATTTTTTTAGAGTTTAAGGAAGCTTTGAGTGTAGAAAATAGTTCAAGTTTTCTTCAAGAATATCACCGTTATATCAGTTGAAATACTCTCTTTTTTAAGGTAAGGAATATTATTTTTGTTCAATACTCGTAAAAAATAATATTTTCTTCCATACCCTGTAGTATGCAAGTAATATTATTTCGTTTCAGAATCCGGATTTTATACTCGGTTTGTTAAGTTTTAGCTTCTATATTCCATGAAATTAGTAGAATATCCTTGAAATTTGCGCTTCATCCAGTATCTTTTCATGAAAATATTATTTTGAGTATTCTTGATAAGTTCTAACTTTTTCATGCCAGAGTACTATTTACTCGGTTACTATTCACCCGGGGTACTATTCATGATTAAATTTGATTTTTTTTCTGTCCAAATCATTTTTAATACAATATTATTCTTGAATTTTACTCCACAAAGCAGTATCATATTGGCAATTTGGACATTATTGAATTCTGGATAAATTAAATTATAAATCTTTAAAATTTATCCTTTGTTTTATTTAATTGAATTCTTATATCATTATCATCATCCTCATGCTTATATTGTTATGAAAGTCATCTTTGGCCCGTAGTGCATAAATGGACTGTTGATTGGTATGATTATGACCAGAGATTATTCGGTATAATCATGACCGTAATATTATAAATGATGTGGTAAAAGTCCTCATTGGCCCATAGTGCATTGATGGACAGTTGTTGGCATGATCATGACCATTGATGATTACACGAATATCCTTGGCCGATAGTGCATGGATAATTCGTGGACGTGATACTAATGAATATCCTTGACCCGTAGTGCAATGATGATTCGATGATGTGGATTACTCATTAAGCTGAGTCTCAGTGATAAAATTGATGATAAACTTTTTAAATCATAGAAGATAGTAGATATCATGCTCTATTTGACTCTTCTAGTGGATTTCTTGTTTCGCTGCAGTTAAACTTGATGTTTATTATATTTTATTAGTTTAACACTGTTGAAAGATAACGATAATTTATTCTGGATTATCTTAGTCATAATATTTCTTATTGGGCTAGTTGAGCTCACTCTTTTGCTTTCATCGTTCTCTTCAAAAAATAAGAACGTAGTCGGGATTAGCCAGAGAATGGAGTGATGGTCCGAGATGGTTGTTTTAGGGCCTGTTTGTTTAGAGCTGAATGAAACTGAATGGAGTGATGGTCCGAGATGGTTGTTTTAGGGCCTGTTTGTTTAGAGCTGAATGAAACTGAATGGAGCTGAATCTGAATGGCTGAATCAGTTAGTGCGTTTGTATTGGTCTGAATGGCTGAATGAGTAGCTGAATGAAGTAAAAAAATAAAAAAATTTAAAAAAATATTAACTATTATATTAAGTAATATAAAATAAATTTACAACAATTTTGAGTTTTTTTTAAAAAGGTAAAATAATAAAGTTTTGTTATTCAGGTGTTTCAGACATGTCAATTATCAAACAGTTTTTTTATTCAGATTCAACTCATTCAGATTCAGATTCAGCTCATTCAGATTCAGATTTATTCAATTTTTATCAAACACCCCCTTAGTAGTCCTCACTATTTAGTGCGATAATAAATGTAATGAGAATTGAATTTGAGTTTGGATATTGTCTATGAGACAATATTTGTTTAAAAACTCAGCTATATTTTGTCGTATTTTACACGATAGTTGTATTAATTAAGTTTTTATTTGAATTATGTACCATGTATTTGGCGACTCGGAATGGGTTGAATACCTATTTTGGGGGCGTCACATTTTAACTGTATAATAGTAAAAATCTTTTAACTATATTTAAATCAATTTAATTCAGTTTATTAATATTAGAATAAAAGTGTTATTTCCTAATTTTTAGAAGTGAAATGATATATTTTTAAAATAATTTTCGTATGATAATAAAAACTAATTATTATATAAGGAATGCCACTTTTAAAAAATTATTTTTTTATTATATAGTATAAAGTTATTTAGATACAAATTCATGATACGGATTCGAATTCAAATATCCGTTATCTGCCGGATATATTTACTGTCGGATGTTAAACAAATAAGAATACACATATATCCGTATTCGTATCCATTTATTTGCGGATACTTTTAAACCGAATACGGATATATCTATTTTTTTCCAATACAGATATATCCATTTTTTTAATACGAATAATATCCGATTTTTTTCGAATATGGATGCGAACGAATACAAATTTTTCGATTACCATTTACATCCCTAGTCGTAAGCCCGTACTGCAAGGGAAAAATATCAATAGCGTAATCCAACCAAAACAACTCAACAATAAATATCTTTCAAATCTAATTCAAAATGAAGTATCACTAAGTATCAAAATCATAAAATGGAGACGCAGTTCTCCGAAACTAAGAGCTTTATCAAAATTTCACATTAAAAGAAATAAAATCCTAATCTAAACTCCAGTTATACAAAGCGTAAAAATTTGTAAAGGGTGAGTGGTGAAGCCCAACAACTGACAATCCTAACTACTTAGGTGGATCAATCCTAAATACTTATATGCAAACATACTTTGTTTTCGAAATATATTTTTTCTCAATAACAATAATATATAGGCATTCAAAACTAAAACAATTCAAAAATGATTTTAATGTATTCAATATATCTTTTAATCCACAATCTAATTAGCGACTAAGGTTACAATAGCCCTTTAACACGCTCCAAAAGTTTGATAATATCAATGATCACGCACCCTACTAAGGTATTTAATATGCACGCTTCCAGCCCGAAGGGTATCTAAAAGGTGTGCGCCTTAGTAGGTCCTAAATTAGCTCTGGAACTAAACGTAATCAATAACAAGTTTTATACATAGTCAGACTGAGGATTTCAAAATATTTTCTCAATATTATTGATATTCTAAACGAAACTTTTTCACAGTTCAAAATCATATAATCTCATTTCACTATTCAAAAATAAATATTTGATCTGAAGTTTTGAATAAATGAACATAACATTTTAATTTAAATGGAAGTCTTAAATAAAACATAACGAATTTTAAAACAGTACATTTAGGCATCCGAGTAATTAATAAGACATACATATAAATAACAATAATTTTAAAATCACTAAATAGTTCGGAATTAAAGTCACTTACCTCGATATTGCGAATACGAAAATAAAAACTAACAAATCCTAAATATAAAATTAGGACAAATAAAATTATTAGGATGAAATATTACAACTTAATTATACTCTTAACTCAAATCTTAATTTTAGGTCTATTTTACGATTATATGTTATACTTAATATATATATATAGAACGGATCCAGTCCGGGAGTCCGGACTGGATCAAAAAACGGACCAATTTTTTTTTTGCTTTTTTTGCTTTTTTTTTTTGAAACAACTAAAAAAAAAAAAAAAATTTATGGAACTGAAATTTTTCCATAATACAATGTTTTGGGGGTGTTTTTAATACCTATACCAACCAATGTATGTACAGTCTGCCCAGACTGGACCTGATCCGGACTTTATATATATATATATATATATATATATATATATATATATATATACGTGACACCCCCAAAATAGGTCCATTCCACCCAACCCATTCTGAGTCGCCAAATACATGGTACAGAAATAACTACAACTTCAATAATACAAATGTCGTGTGAAATGCGACAATACATACTGTGAGTTTAAATACAGATATTGCCGTCTAGACAATATCCACACGCAAATAAATCCCCATCATAATTATTGATACATTATTTTACAAAAATGGTGAGGACTACTAAACAACTCTCTCTAGAACCTTCATTCCATACCCCGACTCGATCCTGCTATGTTCTCACCTCCTGAGAAGAAAATGGAACAACAAGGAAAATGGTGAGCTCAACTAGCCCAGTAAAGAATATTATGACTAAGATAATATACAACAAATTATCGTTAGTCTTCAACAGGGAAAAATCTAATAGAATACAATAGACAACAAGTTTTAGATCAACAAATACAGCGGAAACAACAATCCATTAGAAGAGTCACGTAGAGAATGAATTCTACTGTATTCTAAGATTTAAAAGTCCATCATCAATATTTCATCCCTGTAACAACAATCAATATACATCTTTAATCATCTTTGCACTACAGGCCAAAGATATTCATTTGTATCACCAGTTGGTCATGTTTATCTCAACACCTGTTCATCTTTGCACTACGGACCAAAAATATTCATCAGTTTAATCATTCATCTTTGCACTACAGGCCAAAGATATTCATCAAATATCACCATTAAGGACTGAGAATGATGAAAAACATTTTTTAAGAACGAATCCAGTGAGATAGAAGGACAAATATTAGGGATTCGTACCACAGTTTGTCCAAGATCAATAATACTTCATAACAACTGATTTTGAAGCAGAACTCAAAAATAACGATCAAAACATGGATACAATCAAAGATAGTAGCCAAAATAGATATTTTGTACAAAAAGAAGAAATTTCATTTTTCGATGAATAGTTTCGTATTCGTGAATAGTGTCGTATACGTGAATAGTAACTCCGACACCAAAAGATAGAAATTTCACAAAAACATCATCACGCTTCGTGAATAGTACTCGTGAATAGTAACTCGTGAATAGTAACCCCGACATGAAAAAGTTCCAAATTTGATAAAAAGTTTAGAACAATATTTCAGCATAATGATATTGAAGAAGATAATATCATTTAAGAAAAAAACAACATCCCTTACCTCAAAATAACCGTACTTCCGACTGAATTTCGGTATAGTAACTTGCACCGTATAGCAACACTCAAAGTATACTCACAAGAATACGCTCGATAATATAGAGAGAGAAAGAGAGAAAACTTTGTTTCTGGTGTGATTTTCAATTCTAACTTAGCCCTCTATTTATAGGAAAATGTTAGAACGCCAAAAAAGACTAAAATAATAAAATATTATTTTCTTTTTCTTATTCCACACCAACCTTCCCCAACCAATTTTGAAAGCCATCAGCCATCTTTGAACAAAAATATCAGCCCACATTAGTGGTGCACAACAGGCCGGCCTGGCCTGATCCGGCCCAAGCCTGCCAGGCTTTAGTCGTTGACCAGGCCAGGCCAGGCTTTGACTTTATAACTGCAGGCCGGGCCGGGCCAGATTCAAAACTAAAAACTATGATCTGTTGAGGCCTACAGGCCAGGCCAGGCCTTAGACAAAGTAAGTCTCTCTTTACTTAAAAAATTAAACTCAAATTACCCTTCTTTTATTGAAGAAAGGTGGGACAAAAAATATCTTAGTAGACTGTGTGGGACTATGCCAAACTTGGCCTCCATTTATCACATTAAGTCGGTACAAAATTTTTTTTTACTAGACTATGTGGGACAATGCTTTGTTTTGCAAACCCAACACAAGCTCAAGGGCATTGTACTTGAAAAATTTGAAATTGACCTCTCCTCTATTTATAGATGAAAAGTAGGGACAAAAGATGTTAACTAGACTATGTGGGACTTTGAAATAAAAATGCAATTGAACTTGTTCAAGATATCTTTCCTTTTTCTGCATGAAGAGTATGTTTGTTGAGCTCCTGAACTAGATTGAGGGCCAAAACCACCATGAAGAGTATGTTTGTTTACTATTTTCCTGTGACA
Source organism: Panax japonicus (assembly GCA_020205505.1). Classification (NCBI taxonomy): domain Eukaryota; kingdom Viridiplantae; phylum Streptophyta; class Magnoliopsida; order Apiales; family Araliaceae; genus Panax; species Panax japonicus. The sequence goes on along the minus strand of CM035098.1, from coordinate 54,496,028 downwards.
TTTTCTATTTCCTTGCATAGAGGAATTCTTGTTTTGGCTGCTACATGTCTTGAGAAATTCTACATGTCTTGATTTTTGCCATGGTTGTGAAAGACATGTCACTCAAATTTCCCTTGATAGTTAGAGAGAATATTTTCCAATTGATACATGTCATTTCCCGCACTTGTTATTATATTGAAAAATAGCTCTACTGGTGACAGGCCAACATGAGAATTTTGGTTACGGGAGGAGCTGGATTCATTGGCTCTCACCTAGTGGATAGACTGATGCAAAATGAGAAGAATGAGGTAAAGTCTTTCTGCCATAATGTTCTGCTATATGTTAATAGTCATGCAACAAGGGGTAATACTAGCAAGTAGATGCTTTTGTTAGACGGAAGTTTCTGGATAGATTTGTTCTGTTTTTTTTTCCAGATCATGTTTGTGTGATGCAAGTTCTTTTTATTTTCAGGTGATTGTGGTGGATAACTACTTTACCGGCTCAAAGGACAACCTAAATCAATGGATTGGTCATCCTAGATTCGAGCTTATTTGACATCTATTAGGATTATCGCCCAATTTTTAGGCTTGTGCAGTTTTGCATTAATTTTTAGCTTCTTCAGTTCCATGTTTTCATGACTTTTGTCCATCCAACATCAGAAGACACAAGCTTTTTCAACCCTACTGCCTTGCACCTTGGAGCAAATGCCCAGCAATATGCATTGACAATAGTCAATAGTAGTGGCCCATAATCTATAATCTCAAAGTCCCACATCGAATTGAACTTGAATTGAACATAGGACTTCACTCTATAATAGCAATCCTAAAGTACAATGTTTATCTTATAAATGCAAAGTCCCACATTGAAAGAGGGATGTAAGTATAAGGAGGATTTCCTTATAAAAAGACTTGCTAGTATTACAATTACACAATGTCTTATAAAATGCTAAGTCCCACATTGAAAGGGGTATGCAAGTACAAGGAATATTTCCTTATAAAAGACTTGCTTGTATTAGAATATTACACAACTAAAGTTTTTTGGCTGGATATAAAATAGGCCAGTCCAGGCTTGAACCAGGCCGGGTCAGGCCAGGCTTTTTGGAAGGCTGGGCCAGGCCGGATATGAGTCATTAAATCATGGTCTGTTCTTGGTCTATTAGGCCGGGCCAGACCGGTCCAGGCTTTGACCAGGCCGGGTTTTGACCAGGTCGGGCTCAGGCCGAATCAAGGCCAGGCCTCGGGCCGCAGGCCATTTATGCACCACTAGCCCACATGTGTATTCCACACCAACCAAAAAGTGGGTCCCACCCATAAATCAATAAAAAATTATTTTATTCTCCGAAACTTCAACAATTCATAGAAAATAGCTCGGTTATCAAAAAATTCGAAACTCGCGACTTTTCATAGGAATTTCAATTCTCTACAACTTTGCAGAAGAAAATTTTTCCAAATTCCAAACAAAAATTGACCGAAATCTACAAATGGGCGATTTTACAGTCTATAATAAATTTTCGGTCAAAAATTGTATCCACCGACACACAAAACATGTGTTAAACATTTAATGCCACAAAAATACTCTTCCTCCTCATATACTCATATATCCCACATTCATTATAAAAATATCACCGCTAATATATTATTAAAATAATATATTTAAATGAATTATTTTATCAGAAAAAGATAAAATATTAATTTTCAACAATTGTCACATTAAAAATTTCCTCCATCTATATCCACATAAAATAAATATTTTCTTTATCATAATAATCAATAATTAATTATTCAAAAATAATATTACAGAATCACAGTACTGACAACCAGACCGTTCCGAGGATAGAGGGGGCTTTCCAATAAGAATTTCTCCTTACTGGCGCGCAATTAGATGACCAAACCTCTCCTTGACAGAACTTTCTAGACATTGTCAATAATGTTATCTGATAATATTATTCAAATAATATGAATTATTGATATGATAATGGAAAATACTGTGCAATGACAATTATTGAAACAATAATAATATAAATATCAACGCAGCAATTATTGAATCAATAAAGTAATGAACAGTAACTCCTGTAGCAATTATTGAGTAGTGCCTTCTTACGTAAGGATCAATAATTCAAAATACTGTGCAATACCGTGTGCTACTGTGCAACAACGCGTATTACTGTATTTTAACCACCGGGTATTTCAACAGTGTAAACGGTAACAACTACGCCGTTATTTTTAAACAGCTTATATTTGTCGTTTTCTTCCTCCAATCGCTTTCCGTTATGGGGCCCACAAATGACTGCGCCGTCGTACGAATATTCCCCGACAGTACGAATATTCCACGTCCAAACGAATATTCCCCGACAACAATGAATATTTTATCACCACTTGCTTATTTAAAATATTTGCGCATTTTACTCATAACTAACAACATTAATCAAATCCACCCTTACTATTTCAAAATAATAAATAAAGGAAATTCCTTTTTATTTAAAAAAATTTCGGCGTCTTACAACATATATATATATATATATATATATATATATAATTTGAAATCTCTTTGATTTATACATAAAATACATACAATTATTTTTTATACTCTTTTTCTTATTATAACCTTTGTTTTGAAATATAAACATACATAAATAATACGAGTTTCAACTCATAATTAAAAAAGAATAGTTTAGACATCTTTGAGTTTTCTTATTTTCTTCTTCTCTGTTCTGCAGTACCGCAAAATCAATTTTTTACGTTCTTCTCTCTCTAGTTATCTAAATATCTTTAAATTATTTGCAAAATAGGTTACCAAGCAAAACAGTCATTTTAAAATTAAAAGTTTGTTACAGTCTAGTTGACTTATCCTAATAAATTTTATATATGTATAAATAATTATTAGTTTTTATTTCATTATCTAATTATAAACTTGTTATTATTTTATTATTACATATTTTTTTTAACTGAGTACTCCCTCCGTCCCTTAATATAAGACTTTTTAGAGTTGTGCACAAGTATTAAGGAAATAATTGTATAACATTAAATATAATATCAAATGTCTATATTATCCTTGTATTGAAAAAAGATATTGTTATTTATTGAGCAAAAAATAGTGAGAGAACCAAAGTTATATTTAATACTGAAGATAATATTGAAAACTTCTCTAAAACTTTTTATATTAAGGGACGGAGGGAGTATTACATGAAGGTAATCACGTGACCAATTATATTAAAAACATATCATCATATTTGTAATTTTTTTTTCTATGATTATGTGAGTGTGTTGTCACCACTGCATTGAATACATTCTGAACAAAAATTAAGTTTTATTTTTGAATAAGTCACATATATATTTTGATGATCTACAAGACATACTCTGCACGTGGGTCGTCAAAATATGTATATAAATGTATGTGAGCAATTGTATGTGATACTAGACTTATTGAAGGAAGATATGCGTAGGGGTGTTCAACCAGTAAAAACCGGTACAAACCGGTACCGGTCCGAACCGATATCGAAATCGGCCAAATGATGATACCGATACCGGTTGGACCGGTATACCGAACCGGCGGTACCGATTTTTATCGAAAATTAATATAATTATTATTTTATTATTATTATTATCATTATTTTATTATTAATAATAATAAAAAATTAGAAAACCGGTATATATCGGTCCGATTTGATAAAACTGAATCATAAAAGCGCAGAACTGAAACCGGTAACAAAAAATCGGTTTTTTGGTACCGAACCAGACCGGTTCTTTTTGTACTGAACCGGTCTGTTCGGTCCGATCCGTTTGAACAGGCCTAGATATGCGTGTCGAAAGTTCCATGTTCTGCCCCATATATATTCTAACTGATAACTTGTACCAGTGGGCTTGAATTAATATTAACTTGATCAGATGCGTGAAGCTACCGCGTACGTGTGTATATATATATATATATATACACCACGGATCCAGTCCGGTCTCCCGGACTGGACTTAAAATACGGACCCCAAATTTTTTTTTTTTTTTTTTGCTTTTTTTTTTTTTGAAACAACTAAAAAAAAAAAAAAAAATTTATGGAACTGAAATTTTTTCATAATAAAGTGTTTTGGGCGTGTTTTTAACACCTACCCCAACCAATGTATGTACAGTCTGCCCAGACTGTACAGACATATTTCGTTATAGGCATCCAAATCACGCCCAAAACACTGTATTATGGAAAAATTTCAGTTCCATAATTTTTTTTTTTTTTTTAGTTGTTTCAAAAAAAAAAAAAAAAGGTCCGGATTTTATAAAATCCGGGAGTCCGGACCTGATCCGGACTCTATATATATATATATATATATTAAATTACGTCGTTTTGATAAGATTATGTTATTTAAGACATTATACTATTTAAGAATTATGCTCTTGATCCTTCCCGTATATATATATATATATATATATAAGTCACATGTTTTGCATATTAGTTGTCAGTATCTCTCCCGTGAAATACATGGACGACTGAATGCGCAACACATTAAACACCGGCGAGAACTCCCCAGCTATAGGTAGTATATATAATATTAAGTCCAATACAACATACGAACAAGTATACATATGCAATCACTTGCGGAGTTATGTAAGGGCTAGGGTGGACTTTAGTCTGGGTGGACTTTTTGATAAATATTTAATATTTATATATCTTAATAGTTCAACCTAATTTTCATAAGTCATGTTCTTTTACATCACATATCACATGTTAATTGTTATCCGCCCATTCTATATATTTTCCTTCTCTCTAAACTACTTCAAACTTTTATCAATTGCTTTTGGTTTTCGGGTGAAACTAATAGTGAAAACTTGATATTATTGTAAGCAAGAAAGCTTATGTTTATAAAATATATGTATCTCAAGTGGCTTAACTGAATTAGAAATGGTTAAGAAGTAAGTTTAAATGAATTGAGTAATTTTTGGTTTGGTTAGAAAACTGATGTAGCTGAGCAATTTTGAGCTCATATAGAACTTGTGTGAAACATTTATTTGGACTGGTATATATTTTTTTAAAATAGTATGTCATACCTTCAATAACATGTTAAAAATTGGTTCTAATTGGATGTGTATATGCTGAGTTAAAAAATTATAAAGTGGCTACGAAAAAAATGTAAAATTTGGGAATTCTGGGCAAAAGCCTAGCACTGAGATAGAGTGCCGCTGCTCTTGTCCGCTGCTCCAGTTTTTAATTCTTGTTCCGATTTTGTAGTCCAGGACGAAATTTTTTCCTTGCTCCGCCCTTGTATGCAATATATATATATATATATATATATATATATATAATCAAGATCAGGTCCGGACCTCCCGGACGGGAGAAAATCCGGACCCAAATTTTTTTTTTTTTTGGTTTTTTTGATAGAACAACTAAAAAAAATAAAATAAAATTATGGAACTGAAATTTTTCCATAATACATTGTTTTGGGTGTGTTTTTAATACCTACACCAACCAATGTATGTACAGTCTGCCCAGACTGTACAGAAATATTTTTGTATAGGCATCCAAATCACGCCCAAAACACTGTATTATGTAAAAATTCCAATTCCATAATTTTTTTTTTAATTGTTTCAAAAAAAAATGTCCGGATTTTAACAAAATCCGGGAGTCCGGATATATAGGGTGGTTTGTAATCATGTTATATAGAATTGAATCATTTTAATATATTTATATTAGTTTTTATTTTAAAATATATTTTTATTTTTGTACTACAAAAATAAAAACTTGATGAATTAGTTTTTTGTTTCTAATTGAAGTTATTTACGAATAGTCTCGAGGAATAAGTTAAAATTAAATAGTACGTCCCGAGGCATCAAATGGCCTTAGAGTAATTAAATTAATAAATAATCTACTAAGTTTTATTTTCGAAAATAAAAGAGTGACTAAAAATTCAAACATAGCCATGTTTCATGTTTAATGATTATTGATTAGGGTCCTTTACATAAGTATACAACAAATAGAAAGTAATTACAAGAAAAGTGCATCAACTAAATAATTACAAAAAGAGTGTAATTAAGACTCATATTACAAAAATAGTACAATTCACATTAATAAAGAAACCTAAAATCAAGGATAACTAATAATTCAAATTCAAATCTTGTCTCTAACAACAATTTCAAATCCATATTTCAAAATTCAAATCAAAATGAGAAAATTAAAAATAAAAAATTATGAAGGAGCTAATGTTCATCATCCTCCTCTCTCGCCGCCACCGCTGCCGCCGCCACAAAAATTGACTAGTAACTGCATCACATTTAAAATAAAATTGGTAATCAAATACAACTGAATTGGTTACCTTGGTCTAAAAGTTTGATAACTAATTTCATGTTGGTAAATAAAAAATAGAACACTGCATATTTATACCAAAGGTAACCAAAACTTTATACCAAGGTAACCAAACTTTTATACCAAGGTAATCAAACTTTTATACCAAAATAATCAATCTACCTTCACACCTATATTTATTTGAGTTTGGCCTGCTATAGGTCTCCATTGCACCCAAAATAAAAACCCCTCAACTTCACACCCATGAAGTTATAATAAACCAGTGGGATTTGACTCAATGAGAGGTGCTCCACTTCAATAAAATGGAGATCACATGCTGAAAGCTTCCAAGTTCCAACTCTAATGGTATTTACACATTCTTACGTCTGAACTTACCTGGTTCACGGCAACAGACTTATCTCTACAGCTTGATGCCCATTTGATATTTACACGGCAAAATAAAAGGACCTTGCTGACCTATAACTTGGTTTCTTAAATCAAGGTATGCAAACAACAGAAAATGTAGCAAAGTTATTCTTCAAAGAAAACATTTAAATTCCAGAGAAGGATGCAAATCTACACGAGCTACAGTTTCCATAAAAAAGTGAAATAAATTGCACCCAACTGCACGAAGGTTTGGCTACCAACTGTATTACATGCAAAATAAATTGGAAACTTAATAAAACAGAATTAGTTACCTTGATATAAAGGTTTGGCTACCAACTGCATTATAAAAAAACTACAGAAACAGAGCAACGATGGCAGAGGGAGGGGTGGGGCGTGGGCAGTGGGAGGAGGAGGAGAGGGTGGTGGAGGGAGGGGGGAGGAAGAGGAGGGAGGCGGAGGGAGGGGGGAAGAGGAGGGGGTGGCGGAGGGAGGGGGAGGAGGAGGAGAGGGGCGGAGGGAGGGGGAGGGGGAGGGGGAGGGGGAGGGGGAGGGGGGGCGGAGTGAGGGGGTGGGGCGTGGGCGGTGGGTGGAGAAAGGAGGCGGAGGAAGAGGAAGGAGAGGGGCTGGGGCTGGGGCGGGAGGAGTAGTGGCGGGGGGCAGAGGCGGGAGGAGGGGAGGCGGGAGGCGGGAGGAAGGGGAGGCGGAGGGTGGGGAGGGGTTGGACAAGAGAAGGAGGAGGAGGAGGAGGAGGAGGCGGAGGGAGGGAGGAGAAGAAGAGGAAGGGAAACATAAATGGAGTGTGAGAAAATCGTGGGAGAGATGGGGAGAAAATTGTGGGAGAGATGGTTGAGAATTAAAACACATCCCATAATTAAAGGAATCATAAATATGTACTAATAATGAAAATAAAATTTTAAAGATATTAATTAAGTAAATATTTAATGAGGGCACTTTAATTTTTTGTAATTATATTTTTAAATGTACTATAAAATGTAATTGTTCCTATTGATTATCCGAGGGTCCAAATGTCCAATCAATGAAATATGAGGCCAAGCCTTTAATTGGTACACACACACACAAACATATATATATATATATATATATATATATATATATATATATATATATATATAGGGTATTCATCCACAATAATCGGTTGTTGGGAGAAACCCCTTTTGGCCCAGTCGCTAGAACCTGTAGCGGCTTATAAAAAAAATTGTCTAAGGCCGGTACATGTTGTAGCGGCTGGGCCAAAAGGGGTTGCTCCCCAACAAGCGGTTGCTGTGGATGGAATCCCGTATATATATATATATATATATATATAACAAAATATAATTGATTTTGAATTTTTCAATCACTCTAATAAATTATCTGGATCGTCTAAAGTTTGGGATAAACCCCACCGTCCATGTAGTGCCGGAGGCACGTGACACAGCTAGTATATATATATATATATAGAGAGAGAGAGAGAGAGGAGATCAGGTGCGGGAGTCCACACGTTCTTAAAATGCGGAACTTTTTTTTTAAACAACTAATTTTTTTAATAAATTATGGAACTGAAATTTTTTTATAATACAGTGTTTTGGGTGTGATTTGGATACATATAACAAAACAGGTCTGTACAGTCAAAACACTGTATTATAAAAAAATTCCAGTTCCATAAATTATTAATTTTTTTTAGTTGTTTTAAAAAAAAAATCCGAATTTTAGATCTGTCCGGACTAGATCTTGATATATATATATATATATATATATATATATATATATAATAAAAACAAAACCCATTTTAAATTTTTTTATTTGGAAAAATAGAAAGACGGTTTAAATTTTTCCAACTTAATCTAATAGTTCACATTTTATCTCACAAATTTTTTTTTCACACAAATCAAATTCACCCTACACTATATAATAATTGTAATAATAATAACAATAATAGTAATAGTAATAAGCAACATGGGTCACCCTTTTAGTATTAACGTCCTTTTCAAAATTTCTTTGTTTATCTTTAAAATACTGAGTTCAACTTTTAATAATAGTCGTATGACGAAAATTTTGAAAAAAAATTAAAATTTAAAATTGAGATATATTCAATTTTTAATTAGATAGATTATATAGTTATTAGTACCATTTAAATAAAATAAAAAAAATAAAGTTTATAATTTTGGTAATTATATTTCTAATATTAATTAATTTATACTAATTTTAAATTTAGAGATATTTCATATTGAATTCAAAATGTCAATATAGAAATAAATAAATAAAAAGAAGAAGAAGAGTATACTTTTTACATAAATTATAAAAATTAAAAAATTTAAAAAAATGAGAGAGGAGACAGAAAATTAATTTTTAATAGGTGGAAAAAATTGGAGGAACATAGTTGCATGAATAACAGAATAAGGCATCCATGAAGATTAGTTTTGCTAAAAAAAAATTAAGGAACATTGAAGTAACACCTTTACATGACTAACGTATCTATATATGAGGAATAATTATGCTAAAAAAATAAATTTAGGGAACAGTTTAGTAAAAACACGACAAATAAGAGTGTAAAATTTGTAATTTAATCTAATATTATCGTGACTTTAGGCACGGACAATTAATAATAATATATATATATATATATATATATATATATATATATGTTAATATGTGACCAGCTAGCTATTAGTAGATGAAGTTTGGCTGAAAAATGCAGTAGCACTGTTGACGATGATGGACCAGAGTCCTGATCACAACAAGAAATCGCAAAAAACTGATGTCATTACAACCGACAGAGGAAGCTTTGTAACTGAATTGACACACACACACACACACATATATATATATATATATATATATATATATATATATATATATATATATATATATAATACAGTAGTGTTTATGATCGAGGTTGATGAGATCAGGTTGTTCCAAGCCTTTTTGTACATATCAACATGAGGTTGTTCGGAGTATAACAGTTGAATTTGTTTTTTAGAGAGAAATTATTAAATTAACACCAATTAGATTTGGAGGTTTTATTTGGAATTACTAGTAGCAATAATTAATAGTTATTAAAATAAAAAATTTCATACATGGATAATTATATTATTATGTGGCACTACTAAACTAGCGAGTAATTATTATTTCTAGAATAAATATGTAATAAAAATATATTTTTAATATTCATAATTTTTAGAAATGCAACTTTATGGAACATAAAGAGTAATTTTGTATATTAAGCACTGGTGCTTAATTGTCATTTTAGAAAAATGACAAAAACTTAATTGTGAAATTGATTGTATGGAATTAGGATTTAAAATGGGTTAAAATGTAATATATATTTGGATGACGGAAGAGATATGATGATAAAAAATATACAAAAAATGAGGGAGGGTAGGATGGAGGGTTGGGTATTACGCTGCAAACATGACAGACATGCCCATTCCAAGTAATTTTTACAGCTAGGCCTGAATTCACAAATTGCCATTTGTAAGCAAAAGTTAAAACTCGCTCCTAAAAATTAGGGATGATGCCACATTAATAGAAATATATATATATATATATATATATATATATATGTATGTATAGTCACATCAATCTCTTCAATCTTACCCTAATTAAAACTAACGAGTCTTGCACGCATATATAAATACATACATACGTGAAGCAAAAATCAGTGAAGGAATCAATGGGCACTTTAAATGGTAACTCAGTATCATCACATAGCACCTATATATATATATACACATATACATATATATATGAAATTAATTGCAGAAACAAAAGCAATGGCCTTGTGGCCCTCTACAAATACATATACGTACACATGCAACATATATATGTTGTTGTTGCTTGAGTGCCCACATGTTCCCGTTAGAAGATCAAAAAGGGAAGAAGATATATATAAACAGAATTTAGGGACCAAGCTTTGGATCTATCGACTTTCTGGAACATGGAGTTTCCATGAGAGAGGGCATACTACTGTATCACTACTGTTGTTGCCCATACAAATTCTCCTTCCCAAGACAAAGAAAACTACTACTCATATTATAAGAAAGAAATACTAGTAGAATAAAAGTGCAAGACAATTTAATTAAATTATAGTATATACATATATAGCTGTTATACGGTGTACTTAAATAATGTATATACTGGTACATATAAGAACATGCATATATAGTATACAGTTCATCATTTGTTTCCTTCCCAAGGTTAAGGTACACATCCCATCTATAATCAAACATCTGGGTTCTGCCTTCCAACCCACAGAGAAGCTCATTAATCATTCATACACGGATTCGGATACCATTTAATTAATTTTATTGCAAGTGTCATTTGACCACGCACATATATCTATATTGTATTAATCAATTGATTAAAATTAACTTCATACTAATTAATTACTCCCATCATACACATACAAACAACTCCTATCATTACATATATACTACTACTATATATTATAAGCGGGAGTGGTTAACATGAAATTAATTTTAATTAATTGATCAATACAATTTCGACACGCAGATAAGAGATGATCTCTCTCTGCATGTTAGTATTGTATTGTTCAATTGATCAACTTATCATAAAGTTAACCGAATTCATTATAAATATACCAATATTCATTAGAAAAATATCTTTAATTTTTGGAACGGAAAGGAATATATACTAATAAAAATATGCACCAAAACTCAAAACTGGAAAGTTTGGTAGTGCACCCAAGAAAGAGGAGAAAGACCAAATTAAAGTATTGACCTCAAAACTAGAAGAGAAAAAGAAAGAGCTAACTGATAAGATAGAGTTGAAAATTAAAAATTAAATTTAGGTAGCTGCTAGCTCAATGTTATTTGGTACTAACATTTGGAAATGGAGGCATCTTCTTGAAGGAGACGTAGAAAAGTGGAAGAGGAGAAGAAATGCAGGCATGCAAAGGCTGTAATTTAATACCTAGCTAGTATAAAGAGTAAAGACCCTCAAACATGATACACACAGAGAAAAGGGGCTCATTCGTATAGTGATCAAGAAGCATTATGGAGAGGGTGAAATTAAATGAGTTTACTTTCTTCTTTTCTTTCCTGCTTTATTTTCTTCAACACACAGATCTCTTGGCTGGATGCTCTCTCTCTCGGGAGGCTTTCTGGTTTTAAAACGAAAATGTGATGAAGCAAATGGCAGAGACAGCACATGCGACGTACAGATAGGGAGAGAGAAAGGGGAGATGATCAACAACCACAACTGAAAAATGCTGGCAGCTTCATCAACACCGCACATTTGCAAAGAATTCTTTGGATTATCTCTCCTTAATAAATATAAATCTTACTGACATCAAAAATATATACAAAACAAAAGACAAACCACCAATATGAGTTCTCAATGAAAATAAACATAATACTAGCCCAAAATCTTTTCCTCCTCTTTTTTTATAAAAAAAATCACAATCTTAAGCTTCGTTGTGCCCTAAATTATAGTGATCATACCAGTACGTATTCACTAAAACCATGTTAATTAATTAATGAAATGTACCCAATGAAAAACAAGTTAAACATTAGTATAGAGTGTTCGATTACCTCAGAATTGAAAACCAAAAGGAACAAATTGACTATAATTACTAAAATAAAGTTAAGATAAAAAATGACAGGAAAAAAAGAAGAGAAAGCCCTAACATTATATTAGCAGAAGCTCTAAAACTCCCCAATAGCAGCATATTCCTCAGCCACACAAATATAATATATAGATTTCCACATATGGATAAATGATATCTCCTCCATTTTTGCTGGGATTTGGTGTTCTTAATTAATGGAGCAAATTTATTTTCTAGGGTTTCTTACCAAGAGTGTGCTTGTTGTTATGCATCCAAACCTTAAGCACGTGCCGCCTTACTCCTGTCTCCTCACAAAATTGACGCACCGCCTCATCGTCTTGCTTCTGAATCCGCCACCCCAACCTCTCCGCCAGAGCCATCATCTTATCCTTCTGCTCCGCCGTAAACTTTGTCCTATGCCTCTTCCTCAACAAACTACTACTCATATTGTTGTTATTATTTGTTGGGTTCAACATATCCTCCTCCTGATCCTGCGACCCACCGCCCCCGGAGGTTGACGGCAGAGCCAGCGGCTTCTGCTGATGAGGCGGCGGTGGCGCCATGTGGAGGTACCCGGACGGAGTCCGGTAGTAAGGTACGAAGTGCTGCTGATGGGGGTGGTGAAGGTGGTGGTGGTGGTGGGGAGATGGGAAATTGATGACCTCGCCGCCGGTGGCGGCAGAAGGTTCCTTGCGGTGGAAGTTGCGGTGGCAGTTGCAGGCGGCGCATTTGAGGGCGTCGAGGGTGCCTTCAACTCCGGCAGGCATGAACTCGCAGCAGCCGTCGACAGCGTGGCCGCCGAGTCCGATGGCGTGGTTCTTCAAGCACTCTCTGTACCTGCAGGGCTTTCTGGATGGTGGGGAGTCCAGCATTACTGGGCTGGTTGCCATTTTGGGACGGCCGGAGTTGTTGTTGAGTAGTGAGTCGTAAGTCGGTGGCTGTGGATGTGAATGCGGTAGCAAAATTTGATCAGCTGCTTCTTCTTGTTCCTCAAACTCCATTTCAGAACTAGGAGTCTTTTTTCTCTCTTATTTTCCCTAATCCACTGAGCTAATAATTACTTCTACTACTAGCCTGCATTTATACTACTTGTCACCGGATACTAGGCATGTCTTTGTTTTTTTGTTTAACCTAATTTTAATATGAAAATTATTAATCCAATTACGAAAAAAAAAATAATTATTCAGTTTATTTTTGTGGTGTATAAAAACTAGTGGATATTAGTACTATTAATCCCCCATCCTAAAGAATCATTTTTTAAAATAATTTAATACCATATAATTTAAAAATGTATCCTCAATTAATATTGGTTACTCCTTAAGTTTATAATATGTTTCATTGAAAGAAAATGTAGTAACCGAGCCGGTTTAATCTTATTTAATTAGTGAAATTGTAAGATTAAAATTGTGTAGCAAATTCAATTTAATTTTTAAAATATTTTTTGGATAATCTACAGGATTACTAATTGTATTAATTAACAAAATTCATCTCTAATCTCTCCTTCTCTCCACCGGCGATAGCCGGTAACAATTTTCATCCTCTGACATGGTTTTCTTTTTTTTACCGGTAGGTAAAAGCAACAGAGGGACTGTAAATTGCAGGAAAGATGAAAGGGGTAAGAGAGAGATGTGGTGGTGTGTGGGCACAGTACATTACAGTAATGTGGTCAGAGAGGGGAGCAGGCAGCAAGGAAAAATGCAATAATCCAAAAAGAAAGCTGCTGCACGCGCCTACACACGCTCCAAACACTTGTTCGTCCAACTTTTCTCCGTCGTATACGAGCACGCATTTCCGTACCCCTGCTAACTGCTAAGTGCTAGCTAGCTAGCTAGGTAATAGTAGTAGTAGTGTATTTGAACTGACATGCACGTCATGGCCCACCTTCTCATTTACTCCACTAAGAAGCGCGTGATGGCGGCGCGTTGAAAACAATGCATATTTATGAATGCTATGGTAGTCTGGTTGGTACATTGGGTGTGGGGAACACGGGAATTACATCGGAGAAATTAAGGCAGTGGGTTTACGTGCATCTGGTCTCCGACAATTGTGACACTCCCACTGCGTCACCCTGCATTTACGGTTTCTCTACTTAGTCCTGTGACTTGTTATGAATATTATAAGACCTGGATGCACAAACCACTCTTCTTCGGTAGTATTGGAGATGCACGCGCCGCTCTTCGAACTTAATTTGGAACCTTCTTCTCAGAGAAACCAAAGGGTAGTTGTGGCCCACGAGTCTACTTGGTCATAACGGGCCGAGGCCCAATCTATTACTCCATCCGTCCCTAATTATTTAATTTTTTAAAATTTTTTATTTGTCCATAGTTATTTGATATTTATTCAAATTTAGAAAAATTAATGATAATTTTTCTTAAATTACCCCTCATTACTTTATTTATTTTTTTGATATTTTAAACTCTTTCTCTCCTTATTCCAACAAAACTCTTATTATCCCAACAAAATATTTAAGGATATTATAGACAATTGAGTACTATATTTAATATTTTTCAATAATTATCTTAATTCTTGTGTCCACTTCTAAAATGTCAAATAATTAGGGACGGAGAGAGTATATAGTTGTAGAACATATTCCCTCCTATTCAGATTAAATGATATTTTAGAGTTAAGCACACTTATTAAAAAATAACACAAAATATCTTTTATGTCCTAATTAATTATTCCTCTCTCCACAATTGTCTCTTCTCATTCTCCACAATTGTCCCTAATTAATTATTTCTCTCTCCACAATTGCATTTACTAAGCATATTAAATAGAGGGGTAAATTAGAAAAAAAAATAGTACAATATTACATAGAGATTCCAAAACGACACTTATATAGAATAAAATTAAACTCTCTAAAACGTCATTTAGTCTGAATAGGATGGAGAATTAAAAAAGGTTGGTAGTGAGAGAGAGGATTACTTCAATATAGATAGATATATTATATACTCTCTCTATTTCAAAATTAGAGATATTATAATTTTATTTTTAAGATCAAATAATGACATATTTTTAAATTAATACGAATTTAGTGGATACAATTATTACAATTGTATATTATATATCAAAAACTTTATTTCATTCTAAACTTTATGAGTTATACAAATTTTAAAGTTAATATATTATGTTTGATCTAAAAAATTAAATTATATCTCTAATTTTAAACGGATGAAGTATTTATGTAACAACTCAAAATGGCTTTACATACAACGATAAATTTATGTCGATGTATATGAATATATGAGATAAAAAGAAATATAGAAGTACTTGTATATTATTATTCTATTTTAGGAAATCTAACTTCCATCTTTATGAGATTTGAGACACACACACACACACACACACACACACACACATATATATAGGGGTTCTATCCACAGCAATCGATTGCTTTGGAGTAACTCTTTTTTTGGCTTGTGAAAAATTTGGCTGGAGCAAAAAAAAAAATTCGTTGGCCAAAAAAGGGGTTGCTCCACAACAATGGATTGCTGTGGATGGAACCCTATATATATATATATATATATATATGTTAGGGTAGGGTGTATGAGTATGTTTAAAATTTAGTACTTCCTCCATCCCATTATATCTGACGTTTTAGAGATTTTCACATAAATTAAGAATAGATATAGTTTTACTATTTTACCCTTAATTAATACTTTAATTTCATTTAATTCTCCATTAACTCCAAACTTGATTTCACACTCTCTCTCCTAATTTTCTCTCCTAATTAAAGAATAAAATTTGAACTGTTTTTTAAAAACAGAGAAAATAACCATTAATGGTGGTGGAGAAGGAAGGGTAGAAAAGGAAAAAAGCTCTCTAAAACGTCAGATATAATAGAACGGAGGGAGTATAATATTACCAGAAAAAAATCCTCTCAAGCGAGTGTTGGACACAACCTAGTGCTTGCGTGTGTTATATTTTGTGGATATGTTGAGACTTGAGAGAGAGAGTGTGTGTGAGAGAGAGAGAGGAAAAAGAGTGGTGGATGTTGACAAGACGAGAAGAGCGTGGGGACGAACCTGAATTCCATTTCTAATTCTTTGCCGGCCTTTTAATCTCTTAATTATTTTCCTTCATTTTCAACATACGTATTCACCCCCTCTTATCTCACAAGAAAATCTCATTTATAAAAATAATAAAATAAAAAATAATTTGATAATAATAACGTAATAATAAATGTTATATTTGATTAATAAAAATAAGACACTTTTTGATTACAATTAATGTAGTTGCTCTCTATATTTTTTCTAATCGAACACAGGTAATTTATCGTAATTTATTTTATTTTTTGAAAAAAAAAGATTTGTTTAGCTTATATCAAAAAAATAAACTGAGAAATTAGCATTTCTTACTGTTTATATAAGATAAATTATAAGCTGAATATAATATTTTCAATATATAAACTATTTTGTCAAACAAAGCGCTTATTCCAATTAAACTTTCTTTAACAAAACTGCTTCAATTTAAAAGACTAGTAACTACATAATAAGTTGTGAGCAATAATATAGAACAGGCTGGCCCATCTTATAATAGACTTTTGCTTTGCCCCTCCCAGCCCCATCATCCATGTCTTTAACCAGCAAACAAGTTAGTTTCATTGGCATGCAACATGCATGTCAGATACAGTATATATATATATATATATATATATATATATATATATATATATAGGGGAGCGATCCATAGCATCTATATGCTATGAGATAAAAAGTGGCATATAAGCTCTAATCCGTCCGTTTTATTGATGAAAGGCTGAGATCAGATTTGGGCTTACACCGTCCGCTAGTATTACTAGCGGACGCAATTAGTATAAATTTTGGACACTTTAGCCCCTCCAGTTTACCCTCCAATAGATGACAGTGTAGTTAGCGCTTCAACTTCCCGGTAGTTTATATCACCAATAACATACGAGTATTGTTGTACTTTTTTTTATATTATTTTATTGATTGATTCAAACTCTTGTGCGGAGTTTGATAGTGATAATGATGAGAGTGAATCGGATGGAGAGGATTCTTCTTCTGATGATGATAACGGTAAGGCTAACGACGAGGAGAAGGATGTGGCTATCTGCGACAGAGTTATTCACTTACTCAGAGGTTAGCTTCCTCCTCCTCCATTTTCACTTCCTTAATGCTTACTCATAGTTTGGCAAGTTTCGAAATCATTGCTTCTATAGGAAATGTGCTACTGTCATTTGTTTTAAAAAATAATTGTTGTGCTGTATTGATTCATCTTTGC
Organism: Panax japonicus; assembly: GCA_020205505.1. Lineage (NCBI taxonomy): Eukaryota > Viridiplantae > Streptophyta > Magnoliopsida > Apiales > Araliaceae > Panax > Panax japonicus. The sequence goes on along the minus strand of CM035098.1, from coordinate 54,478,597 downwards.
GATTTAGCTGCTTTAAAACTGCTTTAATCAACTTTTGTAAGTTTTGATTTGATGACCTAATAATAGAGGAGAAGAATTGTCTGTTTCATATCTGCAGTTTTAATTTGTGAGTGTAGCTTAGGGTAGGGTTTCTTCTGCAGCTAAAATTCCTGTTGATTTTTAGGCATGATTCAGGAATACCATAGTTCTTGAGCTCAATTTAAGCTTTGAGACTCATAGCGGAAATTAAGACATGGATGTCAGGTCAGCATTTTCCGGCAAGACTTGGTTTTGCTCATCCAAATACTTAAGGACGTCAAATCTGTCAACGTATTGGGCAGGATACCTGTGTTCCGGTGCAAGTCGATAATCAACCGAAACAACAATGGCCGGAAACTCTCTAGCAAAACGGCGGCAAAGATACTCAGCAGTCTTTGAGCGGGCACCAAAATAGATGAATCCGCCGCCGTGAAAGAACACGATAACTGGAAGATTGTTATCGGCTGAAGCCGTGGGGACGTAGACCAGGAACCAAAGGTCACGTGAGGGATCAACGGTGATGTCGTAAGTTTAATAAATAGGAAGAAGGGTCTTTTCGTCCGCTAGTATTACTAGCGGACTCTGTTAATATTTGGTCTATTTTGATCCATTGGAGGGTATTAAGTGTCCAGAATTTATATTAATTGCGTCCGCTAGTAATACTAGCGGACGGTGTAAGCCCAAATCTGATCTCAGCCTTTCATCAATAAAACGGACGGATTAGAGCCTATATGCCACTTTTTATCACATAGCATATAGATGCTATGAATCGTTCCCCATATATATATATATATATACAGACAGGATCAAGACTAGACCTCTTAAGTAGTAAAACTCTCTTAAATAATAGAACTTTATCAAAACGACGTAGTTTTGATAAGACGCGGTGGCATTTTTGTAAATACCATGCCACCGCGTATTTACAAAAATGTCACCGTGTCTTATCAAAACTACGTCGTTTTGATAAAATTTTATTATTTAAGGCATTCTACTACTTAAGAATTCTACTCTTGATCCTTTATATATATATATATATATATATATATATATATATATATATAAAGGGCTATATGTATATACACAGCAATGTATTACACAGTAGGCATAGGACGACAGATTTTTTGGGTTATAGCGACGGTAAACTGTCGCCATAACCCAGAATAGCTATGACGACGGGTGAAACCGTCACTATAGCCCAAAAAATCGTCGCTATAGCCTACTGTGTAATACACAGCTGTGTACACATATTTTTTCCATATATATATATATATATATGTTAGATACGGAGATTGATTCATAGTTAACGTTGTAATAAAAAATTTAGTCTTACAACAGATCGTGACTCTTCATCTTAAAATCGAACGATTTATTAGAGCCAGTCGTGGAACCAAAATATTTTTAGAGGGAAGTCTAAATACATCAGTAAAATAAAATTATTTATTAACACTTGGAGTGTTTCTTTCAAATTTATTTTGTCAAATTATAATATTTCACAACAACCTATTACAACCCTTGTCAACTTTTGAGTTGTGAGTCTAATAGCTTTAAATACACACACACACACATATATATATATATATATATATATATTAATTTCTTCTGAACTATGAGACTATTAATTAGACTTTGAAATTTTTAGTCAACTAATTAGCTATTTTTATAGATAAATTATAAATTATAATATCAGCACCGGCCCTGGGCTAAAGCCCAAGGTACCCGGGCTTTAGGCCCACTAAAATTAATAAAAATTTAAGGCCCCCAATAGGTATTTTTGTTATGTATATATATATACCCAAATAAAAGAGTCAAGTTCACGTCACTTTAAATTTAAAGGTTTACAAAAAAATTATCCAATGAAATAGACCCAAATCTCAATGGTAGACTTAGTGATAATGTGATATCTAAATGATGCTTTAAAAATATTGAAATAGTCGGTTATTATATTTGGTATTCTTTCGTATTTATGTTTTTTTGTTCAGAAAAAGTTCTTAATTTTTTTTATGTCTATCTTAATAGTAATTAGTAAAAGGCCCATTTTTTTGTTGTGGCTTTAAGCCCTTAAAAACTCAGGGCCGACCCTGTATAATATTATATATTCAAAACTTTATATTGTCGTTCATATGATTAATTAGCTTGAAAAAAGAAATTCTAGCAACAAAAAAAGAGATTTAATAATCTTGATAGGATAGAATTATGGTGTACTTATGGTTACTATAGTGAGATCAAAAAAAAATTATTCTATTTCTTTAGCTTTTTATTTTTAATTAGTTTACAGAGATAATTGCTATCACCTTTTTCTGTCTCACTTCGATAATAAAGCAAAAGAAAGAGAAAAGTAAAGGAGAAAGGAAAATACATAAAAGAAAAAGGAAGGGAAAGGAAAGATAATAACCCCCGGAGATCCAGGGTGGCAGGGTTATATGATCCCCCACTCCCCCTCTTTCCGTCTCTGAATAGAGCTCTCATCCGCAGTTTAATTTTCAGTATTCCATAATTTAATACTGCAGATGAGATAGATGATCAAAATACCCCTATTTATAAAAGTATATGTCCGCAGTATTAAATTGCAGACGCTAAGTATGGCTGACAAATTTGAAAATAAAGTCATTTTTAAATAAGTGTTGTCTGCAATATTAAACTGTGGACGCTAAGTATGGCTGACAAATTTAAAAACAAAGATCATTTTTAAATAAGTGTCGTCCGCAATATTAAATTGCGGACGCTAACTATGGCTAACCAATTGAAAAAATACGTCATATTGTTGACCAAATTCAATTATTTTTTTTAGTTTTTTAAACTGCGGAGCCTGATTTTTTTTATTACACATACTGCGGAGATTTTGAGGACGAAGTGTAATCTTTTGAGGATGGAGAGAGAAATTGCATTTAAGAAATTGGAGAGGAATAGAGTTCAGATAAAAAGGACCAAGTTCAGCTGTACAAACTCTGGTTTCTTTAGTACTTTCTCCGTCCCATGATAAAAGTCCTTATTAATATTTTGGGTAGTTCCATGTTAAACGTCCATTTTTCTTTAATAACCAAACTTTTACACATATTTTTCTATTATACCCGTAACATTAAATATCTCATACTTTTCTTATTCTATTTTTTTCTCCATATTTAATGATATTATTATGGGCAATTTTATCATTTCATTCATCTTCTTAATATGCGTGAAAAGTCCACCAAGACTTTTATCCTGGGACGGATGGAGTCTTAATTTCTCTATTTTTTTCACATTCAACACCAGCTATTTTTTATTTTTCCTATGGTTTTGGCCTATTTTTAGGAACCCATTTGAGCTTATATTAAGTTAACAAAATCATATTTGGAAAAGTATACAAGTAATAATTATCAATATTAATTTCTCAGGTTTTTCAATACTCTATAATGGGCTTTCCTTTATTTTTTAATTTTTTAGTGTGTATTGGCTTAATTTTAGGAACCCATTTAAGCCTATCTTAAGTTAACAAAATCTTATTTAGAAAAGGATACAAATCATAATACTAGTATTTTCTTTTGTATTTCCTCTGTTTTTTTCAAGAATTATGATTGAAGCTATAATTTATGATATTCACATTTCAAGAACATTACATTTATTAGATAAAAGGGAATTTTCTTTTCATTGATAAAAAGATTCTAACTACTAAATTTTGGTTATTTTCTTTGTCAATCTAATGTTATAATCTCATAAAGAAAATAGAGCATCATTACTTTCTGAATTAAGTCTATTTACTGTTTCAATGTTGATTAATTTGCTAATCTATTTGTAGGGGAGAAAGAAAATTTATGAAGGGAAGAATGTGGGATTGGTATTGGAGGAAAAATTGAAGATTTAACCCAAAAACTAGAGGAGTTATAGAGAAGCTATGGACTTCGAAATTGTGGCAATTTTGATAAGAAAGCTTCTCTTTTGCAGAGGAGATTTTGAGGTTCAAAATTGTGGCAATTTTAATAGGATTCCAACAACAGAATGCATCCCCAGTTCTTTGACGGAAAACAATGTATGAAAGAACACGAGAATTAGAGATGGGGTGAATGATAAGAATAAGGGGAGGAGATAGAATAGAGAATGAAATTAAGGGAAAAAAATTCAGGCTCCGCAGTTTAATATTGCGGAGCTTAGAAAACTATTTTTTTAAAATTGATCAACAATACGATGTCGTTTTCTAATTAATCATCCATACTTAGCGTCCGCAGTTTAATATTGCTGATGCCGCTTATTTAAAAATGATATCATTTTTAAATTGGCTAGTCATACCGCAGTTTAATACTGCGGACGAAGTCTTTTATAAGGAGGGGTATTTTGATCATCTGTCCTGTCCGCAGTATTAAACTGAAGAATACTAAAAACTAAATTACGGACGTGAGCTCTATTAAACCGTTCGATCTTAAAATGAAGGGTCACAATGTGTTGTAAAAGATCACGATGTGTTGTAAAGCTAGACTATTTTTTACAATGTTAACTATGGATCGGTCCCCACATATATATATATATATTTATATATATGGGAAATGATTCATAGCATCTATATGCTATGGAATAAAAAGTAGCATATAACATCTTAACAAACCGTGTAATTAATGAAAGGGTTGAGATTTGTTTTGGGTTAACACCTTCCGCTAGTAATTCTAGTGGACGTGCTACACAATCTGCTAGACATTCTAGCGGATGGATAATTACCTCAAAACAATTGGGGGAAAATCGACAAAGGTAAAACAATGCAGGGGCATTCATAGACTTGAGATTAATTTCCCAAATCAGAGTTGTGACGCCCCCAAAATAGGTATACAACACCCATTCTGAGTCGTCAAATACATGGTACAGAAAGTAAACTACAACTTTAATAATATAATTATCGTGCAAAATACGATAACACAAACTGTGAGTTTAAATACAAATATTGTCTTCTAGACAATATCCACACTCAAATAAGTCCTCATTACAATTATTCATACACTTATTTTATAAAAATAGTGAGGACTGCTAAAACATCTTTCTAGAACCATCACTCCATACCCCGACTAGATCTTGTTATGTTCACACCTCCTGAGAAGAAAAATAGAACAAAAAGGAAAAGGGTGAGCTCAACTGTGACGACCCCAAAATAGGTCCATTCCATCCAACCCATTCTGAGTCGCCAAATACATGGTACAGAAATAACTACAATTTTATTATTACAACATATAAACTATTGCCGTCTAGACAATATCCACATACAAATAAATCCCCATCATAATTATTGATACATTATTTTACAAAAATGGTGAGGACTACTAAACAACTCTCTCTAGAACCATCATTACATCTCCCGACTCGTACTCGCTACATTCTCGTCTCCTGAGAAGAAAAAATAGAACAACAAGAAAAAGGGTGAGCTCAACTAGCCCAGTAAAGAATATTATGACTAAGATAATGTACAACAAATTATCCTTAGTCTTCAACAGGGAAAAATCTGATAAAATACAATAGACAACAAGTTTTAGATCAACAACTGCAGCGGAAACAACAATTCATTAGAAGAGTTAAGTAGAGAATAAAATCTACTAACATCTATGAATTTAAAAGTCCATCATCAATATTTTATCCCTGTAACATCAATCAATATTTATCTCAATCAAATCAAATATTCATCTTTGCACTACAGGCCAAAGATATTTATCAGTTGGTCATGTTCATCTAAACACCTGTTCATCTTTGCACTACGGGCCAAAGATATTCATCAATTGTTCATGTTCATCTCAACACCTGTACATCTTGGCACTACGGGCCAAAGATATTCATAATAAAATCAACCATCTTTGCACTACAGGCCAAAGATATTCAGTAACACCATCATTTAGGACTGAAGATGATGAAAAATATTTTAAAGGAAACGAATCCAGTGAAACAAAATAACAAGTATTAAGGATTCGTACTTTAAACAATCCGAGTTCAAAAATACTTCATAAATAATCATACTGAAGTAAAATTCAAGAATGATCAAAACATGGATACAATCAAAGCTAGTATCCACAATAGATATTTTGGACAAAAAGAAGAAATTCCATTTTTCGGTGAATAGTGCCGTATTCGTGAATAGTGTCGTATACGTGAATAGTGACATATACGTGAATAGTAACTCCGACACCAAAAGATAGAAATTTCACAAAAAACATCATCACGCTTCGTGAATAATACTCGTGAATAGTAACTCGTGAATAGTAACTCGTGAATAGTAACTCATGAATAGTAACTCATAAATAGTAACTCCGACATGAAAAAGTTTCAAATTTGATAAAAAGTTCCAACCAATATTTCAACATAATGATATTGAAAAAATAATATCATTTTAGAAGAAAATAACATCCTTTACCTCGAAAAACAGTACTTCTAGTTGAAACACCGGATATAGGCTATGACTTGAACTTGCACCGTATAGCAATACTCAAAGTATACTCAAAATACTCACAAGAATACGCTCGATAATATAGAGAGAGAAAAATTCAGTTTCTGGTGTGATTTTCAATTCTAACCAAAGCACCTATTTATAGGAAATTGCTTAGAACACCAAAGCAGAAAATTTATTATATTATTATTATTATTTCTACAACTTCCTACGCCAACCTAGAATCTGAAATCAGTCACTGAACACATGCTCCCTTCTAGAAAAATAAATAAAAAACGTTTTTATTATTAAAAATATTTTAAACTTCCAAAAATCAATTATTTCGGAACTCCGGAACTTCAATAATTCATAATAAATAGTCCTTTTGCCAGAAAATTCGAATCTCGCGAGTTTTTATAGGAAATTCCATTATCTACAACTTTGCAGAAGGAAGTTTTTCCAAATTCCAAACAAAAATTGACCGAAATCCACAAACGAGCGATTTTACAGGCATAATCAAATTTCAGTCAATAATTGTGTCCACCAACACATAAAATATGTGTTAAACATTTAATGCCACAAAAATACTCTTCCTCCTCATATACTCATATATCCCACATTCATTATAAAAATATCATCATTATTATATTATTAAAAATATAATAATATATTTAAATGAATTATTTTATCAGAAAAAGATAAAATATTAATTTTTAATAATTGTCACATTAAAAATTTTCTCCATCTATATCCACATAAAATCAATATTTTTCTCATCATATGAATCAATAATTAATTATTCACAAATAATATTACAGAATCACAATATTGACAACCAGGCAGTTCCCAGGAAAGAGGGGGCTTTCCAATAAGAATTTCTTCTTACTGGCGCGCAATTAGGTGACCAAACCTCTCCTTAGACAGAACTTTCTAGACATTGCCAATAATGTTATCAAATAATATTATTCAGATAATATGAATTATTGTTTCGATAATGGAAAATACTGTGAAATGACAATTATTGAAACAATAGTAATATAAAATATCAATGCAGCAATTATTGAATCAATAACATAAAATACTGAACAGTAATTACTGTAACAATTATTGAGTAGTGCCTTCTTATGTAAGAATCAATAATTGGTGCAATATCGTGTGCTACTGTGCAACAACGCGTATTACTGTGTTTTAACCACCGGGTATTCCAACAGTGTAAACGGTAACAACTACGCCGTTATTTTTAAACAACTTATATTTGTCGTTTTTTTCTTCCAATCGCTTTCCGTTATGGGGCCCACACATGGCTGCGCCGTCGTACGAATATTCCTTGACAGTACGAATATTCCACGACCAAACAAATATTCTCCGACAACAATGAATATTTTATAACCACCTGCTTATTTAAAATATTTGCGCATTTTACTAACCACATTAATCAAATTCACCCTTACTATTTCAAAAAAATAAATAAACGAAATTCCTTTTTATTTAAAAATTTTCGGGGTCTTACATCAACTAACCTAGTAAAAAATATTATGACTAAGATAATATACAATAAATTATCGTTAGTCTTCAACAGGAAAAAATATGATGGATTATAATAGACAACAAGTTTTAGATCAACAAATGTAGCGGAAACAACAATCCATTAGAAGAGTCACGTAGAGAATAAAGTCTACTATCTTCTAAGATTTAAATGTCCATCGTTAATATTTTATCCCTGTAACAACAATCAATATACATCTTTAATCAAATATTCATCTTTGCACTATAGGCCAAAGATATTCATTTGTATCACCAGTTGGTTATGTTCATCTCAACACCTGTTCATCTTTGCACTACGGGCCAAAGATATTCATCAGTTAATCATTCATCTTTGCACTACAGGCCAAAGATATTCAGTAATATCATCATTTAGGACTGAGGATGATGAAAAATATTTTTAAAAAATGAATCCAGTGAGACAGAAGGACAAATATTAGGGATTCGTGTAACAGTTTATCCAAGATCAATAATACTTCTTAATAACCAATTGTGAAGCAGAATTCAAAATAAAGATTAAAACATGGATACAATCAAAGATAGTAACCATAATAGACATCTTGGATAAAAAGAAGAAAATTTTATTTTTCGATGAATATTGCCGTATTCGTGAATAGTGTCGTATACGTGAATAGTGCCGTATACGTGAATAGTAACCCCGACACAAAAAGTTTCAAATTTGATTAAAAAGTTCAACCAATATTTCGGCATAATGATATTGAAGAAAATAATATCATTTAAGAAGAAAATAACATCCCTTACCTCAAAATAATCGTACTTCTGACTGAATTTCGGATATAAAATCGAAAGAAACTTGCACGGAATAGCAACTTTCAAAGTATCAAAATACTCACAAAAATACGCTCGATAATCTAGAGAGAAAGAAAACTTATTTCTGGTGTGATTTTCAATTCTAACCTAAACGCCTATTTATAGAAAAATGTTTGAACGCCAAAGGAGACTAAATAATAAATATTTTTTTCTTCTTTCTACGCCATCACTTTGAAAAGCCACCAGCAGCCATCTTGGAAGAGAATTCAGCAGCCCACATGTTTATAACATAAGTGGGTCCCACACATAATTTAATAAAAAAATATTTTATTTTTCGAAATTTCGGTAATTCATAGAAAATAGTCCGTTTATCAGAAAAATACGAAATTTATGTTCATTCCACACGAAATCGAATTCTCTACAACTTTGTAGCTTTGAGTTTTCCTAAATTCCAAACAAAAAATATCCGAAATCTGCAAACGGATGATTTTTAATACATCCATTCTGATAAAATACTGATAAAATACCTCAGCATTAATTTCTTCATTTATAATCACATGAAATAAATAAATCCATCATTTATATCCACATCAAATAAATGTCTCCTTATCATATAAATCAACAATTAATTATTCACAAATAATATTACAGAATCACAATTATGACAACCAGGCAGTTCCCAAGAAAGAGGGAGCTTTTCAATAAAGATTTTTCCTTACTGACGCGCAATTAGGTGACCAAAACTTCTCCTTGACAGAACTTTTTAAACATTGCCAATAATGTTATCTAATAATATTATTCAAATAATATGAATTATTTATCTGATAATGAGAAATACTGTGCAACGACAATTATTGAAACAACAATAATATAAACTATTAACGCAACAATTATTGAATCGATAAAATAAAATATTGAACAATAACTATTGTAACAATTATTGAGTAGTGCTTTCTTACATAAGAATCAATAATTCAATAATACTGTGCAATACCGTGTGTTACTGTGCAACCACGCGTATTACTGTATTTTAACCACCAGGTAATCCAACAGTGTTAACGGTAACAATTACGCCGTTAATTATAAAAACTCATACTTTGTCGTTTTCTTTCATCCAACCGTTTTCCATTATGGGACCCACAAATGGCTGCGCCGTCTTACGAATATTTCCCGACAACAAGAATATTCCACGACCAAACGAATATTCCCCGATAAAAATGAATATTTTATAACCATTTGTTTATTTTGTAAAATTTGCACATTTTACCCATAACCAAACATTATCTCAAATTAACATCTTATTAATTTAGAATAATGAATAGAAGAAAATTAAATTTTATTTATAATAAGTTGGGGTCTTACAAGAGTACATCTAATTCACGTTATCCCAAAGCTCTTTGGCCGTAGAATAGCACATATAGTTGGAGCTAATTTCCTTTTTCCATTGAGTTCACAAGCCAGGTCATCACCATCGAGTTTTTTGCATCCCGGATCGCATATGCATGTTCCTCCGGTGTCGACGCTTTCTTATTTCCTGTTAGGTACCCAATTTTCTCTTCCTCTGATATACATCCGTATAGACTGACCATCGTAAAAAATTATCGTCATTAAGGCGTATGGTAGTGATTTGAACTGAGTGGGAATCGGTATTGGGTGTTTGGACAGTAGGATTGGTTGGCAGAGCGTTTGGCTGAGTTGCAGCAGGTGCGGTAGAAGTAGAGGACTTGTCAGACATGACAGCTTAGCGGAAGAAGGAAGAGGAAAATATACAGAAACAAATAGGTTGATTTTTTTCTCTGAATTTTCTTAGGGTTGCTTTGATTCCATGTGAAATGAAAGAGAAACTTTTTCTTATTTCTCGAATGTTTTACACACTCTTCTTATAGAAGAGAATACAAGCACAAAATCAGTGTAATGTCTGTCGATTTGGCTTGGCTAAGGTGGGAAACACGGGCATAAATGTTCAAGAATCATACTCAATCCGTCCGCTAGAATTACTAGCAGACGGTGTTATATAGATGCTATGGATCATTTCTCTCTATATATATAGGAACAATAATCTATAACATATATTTGCTATGGATCAAAAATAAGCAAATATCATATCTACTTTCCGTTACAATTATGTAGGGCTGAGATTAAAAAGGACAATTCTCCATCCGCTAGAAATTCTAGCCGACTGTTTTTTAAAAAAAAATAGACAACATTACCCATTAACCCAAGTCAACACAAAATATAACACTTCAAAATCAAATCCAGATTCCAGCACCAAATCAAAAAACCTGATCAATAAGCAAACAAACCCATTAACCAGTAAAGAACATCCAAATCTGAAAAGTTTAAAACGATAGTCAATAAGCAAAAAAAAAAAAAACTCCAGATCGGAAACCACATGAACGAACACCCATCTGTGCAAACAGAATCACCGGATACACCCACCGATAGAACAGTTCAAGATCTAATTTAAGAAACCAAATATGAACAAACCCCTCTTACAAAACCCCAACCGCAACTGAACAACCAGATCCCAGACTCCATAGCCTTAGCCCCTAGCAAACTCCACTGCAGATCATAACTCCAAGGTCCAAACCCACTCAAATCAGTACCCCTACTAAGCAACACATAGAAGCCCCACGACTAAATTCATCGGACTTTGCAATTATAGATTGAAAAAAAGTGATTTTTGAAAAGGATACCATTCATTCGCGTGGCAAGGCATGAATCTATCTAATAAAATACAAATGATTTTGAATTTCTCGCTCACTCAATAAATCATTTGGACCGTCCAAAGTTTGAGATAAATCCCACCGTTCATACATCTATCTAATAAAATACATCTATCTATCTAATAATCTATCTAATAAAATACAAATGATTTTGAATTTCCCGCTCACTCAATGAATCATCTGGGCCGTCCAAAGTTTGGGATAAATCCCACCGTTCATACATCTATCTAATAAAATACATCTATCTATCTAATAATCTAATAATTCTATCTAATAAAATACAAATGATTTTGAATTTCCTGCTCACTCAATGAATCATCTGGTCCGTCCAAAGTTTGGGATAAATTCCACCGTTCATACATCTATCTAATAAAATACATCTATCTATCTAATAATCTAATAATAATCTAATAAAATACAAATGACTTTAAATTTCTCGCTTACTCAATAAATTATTTTGATCGTTCAAAGTTTGAGATAAATCATATTGTCCATACAGTGCCGGAGGCACGGGACCCAGCTAGTCTATCTAATAAAATACAAATGATTTTGAATTTTCCGCTCACTCAATAAATCATCTGGACCGTCCAAAGTTTGAGATAAATCCCACCGTTCGTACATCTATCTAATAAAATACATCTATCTATCTAATAATCTAATAATAATTTAATAAAATACAAATGACTTTAAATTTCCCGCACACTCAATAAATTATTTTGGTTGTTCAAAGTTTAAGATAAATCATATTGTCCATACAGTGCCGGAGGCACGGGACCCAGCTAGTCAGAATATATGACTTGTTTTGCTTTAAACTTGTTATGCTTCGTCGGCTAAAAGTTGGGGCATTTTTGTCTAATTTTTTTTATTCTGTCCGCTAGAAGTTCTAGCGGACGCGGTTCTCAAAATTTAAATCCCAACCATTACTCTTCTCAATAGACGCTTAGGATGATATTTGCTCATTTTTTATTCATAGCAAATATATGCTATGGATCATTACCCATATATATATATATATGCGCACTCCAATAATGATATTTTTACATATATTTTTAATATTTTTATGTTTCTCTCCCTATCATGGGTACCACTTTCACATGAGAAAGAAACATGTAAAAGTAATAGTACTCTATTTATATAACACTAGTAATGTGTATACATGAGCGTGCGTCTTGTTTCCCCTAATTTGTGTCTCCTCTTTTTCTAGTTGTTTCTCCTCTTAATTGTCACTCAAAAATAGCTCATTGATAAGACTTGATCAAGATTGAATTACAGATGGTGTTCTAATTCAATTTATCATTTCATTCCTCTCTAGAATACATGCATGACCATATTCATTACCTAAATATTTGAGTACCCGCCATCAACTTAATTAATTAGAGTAGATCTGGATGGAAAGAGTAGTTTCATTTTTTTAACATGATTATTGTTTGGTGTAACTTAATATTATCCAATTATTATATATAAATTACTCCTTTCATTTTACAAAAACGAGTTTTATTTACAATACTGCAAGTGTAGGTAAATTTTAAGGATGCCCTTTTTATAATACTATTCATAAATTTTATAGCTATATAATTAGACTCTAGGTAAAATTTTAAGACTACGTATGAAACTCTTATTGGTGTCATGGTTGAGAATAGTCCATGGGAATGTCCTTTTCTCCCTCGAGTACTTTTGAATTTTGTTTTTGCGACTCCTATTGCATATGCTTTAATTTCTTGAAAATTTGTCATTTTTCTCTCCCTCTAATTAGTCGAAAAATTAAAATCTTACCGTTAATTCAAAACCCTAGCCCAAAATCCAGTAAATATATAACTAATTCTTAATACCAAAATCTTTTAACCAATTTTATTTGTGTTCAGCCGTGCAATTCAAGTAAAATAATGAAGCAAATTATTATTCGAATGGCATGAAATGTAATTATATATGGTGGGTGCATGTGAGTGGTATTGTAAGTGAGAATAATAATAACTAGTAGCCTCACAAGAAGGATTAATCACAAATATGAGTTGTACCTGTGCAGTTCCTCACAAATTAATTCTAGGGGCTCCCAGTTAAGTTACTTCTCTAAAGCATATATATCAAAGAAATTATTCGTCAAGGAAGATAGGCATGCAAATCCTTCTCGATGGTTCTTTTCCATCATATCCTTGATCAGATCGTTGAGAGCAACACCATACCATATGATAATACATTTAATTCACACAGAATGCGAGTTGCTGGCCGCTTGCACTAGGCTCTTCACTGCGCCGTCATAGTTCAAAAAACCCATGTACCAAAATTCATGGTTATCAACAGATATAACCTGGATGTATTTTTCAGCAGAACTGGTTCTGCTTGATGAAGCATTAACTGCTTTAAGCTGGTGTAATGGAATAACTACCTATATCAGCCAAGCAGACAATGTGTCGGTTAATAGTACAGGAAACTAAAGATGATTAAACTAGCTAGAAAAAGAGACACTGAGAGTTGCTATCAGCAGAGCAGTAATATTGATCCTCCTGAAATTATGTATCTACATCATACACTAGTTTGCTTATAGAGTACAACTAATGAGATTTATTATGCTCTGTATTAGCAACTTTAATAATCTCCATACCACCATCTTATATCTTATTGCTGAGAGATGAGCAAGTGACTGTAGTAGAAAGACAATCATCGTTTTGATGCTAGAGTGATACGAGTGCCAACACTGTTTCCCATTCAATCTTGTATAAGCAGAATATTATTATTTCACATCACAAAAGCAGGAACATAAGAGTACCAAATTAGAATATTTTTAATTATTAGTCAACAGTCATACATAACAAATAACTACAAATCGTGTAACTTAAAAGGATGAAAGTGGTGCATGTACCAAACAGACCGTTAATAATTTCCTCTCCAACATCAGATTAAATGCAAACCTACACCTAAAGCTACACAATCCAAACAGGGCTGACATGATTATATAAACAAATGGCAGAGAAGGGAAATTAGGCAACTAAAGCTGCAGATATGTAACTATAAAAAGAACACTTCCAAAGTAAGTATTTATGATGGGCACAGCAAAGTAGTTTATACTGGGACAAATACTTTCTACGAAATTTGTACACTATGTTCCAAACTATAATATCGTTATCGACTTTTTGAAGTCAATTTGTGACATTTTCAAATTCAAAATTAACAAATTCATTTAATTTTAGTCGAGATTCATTTTAACTTTGGGTAAGAAAGTAGCAGCGGACATAGGGGTTGGACTAGTCTCTGCAGTGGAGAATAAAATTTTGAAGTTAAAAGGGAAGGCAGTGGTATCAGTGGTATCTAGGGATGAGGATATTGGCTGTCGTGAACTTCCGCTTGGCAGATTTTTGGAGGATACTGGGGCTTCTACTAGTGAGGTCAGGAAGGATATGTCCCCAAAAGTGCTGATGAATAAAAATCAGTAGTGTTTTACAACTTCTGTCATCCATGAATATTTTTCAAAGTGAGGTATTTAAGGAAGCAATTAAGAAATTAGTTACAGAAGTTATGATGAATTTGGATTCCTTTCCAGGGCAAGTTGCTGATGGTTAGGTAGTGTCAAGTCATCTAGTAGCTCCCTTCGATCCAAAATCTCAAACTATTAGTGAAGGGGTAAGCTTGGACTCGAATGGCAGTTCCTTGGAGGAGTCTGTCAATGTTGCAGATGATGATGCAGATTGGGATTTAGATGCAACGTCTGATGAGCTCGACGATCTTCTTCTTCCTGGTTTACAATGTCAAGATGATTGTTGTAAGAGTTTGTTGGCAGTAGGTGGGGTTGACTTGTTTGAGAATTCCAAGGTTGAGGGTTCAAAGCTTCAAGCGGAGGAGAATATGCGGGAACTGGTTGTTCATGGGCAAAATTTGGATGATAGAGATAATTTTGTTGGGTTGGTATCTCCTCAGAATCTAACTAGTAATATTGTGGATTCAGAGACTAACATCATTGCCTTTGATGGAGGGACTTTTGTGCCTTCTTCTGTACCTTCTCCTGTGCCTTCTGATGTTCCTAATCTTTCTGTTCATACTCATGTTCAAAATCTTTCTTTTCGATCCAAGGGATGTAATGTTTTAATGGTAGATGGTTTTTCAAGTCCTGATTTAGGGAACAAAAACTCAGGGAAGGGTATTTTGCCAACTCCAGTGGATGCTAAGCTTGTCTCTTCGATACCGAATTGCCAAAGGAAAATAGGGGATAAGGGAGATTTCCTGGTCTTAAATCCTTTAGGAGGAATGGCTTGAATGATAATAGAGACCCTCAAAGAGGGTTGGGGTGTTGGATAAAATGGGGATTAGATTAGTTAGTCCAACGGGAAATGATGTTAAGGTGCTGGTCAAGTAAGTCAATTGAGGGTGGTACTAAAAAGAAAATGAGAATTAAAGAGTTGCATCGACTTCATTCGTTAGTGAATTATGGGGAGGTTTCGGGAAGGAGAGGGGGCTTACTAAATGTCCAACGGGAAATGATGTTAAGGTGCTGGTCAAGTCTAAGTCAATTGAGGGTGGTACTAAAAAGAAAATGAGAATTAAAGAGTTGCATCGACTTCATTCGTTAGTGAATTATGGGGAGGTTTCGAGAAGGAGAGGGGGCTTACTAAATATTCTTTATGAAGATTGTTAGTTTGAATATGAGAGGTTGAAGGAGTAGGCAAAAGTGTAGGTTGATTAAAGAGCTTATTTTTAAGGTTGTCCCAGATGTAGTCTTTCTTCTAAAGTCTAAATTGGAAACCGTTACAGGAATGTGGTTAGGAATATTTGGGACTCCAGGTTTAAAGATTGGGTCTTTCTTTCATCTTGTGGGGCCTCTGGAGGTATAATTGTCATTTTGGATACTCGATGTGCGACTTGTTTCTGTTTTGGGTACTCATTCGATATTTGTTCATTTAGAGATTAGAGGGCATGGGACTTGGAAGTTTTCTTCTGTCTATGGACCTAATCAGCCTAAAGATAAACGAACTTTTTGAGAGGAGCTTTATGATCTTTATGGTCTTTATTCTTCTCGATGGTATATTGGTGGGATTTTAATGCTATTAAGGTTTCTTCTAATAAGTTTGGTAGGTCAAGAATTACTAAGAGTATTGGGGTTTGATAAATTTATTAGAGTGCGATTTTAGAGATATTGCTCTTTCTAATGCTCAATTCACTTGGTCGGTTTTTGGTGAGCGTACAAAGGCTACTCATATTGATCAATTTGTGAAGTAATGATTGTGAGGATGCTTTATCTTAGTTGGGGAAAAAGGTCCTTCTGTGAATAGTTTTTGATCATTTTTCAGTGTGTTTAGAATCTAGTTGCTTCAACAGGGGCCCCATACATTTTGAGATGTGGATTTCTCATCCCAATTTTTCCACATTGATTGAGTAGTGGTGGAGTGTGTGTAGGTTAGGAGGTTTTGTTTTTATGAAAAAGGTGGGGTCTGTCGAATGTAAATTAAAAGAGTGGAATAAGGAAGTGTTTGACGATGTGAAAGTTGGGAAGAAAGACAGTGACGAAGCCAGAAGTTTTTATCAGTGGGGTCGAAATTATTACTAAGTTATAAAAAAATTTAGCGGGGGTTCGGGGGCAACGCCCCGACACAATTTTTTTTAATACTTTATACTTTCAGGTATATATATATATATATATATATATTATATTACAATGAAAATATAATGAGTAATAATATATGCTATATATATACTATATTGACTTTTTTAATCACAATTGTTCATAAGTAAGTAATTTATTATTTGTTTTTAAAAATAATATAAATTAGATTATTATTTAGTTTAAAATATTATAGAGAGATACATATATTGAAAGGATATGAGTCATATATGATTAAAATTTGATTGACAAAGTTATAAATTTTCAATTTGACCCCTTATAATAGAAAACTTATAAAATTTTAATGGGGTCAATTTATATATAATATTTAAATTTATCTTACATTATAAAGCAATTTTTTTTCTAGTGGGGTCGATTGACCCCACAAAATTGGCATAGCTTCGCCACTGAAGAAAGATATTTTGAAAGAAATAGAGGAGATTGATAGATTGAGGAGATAAATGTTTTTTCTGAGGATTTAATTGGTAAACGAGTTCAATTGCTTAATGAGTTCGATGAGGTATTTTGCGCAAGGATATTAGTGGAAGGCAGAAAGCTAGGATTAGCAAGGTGAAGGATGGAGGTTGTAATTCCAGATTATTTCACAGCATTGCTAATGAAAGAAATCACAGAAATTTTATAAGGGAAATTGAGCAGTTGAGTGAGGTTGAGGGGGAGGCCTATGGTAGAGGATTTAGATTGGAGTCCTACTATGAGAATGAAGAGTTTTTGGCAGGAAAGACCATTTACGGAGGAGGAAATTAAGAGGGCAACTTTTGAGATGGATAGAGATAAAGCTCCTAGTCTTGATGGATTTATGATGTTGTACTATCATACAAATTGGGATGGGGTGAAAGATGATCTTATTAGAGCTTTTCAAGATTTTTGTGTGACTGGTGTTATCAGGAAAAACATTAATTCTACCTTTATTATCCTAGTTCTAAAGAAGGATCATTCTGTAAAAGTGACGGATTTTAAGCCCATTAATCTTGTGACGAGTGTGTATAAAATACTAACAAAAGTTATTTCTAAGAGAGTAATGTTACTGGAGACACAATTTTGGATCCTCAGAGTGCCTTTGTGGGTGGTAGACAAATTATTGATGCAACATTAGTCAGTAATGAGGTTGTGGAGAAACTAAATTATAAAGCGGGAGAAAAAATTGACGGTTTTTTGGTGTAAATAATTATGTGAAGCTTTTTCTGTTTCCTTTTCATTCATAGTAATTCTCTCAAACGGATAGATATTTGTTTTTCATTCCTATTTTCTCTCTCTCACTCTCTCTTATCCATTTCTCTCCCACCCTCTCCTACTTTCTTATCCCTTTTACATTAAATCACACACGTAGTGTGTGTGCTAGGATACTAGTGTTCAGGGAGAAAGGGTCTTGAGTTTAAGTTATTAAATCTTGAGAAAGCTTATGATAGGATTAGTTGGGGTTTCTTGAATAAGGTTTTGGATTTTTTTTGATGGATTTATGATGACGTAATATCATACAAGTTGGGATGTGGTGAAAGATGATCTCATTAGAGTTTTTTCAAGAGTTTTTTGCGACTAATGTTATCGGGAAAACAGTAATACTACCTTTATTACCCTAGATCCAAAGAAGGATTATTTTGTAAAAGTGACAGATTTCAAGTCGATTAGTTTTGTGACTAGTGTGTATAAATTTTTACTAAAGTTCTTTCTAAGAGACTGGGTAATGTTGGGGTCACAATTTCGGATTCTCGTCGGATTCTCAGAGTGCCTTTACGGGTGGCAGACAAATTATTGGTATAGCATTAGTTGCTAATGAGGTTATGGAGAATGTTCATAAAGAGGGAGAAGGGGTCTTATGCTCAAGTTAAGTTTTGAGAAAGCTTATGATAGGATTAATTGGCTTGGATAAGGTTTTGGAGAGGAAAGGGTTTTGAGTTAGGTGGTGTTCTTGGATGAAAGAAATTTTATTCTCTTCTTATTTTTTTGTGATTGTGAATGGGAGCCCAAATGTGGTTTAGGCTTTTCGAGGTTTGAGGCAGGGTGACCCTTTGTCTCCTCTCTTATTTACTTTAGTTGATGTTTTGAGCAGGATGATTGACTAGTCAGGGGAGAGGTTTTTCACCTTTTGATGATGATAATATTCTTTTTCTTTTGGATGGGATCTAAGGATTTAAAAATGTGTTTACAATTCTTCAAATAGTTTTGAGGTTGTTTCTAGTGTGAGGATTAATTTGTCTAGTGCAGTTTATCAAGGATTAATATGGTTATGGAGGAGCTTTTACCCTATTCGTTTATGGCTAGTTATACTATTGAGAGCTTCCTGCTTATGTCGGGTTCCTCTTGTCAGGAATCTTAGGTCAAGTCAGTCTCGTTTTGGGATACAAATGTTGAGTCGCTCAACGTTAGATAAGTGGAAAGGTGCATATTTTTCATTAGGGGGTAAAATTACTTTAATTCAGACTTGCTTGACTAATATTCCCCTTTATTATCTTTCTTTGTATGGGATCCCAGTTCGTGTAGCCGACACCTTGGAGAAGTTAACAAGGGACTTTCTTTGTCGGAAGCTAGTGATGAAAGGAATGATCATTTGGTTAAGTGAAAAACGGTGAGCTTTCTAAATAGGAGGGGTTTGGAGTTGGGTAATTTGGTCCTTAAGAATGTTGCTCTAGTTGGTAAATGACTTTGGAGATTTCCTTTGGAACCTCATTTCTTTTGGCATAAGGTTATTAGGAGCAAGTTTGATATGCATGTGAATGGGTGGAATGTCAGGCCTAGAGTTTGTTACTCATGCAAGTCCTTGAAAATTTATTTTCCAGGATTATTCACTATTTGAGATATGGGATTAGGGATGGTCATCAAATTCAACTTTGGGAGGATTCTTGGTTGTGAGATAATCAGTTTTCTCTTGCTTTTAATCGTCTGTATCGTATTTCTTCTTTGCATGATGCTCCCATTTCTAATTTCATGAAGTGTGAAGGGAATTTTTTATTGGAATTTTCATTTCTTTAGGAATCTCACTGATTTGGAAAACTATTGAAATGATCTTTACTTATTTTTGCTTGATTCGGTTCATTTATCCTCCTCTTCTAATAAGCGCATTTGGACTTTAAATCCATCTAGTTCTTTTCTTGTAAGAGTTACTAATCTTTTTTTGACTCGGTTTATTGTTCCTAACCATTTCCATTGGCTTCGTATATTTGGAAAATTAAGACCCCTTCCAAAGTCTATGCTTTTATGTGGTAAAACTAATTATCTCTATCAAAATTGCATCTTACAAAATTCTATCTCCAGACATTTGTTTTATGTGTAGGCAGAGTAATGAGACTCATGCTCATTTATTTTTAGGCAAAAAGAGGTATTACCCCACTATGGTTAACACATTTTCAGCATTTGACCACTGAACTTTAAAAATATGCAATCAATCCATTGAACTAATTAAAATTTTAAAATTAGACATTATGTTCGATTAATTGAATGATAGTCTAATTATCATCCACATGTCTATGCAAATAAAATAAAAAATTAAATTATTGCCTACGCAGATAAAAAAAAAGTTTAAAAATGCTCAAAGAAATCTCAAATTAAAACCTTCTCTCTCTCTTCTTGTCTGTCTTTTCTTCTTCCTCTACAATCTTTCTAGTTTTTGGCTTCATGGCTTTAGATCTAATGTCCCACCAGTGGTGGCACCACCAAATCTAATTGCAGATAATCCAAGCCACTTTAAATTTTACAATCGTTTTCAATGAAATTAGTTGGAGATGAAATTGGGGCTTTTCTGGGTCTATATGCTAGTATTATGAAATTGCTCTTTGCTTCTTCTCTTGTTCTCCAATGAAACTAAAGGATGCCTCTAATAATCTTCACTCACCAGAGAGTTCAATCGCTGAACCCAGTTGAGATTCGCTCGAAAAGGTCGCCGAAGAAGCTTCAGCTTCCACATCCAACAGATCTGGACCGTGAAACCTTGCGATCAAATGAAACTTGGCCTGGACTTTCATTTTCGTCCACCACCACGAGCTCCTCTTTAATTCTCTCTCTTGATCTCTGCTGCGAAAAAGAACAAACGTCTGCAAATGATGATGATGGGAAGCAAATGTCTTTCACTTTGGGTAAATCTTTGGTAGTGGGGTGCTTAGATAAGTGAAGAAATGACAAAAATCTTTGCTTATGGGGGCTTAAATCGTCGATTTCATTAGCTTCCATGAAATGTACAACATGTCTAGCTGTAACAGAGGATTTGCTTATCTTGAAAATGATATTATTCGTGTGATTTGAAGCTGGATTTTCTTTTGGGTTAGGAGAAAAGGAATTTTGGACTTTCTAAAGTGATTATAATTGCGATTTTGATTGTGGCCATCACCATAATCATCTTGAAGCCCTTCCATCACCATTTTTGATTATCAAATCAACTCAAAATATACCCTGAAAAAATATTAGCTTGTTGTGTAGATGATTTGGATTAACCGCTGCTATGTTGAATCAAATGCCTGTAGAGAGAGGAGAGAGGAGAGAAGATAAAGGAGAATGGAGAGAGAATGAATTAAAGGGTTAAAGAGAGGTTAAATTCTTATGTGGTTGGCAAATCATTGACCAAATCAGTAAATATTTTGTTTTCTTTTCTTCTCTTGCTGCCACATGTAAATATGCAAATCCAATTTAACGTCCGTCCGGAATGGTCCAATTAATAATTTTTAAAAAGTTCAGTGTGCCAATTCTATTTTTTAAAAGTTCAGTGAGGTAATGCTTACTCAGACAACCATAGTGGGGTATTAGCCCTCTTTGTCTTTATTTTTACATCGTCGTCTTGCTCTTGGGGCTTGTGGAGCTCTCTTTAAAGTATTAGGAGAGGAGTGGTCATGCTTCAGTAAAAGAGTTTCAAAGATTTGGAAACAACAGGGATGCAAAATTTTTTATGGAATAAATTTGGAATGAGCGTAATGCTACTCTTTAGAAGAATCTATTGAGTGATAGGACCTTACTTCTCTTTGGGCTTCTTTTATAAAGGACTTTTAGAGATATTTTGTAATCAATTTGTGTAGACATTGGAGGGCTACACTTTTTGAAGTGCTCTTTTTATTTTTTTTATTTTTTTTAAGTTTGTAAGTCTGTTGAGGGTGGACTTCTTGTCCCCCTTTTACTATATCCTTTCTGTTCTTTTAATAAAATTTCTTATTTTATCAAAATCTATATATATATATATATATATATATATATATATATATTTGTAAAGTACTCCTGATTATAAGATTAATGAATATCTCAAATTAAATTTCAAAAGTCCATGATAATCTAATAATTTTTAATGGAGGGAGCATAAGAATTAATTAGAATGTATTTCGCCTAGATAGTACTAGTATATAAAAATTGTGCTTACTTGAATTTTTTTCATTTTATCATGAATTAATACTTCTTATTGAAAGTTTAATGTATGATTGTATATGTAGTATGGTTGTATATATAATTAGAGTCCTACTATACATTGTGAAAGATTTCTAAAGAATTATGACTGCGACGTATATCAATACATGAGATTGGATAGGATTATAAAATTAGCCCATGTATCAAATACATTGTAAAAGTATTACCAATTAAATTTATCCACATAACTCCCAATAAAAAAATCGACATGTAAATTCGCAATATATAGCATTATCCATATAATTATATGTATATAAAAATCTATTTAATATGTTCACATGTTCTGAATCCTAGAATTCCCATTTTCTGAGATTTTCAGAACCACCGAACCCCCATAATAGCAAACTCGAAGCCTTGCATTTTAGATCAGGATGTAGGGAAAGCTCGTACCATGCATGGTACGATATGGGCATCTTACATAGAACACAGTACAGAAACAGTGAGGTTATGAAATAATAGTCTTGTGGGTTCAGGTTAGCATGAAAAAAGTTTGAGCAGAAAGCTACACAACTACAATACCCTGTAGAACATGATGAAAAGGGTAAAAGCATGAGGCAATTCTGAGGAGGGAGATTACTTTATGCCAATTTCATTAGTTTCCAAGATAAGTAACATGTAACACATACCTTGAAGCCTATTCTAAGCCAATAAAATGACAAGATACTTTATTTAAATGCAAATTAATTCAATGAGCAAAATTAGCAGATTATCAGGCATATACGGCTCTTAAGCATGGTTTGATAAGGGTAGGCTTGCATAGATCATAGAGTCTAAAGCACTGAAATTATAAGATAATATTCTTGAAAGGATAGAATAACTTGAAAAAAGGGTGAGAATATATTACATGTCAACTAGAAAGTCTAGAATACCCTATCGAACATGATAAAAGCAGCAAAAACACAAAGACAATTCCGAGAAACCTAAAGGTTTAACCCTTCAAATTAAACATCTTTTTCAAAATGAAAATTGTGACTTTACTTTCTCTCTCCTATTTGGCAAACTTAAAATTCTCTCACTCCTACATGACACAATTTTTTCTCTTTTAGTTATTTACTCCCTCTATCCCCAAAAGAGGATGACTAAAGGTACAATTTTGTCACTAAAATGATGAGATAAAGTACACAAGTCAAGGATAAATATGTCATTTAGTGGGGTCCTACTAGTATAAAAAAATAAAGTACTCATCATTTTATATAATCTTGTGGGTTCACTAAGGATAAATTTGAAACATTTTTACTCACTTTCCTCTACTTTTATTTTTCTTAATATGTGTAAATTGTACTTTGTTCATACTTTTGGGGAAAGGAGTAATTTTCTCTCACCTATCCTCTATACAATGACTTTTTATTATTTTTACGGTAAGTATAATACCTGCATTTAATTTTCAAAATAATATAAAAAAAAGTAAAAGAGAAATTTAAGGCATGAATATTATTTCTTGCGTCTTCTCTCATCAATTTGTTTTATATTCCTTACCATATAAAAATATATACATATAAGATTTACATATATATTACTCTCTTGTTGTACTTTCTTATTTATTTTCTTATTTATATATATCAACCATAATTATTAATTATTTCTAAATTTTTCATTCTCTCCTAAGTTCTAATAGTCAATTATTTTTACAGTTTCAAAATAGATATAACTTTTTAATCATTAACATTCCTGTGAAGATGAACGCTACATAACTAGTTATATTCTGAAATCAGCATTGAGAGTTTGAGAGAGATATTTCAGAATTCAGAGAACCATATGGCTGGAAGAACACGGAACGAGTTAATTCCTATAATATGTTATCCCACCGCTTAAGAGAACGGAAAAAATAAAGAGAGAATGTCTCAAATATTTCTCAACATTTTCCAATAAGGATCAGATAAGATTATGTTTATGTAAAAACAGATGCAGATTGAGATACTACTTCTGTGCATGCATGCCATAAACTCATCCACACATACCTTATAATAGCTCCATTCAGTCTTGTCATCAGCTTTATAAGAAAGAGGATTATCACTACAATATGCAAGCTTCGAAGTAGAAACATATAAAACTCCCATAACTGGACCAGCTGATGTGGATAAATAACAAGCAAAAGAATTTTGAAGTTGCTCTTCAGGGACTGTGTCAAATGTTTGTCTAAAAATTTTCTCATAACCACCTTCAGCTAGAACCTTTGTTCCCTGTGCAATTCTTCCCAGTGCAGCATCAGCAAAACTAGGGGCCGTTTTCACTAAGTTAAACAAAAAATAGCAACCAAGTATTTCATATTTCTAAAACGATACACAAGAAAAAATTAAATGAAAAATACAACCACCGCATCAATAGAAAAAAATAGTGTTACAGTAATTTTCACAAAACAAACGTGAAAGACACACCAACATAGAAAAGGGGGAACCAGAAAAGGAAAACAATAAGTGATATTCATGACGTAACATCCAACAATACTCGATGAAAAATATAAGGTAATTAGAAATGGAAAAGATCATATTTTTATTCTAAATCCATCATGTTCAATCTTGCTTGCATACCCCAAATTGTATTTTCATGTTCCAAGAAAAGAAGGAAGATCTACAAGGGAGGAAAAGAAGTCCTACTTAAATACAGAACAAGTTTTGAAAAGAATAAAACATCCTTATTAGAAGACAACCCACTAATCTCTATAATGTCTGACCTAGCCACCCTCCAAACAATCTTAGACTGAGAAAATTCTGAAAAGGCACAGTTTTAAGAATCTGAAAAGAAAATATCTGTCACTAAAGATTCAAGCATTCTTTCAGATCAAAATTTCCCAAAGCATGTGACCCACCAAAAATATCTTTCCATCTTCACGCCTACCACTTGTTAGAAGTTTGGAAGGAAATTGAACATGAGAAACATACTTCAAACGGAACTGAACATAGATAGAATCAGACTAATTCTTAAAATGTCTTTCTATTTTAATAAAGCAAACATAGTCAGAGAGTTACCAGTTACTCACATACCTAGCGAATCGCGTATTGGTACTTGCTTACCCAAACATGATACTTTTACATGCCAATACTCTAAATTTCTTTATTGTTTAATTATAATTGCATAAATATCAACATTATAACTTAATATTGGATGCTCAAACATTACATTTATGCTAAAATATTTATAAAACAATCAACTTATTGATTCAACTAAAAAAATTATATACAACTTAAGTTTATTATATTTAGATTCTAAGAAAATTCCCAACTATAAGAATTTATATAAAGATACCCTAACGTATCGCGTTTTAGCTAAATAGCGAACCGCGTACCGATACATACCACGTTTTAGGTAACACTGAGTCAGAGCCCATGATGCTTCACATATAACTCAATTCAATACCCTTACAGATTTCTGAAATTACTCCTATGTACCATTATAAAGTCATACAGATTCTATTGTATGTCTGCTTATGAAATTTGAAGAATCCCATAAGAAGCTCAAGAAAAAGCAAGATCAAATAATAGAGAAGTTGGAATCTGTCTCAAGTTCAAAGCAGGATCACTAGAAAGTTTATATAGCTGGTATTGCTTCTAATAGTCTTGTTTTAGAATGCCAATTATGCCTCAACTTGTTCCAGGTTACCTTAAAAACAAATGACGAAACCCCACGATGACCACATCAAGATTCCGTCAAGAATATGTTAACAAATGTTCTATAATTGTGGAATGCATAAAAAGACCCAATGAATAACTAAGACACCAATGTAAACGTATATTCTTCTTCTTATCATTTATCACCAGTTTAAGATGGGTATCAGGACTGATGTAAGACCTGAAGCTGGGGCTTAAACCCAGTTTAACACCTGAAACTGACAAGCTGAAAATCCTGAATAAGCTTTTATAAGTATAGAGTAAGCAACCCACAACACTAGATTGTTTCAAACACATAATATCTGCCTCTACTCAATCCTAAAGGCTATCTACCCAAATCATTATTTTAACTTCACATCATCCCCAATATCACATTCTCTATTTTTATAGAAAGAATTGATATGTTATTCATCATGTTTCTGCACATACACAAGCTAAGGAGCACTAATGGGTCTTTACCATGAAAAACACATTTTCCGTTCCCGATTTCGTTCCACGTACCTCAACAAACCAAGATCTAGGTAACATTGGCTAATACCATCACAACCCCACCTAAAAACACCATTTTCCTATGACATTATCCATATATGCCATTACTTTCACCAATGCCATTTAAACTACCAACATAACCAACATTGCAATCAACCGATTGTGACATAGCGACGAAAAATACCATTATGAAGTTTTTGATATCATCACCACAAATTCCACAACAAAATAGTGAAGTGTCATACTCCCATTATTAATACTATACTTCTGCAATCAATCTCTCCCAACACCAACCTCAGATTGATCATGACTTAATTTCATGTATACATTATTGAGATAAATAGCAACGGAACTCACATTCACGTGAATGAGAACTTGTGGAATAATAAAAAAATTCTAGGGCAAATAACACTTTTCCATTTAAGAATAAAAATGCAATATAATTTCATAAATTTAATGAATCACCCCCGAATAGTTTCCGAACTCGCTGGGAAGTTCAACCTTTTCTGGACTAAGCACATCTAACATTAACAAACAAGTTTCAAAAGAGCTGAAGATTATCTTGTTTAAGTATATGAACCAGCAAACTGTCCAGCCAAGTCCAAGTTGTTATGAAGAATTTGTTCATTCAAGGTCCAAATTTAAGAAGCTTTTTCATTTTATATTATATGAATTAAAACAATAATGCAGCAAAACATAAGAACCATAAAACAAAAACCAATTAAAATTATATTACCACATTTATTTTTGTAATCTTCATCAAAGTTGAACTTAAAGTTGAACTTAATAGTTGATACACAATTATCAGTATTTGCAATTACTATAAGTGCATTGCAGTAACTTATAGTTAACTTCTCATTGGAAGTTCTTACTATGTCTTAGGCTACACATAATAGTCCATCAAAAAGTTTATACTAGAACTGGACTTCAATGCCTATAAAACATCTAATATCTAAAAGCAACAATATGAAAATGATTAATAACAGCACAGAGAGAATATAGAATCACAAATAGTAAGAGAAAGGGAACCTACAGTGCTGCCAAGTATTCCCAGCGAGATCCTCAGCTTTCTTTGTGGCTTCTCCCACCTTCTTTCCCCATCTCCCTAGCACATCTCGAACGCTATCCACTGAACCTGATCCAAAAAAGAAATACAAAACACATGTTATCATTAAGAACACCCCATTGGGTTTTCACTTTTCATTTATCAATTCAGGTGCATCCGTGATTGTAATAATCCGGATTTTTGTTAATAATTAAATATTAATTTTATTTTTCCTAAAAGCACAATTGAATTAAAAAGGTAAGTTACTATTTTTTTCCTACCTTGTTTCGGTTGGAAAGCTAAATTCTTTTAATAGATAATTTAATAATTGATTTTATTAAAATTAAATAGTCCTTTTGGTAACTTCTATTGTTTCCTTGTTATAATTAAGAAGTAGAAATATAACCCTAATCCTATTCTAATTTGATTAGTTGAATTCCTGAGTAGAATATTTATACACACTGCAATCCATTAATTAATTCATCCGATGTCAGAATTGAGTGAATCCAAAGCCTATTTCTTCAAATTTTGGTCCTCTACAATTATGAAAAAGAAGAGAAGTTATTTGACGTCA
Source organism: Panax japonicus (assembly GCA_020205505.1). Lineage (NCBI taxonomy): Eukaryota > Viridiplantae > Streptophyta > Magnoliopsida > Apiales > Araliaceae > Panax > Panax japonicus. The sequence goes on along the minus strand of CM035098.1, from coordinate 54,450,476 downwards.
TCTTCATGCCTGAAATTGCTGAAAACCGCAATCTGTCCTTATTCCCGTCACTATTTTCAACCCTAGTTTTGAAAATTCGTAACTCAATCATATCAACTCTGAATCGAGTGATCTGTGAACCTCTTTTGTGTATCTTTTCGAGAATTACAATTTTCGTGAAGACATGAAGAGATTTTGAAGACTTTAAAAGATCCAAAAGTCAGATTCGTTACTGCTGCGTATTGAAGAAAGACGAATAAAGAAGATATATATATTTTATATCTTGAATTTAAGTTTAGTTATAAGAGTTTTAAAATTAGAGATTATTTTTTATCAGAATAGAGACATGGAATTAGAAATCATAATAATCGGAAAGAGGAGATAAATTTATATAAATAGATATATTTTGATTGAATGTACACGTTAAAATCTGAGAATCGATTTCTATATTTTAAGGTATATTGTGTGGGTTATATCTCTTAATCAGACCGTTGGATCATTATTATTTTTGAATATGTTATACATATATATGCTGAGAATATGTTCACCAATTTTGAATCGTTAAAAATTGATGTATAATTTGTTATAAATTTAAGAAATGGCTGATCTGGAATTTTTGTAGCAGACTTTTCAGCAACAAGTTCTAATATTTAAAATTGTATAACTTTATAATTTTAAATAGTATTTGGGTGATTCTTGAGGCTAAATTGGAGTAGTTAAAGTCTAGTTTCTGTTAAAATTAATTAATTTGACAAATAAGTTTTAGTTAATGGTGATAAGACAAGAATAGTGGAGCGACGTCTTAAGAATAAATAATCATATTAGGATTTTAAGATTTCTTAAGTTTTGTTATTGACTTTCAAGTTTTGGAGCATAAATAGTGATATAAGGCGAAAATTAAAGGTACCTTGATTGGGTTACGAATTATTTTGGAATTATTAGTTTGGATTATATTTAATTCAAGGTGAATATGTTTAGGTGATGAATAACATTTCGTATTTGATATAGTTGGCATTTGATGGTAATATTTTATGGAGTGTGTTATAAGTGGTTTTGAGTATCAGGTACGGATTACATACTCTACTCCTTCGATAATTGTTGTGTTCTATATATATCGTGATATATTGTCATTCGTTACATTTTTCTTATACTACTATTGGCATTCTTGAATAGAAGTTTGATCTTCGATACCTTGACTATATTATGTAATTTGAACTTTTTTCCTTCTATTATAATTTGAACATATTCCATATTTCTTCAACGATATTATCATTATGCTGATTTGTTTGTACTGCTAATCGTTCAGAATTTGGTACTCGCTTAATTGTTTCGTTTCTAATCAAATCCTTATTTTGATTTAATTTGGTCTAAATGTTCTGAACTTCATACTTTGTAATCTTTTGAATTTATTCTTCATTCATAGAACTTTATTGATCTTTGTAGAGCGGTATATGTTGTTACCTTCTTTTGGAGACATTGTGTTTATCATTTGATTTGGTTCAACATGTACGTTTAGAATCATTTTGTTGATATTATGTCGCATGTGTTGTGACATCATATCTGTGTAGAACTAAGCGATGGGGTATGCCTGAACTATAACCACCTGTGGTACACAGACATTCTCTTGGCACCAAAGCATGACACTTTCTGTGACGGTGTGATCAGTCCACGACATATCCTTTTGTATGTTTGCACTGAATGTGAGCTTTGGTCATTTGATATATTTGTTCAGGATGCGTATGGGTCGACCCTAGTTTGTGCTATGTTTTGCCGATTGGTGATGTTTGTGCTAGACATACCTTCCAATTTGCATGCATTTGGATTCGCAGTCCGATGTGTGATTTGTCTATGTGGCATTATTTTAACTTGTCTGTGTAGCAAAGTTCTATTTTGTTCTGAGCTTGGTATGAAATAACCACTTAGTCATTTTGATTCATTCTTCTGTTTGTTTCGTTAATTTTGTTGATTCAGATATATTATATTCAAACTTTAAAGATTATATTTTCGTCGATATTTATTCGTGCCTTACTCAGTAATTTGTTTAGTTGATTCTGTATTTCAGTTGTGTATGTTTTGTATATCTTTATTTGTACTGGACATTCGGCTCATGCTGTGTTTTTCTTCCGACAGGTTTGCATGGCTATTTATGGTTTCATGTGAAAAGAGCTACATTTGACCATCTAGGTTTATTTAATTTAAAGTTTTGATTATTCTGCCAATTTTTGGGGAATTTGACATTGATTGATTATTAACTATTAAATATTTTAAAGTTATTAGTGCTCTGTTTATTATTTTGAGGTTTACACGTGACTTCCATTTCCTATTTTCCTATTTAGGAAGGGGGTGTTATAATAATTGAGAAGATCAGTTTCCTCAATATTCAAACCAACATAAAACAAAGGTCCATTTGAATAACAATTCTGCATTTGTTCAAAGAGTAAAGCATTTGAACCTCAAATTCAAGAAAAAGAAAAACAACATTATATACAATAAGGGGTTGAAAGCCCATTTCTCTCTGGGACTCCCTGAAAGCGGATCCAAGTGTCCCATTTGTTCCATGGAGATGTAATCTCAAATTCAAGCATATCCAAACACGCAGAGATAGAGGAAATCCATGGTAATAACAGTAGCTTCTAAAAATCATGAATAATCTGTTCTTCTATAGTTTATAAACATAGATACATACATGCATATTTAAAGAGACACTATCCATAACATCACTAATAGCAAATAACAATCATAATTCTGTGGATGGATATACAGTTATAGATATAGATACAAAAAAATGGAAATCTATATATATATATATATATATATATATATATATATATATATATATATAATAAAGAGAGAGAGGAAAAGAGCGAAACTAACTCTTGAAGTTGAAGGACGAAGGATTCGATTGGGAAGGGGCATAAGCAACATAAGGATTGGATCTACCAGCATCAGCATCAGCATCAATAGATGAAGAAGAATGCATTGTTCTGGAGGAATATGATGGAGATTCCGTCACCAATTCCTCACTCCAACTCACCGATTTCCTCGATTTACTCCCCGTCGGCGTTGATTTACCATCATTTATATCCACCTGTTGCTCTCCAATTGCAGCACCGCCTTCCAATTTCGGATCCAGTTGCGGGCTCGGATCCTGACCCGACTTCGGAGAACTTAGAGGATCCGCTACCGCCTCCGGTTTCTTCACTGCATTCTCCTCCCCACCGTTAGGCTTTTCCATCGGATATGAGGAGCTCCAGAAATTACCAGTGGAGATATATGCTTGATAGATAAATGAAGAAATGGTTTATCATTTATGTATAAGTTGCGAAGGCGCTTTAGGTGGCGCGTGCAGGTTTTCGTTGGAGCTTTTAAGTAACTATTTGACTTTTTTGTGAGTTGAAGAGAGAGTGGACAGTGTTTTACTATTGGCTATAGCCGGTGATGACCGTACGAAATTCGAGTGTGGGGTTACCGGCATTTATCGCGGGAAGCGGATCAAAGTGACGGCTTATGTCCAGATATCTAGTTTTCAGAATAGTCAAGTGGTTTGGCTAAAAGGGCAGCACTCCTGTGTGCTATTCCGTTGTTTTCTACTAGTATTTTGTCAATTTTTTTCATTTAAAAATAAACGTCGTCGTTTTCATAAGAGTTAAATGAATTTTCATTCGTCATTTTAATCTTACGCTTTATAAATAGACGCGTTGCATTATACTACAATATTTTTAGCTCCCTAATACTTGGCACACTTCTACCCAAAAAAAAAATTGTGGGTTGACGATATAAGATTTTTTTTTTTTTACGCTCTGTTTCTGAGTTTTAAAATAGGCAGAAAAAAAATGAAGAGAAAAGTTAAGTTTTCTTTTCAATTCTTATGTTTCTGAGTTTTTTAATAAACGGAAAAAAAAATGGATAGAAAACTTGGTCACTTTTCTTGTTAAAGTTTTCCGTCCAAAATTAGCCAGATTTGGACGAAAAAAAATTGGAATAAGTAATATTTTTATAATTCCCATATTATCCTCAACTTTTAATATAATAAATTTTAAATTACAACTTATGTCCTCAATTTTAAATTTTTTATTCTTTTCTATTAAAAACTCAGAAATAACATAAAGAAAAACTTCAAGTTTTCTATCCTTTTCTTTTCTGTTCTAATTTAAATTTTCTATTTTATTTTATTTTTTATGTTCAAAACTCATAAACAGGGTGTTAGGGACGTTTGGAGTATGCAATTGTTGCTATTGTGAATGGTGAGAACGGATAGCATGCTGAGTGGCGTGCAGTTAAAGGCAGGCAGGTATTTTCACATTTTATTTGATGAACATTGCTTAGAAATGGATGGCTATATTTAACTGCTACTGCTTTATTAGTAGTAATATAATAAAAGAGTCATTGTTTCTTTTATTGCGATTCTTTCTTCTCTATCAAGTGTCATTTTTTTCTTTTTGGTGATTCTTTTCTTCTCTATCAAGTACATGGATAATGACTGGTCAATTTATCGAGGGTAATAATCTAAATAAATAACTTGTGCTTGAACATGGTAATTATTAAGCACATAAATCTGAATCGAGTATTCTAAGATGGTATTTGTTTGGATCTTAATGGCTTTTAATAAATGTGCATCTGATTTAGTAAGAGACACAATTTGTTTGGTAAAAAAATTTATACATCTTAATACTTCTAAATCGTTAAGATTCAAAAAATAATTTTAAACCATTCAGAGTCCCATCCGAACGAATTTATGTTTTTTTGAATAAAAATAACCTCAACGGTGTTACAAAATCTTCCTTTATCCCGATACATAGCTCGTTTCTTCTCGAGAAAAGCACGATTGAGTGATTGAGTAGATTTGAGTAGAGAAGCTCGAAGCTGTTGAAGATCTCAACGGTTCGTCCTCCCTGCACGCCGATCACGCAACCAAAAACACTAGGCGATGGAGAAGGCGGCGATGCAGCGACGTCGTCCGTTGGCCTGAGGGGAAGGGCCTTGAGACTGAGACTTGACCCGAGTGTAGTGATCCGATATGTTTACCATAACCAGTGGGTGGAAGAAGATGGGTCATTGGGGGAAGATCCAAAGATGAGTCAGTCTTTGAGTTCTGATGGAGTAAGACGGAGAGGAGGGAGAGAGATAACATCATCTTCAGGGACAGGGTAGAGTGGCGGCGGTGGTGAAGGTTGTGGCCTTCTTGGGCTGATATACGGAAGACGTGGCTCTTTCTCCATCTGGGTATTGTCGCAAAACAGCTTTGCAGCAACCTAAATACCAAAAACCAAGTGGGTATGTTTCCCGAATGTGGGTTTGTTCTGTCTTTGTGTATGGGCAAAGGTTAAAACTTTTTTCACTGATCAACCTATTTTGCTGACACACTCGTATAAAGAATTTCTCACTATATAAAAGAACTAATTTTTTTTTGTTGTTAAATTCCTAAATCAACAACTAACCGATTAGAAAAAGACATTCAACTAATAAGCACAGAAAAAACATCAAGAAAAATGGTGGAAGAAGGGAGTTTGAGAATCAAATTCAAACCTTTTTATAGCCCTTTTGATTTGGTCTCTTGTTATGGGACTTTGTTGATACTATTGAAGGAATTTTACAGTTTAATTAGCAGCCCCAGTCATAGACTATAGTATTTCCAGGGAATGGGGATGATGAATGAGAGTACTGCGCCACGTGGCAGCGTAAGCATGATAATGGTGTACTTTGAATTCGTGGTGATGAGGTGTGATTAGACCTGGCAAACATGGCCCAATTCCTTGGGCCGGGCCGGACCGCCACGGGTTGGGTTGTGGGCTGCAGTTTTTAGCTCAGAAAAATGTGGGCTATTTTGGCTTGGCTTGTGAAGGTCCGGCTTGTGGCCCGTGACTTCTTTTTTTAAAAAAAATAAAATATTACTACTTGTGGGTTGTGAGGCTTGAAGACAAGACTTATAAATAAATAAATAAGAATTCAAACCAACTAAACTACAACAACTATTTATTTTTAATGCAATTTTTAATATATTATTTCTTTATTTTTGTTTAAATTTTACTATTCTTAAAAAATAAAACATAAATCGTGCCTAATTTATAATATTTATGAGCATTACTATTGTTCAAAAATCGTCCAATTTTTTTTTATTAGTTGGTTCATAGAAAAATACAAAACAAATACTACATACATGTATGCCTTTGAACACTGCAACACAACTTCTCTTTCATGCAGCCATGCAGGAGATGAACTTTTTACTATATATTCTTACTATATATACTTCTCATTGTATGCCTTTGAACTTCTCTGTACATAAAGAGAGGATTATATACTTTGAAAGTAATTTATAATACTATTAAACTTTTAATTGATTGAGATATGTAGTTAATGTAAGTAATTAGAATTATTATTTATTATAAATTATTTTATTATTTTTAATATTTATTATTATTACTATTTTTGGTGTAGCAAGATTTTGCAAAAAAAAAGAAGAAGAAGAAGAAACCCGCGGGCTGGCCCGGCCAACCCAGACCACGGGCCTCACATTTGCAGCCCACCAAATTATGTTATTAAGATATTTTGAAAAAATTAATTATCAAATAATATTTTTTTATTCAGACACAATTCTAGACAGAGACTATATCATTCAGATATCTAAACTATTTAGATCTTAACACTCAATTTTATCAAACACTACTTAAGTTCCACTAATCTCACAAAATTATTTTACAAACTATAGATTCTATATGTCATCATATCTGGCCATAATAATTTCCCTCCTAATTTTCCTCATGATATCTCCACGACAAATTAATGTTATATCTTACTCCCTCCGTCCTAAATTAATTATTCAGTTTTGATTTTTTTAAATTAAATTGATTATTTTTAAAATTAATAATTAAGCATATATAAATATATTTCTAAAATTATAAAAATTGGGGTTAGTAATAAATTGTATATACTTTCTTTTGGTTATAATCTCCACCTATATTTTAGCAAAAGTAATAAAAAAAAATAGTTTTAAAAATAGTCAATTTGACTTTAAAAAATCAAAACTAAGCAATTAATTTAGGACTAAGAGAGTAAACTTTACTAGTCTCTTGACCAAATGGCTTTTGTCTCTTAATCAATAAAAACATCCAAGCAGGGAAAATACTTTTAATGTCTTTAAATTAATACTTCATTTGCTTCTAAACATATTAAACTTAACTTGATGTGAATTTATATAATTTTTGTTGATATAATTATTATAATTGTATAATACATAACAAAAATTATTAATCGTAAAATTTATTTCATTCTAAACTTTTAAAAGTCATACTAATTTTGAAGTTTAATATATTATCGTTTGACATAGAAAAAATACCTCTAATTTCAATACAATTAATAATGAATAGATTGAAAGAAGAATAAGACACAAAATAATTTGAACATGAATCATTGACACGGGTAGTTGATGAGTGGGTTGAAAACCTTATTTTTTAACTTGAAATATTGTGTGTTCTTGACGTATCTCCTTTTTACTTGTTTAGGTTTTGTGTCATTTTTCCAGGAAGGGAGGCAAGCTTAGAAGATGAAAAGGGAGAAAATGATGAAAAATTGAACAAACTGACAAAGTGGCGCGGGGGTGTTGCTGCTACCCTGGAGATAGCGCGGGCTGCAGATTTTGTTTCCTTTTATTTCGAAGTTGATTCATATAAGGACTTCTACTTACCTAATGTATTAGGGTTTGTTAGGGTATTAATACTATATCTTAGCTTAGTTTTTAACAGACTTTTGACTGTAATTGATTAAGAACTATTGATGGAGACTTGGAGATTTCATTGGAGAGCAAACCAAGAAAGAGATTAAAGCTATTGAGATTGGAGTCCCTCGACAGAGTTTATCTTCTTCTCTTTAATTCATTATTTGTACTTGAGATGTTATTAGATTTTAATTTTTTGGGTTTTGTTATGACGATGAACTAATTTCCACTTGTTGATCAATAATTTAATTATCTTTATTTTCACTTGTTGATCATATTGAGTTAATTATTATATTTTGTGATTAACTAAATAATTGTTTGACCAACAATTAATCTGATATATTTGATGGAATTGAAAGAGAAAATTTTAGATTAGATATGGCTATAATAATGCATGAATTTGTTGATTTTTATTAAGGATAACATAATAGTGTATGAGAAAAAAGTACTTGTATGTCATGTGTAACTTTGTTAAAAATTTGTGGTTAATGAATCTATTTTTAAGTGTCTTGCATAAAAATAGCAAAATAACTTAAATAATTTTTTTTTATTAATCATTGAAAGATGTTAATAAATTGATAGATGTCATAGTTAACAATTCATTGAATTAATTAAGTGAGAATAAGATAAGACGATTATTGTAGAGTAATTGGGGAATTTGTATTCATATGATAATCAATACTTGTTAGTTAATTTAGTTTTAACTTTTATTTAATTTATTTCACAAATTATTTGAGGTGACTGTTTAAGTAGATTTAAATGAGTAAAAAATTAATAATTAGAGTAATTGTTAGTATTCGTTCTCTGTGGGTTCAATAATCTTTCTTACTTCTATATTACATGATTGACCGTGTATACATGCGCTTACTTGTCGTTATATAAAGCGGACAACAGTAATACCTGTCAAGATATTCACAGTGATAACAACTCACTAAAGTGTGCCAATATCCATGGGTCGCGGGACGCGGGCGGTGCACCACGTCATTGTGACCATATCCAAACCTTCCCTTTACCAATATGGGATTTAAAGGAAATAGTTTTTACAAACAACAATACACCTTTTCATATACTCTACTTTAGATATAATTAGAATATACAATATATAATTTCTATTTGAATCATATATTGTTCTCTCTAAATCTTTTTGTAGTAGACTGTTAAAAACACTTGTAATTTTATTTAAATTCAATCAATTAATGGGTCTAAATTAAACCCAAAATTGATCAAAATTCATAAAAAAACGATTCATTTAACATAGATCAAGGGATCAAACCAGGGAAACATAAAATAAATAAATTCAAGGAATGTGATTTACCTTTGCTTGCATTCCGGGTAAAGTAGCCGTTAAATTAAAGATCTAGGCTTAATATTAAGCCGAGTTGATAATTCTTATTCAGGTGAGTGCAAACTGAAAACTACTGATGAGTACCAGATGTCCAGATCAGGAACATCACTCAAAATTATACTATATATGGACTTGGATCTACCAAAAGCCAAGCTCATTGAAGAGGGTCTTTGTTTGAGAAGAGAAGTCGGTCTAGATGAAGGACAGATACCTAATACCTAGTTGACAACTATACATATTAAACAAAAAATTTCAACTCTTTAATAAGCAGGATTTTTTAAATAAAGTTAAAGGTTAATTTTGTCCACAAATTAAATAAAAATTGACTTTGGTATGTTTATAGATAGGAATAAAATATATCAGTCTTTTTAAATAAAGTTAAAAGGTTAATTTTGTCCATAAATTTTTAATTCCAAACCGGTAGAAATTATAATACCTAGTTGGTATTAAATAGCAATCTTTCAAGTCATTTTATTATTCCAGGACAATAGTCTCAAGTATATTTTTAAAAACAAACAAAAGACTTTATATAAATAGTTCAATCTCCAAGTATAATTCTTATAAATAAACATAATTACTTTACACACACCTTTTATGACACATTAGGCTTACAGAATAATATTTGTTTCATCTTTTTTTATGACCCGATTTCGTTTCATCTTTTTTAGGCTTATAGAATAAGATTTGTTTATGACACATTAGACATCATTTTTATTCAACAACTTTTATCGGTAAAATTAGTATAAATTTTTTTTTTGTTTCAAGTGTGTTATATACAAGCTTTAACATGCGAAAAACATAAAGTCAAACAAGAATCATTCGAATAATATATATAGTCAAAATTACTAAAATCTCAAGTTTCAAGTAGTTGCCTGGGAAAAACCAAGTAAACCATCAACTTCATCATATAGCTAGTCTTCCAAGTATTTAAGGCATTCTTCAAAATTATACTCCCTCCGTTCCTTAATATAAGTTGTTTTAGAAAAATATTTTTGTTCCTTAATATAAGTCGTTTGAGAATTTCAAATAATCATTAATTGTTTATGTTAACGCCAAGTTTCGCCGGCGCGTCCAATCACAGAATCCACGCGCTAGAACTTGCACAGTAACAGATCACACAGAAGCTTGACGGCTTGTGCCGCAGGGGGATAGCTCCGGTGTGAGAATGAGTACAGGCCGTTACAAGGGTAAACAATGGAGGCAAAGTATTTAGTGCTCAAAAGTAGGTATTACCTCATAATGTTAACCTAGGCCTCGTATTTATAGAGCTCACCACCTTAGAATCCTTCTCCCAGTCGGATTAGGACTCCTAATGTTTGGTAGTTACCATAACTTGGGTCCAACACAATCTCCTTAAAAGGTGCAAGTAGAATCCAATCCCACCACTACCTTTGGAGTTACCGTGTATGAATAGGCCCCCGGACTCTGCACGCAGGAGAGCCCACTGTGCAGGCCCAAACGGTCCTATTATCTGGTCTGGGCTTCGGCCCAAAGGACTCGAAGGCCCGACCCCTCATCATCACCAGAATGGGTTCGGCCCCGACACCGAAGGACTCATATGCCGACCCGAACACCTATAACGCCTTCATGGGCTTCATCCCATCGGTCTATCAAGCCCTTCTGCCAGAAAGCCTTCGGCCCAGATGGAGGTCGGTAAAACGCTCCCGAACAGTTTAGTTTCCAATATTACCCCAAATATTAAATATAACTTTGGTTCTCTCACTAATTTATGCCCAATAAATAACAATCTCTTCTTCTAATACAAGAGCAATATAGATAATTGATATTATAGTTAATGTTATACAATCATTACCTTAATACTTGTGCACAACTCTAAAACGACCTATATTAAAGAACGGAAGAAGTAATACTCTTTAAAATCCTAAAACAATTCACAATGTTCATATAATAACATGATGTATCAAGATTCGTCATATAGTTGAAACATTCCCATTACCACAAATCAATCCCCACAAACAAGAGAGAGTATATTATGTATATATATATACATATAAGCATATCAAATAAAGAAGAAGAATTGTTGACCTTATATATCAGATTGGAACAATTCATACTAATGAGGATCAAATATGCCTTCAACATCAAACTTGCCTTCGGCCAAAAATTGGCCATCAACAAACATAAGGTCCAGTTTTCTTTGGTCTAGTTATTCTTAATATATTTGGATATTGTGCCCCTTTTTGTTAGTTTATGTGATAGTTGGACATTAATTATCTTACGTGACAATGATGCAACCTCATAACTTTAAATAACTGTCCAACTAAGCTACATGATATAATTGTAAATAAAACAACATAAATTTTATTTATACAAACTTCTCCATAAAAGTTTGTTATCCAAATTTTTATATAGTAGAAGGTTTGTTTTGCATTAACCAACAAAAAGGGACATAATATCCAAATATACAAAAAGTATACAGTGGTTACTTTTGCATTTTACCCATAGATGGAACCAAAAATACAATGGCACAAGGGCATACCCCAGAGAATATAGCTAGATCATCTTTAAGACAAGCCTTGAGAGGAGCTAGCAATATGAACAGGAGATAAACATCAACTGAAAAGAAACTATACAATGCAATTACAATAGCCATTTACAAAAATAATGATTATTGTTTGTGGTTTTAAGTAGCTGACTTTGAAACTATGGAATTGACAATGTTGATGATGTCCTTAGCAAGATGGCTCGAAGGAATGAGGATTCCGTCGTGTATCTTTTTATTTCTCACTTCCCATAATGTGTAGAATGATGTAGCAAGAGTGAGCCAAAGAATGTTCTTGCTGAGAGTGCAGCCTTGATAAGTTATGGAGGAATCAATAAACACAGCCCAGTTCATTGGTAAGTCCTGCCAATTTCCAACACTGGGAGTGCTTTGCGTGACATATGTTGAGTAATCACACATGAGAGTAGTTAGCAGTAATGTCACATGTAGGCAAGCGCTGATCGAAGCAAACTCGTTCTCTCTTTTCTATTGGCTTATTCCAAATTAATGCTCAAAAGAGTTAATGTTTTACTGGCCAATGTTGGACAAACCACTTCTCATGCTATCCTATCTCTTCTTGGGTTCCCATCTGGTTTCTGGGGGTTCCTCTTATTTAATTTCTTAATTCTAAGCTCAGTTTACATGATTGCACACCATTAATTAACAGAATCACGAGCAAAGTTACCTCATGGAGTTCAAAAACTCTTGCATATTCTGGTCGTTTGCAACTCATAAATTATGTACTTTTTTCCATACAATCTTTTTGGACTAAGCATTTTCATATTATCTATGGCTACTGTCAACTTTATACAGTCTATTATGAGTGCTAAAGTGGCTTGGAAACAAATTGCTCTACCTAAAAATGAGGGGGCCGGGGATTAGGAGTGAAATGCATCTTGGGCTAGCTGTAACTGAGCCTTTATTCTTACACATCTGATTAACATTGTTAAATTATCTTCTAATTATTTATGGGCCAACTAGGTTAAAACCACTATTGTTAAGGGGAAGAATTTCTGGAATGTTCAAATCCCTTCGGATTGTTCATGGATCTGGAAACAGACTCTCAAGCTCTGGCCAATTGCTCTCAATCATCTTAAGGAGTATCATATTGGCAGAGAAAACAACATAAACCTTTGGTATGATCCTTGGCTTCATGGAATCTCCATAAATCCGAATCCTCTACTCCTCTCAAATCCTGGGTTGCCAAGTAATGCAATTGTTAGCAACATGCAACACATCCTGGTCTCTGCCTAGTATCTCCCATCACGAGGTTATCACTTTTCGCAGTCAAATTGAATCCATGTAAGTTCCTCCCAAGCACGCATGCATATCATGGGATTCACAGTCTATTCAAAACATAAAGGCTAGATATATCTGGAATAGCATTGGGACTAGCCAACAATAGGTCAGTTCAGTTGGCACAAAATTCATGTCCCTATGTTCTTTCTATTTCTCTTTTTCCACTTCTTTAGCAACTCTACAGTCTACATCTACATTAGCTGGCTTGGTTCCAAAATAAAACATGAGGGAAATAATTGGGCTATGGTCCATGGAGTTGGTACAATCGTTTATTATGTACTCGATATATTTTGAGCCACAAATATGTGAAGACTGAAATATCAGCGGGAGCCACCAAAAACTTGTAATTCCGTAATATATATATAGTATTATATTTAATATATATATATATATATATATATATATATATATATATATATATATATATAATAACAAAAAGTTAAGCAAAACAGAATAGAATTATAAAATGAAAAAATATTAGACTTACTTGAAAATTGAAGTTAGAATTTTTTTTTTTTGGAAATATGAAACAGATAAATCCGAGTCCTTTGAATTCACAAAGTCTCCTTAAAGCAAATTTATTCTCTCACTGGTGCTAAATGATTAATTGAATAATTGCTTCCCAAGATAAAACGGATTTCAAGTTTTTAATTAGAAGCACTTCAAAATTAAGAACACTTCGAACGCAGTTCTATGCTATGTACTGAACTAGAAGAAATGAATAATAATGATGCATGAAGAAAAATTGGGAAGAAATTAAGAAAAAACTTACTGCACAATGTTTGTCTTAACTTTTGCAGAGAACCGAACGAGAACTATTGCAGAAACGGGAAGGAAAACAAAACGGAAAAATTAAATTTATGTTATAATGCGCGTCCAGATGGATTATTTATAGAATAATTCTGCGGTTTATCAGTTGGGATATTACCGTTGGCGTGCAACTGTTCGTCAAAACGACGTAGTATTGTGATGATAATTTTAAACAGATTTTATCCAAAAAATTGTATATCCTAGCCTACCATCAACCCGTCCATCTTGACCAAGCCTTTGTTAAATTCTCCCCCTACTACAAAATTGGGTTTCCCTTGAGGCCTTTCTTATTGAGCAAACATCCCATATATAAATTTTTCATTTTTTCCTCTAATGCCCTATGTGGGACTTTTACAATTTTTAACATTTCAAGTAGGTGACTTTGGAATCAATTTTCTCATTCAATTCTTAATGGATTTGAACACATAAATATACCACGTTATACTCCTTGTGAAGGAGAACGCATTGGTGCAAAATCCCGACATTTCCGAAGTATGGGTCCCACATTAAATTAAGCCTCAAAATGTTTAAATATTTATTTTGTCCAAACTCATTTCCAACAAAACCTAGAAGAGAAAACCAAACCTTGAGATTAATATTGGAAAATATAGAAATTACACACTGAGTTATCTTTCGAGAGAGACGAACAATATTTTGAATAAGATGGTCAATAGGGCTTTTATTTTAGTTTTGGAATATGTTGAATTAAAATTAATGGAAGAGTATATCCGAATATGTGTGGATGGGAAACTCAAAATTTCAAAAATATGGGCCTACGATGCTTATGAGATGCACCATAAATTTTGGTTGCTAGACTATGCTTTACTTAAATGCCACTGAAGTATTGTTGCTTGTCGGCTTCCAATTCTAACTACTCATGAAGTAATCCTAAAGCCTGGTCTGAAACTTCATGTTTGAGTAATTATATATATATATATATATGTATATATGTGTGTGTGTGAAAAACTGACAAAAAGTTTATTTTTCTTATAAATTTTATAAAAAATAACCTCCAAATGGTAATGTCGATGAATGTATGAATTGCCACAAACTAATACATAACAAAGTGCTAAATGATATTAAAGTGGTATAAATAGTCTAGTCATATGTAATATTACTGTAAAAAAAATTGAAAAAATCTATATGACATATATATATATATACACAACAGATCAGGTCCGGGAGTCCGGACCTGATCAAAAAATGGACCCCAAATTTATTTTTATTTTTATTTTTATTTTATTTTTTTGTAGAACTAAAAAAAAAATTATGGAACTGAAATTTTTCCATAATACAATGTTTTGGGTGTGTTTTTAATACATATACCAACTAATGTATGTACAGTCTGCCCAGACTGTACAGAAATGTTTTGGTATAGGCATCAAAATCACGCCCAAAACACTGTACTATGTAAAAATTTCAATTTCATAATTTTTTTAGTTGTTTCAAAAAAAAAAAGCAAAAAAAAAGTCCGTATTTTAATAGAGTCCGGGATCCCGGACTGGATCCGAACTTTATATATATATATATATATATATATATATATATATATATATATATATATATATATATATATTGCATATTTAGTGGGTTGAAACTTCAATTTGCCAGCTTCTCTTTCATTATCTATTTTTTATGGAACATGTACCGATAAATAATATGCTCAACTATATTAACATTTTCATTTTCTTAATTATTTTTTGGTAAAACTATGTTTTTAACCACTATACTTAGCAAGTTTTACTTAATACACCATTGAACTTTTAATTTTTTTAATTACATCATTAAACTAATTAAAATTATAAAATTATAAAATTGGATCATTCTGTTAACGGCTGTTAAATATTTTCCTACGTGGGTCACAGCTGGCAAGTATATTTTCCTACGTGGCACCCGGCAGCAACCTCCATGAAATCTGACATGAAGATTTGATTTTTCTAAAAAGTTTAACTTTTAAATTCCCAGGTTCATGGGGATTGAAAGGTTTCCAAGGATCATCGTCATCTGAATCATCCAAATCCCCAAATCCTGAATACCCACCGTCCACTTCAAATTTTGTATTGTTGTTTTCGGAAATATCACAGGCAGGAGATCGATTAAGATTAAGATTTGCATCCTGGTTGTTTCCTAATAGATAACTTATGGACAGATCCCCCAGATTGTCTAGTGGGAGACTGAAAGCTCTTGTGAAATTTAGAAGGCATAGAGCTGCCTCTACCAACTCTATTTTGCCTTTTGACCAGTTTATCATCCCTCATTAGAAAATCATTAACTGCTGCAGTTGTGAAACCCCGAATTTTATGAAATAAAAGTATTCAATTTTTCTATTTTGGTGAATAGTTAAATTGATAAAAGTTTAAAGTTAAGGGTGACATTTGAAAATTTTTCAAAGTAAGCAAGTTGTCATAAATAATCGGTGGTAAAATACGCGTGGTAGCATAGTAGCACACAGTATTGATTATTAATTCTTACGTGAGAAGTCTCTCAGTTTGATTCAATTATTGTCGATATTTTTTATATTATTAAATCAATAATTGAGATAACAAAGTTATTAATATTATTATTTATAATATTAACGATGTCTAGAAGTTCTGCCAAGTAGAGGTTTGGTCACCTAATTGCGCGCCAATAGGGAGAAATCCTTATTGGAAAGCCCCCTCTTTCCTGGGAACGACCTGATCGATTAATAGTGTGAATTATAATAATGATGATGAAGTTTTATTTTATTAGTATTATTAATGTAATAAATCAGAAAAGCTTTTTATATAAAACAGAATACTATTATAAAGTTATTTGTTTTATTAGACTATAAATAGAATATATTATATTCTATTATGCATAGTATTTTGCATAGTAAAATCTTTTTATATAAAACAGAATACTTTTATAAAGTTATTTGTTTTATTAGACAATAATTAGAATATATTATATTTTATTATGCATAGTGTTTGGATAGTGCATGCATATTGTTTGCATAGTAAAATCTTTTTATATAAAACAGAATACTTTTATAAAGTTATTCGTTTTATTAGATTATAAATAGAATATATTATATTTTATTTAAAAGATTTTGTTTTATTAGAATATTTTATAGTAAACCAATCTGGACCGTCCGTTTAAAAGTAAATCAATCTGGACCGTTCAGGAATTAGTTACTATTCAGTCCATTCTTCTATAAATAAAAGCTCATTCCTTCATTATTTCTTACGAATTCACTGAAACTCTAGAGAGAGAAACTATAGAGAGAATTCTTCTTCTATAATCTTGAGCGTATTTCTTTAGAGTTTAAGAAAGCTTTGAGCGTAGTACAAGTTTTCTTCGAGTATATCCTCGCCCTACCAGTCGAATACTCTTCTTTCAAAGGTAAGGGGTATTATTTCTTTCGTATTCATGAAGAGAACTTCTGTTATTCCATTCTTTATTATTCTGTTGGAATAACCTGCATACGCGGGCTACCCTATACTTGGTGAAATTCTTCTGTTATTCCATTCTTTATTATTATGTTGGAATATCATGTCGGTGCGTATTACGCCTGACCTGGTTCCATTAATTATTATTCTGTTGGAATAACCTGTATGTGCGGTCTATCGCATGCATGGTGATTTCTGTTGTTATTCCATTCTTTATTATTCTATTGTAATATCCTGTCGGTGCGAATTTCGCATGACCTGGTTTCGTTATTTATTATTCTGTTGGAATATCCTGTCGGTGCGCATTACGCCTGACCTGGTTCCATTATTTATTATTATGTTGGAATTAATAACCTGTTTGTGCGGTCTATCGCATGCTTGGTGAATTCTTTTGTTATTCAATTTTTTATTATTCTGTTGGAACATCCTGTCGGTGCGTTTACGCATGACCTGGTTCCGTTATTTATTATTCTGTTGGAATATCCTGTCTGTGCGTTTACGCATGACCTGATTTCATTCTTTATTATTCTGTTGGAATAACCTGTCTGTGCGGTCTATCGCACGCATTGTGATTTCTTCTATTATTTCATTCTTTATTATTCGATTGGAATAACATGTCTATGTGGATTATCACAGACATGTTGATTGATCTTTTGTATTCATTCCTTATTAAATTGTGGAAATGATCTGTTTACGTGGATGATGATGAAAGTCATAATAAAAGCATTGAACTGATGAAAATCATGGGTATATGTAGTATTAGTAAGTGTTATGATAAATTATGTTGGTTATTATGTGAAAACATGAAAGTTTCTTAGAAATCACGAAGGGTTAAAAATCAGATTTTGGTGAAAATGGAACATGAAATTCAATTGACCATATCTCCTATTATATTTTGAATTTTTGAGTGTAGTTAAGTACTAGAGTTAGATCTATGATTTTTCTAACTTATCCAAGTGGAATCATTATAAAAGGTGTTGTAGATTTTCGTGTGGACTGATTTTAACAAAGGAGTCAAAAGCTGCAAATTACAAAAAAGCTATTAGCCACAATTTTGTAAGGGCTGTTTCAGCCACTTAATTTGTGAGAAAAATTTTGTCCTTTTGGGACATGGAAATATATGGTATAAAGTACATTCTGTCCAAAAATTAGCTCATTCCAACTTAAAATGAGCAAGTTATGACTATTTCAATCTTTAGGTTTTTCCTACGAAAAACGCTATAATCGGAGTTCTATAACTCCGATGATGATGAAATTTAAACTGGAAGCACACGTTAACATATGTAAGATCCTGCCAAGATTTGGGAATTTCTGGAGTTAAACTTGAGGTAGCTAATTTCTTAAGGAATTAATTAGAAATTGATTTTTGAAAAATACTTAAGGGAGTTAAAAAATTATAAAAAAATACTTGTTGTGTGTGAAATATATGTATATATGTTTGGACAAAGGGTAGAAAAATAATAAGTTGATTTGATAATTTTTCATGAAAATGGTTTAGTTACAAACATATGAGTTAAATATATCATGTGAAGTTGAAGAATTGGTAAATAGGATTTTAGGGCTTAAAATCCTATATAAGGTATATGCAGATTTTTAATGAGGGATTTGATCATTGGTGATGAAATCTTATGAGTATGACATTTTTTGAATGATTAAATGCATTATTTGGTAAAATATAAACAATTAAAATAAATTGTTTATAAATTTAAAAAGTGATTAAAATATTTTTATAATATTAATAATATTAGATTATGAGTTTATTAAGTGATTGATAATATTTGGATAAATTTAAAGTCTTTAATATTTATCATTGTTTTTGTTTTATTAATGCTTATATCATTGTCATCATTCTCATGTTTGTGTTGTGTTGAAAGTCATCTGTGGTCTGTAGTGCATAGTTGAAAATGGTATGATTATGACCAGGGATTATTCAGTATAACCATGACCGTAATGTTATAAATAATGTGGTAAAAGTCATCTTTGACCCTTAGTGCATAGATGGACTTAGTATGATTATGACCAGGGATTATTCGGTATAATCTTGATCGTAATTGAAAACACGAATATCCTTGGCCCGTAGTGCATGGATAATTCGTGGTCATTATACTATTAAGCTGAGTCTTAGCATTATTGGTTTTACAGTTGTATATCTTTGGCCTGTAGTGCAAAGATGGACTGTTGGTTATTGGTTTTACAGTTGTATATCTTTGGCCTGTAGTGCAAAGATGAACTGTTGGTTATTGGTTATATAGTTGTATATCTTTGGCCGTAGTGCAAAGATGAATTTATTAGTATGATTATGAGCAGAAATTGTGATCTGGTATAACCATAATTTTTGATGTTTCACGTGAAGATAGGTGATAAAAATTATCTTCGTCCTGGGTGCGAAAAGGAATTCAGAATTACAATTATGATTATGAGTTATTCATATGATTGTGGACATGAATTGTTGATTGATGTTACAAGGATAAAATATTATTGGTTGACTTTTAACACGGAGAAGATAATAGACCTGATGGTCTATTTAACTCTTTTAATGGATTGTTCGTTCCGCTGCAACTATGGTTGAAAAGTTTTATCATCTACCATAGGTTCTAAATATCTAATTTATTATTGACGAAAGGTATTGATAATTTAATTATCTTTAGTTATGATATTCTTTACTGGACTAGTTGTGCTCACCCTTTTGCTTCACAATTCCTTTCAGGTAATAAGAGTGTTGCCGAGTCGAGCAGGGATAACAGGGGAATAGAACGGTGGTCTATAACTGTTGAGGTTCTCCCTAAATAGTATGAAAATAATTTTATTGAGAACTTTAGATAAGTGTGTCGTATTGTATACGTCATTTGATATTTAATTTTGGTAAACCGAATAGGGTGAGGTGAACCCAACTTTGGAAGGGTGTTTTGCCACTATCATACAAGATGTCTAATGACATACAACCTCGTGTTATCATAAGACAGGGTTGTGCACATCTACTTACTGAGTATATCTACGAGCACTACTTATATGATCTTGGAGTTTATTTGAAATATAATTTTCACTTAGAGACAGTGGAGATAGTTATATGTCAAGAGAAGACTCATCATTGGAAGGAACATGATAGTAATCTTCTCGTTTTTTTGGGGTCTATTGGGTCAACCAAGGATAATTCTCTGGACATATGATATCTATCATAACTTAGATTCATGGACTCCTATGTATGAATGTTTCCTTGAGCACTTCCCAAAGATTTTAATTTCTAAAACAGTTTTTGACTGTACTTTTATCTAAAGTATCATTGTAAGGTTGTGGTCGAGGCACCATGAGAGTTACATACATTTGTATTAAAACTCACAATATATTTGTCCTTGTATTTTGCACAACAGTTGTATAAATGAAGTTGTCAGTAGTGTATTTTTTGACGACTCAATATGGGTGATGTATACCTATTTTGGGGGCGTCACAGCTGCATCACCTACATTGGTTGTAAATGGAAATTTGAACCTTTCGTAAATCATAAAACCTTTTGGATCTTATGTCAATGCCAACCAACTGGCTGCTGGCCCAATTCCCGAATAATCATTCAAATTAAACACCCCAAATTCAAAAAGGGAAATCATATCAAACCAAATCCAAACATAACAGAAAAAGATAAGCATCCAAAACCATGATAGAAATCATCTGCGAAAGCTACTGAAAAAGAAAAATCGGAACAAACGAGGATACACCAGATCTGAGAATGGACAAATAGCATTATACAATAAATACTCATGCACCCAGTTCCGGACAAACACAAAAAGTCTCATCCAACAGTCGACGCCATATCCAAGAACAGATCTGAGATCCATCTTCCAAATCACCTCAGATCTGAGATCCCATCCAACAGCCGACGCCATAGCCACCACCTGATCAGATCATAGCTTCCACTACTAGCAGAGAAGAAGAATGGTGGGCTGAAGATCAGTGGAGGGAGGAAGGGAGGGAGGACAGACGAGGATTTGAGGGAGGTGAGTTTTGATCGAAAGATTTGATTGTGAAAGAGGAGGGTAGTTCAGAGATTTGGTTCCAAGTATGATAGAACCTTCTAAACCACGTCATTTTCCTTTTCTTTTATAAATTCACATAGGAAAATATTTAACAGCCGCCCAATCAATTTTAACGGAATGACCCAATTTTATTATTTTAATTAATTTAATGATGTAATTAAAAAAATTAAAATTTAATGATGCATTAAGTAAAATTTGTCAAATATAGTGGTTAAAAACATAATTTTACCATTATTTTTTTATGTAACGTCCCAACTTAATCAACATTTTTAGTTAACGACTTAACGGCACGATCGATGAACATGCTGGCTGGCTGGCTGGCTGGCTGGCTGGCTGTATCCCATTACAACAATGAGCTTATACTATTTATTTAATTTGAGTACTAGTATATCATATCTCCCTCCCTCCTAAATTCTCTCTAAAACGGCTATCTTATAGATAATCTAGTCTCAACGTTAAAGAATTAACAGTCATATATATTTATATATGTATTATATATGATGTGATACAGATCTAATTAAAATAACAACTCTTATAATAAATAAATAATACTTTTTAAATAATTTAATTTATTTAATTAGAACATCTAATAATAATTTTATATATATTTTAAAACGTTTATGAAAAAATTACACTAGTAATAAATAAGATTAGATTTAGATTTAGATTTTGTATGAAAAAATGCATGTGGATATACAATTTGTTAAAGGGGATACTATTTTCACATGAGTTTTTGATATTTTCATATTAGAGGTGGGCAATCGATAAAAATCAGCCCGAATCGGACCGGTACCGAACCGAACCGAACCGAACTCATACCAAAATTATCCAAATTTCAGTACGATACCGATACCGGTAGCGGTTTACCAGTTCGGTACCAGTTTTTACCGAAAATTAATATAATTTTATTATTATTATTATTATTATTATTAATATTATTATTATAATCATTATTTTATTATTAATTATTTATTAATAATAAAAAAATTAGAAAATCGGTATATACTGGTTCGGTAAAAACCGGTACCAAAAACCGGTACCGATTCGGTATATACCGATTTTTTGGTACCGAAATAACACCGATTCATTTTATACCAAACCGGCCGGTTCGGTTCGGTCCGAAAAATCGAAAAAATCGGAAAAGCCGAATTTGATGTCAAATCCTACTTCACATGATCTCCTCTCACGTG
Source organism: Panax japonicus (assembly GCA_020205505.1). Classification (NCBI taxonomy): domain Eukaryota; kingdom Viridiplantae; phylum Streptophyta; class Magnoliopsida; order Apiales; family Araliaceae; genus Panax; species Panax japonicus. Next base: position 54,428,201 of record CM035098.1, on the reverse strand, counting down.
AAGGCCTCTCACATAAAGATGAGATCTACTTTCTTCACATATGAGAGATTACTATGTAAAAATATTAAAAATATATGTGGAAAATATTAGTTTCCTTTCTTAAATTATAATATATTTAGAGGAGAAGACTTTTTTTAATAGAAGTTTGAAGATTCCAGAATTTATGTTACAAGATTTTGAATCGTAATAGAATAGGTTTTCTTTTTTTTAAACAATAATTTATAGTATATTTGAATATATTAAAAAAAAATAACCAAAAGTTAGGACCACCAAGAAAATGCACCGACCACGTGTTGGTGGAGTGGTTAGGAAGATTAACGCGGAGGACAGACTTTTGGGTGTGAGAAAGGAGGTGGCCACAAGGCCCAAACATTATAAATAAATTAAATCATTTTTATCTTTATTTAATTACCCAACACTGCTAATATTTAATACTCCTTTTATCTCATAAAACATTTAAAAGATGAAAGCATAAATATAAATATTTGCTTATAAAAGATTTTTAAATTTAAAATATTATTTAATTCTCAAAAGTATTTAAATCTGGACTATTATTTTTGAGAAGGAAAAAAGAAAAATCTTAATCTGCTTATCTAAAATATATGCATAAAATAAGAACTAATTTATTTTGTCACTTCAATTTTACTATAAATTATATAAATATGTGTACCTAAAATCATAATGTATGGCTGAAGAATACGTTTTACCTGCCTCTAAGAATCACATAATAATAATAATAATAATAAAAACTATATTTTGTTGATAATTGTTTTCGAAAAAATAGTTAAATTCATAATATTTTTAGTTATTTTTATAATAAAAATATCGTTATAGATATATAGCGACAGTAAAAATTATCGCTATAAGATCTGTAGCTACATTTTTATTATAAAAATAATAATTTATATTATGAATTTAAAAATTTCCTTATTCGGTTGTTATATAGTCTACGTACGTTTGATTAGGCAGTCAGTTCTACTTCCATCAATCAGGAAGCTTCTAAGAAGAATTAAAAACAGAAATATGTGTCTCCAGTACTTTTCCATTCCTCTGCTCTGCTGTACTTTATCTGTAACTTCTACCATTAATTTAATTAACTCATAATATATATATATACTAGATCTCTATATATACTCAACACCTGAGGATTTCTATTATATATATGATTCTCTCACCCTCCCCTTTACATATAACCTTTCTCTCTCTACTGTAAACTCCTAAATTTATCTCTTTCTCTCTCTAAGAAACATGGCTTCGTCATCTTCTATTTTCCAGCTTTTCATGCTAATGGCTCTTTTCGCCACCTCATGTATAGCACAAGCCCCCCGAGGTGCACCAACGGTCTCACCGACCGCCACACCTACACCTTCTCCCGCGGTTGCGCCACCCACACCCACACCCACACCAACACCATCTCCCTCGCCGTCTCCGGCAACTTCGTCCCCATCCCCATCTCCATCTCCATCTCCATCAGCAGTATTGCCCCCATCTCCTTCACCCAGCGCAGATTCTCCGTCAGCACCTTCTCCCAGTGGTCCTGTTCCTTCTAATGGGCCACCAGCCGATGGTGTTCCGAACGGTAGCTTCGCCGGGGGTTGGGTGAACAGGGCTATCATTGCTGGGACTGCTATCACAGGCACGTGTCTCGCCATGTCTTTGATGTAGAGCTACGTGCTCTTCCAGGTGGAGGCTTATTGGAGATGTGATTTTATTTTTTTAGGTTCTATTAATTCCATTTATTATTACATTAAATTTAATTCAGGGTGAGGGTGGATGTGTATGTCGATGATTATTTTGTTTGATACACATACACGGAATACTGTTTGTATGAGTCCATTCTAAATGAATTTAAATAATTTCTTATTCTTTTATTTAACCGTGTGATACACTAATATATTGAATATTCATTCCTTGTTATATTTTTATGTAATTCGCTTTACGATTGTAAAGTTTAGTTTAGTAGTATTGCTAAATTTAGTTGTTTTATTTAGAAAAATTAAATAAAATTAAATTACTTGTTTATTTTGTCAAAAATCTACTAGTATAACTTTACCCCGCCCCTTTCATGATAATTAAAATAAATAAGTGGGTATTAAATAAGTTTTATTTTTGTCAATGACAGAACCCTATAAATAGTAAGTACACCAGTGATTTTTGTTGGGAGCACTATTTTTATTTTTATATTATTTTTTCTTAAATAAAAGTGAAATTCACCGTAATATTCATGTAAAAAAAATATGTAAAAATATTAAAAAATACACATAAAAATATCAATTTTCTTTTTCTTTCTTTAAATTAGTAAATACTTACCTAAGTACCTTTTTTTTTGATAAAAGTATCAATTCCTTTGGCTATAAAATGAATTTTGGGTTTGGTGGGTTTGTCATGCACAAATGAACAAATTATGAACAAAGTTTAATTATGTCATGGTATATAAGGCTGTAAAATGAACAAACAGTTTGGACTCGATTCGTACTCGCTCGAGTAAAAGTTCGATTTAAGCTCGACTCGAAATATAAACAAGTCAAATATGAACAAATTTTAAAGTTCGATAAATTACTCGAACTTCGTCAAATTTTAATTTTCTATTGATAAAAGTTCAAACTGTTCGGGCTCGATTCGGAATCGTGCTCGACTCGATAGCTAAATGAGTCTCAATCAAACCTAATTTTATATTCGATAAATTTTATGAACCAAATCCGAGAATAACAGTTGGAGCCTAAGCCCAAATCTCGTTTGCACACATCTGATATAGAGGCCCAATATAAGAAGAGTAGATGGGCAGCATGATCAACTCCATTTGACTTCATCAAATATGGAGGACTAGAATGAAGAATACCCATATCTACCCAAAGCAGTAAAGCCCAGTAAACGAATTACCCCGAGTTGTTCATAAAATTATTAAGAAAAAACTCAATATCATATTTGGAATTAACATAAAATTTTCATTAATACATATTTATAAATGATAGTACAACTTGCCACATAGTTATTTGTGATTATTTTTATGTGGCTATATATATATATATATATATATATATATACGGTCCGGATCTTAAATTTACCTCTTATCTAACATATTTTGTATACCCCCATTTAGCGACGGATCGGACGACAATTCGATTCATCGCTATAGGTTCGGTCAGTCGTTATATGTTATCTGTCGCTATATGTTGTCCGTCGCTAAAAACTAAGACGACGGTTCTATATATAGCGACGGATCGAATCATCGTCCGGTCGTCGCTAAATAGAGGTCTCTCCCCTCCTAGTTCTTGTGACACCCCCAAATCCGGATTACCTGACTCCCGAGTTTGGTGTTCACGATCCACACTATAATTAACATTTAACTACCCATAATATATATAGATAGTAACTTTCATAATATTTTATCAGAGTTTAATAATAATACATCACCCAGGTTCTCTAACCTTAACTTTACAAACACACCCTTTAGATATACAAAAAGGGTTTACAAATACAACATAATAAATATGTTCATCATAATTAATTTATTACAACGCCTTTGCATTTATCCTTCACAGCACCTCCTGCCACTTCGTCCCTAGCTGAAAAGTTTTATTTAGCAAGGGTGAGCAACTAATTTGCCCCGCAAGTTAATACATACAATAAATGTATAAGGATTTAAAACAACAGACTATCTATTTTGATAGAATGGAACCAAAGTTCGGGGAACTTTGATATAGCTGAACAAATCTTTATTTAATAACAAGTTTTCTCGTATTCTATACAACACAATAATTCACTAATGAAAGAGTACAACGCTTTCAAAGTTTCTACGATATTCTAATGAATAATCAATAATCAATTCTCCGAAATATCAAAGTGGAATGTTTTCCAGATTTATACTGAGCGATCACACAAGATCTTTGAACTTATTTTTCTCGGGTAGATATCAAAGATTTACTTTGATAAATACTCAGGTGTATCAGATAACCATAAAGATTAAATCATACCCCTCTGCAAGTACAACAAGTGATCAGCTTATTATACCCTATATTATGCATAATACTCAAAACGCGCGCAAAGGTCGAATTCACGACCAACAAAATATTCCCTTTATATAAAAGGTTATTCTTCTCAGTCTTAAAATCAAGATTTTGATTTTACAACGAAATACTATGATTTCAAATTCTATTTGCTTCTCTTCTCAAACCTAACAAGTTTTTACAAATGTTTGTCTAACCTAGAATAATTGGCTAAGATATTTCTCAACATAATTCGACAATAAGCAGGAATTATCTGTACTGTCAATTCTAACTTCTACAGATATGAATATCCAACAACAGTAATTCTACGAATATATATTTTCTAATTCGAAAATTTAATTTCAACAATAAATCCCTGGACGTGGCTTAATTAACAATAATTAACCACCAATAATAATTGAATGAAATAATTCAAGGTTGAGTTAGGGAACTTGCCTCTTCCGCTTATTACAGCTACACAATATACTTATCTGATTTCGAAAGACCTATAACCAATAATGTAGGTCTCACAATTAGCACAAATATTTATATCACACATCACTGTATTCACAGTCAAAATTTTCCTAAGCACATTGGCACACAATCAAATCAGTGTTTATAACCTATATAAACACATAACAAGTTTATCTATTTCGGTCTGGTTGGACTTCGGTCCATTCTCGGTGTTCTGGTCACCCTATTCGACAATTAACACATTGATTGTCAATTAAACTTGGTCTCTAAGCTTCAATATTAATTTAGATAAGTCAATTATCAATTATAATATTTTTCGGAAGCTTTTCATAATTATCAAGCAATTATTATAATTTATAATAATTTTTCAAACACTTAAATCATTTTTAAATGATTTAATTATCAAATAATCTTATCATTATTAATATTTAATAATATCAAAATATTAATAACATACATTCCAAAAGATTAAAGTTATCATCAATATTCTACTTAAATGATTTTTTAAAATAATTAAAATCATTTTTAAATCATCACCATTAATATATAAATATTAATGAAATTATTATCCAAATATTAAAAGTCATTAATTATAACTTACAATATTTGTAAACTATTTTTCTGATTTTAAATGATTTTTAAATCAATAAAATCATTTTTAATTTATTTATTTAATATAATAATTAAATAAATCAAATATCATTAATAGTAATTTATTAATGAAAATTCTCCAAAAATATTGAAAATTATATTTTATAATTTAAAATATTTTCTAACACTTTATTCTCAATTAAAATGATTTTTAAAGCATTAAAATCATTTTTATCTTATTTATTTAATTTAATAATCAAATAAATCTAATATCATTAATATTAAATTATTAATGAAAATTCTCCAAAAATATAAAAAGTTACATTTTATAACTCAAAATATTTTTAAATATATTATTCTTATTTAAAATAATTTTTCATAATATAAAATCATTTTTCTCTAATTTATTTAATACACTAATTAAATAAATTAAATACCTTTAATAATTAAATAATTATAAATATTAAAGAAAAATATTCCAATTGGTCACAAATTATTTTTCATAATTTAAAATAATTTTTAAAATCATTTTTGGTAATTTTTAGAATTTATTTCTATTTTTTAATAATTTCCGGAAATTCTAAAAATTAAATTAATTAAAATCGTCGCTATAGTCCTTTAGCGACACAAAGCGTCGCTGTAGGTGTTCTTGAGCTCAAGAACACTGACAATCGGCATATCTAAGGGGTCATGTTTGACCGGCTTTAACTTCCAATCTGCTCATGTTCTGGGCTATCTAAAACTTTGTATTGTAGTACTAATGTAACACTACAATCCCTAATCGATACTTTGGTTAAACAACATCACAACAAGGAGATCAAAGCCTCCAAAGTTGCTGCCAGAAAGCAATCTGGGCTTTCTGGGCTTAAACAGTTCGAGTTGCCATATTCAACCTCAATTTAATTTATGATCTGGTCACGGTTTAAGTTGTTTTATGGTTCAGAGTTATATTCCATGTATCAGAGAACAACATCAAAGCAACAAATCAAATTATCATCAACAGAATCATCACAAAACACACGGTCAAACTCTGTCAGACAGCTTGTTCTTAAAAATCTGGAAATTCCCAGAAAGTTTCAGTCTTGATCAAACGACCAAGTTTGACCATTTGTCACGATCGATCTATTGACGTTTTTAGTGTTATATAAGCATGAATATGTAGTCCTACTTATAGGCTACAAGATGGTTACAAACATCACATTAAACAACCTATACACTGTCAGATTCGCTCGCTACAAAACTTGTCAGAGGGTGTTTTAAACTTCTGGGCTTGCCCAGATTTGCACTCGGTCATGGTCGGTCAACCGACTTTGACCGAGTATAACTTGCAATCTATACATTGGATTGCTATGATTTCAATTCCAGATCCAAGAAAACATTTCCGGCTACCGATCTAAACAATAAAACATAACAAAACATTTACAGAGCAAGATCTGAGCGGCCTGGCATTTGGCTGTCAGAGCATAAATCTGCTCAAGAACAATTTTTGAAAAAAATTTATTTTAAGGCACTTTAATGCTATGGATTCATGATAGATCATCATAGATCTTCATATAACATCCAATAGCAATTTTCTAAACACAAAAACACAAAAATGTTTCAAGCATACAAGATCAAAAATTAAAAACTTGGTTATACCTTTTTAGCTTTGAATCTTGATCTAATCCTTCCAATATGTTTATGATTGATCTAAGGCTGGTAATATGACTGATTCTACTAGTTATTTTCGGACACCAAGAGAGAAGGAGGGTTGGTAGGAGCAAAGTTGCAAAATAATCAAGTTTTATGATTTTTCTCTCTCTAAACTTATATATAATGCTTGATGTTGCTTTGGCTGATCATTTGGACGATTTTGGCTGCTGATTTGCTGGATTTCTAGAGTCACCAAGTCAAATGGTTAGGTGAACAACTAAAGATTTTACCAATTTTACAAGTTAGCTCATTTAAAATATAAAAAGGGTATTTTTGACATTTGATAAATATATTTAATGGCATTCTTGTCCAATACATAAACCCTTAGGGTTTAGGGTTTGAATTAGGGTTTAAGATTTGAATCCTTTAAGTATCAAAAATTCTAGTTCCCAAAATTTTCAAATTTAGGGTTTACAATTTAGAAAAATAAATTTTCTAAAATAAAATTAGGGTTTCTAAAATAGAAATTTAACTTACAAAAATATAATTAGTGTTTTCTAATCATATTTAAGTTTATCAAACACTTTAGGCATGCTAATAAAAATTAGGGTTGCCTAATTAGGGTTTACAATTCCCTGTTTTGAAATTAGGGTTTCCCGGCGTACAATTAGGGTTTTTAATTGTACAATTTATTTTCTAAAATTAAGATTAGGGTTTTAAATCCCTTATTAAGGTTTATTAATATTAAACCTTATCCAGTTAACCATTGGTCAACATTTCTGCACAGTACAACCACATAATCAATACAATTATTTTAATTGTATTTTCTATCGAATCCCTATCCGAAAATTAGGGTTAGGGTTTTCTATGGTTGTTAAGCACAACTCAACTCTATTTTCTCAGTCAAAACACATATTGACTGGTTCTCGAGACTTGTCTCACTAATTATCAGTACAATATTAACAGTCAATGTCAATATTAAATAAAAAAAATTATTCGTAAAATTTTAATTATTCGAAATTCCGGGTTATCACTGTTCTTGTCTCTCATCTCATCTAGGGATCATATCCCTAAGCTTTGATACCAACTGTGACGCCCCCAAAAATAGGTATACATCACCTATCTTGAGTTACCAAATACATGGTACAAAATACAAATACAAACTTAATTATACAACCGTCGTGCGTTTACGCCGGACCTGGTTCCATTATTTATTATTCTGTTGGGAATAACTTGTCTGTGCAGTATATCGCACGCATGGTGAATCCTTCTGTTATTCCATTCTTTATTATTCTGTTAGAATAACCTGTCTATGTAGATTACCACATGCATGGTGAATGATCATTTGTATTCATTCCTTATTAAATTGTGGAAATGATCTGTATACGTGGATTACCGCATGACGGGTGAAAATTCATTTACAGTTTCATATATTTTATTATACTCAGTTGGTTAAAGTTTTGGCTTCTATATTCTTTGAAATTAGTGGAATATCCTGGATATTTGCGTTTTATCCAGTATTTTTTCGTGAAAATATTCTTCTGAGCATTCTTGAATTTTACTCTACAAAGCAGTATCATGTTGACAATTTGGACATTATTGGTTCTTGGATAAATTAATTCTTGAACTTGTTTTATTGAATTATTATGTCATTGTCATCATCCTCATGTTTATATTATATTGAAAGTCATCTGTGGTCTGTATTGCATAGATGGACTTGGTATGATTATGACCAGGGATTATTCGGTATAATTATGACCGTAATGTTACAAATGATGTGGAAAAAGTCCTCATTGGCCCGTAGTGCATTGATGGACAGTTTTTGGTATGATTATGGCTATGGATTCTCTTCGGCCAAGGGAGCAAAGATGAATTGTTTTATGGCATGATCAGGACCGTTGATGAAAACACGATTATATTTGGCTCGTAGTGTATGGATAATTCGTGGTCGTGATACTAAATAATATCCTTGGCCTGTAGTGCAGGGATGATTTGATGATGTGAATTATTTATTAAGTTGAGTCTCAGCGATAAAAGTGATGAAAAACTTTTTAAATTATAAAAGATAGTATATTTTAATATCTACTTGAATCTTTTAATGGAATGTTTGTTCCGCTGCAGTTAAACTTGATGTTTATTGTATTTTATCAGTCTAACATTGTTGAAGACTAATGATAATTTATTCTGCATTATCTTAGTCATAATATTTCTTACTGAGCTAATTGAGCTCACCCTTTCTTTCATTGTTCTCTTCAGGAAATGAGAATATAGCTGGGACGAGTCGGGGAACGGAGTGACGGTCCGAGATAGTGTCTTAGTAGTACTCACTATTCTATAAAATAGTGTGATAATAAATGTAATGAGGACTTCATTGAGTTTGTATACTGTCTAGATGACAATATACATATTAAAACTCTTAGATTATGTTTTGTCGTATTGTTTACACGACGTTTGTATAATTAAGTTGTATTTGTATTTTGTACCATATATTTGGCGACTCAAGATGGGTGATGTATACCTATTTTTGGGGGCGTCATAGTTGGTATCAAAGCTTAGGGATATGGTCGTTGGCGGAGATATGAGTCTAGAACTAGGAGGGGAGGGACGAGTAATATACTTCGCTAGTGTATGACTTACCTAAGCTGAAATTGTTTACTTGATAAGTTGACAAATTATGATATGTCAATTAACCTTTGTTTTGAAGTATATTGTAGAATGATGTCTGAAACCCAGGAGATGAGCAATGAGAAAATCATGATACAGAGGAAATAACCGGAAAGGTACAATCCGAAAAGAAAGCAAGGTATTCTCATCTCTTCAAAATATCAGGTACATACGTAAATTTTGAGGGCAAAATTTTATAAAGAGGGGAGATTGTGAGACCCCGAATTTTATGAAATAAAAATTATTCAATTTTTCTATTTTAGTAAATGGTTAAATTGATAAAAAGTTAAAGTTAAGGGTGATATGTGAAATTTTTTCAAAGTAGACAAGTTGTCATAAAATACCCGGTTACTATTCACTCTAGTATTATTCACTCGGGTATTTGGGATATTTTTTATGTCGGAGTACTATTCACGAGTTACTATTCATGAGTTACTATTCATGAGTTATTATTCAGGAGTTACTATTCACATGATACTATTTACCCGAAAAATATATTTCTTTTCAGTCCAAATCATTTTTGGGTACAATATTATTCCATGAAGAGATGTACTAAATTTTCAGACTGTTGGTTGAAATTATAATAGTAAAATCTTTTTATATAAAACAGAATACTTTTATAAAGTTATTCTGTAAATAGAATATATTATATTCTATTATGCATAGTGTTTTGCATAGTAAAATCTTTTTATATAAAATAGAATACTTTTATAAAGTTATTATATAAATAGAATATATTATATTTTATTATGCATAGTATTGCATAGTGCCTGCATAGTATTTTGCATAGTAAATTCTTTTTATATAAAACATAATACTTTTATAAAGTTATTTGTTTTATTAGATTATAAATAGAATATATTATATTTTATTTAAAAGATTTTGCTTTAAATATGGACCGTCCGATTAAAAGTAAATCAATCTGAACCGTTCATGAATTAGTTACTATGCAATCCATTCTTCTATAAATAGAAGTTCATTCCTTCATTATTTCTTACGAATTCACTGAAACTCTAGAGAAAGAAACTATAGAGAGAGTTCTTCTTCTATAATCTTGAGCGTATTTCTTTAGAGTTTAAGAAAGCTTTGAGCATAGTGCAAGTTTTCTTCGAGTATATCCTCGCCCTACCAGTCGGAGTACGTACTCTTCTTTTAAAGGTAAAGGATATTATTTGTTGTACTCGTAAGGGATATTATTTGTTGTACCTGTAAGGGATATTATTTCTTTTGTATTCATGAAGAGAAATTCTGTTATTCCATTCTTTATTATTCTGTTGGAATAACCTATATACGCGGTCTACCCTATACTTGGTGAAATTCTTCTGTTATTCCATTCTTTATCATTATGTTGGAATAACATGTCTATACGAAGTACCGCATACATGGTAAAATTCTTCTGTTGTTCCATTCTTTATTATTATGTTGGAACATCCCGTCGGTGCGAATTTCACTTGACCTGGTTTCGTTCTTTATTATTCTGTCGGAATATCCTGTTTGTGCGTTTACGCCGGACCTGGTTCCATTATTTATTATTCTGTCAGAATATCCTGTCTGTGCGTTTACGCCGGACCTGGTTCCATTATTTATTATTCTGTCGGAATATCCTGTCTCTGCGTTTACGCCGGACCTGGTTCTATTATTTATTATTCTGTTGGGAATAACTTGTCTGTGCAGTCTATCGCACGCATTGTGAATCCTTCTATTATTCTATTCTTTATTATTCTGTTGGAATAACCTGTCTATGTGGATTACCACATGCATAGTGAATGATCCTTTGTATTCATTCCTTATTAAATTATGGAAATGATCTGTATACGTGGATTACCGCATGACGGGTAAAAATCCATTTGCAGTTTCATATATTTTATTATACTCAGTTGGTTAAAGCTTTGGCTTCTATATTCCTTGAAATTAATGGAATATCCTGGATATTTGCGTTTCATCCATTATCTTTTCATGGAAATATTTTTCTGAGCATTCTTGAATTTTACTCTACAAAGCAGTATCATGTTGACAATTTGGACATTATTGGTTCTTGGATAAATTAATTCTTGAACTTGTTTTATTGAATTATTATGTCATTGTCATCATCCTCATGTTTATATTATGTTGAAAGTTATCTGTGGCTTGTATTGCATAGATGGATTTGGTATGATTATGACCAGGGATTATTCGGTATAATCATGACCGTAAAATTACAAATGATGTGAAAAAGTCCTTATTGGCCCGTAGTGCATTGATGGATAGTTTTTGGTATAATTATGACTATGGATTCTCTTCGGCCAAGGGAGTAAAGATGAATTGTTTTATGGCATGATCAGGACCGTCGATGAAAACACGATTATCTTTGGCCCGTAGTGCATGGATAATTCGTGGTCGTGATACTAAATAATATCCTTGGCCTGTAGTGCAGGGATGATTTGATGATGTGGATTATTTATTAAGTTGAGTCTCAGCGATAAAAGTGATGAAAAACTTTTTAAATCATAAAAGATAGTAGATTTTATTCTCTACTTGACTCTTTTAATGGATAGTTTGTTCCACTGCAGTTAAACTTGATGTTTATTGTATTTTATCAGTCAAACATTGTTGAAGATTAATGATAATTTATTCTGCATTATCTTAGTCATAATATTTCTTACTTGGTTAATTGAGCTCACCCTTTAATTCTTTCACTGTTCTCTTCAAGAAATGAGAATATAGCTGGGACGAGTCGGGGAACAGAGTGACGGTCCGAGATGGTGTCTTAGTAGTCCTCACTATTCTATAAAATAGTGTAATAATAAATATAATGAGGACTTCATTGAGTTTGTATACTGTCTAGATGACAATATACGTATTAAAACTCTTAGATTATGTTTTATCGTATTGTTTACACGACATTTGTATAATTAAGTTGCATTTGTATTTTGTACCATGTATTTGGCGACTCAAGATGGGTGATGTATACCTATTTTTGGGGGCGTCACATTAGTACTTTTAAATTATGATTGTTTGCAAGGATTATAATCTCAGAATTATAATTCATGGGATTATAATCACAAAATTATTAATCCTAGGATTAAATAGTCCTAGTGACGTGTTTTTTTTATAGGATTGTTTATGGAATAACTTAAAATAATCTCATGTTATGTTTATTTTTTTTCATGATTAATTAAAGTATTGGATTAAAAAATATCGTTTGTACTATTATACTCTTACCAATAATTATAATATATTTTAAACTTATTTATACATCAAAAAATAATAATTACTGATTATATATACACCTCACGTCCACCCCAACTCAACCCCCCAAAAATAATATTTTCTGATTATGTATACACTCTCATCCCATCCCCCCACCTCCCAAAAATAATATTTACTGATTAAAAATGTTATAATTGATTTATTCACAACCGGTTTAATATGAAGAACCTTAAAGGTCACACCATAAAAGAAAGAATATTTATTTAAGAAGTAAATGGTATAATCGTAATAATATATTAAATGTATTTAATTTAATCTATGATGATAGAATAAATTAAATAGTTTAATATTTATTATTTAATATTTTGGAAATATTAAATATAAATTAATAATAGGAGTCTTATTATTATTATTACTATTACTATTGAGTTAATTCTTAAAGGTGTTTGGGAAATAATTAATATTAGTACTCTCATATATTCCTAATAAAATTAGGAGGTTAATTAATTAAAAGGTTTAATTAATTATTCCTAATAAAATTAGGAAGCCTAATTAATTAAAAGAGTTTAATTAATTAAATAAAACTCTATTCCTAAATTGTTTAGGAGGGTTCCCTAAATCTATAAATAAGAAAGTCATTTTATAGAAAGAGGGTGACGCAAGACATAAGTTACACTTTATTTTAAGAGTTGGGAGAATACACCTTTTCTATTAGAGATAGGAAAAACTAGGGTTTAGCCAAACACATTTCTTTTTTAGTTTTGTTCTTCTTTGGTGGATCACCTCTAGAGGTCAAACGCTTGTGTGGCTAACGTTGATCAAAGGAAGTAATCTAATCCCGCGTATTCAAAGAGACCACAAAGACTAGGAGTTGAACTCTTGTACCTGAGTAAGCTTGAATCTTCAAAGGTATAATTATGATCTTCTTCTTCTTCATTTATATTGATAATTAAGCACAAAACATGATCATGACATAGGATTGTATGAAAATTTTTGAATTCTAATTTATCACGCTTTCACACTATTTTATATGATTTGATTATGTAATCGCGTTATATGCAATTCCAACAATGATATCAAAGCCAAACTTTGTGCTTATTGTTGATTTTATGATTCTATATATGAATTGATATGCGATTAGATCAAATTTTCTGGGCAAAAAGCGAAGTTTTCTATTTCTGCTATGCTGCCGCGCCGGTAAGCCCCCCCACCCCCAATCCCACCCCGACCCCGACCCCGACCCCGACCCCGACCCCGACCCCAATTTCAGCTGTAGTAGTACGTACCGGTGATTACGTATACTAATTTATATGGCATAGAAAATTAAAACCATAGAAAATTAAAAAATAATAATAATAAATAAGAGACGGGAGATAATGGGAGAGAGAAAAAGTAAAAAGAGAATTAATAAAGAAAGTTTAAAAGGTAAAATATGAAAATTAAAGAAGCTTCACTTTTTGTTTATAAAAAATAAAAACTGTCACTTCTTCTTTCTACTTTATAATATAGATATAGATGTAGATGGATAGATAGATAGATAGATATAGAAATATGGTCTAGCTATATACATATACTAGCTGGATCCCGTGCCTCCGGCACTGTATGGGCAGTGAGATTTATCTCAAACTTAGAACGGCCCAGATGATTTATTAAGTGAGCGGGAAATTTAAAATCATTATTAGATAGATTAGATAGATAGATGTATTTTATTAGATAGATGTATGGACGGTGGGATTTATGTCAAACTTTGGACGGCCCAGATGATTTATTAAGTGAGCGGGAAATTCAAAATCATTTGTATTTTATTAGATAGATGAAAATTTTTGAATTCTAATTTATCACTCTTTCACACTATTTTATATGATTTGATTATGTAATCGCGTTATATGCAATTCCAACAATGATATCAGAGCCAAACTTTGTGCTTATTGTTGATTTTATGATTCTATATATGAATTGATATGCGATTAGATCAAATTTTCTAGGCAAAAACAAAGTTTTCTATTTCTGCTATGCTGCCGCGCCGCGCCGCGCCTGTAAGCCCCCCCACCCCCAATCCCACCCCAATCCCACCCCGACCCCCAATCCCACCCGACCCCAACCCCAATTTCAGCTGTAGTAGTACGTACCGGTGATTACGTATACTAGTTTATATGGCATAGAAAATTAAAAAATAATAATAATAAATAAGAGACGAGAGATAATGGGAGAGAGAAAAAGTAAAAAGAGAATTAATAAAGAAAGTTTAAAAGGTAAAATATGAAAATTAAAGAAGTTTCCACCAGTACAAAGTACCTAATAGACAACGCTTAATAGAAAACGTGTTTTATAAAAACGTTGTGGTTTTTTTTACAACGTTTTTAGAAAAAACGTTGTAGATACATATGCAAAAATGTTATCTATTTAAAAGAGTATTTTTTTGATTTTAACTAGATAACGTTTTTTTAAAAACGTTGTCTATATGTAAAAACACGGAGCTAAACATTAAAATTAAAACACGAAGATAAAAATGCGCAACTAAATCAAGCCTAGGGTTTGTTTCTTCCTCTGTGTTTTAGAGAGAGTAAGAGTTAGGGAGAGAAGAAGGGATTCCTTCGAAGATCGGCGATGCTTACGAAAGAACAAGGGATACCTTCGAAGATGCTTATGAGAGATGTCGTACTACCCCATGGAAGGTATGTTTCTCATGAGATCTATCGATCTGAGTTTTTTCTCCTCATACATATAAACAAAACATCTATTCACTATGAAGTGAGCTTTTTCTCCTCATACAAATTCAATACAGTTGCATCTCCCTCAAGTCTTACCTAACTTTATTCATCTGTAAGGCCGATTGTTTCAGGACCGAGTACGACAGAGGTGTGAATACCTTCTGTGACGCCCCCAAAATTAGATATACATCACCCATCTTGAGTCGCCAGACACATGGTACAGAATTCAAATACAACTTACTAATACCACTGTCGTGTACAATACGACAAAATATAACTGTGAGTTTGAATACAATTATTGTCTACTATAGATCATACAAACTCAAAAGGAGTCCTCAATACAATTATTGTCACACTATTTAACAGAATTGTGAGGACTACTAATACTATCCTCTGGTCCATCACTCCGTTCCCCGACTCGTTCCAGCTATATTCTCATTTCCTGAAGAGAACAGTGAAAGAAAAGGTGAGCTCAACTAGCCCAGTAAGAAATATTATGACTAAGATAACGCAGAATAAATTATCATTAGCCTTCAACAGTGTTAAACTGATAAAATATAATAAACATCAAGTTTAACTGCAGCGGAACCAGCAATCCATTAAAAGAGTTAAGTAGAAAATAAAATCTACTATCTTTTATGATTTAAAAGGTTTTTCATCACTGTTATAGCTGAGACTCAGCTTAATAAATATTCCACATCATCGAATCACCCCTGCACTACGGCCAAGGATATTCTTTAGTATCACGACCACAATTATTCAGGCACTACGGGCCAAGAATATTTGTGTATTCATTAATGGTCATGATCATGCCAACAACTGTCCATCAATGCACTAAGGCAAATGAGACTTTTACCACATCATTTGTAACATTACGGTCATGATTACACCGAATAATCCCTGGTCATAATCATACCAAGTCCATCCATGCTCTACAGGCCACAGATGACTTTCAAAAATATAAATAAGAGGATGATGACAATGATATAAGAATTCAATAAAACAAGTTCAAGAATTATTTTATCCAGGAATTATTAACGCCCAAATTGTCAACACGATACTGTTTTGTGGTGTAAAATTCAAGAATGCTCAGAAGAATATTTCCATGAAAAGATACTGGATGAAGCGCAAATATCAAGGATATTCCACTAATTTCATGGAGTATAGAAGTCAAAGTTTTATCCAACTGAGTATAATAAAGAATGGAATAACAAAAGATATCACCATGCATGCGATAGAGACCGCACAAACAGGTTATTCCCGCAGAATAATAATAACGGAACCAGGTCAGGTGAAATTCACACCGACAGGATGTTCCAACAGAATAATAAATGCGAAATAGTAAATGATGGAACCAGGTCCGGCGTATAGCACAGACAGGATATTCCGACAGAAATGTAAAGACGGAATAGTAAATGGAACCAGGTCCGGTGTAAAACACACAGACAGGATGTTCCAACAGAATAATAGAAGAATGTCACCAAGTATAGGGTAGACCGCGTATACAGGTTATTCCAACAGAATAATAAGAAATGGAATAACAACAGTTCTCTTCATGAATAAGAAAGAATAACACCCCTTATGGGTACAACAAATAATATTCCCTACCTTAGAAGAACTGAATATTGGAAAAGTGAAGTAGCAGAATACTTTTTTTCTTTCTCTCTAGAGTTTCAGTGAATTTGTAAGAAATAATAAAGGAATGAGCTTTCTATTTATAGAAAAACTGAGGGTGGCTCTTGGTCTTAACGAAGGGTCAAAATGACTCTTGGTAATACTGAAGAGACAACTACTATTTGTGAAGGGGTAATTAACCCTTGGAACACCGAAGAGGCAGTTAACTCTTGGTAATATTGAAGGGACAACTACTATTTACGAAGGTAATTACTATTTACGAAAGAGACTCTTAGATGACGACATATGCCCCCCCATAAATAATTAAACTTATCACCAACGTCTCATAATAGACTCTTTATATACATCAAGGATTGAATAAAAATTACCAGAAATCATTTTATTTTTTAATCAACACATAATTAATCTTTCAACAATTATTAATCATTATAACTTGTCGTCTCAATTATTGTTTTAAATAATATAACATATTATACAGATGATACCGTGACAATAATTGAATCAATAATATAAAAGATATGATGCAGCAATTACTGTAGCAATAATTGAGTATAGCTGAATGACTTTTCACGTAAGCATCAATAATCAATACCGTGTGCTACTATGCAACCACGCGTATTACTGTACTTTTACTACCGAGTAGTTCAACAGTTTTAACGGTAACACCTCCGCCGTTATTTTCATAAAGTATTTTTGTCGTTTTCTCAATCCGACAATAATTCCGTTGTGGGGTCCACCAATGATTGTGCCGTCGTACGAATATTTCCCGACAAAAAGAATATTCCCCGACCAAACGAATATTTTATAACAACTTGCGTACTTTGCAATATTTATAAATATTACCCACAACTATAACATTATATCAAATCCAAACCATAATTTTCAAAAATATAATTCGAGAAAATTAAATATTTATTCATAAAATCTAGGGGTCTCACACCTTCTCTCCCGAAGGCCGATTGTTTCAGGTTGAATATGTTATTGAGGCTATCAAGGTAATAATATTTGCACCTTTGTTATTTGTATGTTGATTGTTATTCGCTTGATTTAGTTGTTGGATTGGTAGAAATCCTTTTGCAATTGAATTTTTTTATGTGGTGCTTGACTACTGTTGAAGTTAGGTTCAACTGCAATTGGATTGAAGACTAAGGAAGGGGTTGCAGAGCTTGGAAGAGGCAAGATCGGCAATGGAGGTTGTGAGACCAATATTATTGGTGACGGACACAAGTACTAGTTATTGGAAGTATTTGGAAATTTAATTTAATTTTATATCTTATAATATTACAAATGGATTACAGAAAAGTGAGCCAAAATATACATTTATTTAGTGCTTTCAGTCTATTTCACTACCAACACTGATTCCACTGAGCTATGTCATTTACTAAGGGTTGGTTTAGGTATTCACCATTTTGAAAAAACAAGCAAATCCATGCATTAACACATCCTCTTATTTATCAGAGGAATTATGCCTTGCATTTAGCTAATAGTGGCACATTTTTGCTTCTTCCAGTTTCTCAGAACTTATCATATTTTAAATATCAACAGATGTTATTTGTTACAACAGATGTTTGAGTGAGCGATATATTATTATTGTTTGAGCTGTGCGTTAGATTCATATAAATGAATATTTGTCTATTTTATATGTCTTCGTTTTTTTGTCCTGAATAAGTGAACAACATTTAGTTATTTGTTACAACTACTAATTAGTTTGACATGTCTCTCCTTCAAACTTGGGATTCTGGCTTTATAGTTTTCTCATACTATTCTATATTGCACTATTGTGGTTACAGGTTCCTGTAGATCTTGTCATTGATCATTCAGTTCAGGTTGATGTTATAAGGTCAGAAAATGTGGTGCAAGCAAATATGGAGCTTGAATTTCAGAGAAACAAAGAAAGAGTTTTTTGAAGTGGGGATCCAATGCATTCCACAACATGCTTGTTGTTCCTCCAGGTTCGACAACATGAAATAGAGGTTCTAAAGTTGATTAAAATAATAGTTTCCTTATTTTCATTATTTACAACCTGGTACTTTCCTTGGTCAGAAAGAAAAGCTAATCAAGTATAGTGACTTTGTTAACAAGGAGCTTATACTGTTTTCAATGACTGATCTTCAGAGGTCCATTCGGTTGATGGTCTAAAACCAGGACAAAGAAAGATTCTTTTCTGTTCTTTCAAAAAGAAGTTTACTAAGGAAGCCAAAGTTGCTCAATTCTCTGGTTTATGTGGCTGAGAACTTGGCTTGCCATCACGATGATCAGAGTCTTTCCAGTACCATTATTGGCATAGCTCAGGATTTTTTTGGTAGTAATAACATAAACCTTCTTCAACCGAATATGCAATTCGGCACTCGATACCAGGTGTGACAATTAGAATATTTTAGATCTTAAAAAATGAACTTTATATCTGAATATCAAATGTATTAACTTCTTATTTACAGGGAGGCAAAGATCATGCGAGTGCTAGGTACATATACACTCAACTTTCTCCGATCATAAGATACCTGTTTCCCACGGATGATGATATTCTCCTTGACTACTTGAAGGAAGATGGGCAGAAAATAAAGCCTACTTGGTTAGTTCTCTTGTCTTTAGCATATGAAATTTGGCCAAAAATAATATAAAAATGGAACAATTATTATATTTATTACACATTATAGATCTTGGTCAGTAAAATATTGAATAATTTTTGGAAACTATGGAAATCATTCCCAACTTCCACTTCACAGAAAGTTTAAACATCTCTAAAATGATGATCAACGGAGATTCTGTCTTCTTTTGTAGTTGAATAAGGCTTTCATGATTTTTACAATAATATTTGCCGGAGATCCCACTAGGATACCACTGGGAAACTATCACGAGGTTAGAATTACTGCAGCTCTCTTGCAAACAGGTTAAAATGTATTTAACCCGTCCACTAAATTGTGTTAAAATTTTGTAAATCATGTGACAAATGTCTCTTTAAGCCTTGCTTTGTTATGATTGTTTGCTAAGTTGAATTTCTGTAAACCTTTTTTTTCCATTTATGGCAGGTAACAGAAGAGTGCTTGCAAAGAGGCATTGTTGTCTGTAAAGATGGTGCTCTTTTTCGGAAAATTGGGAAGGGGATTATGTATTTTATCTTTGCCAATGATGTCGTTGATGTACTGGATCAGAATGAGAGTTGTATTTTATGTAAATGGACTATATGGCTACTCTTTTCTTTAATCTAACATGCTTGATGGCATATTTTCTTGACAATCTTTTGGATCTGTGTATCAGTGAACATGTTGACAAGTTTGGTTACAGTGTGGTTGATCGTTTTGTTGGGCATGGTGTGGGGACAATATTTCATTCTGAGCCGCTGATATTTCATCATTGTAAGTAACTTATTTGGTTAATTATTTTGAAATATGAATTTGGCATGTGCTATTATTTTGTAGCATTACTGTATTAGGAATAGTGAATCTATTATCTATTGTGAAAGAATTGTTGAATATCTGGATGCACTGAATGAAACTAAACTGTTATTACATTAAGTGATCAATGACTTGGTATACAGGTTGTACCAATGTTTTCTTATAGGTAATATTGGCCCTATATATGAGGATTGTTTACCAATGTTATTACAAGTAACAAATGTGATTTGCTATTAATCTAGATGTTAGTGCTTCAAAACTTTTGCAGATTGATGTCAAGTCCTAGAATTTAATGGGGGAAAAGCTGTTGTTCAGGTGATAATTGTTTGATTGTGCAGCCTTTAGTTGGTACCTGTAACCCTTCCAGGATACCTGCAATAGAAAGAGCATGCAACCAACAAAATCTGGGAACCTTTTGCAAGTTCAGTCTCATTGTCTTTGAAAGAAATTTAGTTTCACTTGTATTTTTTAATTCATGTTGTTTCATAATCAATGCTTGAGATATTTGAAACTGTAAACGAATGATATTATTGGGATCGATGTATTTTGAATGGTTGATACATTTTGATTTTAAATTTAAATGAGAATTTAGACCTTTTAGTTATATATCATGGCATTATCATATTGCAGGTGCATTGGTAATATAGGTGAACCATAATTTTTTTTTTGTTTATCTACAACATTTTTAAAATGTTGTATAAATTGGTTAAAAATGTTGTCTAATATACTAAACAACAATGTTTTTATCCAAAAAACGTTGTGGAATCAGACCTTCTATAACATTTTTAAGCATCTGCTGATTTTTGGAAGACAAATCTACAACGTTTTTTTCCTAAAAACGTTGTGTATTGTGCTTAACTACAACGTTTTAAAAACGTTGTGTAAGGGTGTCAAATAGACAACACCCTTAACCACGACGTTTTTCTGACTGAAACCACAACGTTTTTTCCGCGTTGTCTATTTACTGTTTTGTAGTAGTGTTCACTTTTTGTTTATAAAAAACAAAAACTGTCACTTCTTCTTTCTACTTTATAATATAGATATAGATGTAGATGGATAGATAGATAGATATAGAAATATGGTCTAGCTATATACATATACTAGCTGGATCCCGTGCCTCCGGCACTGTAAGGGCAGTGAGATTTATCTCAAACTTAGAACGGCCCAGATGATTTATTAAGTGAGCGGGAAATTTAAAATCATTATTAGATAGATTAGATAGATAGATGTATTTTATTAGATAGATGTATGGACGATGGGATTTATGTCAAACTTTGGACGGCTCAGATGATTTATTGAGTGAACTAAAAATTAAAAATCATTTGTATTTTATTAGATAGATATACTTATAAGATAGAGTATATAGCAAGGAACGATTTCTCATGCATAAACATCAAGGCTCGATTTCTCATGCATAAAATTTAAAATTCATTCCGTTTAGTGTAACTTTAATTTGCATCATCTAGAAGGGTCTAGAAGGGTGACGAGGGAGAATTTTGAATAGTAGTTTCTCAAAACTCTTGGCCAGAACATGTTATTCCATGTCTATGCATGTTCATGGACAGAACATTGCATGCATGGAGTGAATATGGTTGCATGCTGGGTTGAATGGTAACTAAATTAGCTAGCTTAATATATTTTTTTGTCTAATTTATTAAATGTTAGTTTCACTAGCTAGCTATTTGTTCTGTTTGATAAAATATCACGAGGATAGTAATATTATCATAAATGTCTCTGGCTAGGTCATTAATTGACTGCACCACGTACATTGATATATATATATATATATATATATATATATATATATATATATATATATATATAGAGTCCGGATCAGGTCCGGACTCCCGGATTTTCATAACTTACTGCATGTTTTTGCACGGTGTACGGTAACCAACATAGTACAGTTTTTTTTTTGAATTGTACTCTCAAATCTTATGTTTAAGAAAACACAACAAAATTGATTTAGCTTGCAACCATATAAGATATTGAATACCCAACCCACTTCCTCACTCTTCTTCCAGTAACACTGAAAAAAAAAAGGGGCAATCATGCAACCTAAAAAGAGACGAGCATATTGTCCATTGCCCGACTAAGCATAATTCTGAAAATCTATCTGAATTTTAAGCATCCACTGATCCACACATCATATATTTCTTCAGTTCTACTTTTTAGTAGGCTTCACACACTGTTACTTTTAATTGTTGCTTACTATTTACTTATTACACTTATCTTTACGGCTCGCTATACTTGATTTGAATGTACGTTATTATAATGAAAAATGTTTGAGAATAAAGGTAGACATATGAAAGATTTTTCATAGACAAACTTAAATAAATATATATTGTAAGCTTATAAAATTTTTATAACCTGATATTCATGCACATGTGGATAGTTATAATAAACTAAATTTCTAATGATTTTTGACATATTTTTGTATGAAGTTACAATGACAAATATACTTAGTAGTGTTGATTTGTTATTTAATTTTAGTGGACAAATTTAGTTTCATGTTTTACTGCATTTCTATAAATTGTTTCATTACAATTAAATCTGAACATATATAATTATTTAATTTGATGGAAAATATGTTTAGTTATTTAATATTCAAATCTTATAAATTTGAATTTGTTGCCATTGATTTATATCGAGTAAGAATTGTTTGTAATGAAATCTTGATGCTGAGATTCATATAAAGGTAAAGAACCTTGGAAATACAATTAAAGTTGACAATCATGCATCCTTGGAGGATCATGCAAAATTAATGATTTTTATTCGCTATCATCTCCATGAAAAATTAAAATATGAGTATATTACAGTAAAAGACTCACTCGTCTTATGAAATGATTTAAAAGAAAGATATGAGAATCAAAAATTTGTAATTCTCTCAAAAGCTCGTTATAATTGGTTGCACTTGAAGTTGCAAGATTTTAAAAGTGTTGAGTGAGAACAATTCTATATTTTTTAAAATAATCTCACTATTAAAATTATGTGGAAAAAAAAAAGCACTGATGAAGACATGTTAGAGAAAATATTTATTATATTTTCATGCCTCGAATATGCTCTTGCAGTAGCAATATCGAAAACGGAAGTTCACAAAATATTCCCTGAAGCGATAAAGGAAACTATGTTCCCAGAAGTGATATTATGTCTTCTAGTGGCGGTACAAAATAATGAATTTTTGCTGAAAACCCAACAATCTCGCTCGACCGATTCTATTACATTCCCTGAAGTGAATGGAACCTCATTTGATAATCATAGAGAAAATTATGGTTGTGGTTGTGGTAGTGGACGTGAAAAGAATAATCAATATAAAAAAGGGAATGTACCCGCCGTACTCCTAAACATTTGGTAGATTATATAGAAAAGGGAATGTACCCGCCGTACTCCTAAACATTTGGTATATAGATTTGTACCAAGACTCCATAAAAGAAAAGAAAATGGAATTGAAATAAATTTTATTGTTCATAATGATCCCGAAGATCCCATGGATTATTTTGACTTTTTAAATGGAGTGGATATAACTCATTTTGATATCTATGGTTTCCTTGATTTTATGTTGATAAATGTTCATACTAATTAATTATTTTTATTTTATTATATTATGACATTATAATAAGTATTTTTATTATATATTTTATTTATGTTTCAAGTAATAAAGTTAAATTTATGTTTTGTATATATGAAGTTGTATGGGTCAGAAGCTCATCAAACTCAATTAAAGGCTCTAGAAGAGCGATTATTCATCAAATATAATTGAAGACTCTTGAAGAGTGATTATTTATCAAATTTAATTAAAGTCTCTGGAAGAGCGATTATAATGTTTTCAAAGGGCACAAAACTTTGAATTGATGATTCTTTATATTCTTCTGAGACAAGCAGAAATTTGCTCAGTTTTAAGGATATACGTTATAATCGTTATTATATTGAAATCAATAACGAAGGCAGTGAAAAATTTCTTTATATTACTTCAATAGTATCGGGCCAGAAGCTCATATTAGAAAAATTGTATATTTTCTCTTCTGGGTTATAATGAGAATAGTTAAAACAAATGTTGTAATACACCAGAAGTGTTTGGATCCAAATGTTTTTATGATTTGGCATGATCATCTAGGATCAATAATAATGCATTGAATTATTGAAAACTCCCATGAACATCCTTTAAAGAACCAGAAGATTCCTTTACCTGTTGATTATATCAAAGTAAATTAATTACCAAATTATCACATTTAATTATTGTTATTTGGTGTTCATCTTCTAAGAAAGAATTTAGAGTGATATTTTTAAGGTATATTTTGAGGATAGTTATTTTAATAGTCTTCCCACCATTAGGGGGAGAAAAGATCGTTGCCTGAAGCACGACGGGAGATTAATTGGAATGTTTCGTTGCCTAAAGCACGACGTGAGATCGTTGCCTGAAGCACGATGGAAGATTAATTAGAATGTTTCAAATCCTGATTCTCATACAAATCAATATGAACTAGAAGTTCAAAGGATTATTCATTTGCAATGAATTGCAAATCAATTATTAGAATTATTCACCGATAATAAGAAAAGTGTGATATCTCACATTTTAGCTGTTAATACTCTAGAAGAGATTGAAGTCCCTGTAGGACAATTAGTTAATACAACAGCAAATTGAATCAAAGTCACACTTGAAATATGGAAGAATGATCGGTGTTAAAAAAAAATAAAATTTTCTAGAAGAAGAAAGTACAAGAAAAATAAGGTGCAGCCTATAAAGAGGCTATACCCATGAAACAGGCTACAAAATTTATCAATCTATCCAAAATTTATGAACAAAAATCTCCTGTAAATAAAACTCTTGAAGAGTTATTCCCTGATGAGGATGAGTTATCCCCTGAAGAGGACCAGGTACCTGAAAATAACGAGATCTCGATACATTATGTATATAAAGGAGACGTATATATTGGATAGAAATAAAATCGTTGTCGACAACATATTTTCATATAAATTTGCTATGGATATTACCAGAAGTAATGATCATATATATGAACCGCAAATCGTTGATGAATGTAGAAATATTTGGCCAATGTAGAAAGAGGCGATTCAAGCATAATTAAATTCACTAAGTAAATGTGAAATTTTTGGACCTATAGTCCGAACACCTAAAGGTGTAATGCCTGTTGAATACAAATGAGTATTTGTACGAAATAAGAAAAATAAGCGCGACTTGTTGCACAAGGTTTCTCACAGAGACTTGGTATTAATTATGGAGAAACATTTGCTCCTGTAATGGACGCAATTATAGTCAAATTTTTAATTAGCTTGGTAGCAAAATAAAATTTGGATATGCGATTAATGTATGTTGTTACAACATATCTGTAAGGATCATTAGATAATGATTATATATACATGAAAATCCCTGAAGGATATAAAATGCCTGAAGCATATAATTCTACATCTCGAAGTATGTATTTTAAGTTACAAAGATCCTTATATGGGTTAAAGCAATTCAGATGCATATTGTGGAATAATCGCCTAAGTAGATATTTTTTGAAAGAAGGATTTGAGAATAATCCAATTTGTGCATGCATTTTTATCAAAAAAATCATAATCTGGATTTGTTATTATTATTGTATTTATTGATGAAAGATTTTGCTCCAGAAGAGTCGACAAAAATAACTAATTTAAGATGAAAGATATTGGTAAGCCAATTTTTTGTCTTGGTCTACAAATTGAACTCTGAAATTCTTGTTCATCAATAAACATACACAGAAAAAGTCCTGAAGTAACTTTACATGGATAATGTTAATCCTTTGAGTGCTCCAATGATGGGTTGGTCACTTGATATCAAGAAATATTCATTTTGACCACAAGAAAATGATTAATAAACTTTTGGTCTTGCAGTACCATATCTTTGTGAAATTGGTGTTTTGGTCCTGAAGTACCATATTTTAATGTAATTGATACTTTGATGTATCTTGCAAATTTAAAGACAACATTTGCAATTAACTTACTAGCAATATATAGTTATGCACCAACTCGAAGATATTGTAATGAAATTAAACCTATTTTATATTATCTTTGTGAGACTATTGATTTGGGATTATTTAATCCAAATGGTGATAGAACCAAGCATATTACACCAAAATTATTTTATTATATACATGAGCCCCAGAAGAATGGCGATATTGATATCAAGCATATATGATAATGTGATAATTTGATTGATGATTTTGACGGGGAGTAAAAGGATATGTGCTGATTGTACTCTTTTTCCTTCGCTAAGGTTTTTTCCCACTGGGTTTTCCTTTGCAAGGTTTTAATGAGGCAATCTCAAGGCACTAGAAGTTATACAAGAATATTGTACTCTTTTCCTTTGCCAAATTTTTTTCCCACAGGGTTTTTCTTAGGCAAGGTTTTTAACGAGGCATATTCTTAGAAAATTGCTACAAAAGAACTCCATCCATTCTGTATGTAGACAGTACTGCATGTATAGCTCAATTAAAATGAGGATACATCAAAGGAGATAGAACAAAGCACATCTCACCGAAATTCTTTTTCACACTTGACCTTGATAAATGTGGTGACATTGATGTTCAGCAAATTCGCTCAAAAGACAATCTAGCAGATTTGTTCACCAAAGCATTACCAGCTGCAACGTTTGAAGGATTACGTCGCAATATTGGAATACGACAGCTGAAGAACTTAAAGATACATTCATGAGGGGGAGTTAATACGCGCTGCACTCTTTTTTCCTTAACCAAGGTTTTTTCCCATTGGGTTTTTCCTGATAAGGTTTTTAATGAGGCAGATTTCAATGCGTATAGCTATACAATAGACATCCAAGGGGGAGTGTTATAAAATTATGTCTAGATTCATAATTTAATGGATGTCTAGTAACTCCCATGGCCATTGAATTTTGTAACTCATGACTCTTTAGTTTTATAACTTACTAGTAGTATTGATGATCTTGCTTCTATAAATATGACAATTGTAAAGTGATGGAGTTGGAGACATAGATTATGAAAATACTCTCTCTAATTATCTTCTTTTAGTCATCTTGTTTTAGTTATCTTTCATAACATTTTATAACAGGAATTGGAATTTTTACATTATACAGTGTTTTTGGCGTGATTTGGATGCCTATAACAAAACATGTCTGTACAGTCTGGGCAGACTGTACATACATTGGTTGGTATAGGTATTAAAAACACACCCAAAACACTGTATTACGGAAAAATTCCAGTTCCATAAATTTTTTTTTTTAGTTGTTTCAAAAAAAAAAGCAAAAAAAAGAAAAAAAAATTTGGTCCGTATTTTGATCCAGTCCGGACTCCCGGACTGGATCCGTGTTCTATATATATATATATATATATCTAATAAAATACAAATGATTTTGAATTTCCCGCTCACTTAATAAATCATCTGGGCCGTCCAAAGTTTGGGATAAATCCCACCGTTCATACATCTATCTAATAAAATACATCTATATATCTAATAATCTATCTAATAAAATACAAATGATTTTAAATTTTCCGTTCACTCAATAAATCATCTGGGCCGTCCAAAGTTTGGGATAAATCCCACCGTTCATACATCTATCTAATAAAATACATCTATCTATCTAATAATCTAGTAATAATTTAATAAAATACAAATTACTTTAAATTTTCCGCTCACTCAATAAATTATTTTGGTCGTTCAAAATTTGAGATAAATCATATTGTCCATACAGTGCCGGAGGCACGGGATCCGGCTAGTATATATATAAGGGATTTCATCCACAGCAACCGGTTGTTGGGGAGCAACCCCTTTTGGCCCAGCCGCTACAACCTGTATCGGCCTTAGACATTTTTTTTATAAGCCGCTACAGGTTGTAGCGGTTGGGCCAAAAAAAATTACTCCCAACAACCGGTTGCTGTGGATGGATACCCTATATATAAATGGTGGAGTACTGTCCTAGAGATAGATAGATATGGAGTAGTTCTATACGGACAGGTTATTTAGGCAGAAAAATTGGATATTTTTTTTTATTTACGACTTTCAAAAAATATATAATATTTATTTTAATAATTTTTTTTATAAAATATAGTATTTTAGGTGTAATTTAGATACATATACAAGAATAAGGTTGTTCAGACTGTCTATCAATTTTCTTATCTAAATAACCTGACTTTTTCATAGATACGTGGTGGTCTTTCATTAATTAATTAATTGACTGCACCACGTACATACATAAAGACAGTTAATTTCAGATATCTCATGCATGTATATCGATCTAGGGCTGATGAACTGAACTCCGCATTGAAATCAAGCAGATCGATCGTATATATGTACATTAATTAATTAATTTCAGGTATCTCATGTATATATCCAGGGCTGATGAACTGATCAATTCCGCATTAATTAATTGAAAGTAGTATGCACACAAGCCAATCATGTTTGATGATAAAGCATATACTTTGTAAACAATCTTATTCATAAAAAGTATTAATTTATTAAAGGCTTTTAATTATCTGCATGATGCTGTTTTTATAATATGTGATAAACCCATAGTTTTAAGCAATGCTTTTAGAATAATGATGATGATCATTCTAATGAGATCTAAATTCTTAGAAAGCTTAAAACTAAAATAGTTCCCAATCGTTGGATTACTAAATTGAGGATTAGTGAATCCGGATAGATTGGTACATACGTTGCTTGCTCATTGGATGAGGATGATTGATCTCATGATCATTTGTGTGGAGACACTAAAGCAAGTATGTAGGTGCTTATTAGAGAATAAGTTCACTGAACGTGACTCGCTAAGGAATATCTAATGGAGTTTTACTTGCATGTCAATAGGAATTCCTGTAGTGATAGTAGTACAAGTGATCCTTGGACTTGAGATCATCATAGTATCTTGTGTATGATGAGTTATACTTTGACTTATTCCTTAAGACCCTTAGGGTATATCAAAGGATATGCTTGGGTATAATAAGTTGTACGTGGAGATAATGTATGATCAATAAAGAATCTACCACTTCTAGTAAAAGAAGAGAAACGTCCTATGTGATTCGATAAATGACAACCCAGTAGTCCTTGGCCAAGGCAGAATGAAATTAGAAAGGAGTTTCTAATTTGCATTATTTGGAGTTGTGCATTTAAGAGTCGAAATACATATAATTAAATAAAATAAGACTTGACAGAAATTCCATGTATTATATTTAATTGGGACATTGTATGGTAGAAGGATTGAATTGTACGGTAACTATTTACTCAAAGGTTCTTTTATGATTAATGTTGAAATCTATATTATCTGGAAAGTCGTTGATCGCTAGGGAGGCTTATCCCTATTGTAGAATAAATATTATTTATTTAAATAAATTATTAGTTTAATTTATTTATTTAAATAAGATTAGAATTGTTCTAATTGATTTATTCACAACCGGTTTAATATGGAGAACTTAAAGGGTCACACCATAAAAGGAAGAATAATTATTTAAGAAGTTAATGGCATAATCGTAATAATAAGTTAAGTATATTTAATTTAATCTATGGTGATAGAATAAATTAAATAGCTTAATATTTAATATTTTAGAAATATTAAATATAAATTAATAAGAGGAGTCTTATTATTATTATTACTATTATTATTATTATTTAATTCCTAAAGGAGTTTGGGAATTAATTAATAAAAGTACTCTCATATATCCTAAAAAGATTAGGAGGCCAATTAATTAAAAGAGTTTAATTAATTAATCCTAATAAGATTAGGAGGCCAATTAATTAAAAGAATTTAATTAATTATTCCTAATAAGATTGGGAGCCTAATTAATTAAAGGAATTTAATTAATTAAATAAAACCCAATTTCTTAATTGATAAGGAGGGTTGCCCACATCTATAAATAAGAGGAGTCTTATTATGGGTGGTAGAGGTTATTGACGTATTGATTAGAATACGTAATTCCAATAGTTGGGAGAGTATCCCTTTTTCTATAGAGATAGAAAACTAGGGTTTGAGCCAAATACCCATCTTCTTGATTTCTTCTTCTTCCTTGGTGGATCACCTCTAGAGGCCAAACACTTGGGTGGCTAACGTTGATCAAAGGAAGGAACCAAACCTGGTGGATTCAAGATGAACGCGAAAAGGATTGGAGGTGAACTTGTACCTGAGGAAGCTTGGATCTTCAAGGGTATGATTCTTATTCATATCTTTTCGTTTAATTAATAATTATGCATAAAGGGTGATCCGGGTTTATGGTTTGTAAAATTTTAAAACTCTGATTTTCCACGCTTCCGCATATTTTTGCAATTTGATTGCGTTCTTGAATATTACAAACCTAACATATATGTACATTAATTAATTAATTTTAGGTATCTCATGTATATATCCAGGGCTGATGAACTGATCAATTCCGCATTGAAATTAACCGCACTAAAAATCAACCAACATCGACATGTTCTAGAGCATTTGGTGACGTATCGACATGTTCTAGAATGTAATTTTAGTACGATTTTGACATGCTCCCGAACTGTTGTTTAAACCGTACTGCACTTCACTTGCTTTTATATATATAAAAAATATATATGTATACAACTGTGTATTATACAGTAAGACTATGGGGACGGTTTTACCGGTCATCATAACTATTCTAAACTATAGTGACAGCTGAACCGTCGCGATAGCCCAAAAAACCGTCTTCATAGCCCTACTGTGTAATACACAGCTGTATATATACATTTTTTTTATATATATAAAAGCAACCCTTTTTGGCGGTTTGGCCTGTTGAAATTTTGGTTGGAACAAAAAAAATAATAATTTCAACAGGCCAAAAAAGGGTTGCTCCACAGCAACCGGTTGATGTGGATGAAACTCATATATATATATATATATATTATTAAAGTTCTAAGTTATATATTATGACTAATAATTTTTTTTAAAACTAAATTTCATCAAAGACGAATAATTTAGGGTCTCAAATTTGATGATAGATAGAATATTAAAAATTATATATATAGTTGATTTCAAGTAAATATTAGAAATGGATCACATGTACTGTCAAGACCAAATTTTTCGTAAATTAAACATTAGATTTGCCATGAAAATATATTAGGCAAGTTTATCGATTTCAACCGATCGACTTACCCTATATATCATTGTCAAAATTTAATGGATTAATTTATTTTATTTTTCATATTTAAAGGCAAATTAAGATTTTGTCTTGAACCTGATGTAATAGTTCCTTCTAGATAGATCTCTTAATTATAATACATACATACATACATACTTATGAACCAACCACAACTACAACCACAACCACAACCACAATTGAAGTACGTACACAAGGGAGGCAGGGACCCATTAATATGTGTGTGTGAGAGAGAGAGAAAAGGATAAATAGGTAAACAATCCTTCTACGTGGACAGGGAAACTGGACCGGAAAATTAGACCGGTCTATTTTTTTTTTAATGTGACTCTCAAAAAATGTATAGTATTTATTTCAACAGGAATTTTTACAAAATATGATGTTTTAGGTGTAGTTTGGATACATATACAAATACATGATTATACAGTCTACACCTAAAACACCATATTTTATAACCCTGTATTTGTATATGTATCCAAACTACACCTAAAATACCATATTTTGTAAAAATTTCTGTTGGAATAAATACTATACATTTTTTGAGAGTCACATTAAAAAAAAAATTGGACCGGTCCAATTTTTCGGTCCAGTTTCCCTGTCCGCCTAGACTTATTCATAGGTAAATGCCAAGTTAAAGAACAATTATTTTTAACAATAAATCAGACGGTCCTATCTCTCTCAGAAAGACAAAACAAGCAAATATTTGTCTTGTAATGCATAATTTCGGAGTTTCGAAACTATATTTTTCTATAAATAGAAGTTCATTCTTTCTTCATTTCTCACTAATTCACTAAAGCTATAGAGCAATTATTATAGAGAGAAATTATAGAGAGAAGCTATAGAGAGAAAATCTATATAGAGAAAAAAGAAGAGAAGCCTGCTACGTCACTATTTCAGTATCCAGTTTCTTCTGAGGTAAGGGGTATTATTTCTTTCGTATTCATGAAGAGAGCTATTGTTATTATGGTGAAATTCTTCTATTATTTCGTTCTTTATTATTCTGTTAGAATATCATGTCTGTGCGTTTACGCCGGATCTGGTTCCATTATTTATTATTCTGTCGGAATATCCTGTCAGTGCGTTTACGCATAACCAGGTTTCATTCTTTATTATTCTGTTGGAATAACCTGTCTATGCGATCTATCGCATGCATGGTGATTTCTTCTGCTATTCCATTCTTTATCATTCTGTTGGAATAACCTGTCTATGTGGATTATCACATGCATAGTGAATGATCCTTTGTATTCATTCCTTATTAAATTATGGAAATGATCTGTCTAAGTGGATTACTGAGTGGCGGACGAAAATCCATTTGCAGTTTCATATATTCTCCTATACTCAGTTGGTTAAAGCTTTGACTTCTATACTCCATGAAATTAGTGGAATATCCTTGATATTTGCGCTTCATCCAGTATCTTTTAATGAAAATATTCTTCTGAGCATTCTTGAATTTTTACTCCACAAAGAAGTATCATGTTGACAATTTTGACATTATTGAGTTTAGGATAAATTAACTTATAAATCTTTAAAATTTATTCTTGAACTTGTTTTATTGAATTATTATGTCATTTTCATCATCCTCATGCTTATATTGTGATAAAAGTCATCTTTGGCTTACGTGCATAGATGGACTTTGTATGATTATGACAAGGGATCATTCGGTATAATCATGATCTGTAATGTTCTAAATGAGGGGTAAAAGTCCTCAATAGCCTATAGTGCATTGATGGACAGTTTTTGGTATGATTATTGTGAAGCCCCAAAATAGGTATACATCACCTGTCCTGAGTTGTCAAATACATGGTACAGAATACAAATATAATCTTTAATATACAACAAAAGAGTTGTGAGTTTTAATACAAATATTGTCTTCTAGACAATATCCACTCTCAGAATAAGTCCTCATTATATTTATTGTCACGCTATTTAACAAAATAGTGAGGACTAGTAATGCTATCCTCTGGACCGTCACTCCGTTCCCCGACTAGTCCCGACTACGTTCTCATTTCCTGAAGAGAACAATGAAAGCAAAAGGGTGAGCTCAACTAGCCCAGTAAGAAATATTATGACTAAGATAATGCAGAATAAATTATCATTAGTCTTCAACAATGTTAAACTGATAAAATACAATAGACATCAAGTTTAATTACAGCGAAACAAGCAATCCATTAAAACAATCAAGTAGAGAATAAAATCTACTATCTTTTATGATTTAAAAGTTTTTTCATCACTTTTATCGTTGGGACTCAGCTTAATAAATAATCCACATCATCGAATCACCCCTGCACTACGGCCAAGGATATTCTTTAGTATCACGACCACAATTATCCATGCACTACGAGCCAAGGACATTCGTGTATTCATCAATGGTCATGATCATGCCAACAACTGTCCATCAATGCACTACGGGCCAATGCGGACTTTTATCACATCATTTATAACATTACGGTCATGATTATACCGAATAATCCCTGGTCATAATCATACCAAGTCCATCTATGCACTACAGGCCACAGATGACTTTTAAAAAAAATATAAACATGAGGATGATGACAATGATATAAGAATTCAATAAAACAAGTTCACGAATTAATTTATCCAGGAACTAATAACGTCCAAATTGTCAACATGATACTTCTTTGTAGAGTAAAATTCAAGAATACTCAGAAGAATATTTTCATAAAAAGATACTAGATGAAGCGCAAATATCAAGGATATTCTACTAATTTCATGGAGTATAGAAGTCAAAACTTTAACCAACTGAGTATAATAAGGAATGGAATAACAAAAGAAATTACCAAGCATGCGGTAGACCGCACAGACAGGTTATTCCAACAGAATAATAAAGACGGAACCAGGTCCGGCGTAAAACGCACAGACATGATATTCCAACCGAATAATAAAGATGGAACCAGGTCCGGCGTAAAGCACAGACAGGATGTTCCAACAGAATAATAAAGACGAAACCAGGTCCGGCGTAAAGCACAGACAGGATGTTTCAACAGAACAATAAAGACGGAACCAGGTCTGGCGTAAAGCACAGACATGATGTTTCAACAGAATAATAAAGAATGGAATATAGAAGAATTTCACCATGTATGCGGTACCTCGCATAACCAGGTTATTCCAACATAATAATAAAGAATGGAATAACAGAATTTCTCTTCATGAAGACGAAAGAAAGAAATAATACTCCTTACCTTTGAAAGAAACTGGATATAGGAGTAGTGAGGTAGCAGACTTCTCTTCTTCTACAGATTTTCTCTCTACAATTTCTTTCTATAATTTCTCTATATCTTTAGTGAATTGGTGAGAAATGAAGGAAGAATGAGCTTCTATTTATAGAAAAATATAGTTTCAATAATTGCACGTTTTGGGGCTCAAAAAATTACAGTACAATACCTCCAACTTTTTCTTTATTTTTAATTTAGTCATGCAAGTATTATCAAACTTGCACCACCTCCCCTAATAGTAAATAATGTGATTCAATAGTTCTAGACATGTGAAAATACGAATTACAGTATAGTACCTCCATCTATACCTCTATTTTTAACTTAGTCATGCAAATATTATCAATCTTGCACCAACTCCCCTAATAGTAATAAGAATATGAAACAATAGTATACACATGTGAACAAATAGTTATAATCATATGAAATGATAGCAATCAATTGCTCATTTATCCGGTTAAATACCCGATTGGTCAATATAACCTCTAGACATCAATTATTATCTACATAAATGTCGATTTTCACTAACACAAATAATTCCAACACAATGAAACTATTTTTATCAAAAATATAAATTTTAAAATTTCAAAGTTTGACTTTTCCCGAAAAAGTCAACTGTTGACTTTTTGACCAAATAGTAAAATTCTGAAAATTTTGTGTTTATAGTATATTTTTACCAATTTCATCGCTCCGAACTCAAATATCACGTCCGCGTCTCCAAATCCAACTCCGAGCACAATTTTAATTTTAATAACATTCATCATTAATATTATAACTCACAATATTTATCAACCAGGTCATCCCCAGGAAAGAAAGGGCTTTCCAATAAGGATTTCTCCCTATTGACACTCAATTAGGTGACCAAATCTCTCTTTGACAGAACTTTTAGACATTGTAAATATTGCAATTTAATAATATGAATAATTTTCCCATCTCAATTATTGATTTAATAAAATAACATATTATGCAGATGATACCGTGACAATAATCGAATCAATAATATGAGAGATATGATGCAGCAATTACTGTAGCAATAATTGAGTATAACTGAGTGACTTCTTACGTAAGCATCAATAATCAATACCGTGTGCTACTATGCAACCACGCGTATTCCTGTACTTTTACTACCGATTAGTTCAACAGTATTAACGGTAAAACTTCCGCCGTTATTTTCATAAATATATTTTTTTTATTTTTTCAATCCGACAATAATTCTGTTGTGGGGTCCACCAATGATTGCGCCGTTGTACGAATATTCCCTGCTTAAACGAATATTCTCCGACCAATCGAATATAATATAACAACTTGCATACTTTGCAGAATTTATAAATACTACCCACAACTATAAAATTATAACAAATTCATTCCATAATATTCAAAAATGATAATTATAGAAAAATCATCTTTATTCATAAAAATTGGGGTCTTATAATTATGACCAGGGATTATTCGGTATAGTCATGACCATTGATGATTTAATGAATATCCTTGGCCCGTAGTGCATGGATGACTCGATGATGTGGTTTATTTGTTAAGCTGAGTCTCAGCGATAAAAATTGATGAAAACTTTTTAAACTATAGAAGATAGTAGATTTTACTCTCTATTTGTCTCTTCTAATGGATTGCTTGTTTCGCTGCAGTTAAACTTGATATCTATTATATTTTATCAGTTTAACATTGTTGAAGACTAATGATAATTTATTCTGCATTATCTTACTCACGATATTTCTTACTGGGCTAGTTGAGCTCACCCTTTTCTTTCACTGTTCTCTTCAAAAAATGAGAATATAGCTGGGACGAGTCGGGGAACGGAGTGACGGTCCAGATGATAGTATTAGTAGTCCTCAATATTCTGTTAAATAGTGTGACAATAAATGTAATGAGGACTCTATTGAGTGTGGATATTGTCTAGATGACAATATTCTTATTAAAACTCTCAGTTTATGTTTTGTCGTATTTTACACGATAATTGTATTATTAAGTTGTATTTGTATTTTTGTACCATGTATTTGACGACTCAAGATTGGTGATGTATACCTATTTTGGGGGTATCGCATCAATTCGTATTCAAAAATCATGTGGATTACCATCAATCAAAGACATTCCTACAATTCTGTATGAGGATAACGCTGCATGCATTGCTCAACTAAGAGGAGGGTATATCAAGGGAGATAGAACAAAACACATTTCACCTAAATTCTTCTTCACACATGAGCTACAAAAGAAGGGTGATATAGATGTGCATCAAATTCGATCATGTGATAATCTAGCCGACTTATTCACAAAGTCGCTACCAAATGCAACGTTTGCAAAACTTCGGAAAAGGATCGGAATGTGTCAACGGAAAGACTTATGACAACATTTCATCAAGTAATGAATTCCTTTTGAGGGGAAGACTGTACTCTTTTTCCTTAGTCACAGTTTTTATTCCAATGGGTTTTTCCCGACAAGGTTTTAACGAGGCAGTCAATTAAGATATTTATGTAAAAGATATGTACTCTTTTTCCCTTCGTTAAGTTTTTCCACTGAATTTTCTTAACAAAATTTTTAATGAGACATAATCTTCTATCGTAGGAAATCAGAGAAGTGTTATACAAAAAGATTCCCTCCTAACCCGTGACTTCCATCACTTTGTCCCTTTCCGCTCCGTGACTCCCCCTTTCTTCTTTCCCCCATGAGTTTCCTTCTCTGAGTCTTTCTTTATCTCTTACTTATTCTCTCTAAATTTATGCAATTATAAAAATATCTTTATATGTTTTGCTAAAGTTTTATAACATTTTAAAATTTATTCGTACTCTTATTCGTTATTTTTTTAACAGGAAAAAAAGATAAATATATCATCAAGATTGGAATGGATGAAATAAATGTTATTGATAAAAAAATAAAAAATCTCAATACTCATACCTAGAAAATTTGGCAAGATGAAATTTTAATTAGATTCCTTATAATCCAATATCAAAGGCATTAAAAAGAACGGGTAAGAGTATAAAAAGCTTTCCCTCCGATCTTGGACCCGCCACTATTTTAAAAAGCATCTATCAAAAAATGGAATCTAGGCAAATGCAGCCTTTCTCCCCCGCCACCGCCGTCGATTCAGCAACCATCATCGCCGACTCACCTCCAACAACTCCGGCGCGCCACCACCACCACCCTCAAACACCGAACCTTCTCTCTCCCAATCATTTAATCACCCTAAAACGCCGATGGCAAGGCGCAAAACTAATCCCCCTAGCAATCTCCGTATCCATAGGCCTCATAATCCGTCTCGCTATCCCAAAACCAGCCGGAGTTACAAAACAAGCCTGGCAATTATTCGCCATATTCGTAACCACCATCGCCGGCCTTATCCTAAGTCCATTGCCGGTCGGCGCGTGGGTTTTCACTTGCCTTACCCTATTAATCATCACCGATACGCTTCCGTTTGCCGCCGCATTCTCCGCCTTCACCAACGAAGTGATTTGGCTAATCGTGGCTTCGTTCTTCTTCTCTCGAGGGTTTGTGAAAACGTGATTAGGTGATCGTATTGCGATGTATTTCGTCAAGTGGCTGGGGAAGAGTACGCTAGGTTTGGCGTACGGATTGGCGTTGAGCTAGGCGATTATTGCGCCGGCTATGCCGAGTACTACGGCGAGGGCTGGTGGCATATTTTTGCCGATTATCAAGTCTTTGTCGATGTCTGGTAATAGTATGCCAAAAGATGGTTCAATAAGGAAGCTTGGGGCTTTTCTTGTTCAGTGACAGTTTCAGGTAAGCATCATTCTATTGTGTTTGGAGATTAATTTTATTGAGTTTGTTGCATGAAATTGATATCTTAAGGGTGGATTATCTAGAATTATTTATGTATGTATTTTTTATATTTACATATGGTTAACAGGTCTTACCTTCAAGTGAGAAGGAACCATAGAAATAGTGCTCCTAAAAAAAGTCACATTTATAAAAAAATAAAAATTTGTCCCCAGTTCTGCAACATATTGAGCAAGTTTTCAGCTAAATTATAATAGTAACGTTTTCAACTAAATTAACGTATGTGTCAAAATGGTCTGAGTGGTCCCTTTCTAATTTATTTTATTTTCACATACACTTTCACGTTGGTGAGTGGTCCCTTTCTAATTTATTCTATTTTCACATATACTTTCACGTTGGTCGCAATCCATCACATATTTGTCGACGTATATATCATTTTCTCAAAAAGAATCCTCATTGATGTCATATAAACCGACATTGTTGTCAATGTGATAATATTACATACCACCAGGTCCACCACTAAGACACTACTTAACTAACAACTTAATATTTTTCAGAGTACAAATAGAATAAAAATACATTCTTAATATTTGTAAATGGGACTCCTTTTATGGAACATAAAGACTATAATTTTTAGTTGAGTTATTAAAATCTCTCCATTTTTCAGTTTTTGTATGTCCTGAAAACAGAGTCCACTTTCTAAAAATTAGACTAGTGTCAAATATTGGTACAAGTTTGCCCTGAATGAAAACCTAGATACTAATTTAATGTCAGTATTGTTATTTAAATTGAGTTTGAAGGTTAAATTAGAATGATTTTTAAAAGTAGACTAACTTTTTGGGACAGAGGAAGTATTATTGAAGAATAATAATCGTTTTGGTCGCATGAAGGGACAGTTTGCTGATCATCAGCTATTGGGTATTTTGCTTTTCCTTCCCTATGGCCCAAGTACCATTGAGCAGTCATCTTTTTGATGCATGAAATTTGTACAATGTAAATAAAATACTAATAGGATATCTGGGGATGACATAAAGAAATTAAATTTTATCAGAAGTATTGGATTTGATTTGGATTTGCATGTTTTAAAGTAGTTTTTTTGACTTGGTTTTTTTCCTTTAATCATGCAATCCAAGTTACTTTTACGTCAGTCAGTTTAACCAATCAAGGAACCAGAAAACCACAAGGAATAAAGCTGCTAATTTACGCTGGGTTTACCGATAACCAAAGGAACTGTTGTTCGCGGGCTTCGTGCAAGCGGTGGCGGTGGGAATGATCTTTCAAACTGGGGACTTCTGGGAGCAGCCGGGCCAAAAGCACGGAATTGCTCAGAAGATACAGCTTTGAACAACATAGGGCCTCTAATAACTACTTCCTGGAATAATTCATATTAATGCTATATTCCAACTAATAGCCAATGTCAGTGATGAAGATCATGCAATTCTAATCTATGATTTTGTAAAAGTTGGTGGAGTATTCATTTTAGTGGCAATCTGAATAATAATTAAGATCTTTATTAGCACATCCAAAGTCCATCGAATATTATTATATACATTATTTACCAATAACTCATCCTACTTAAAATGCAAAATCCCCATATGATTGGGGCATGTCATTTTGCTAAATTAATATTTTCCTGCTCATG
Organism: Panax japonicus; assembly: GCA_020205505.1. Classification (NCBI taxonomy): domain Eukaryota; kingdom Viridiplantae; phylum Streptophyta; class Magnoliopsida; order Apiales; family Araliaceae; genus Panax; species Panax japonicus. The sequence goes on along the minus strand of CM035098.1, from coordinate 54,388,212 downwards.
ATGTAACAATTATACTTGATATTTTATTCCTGCCTCATATTTTGAATGATGTAGTAATGTTGCCATGTTGGTATAAAGAAAATTACATTGTTATGCTAATTAATGATGTATACTAATTTAGTAATAAAAAGGTTCCTATATGTTTATGGCTTTATGCTATATTTCCAGCAATTACGAATTCTTCGCTCTTGTTATTTGTTATTGGTTTTTGATTGGAATGTTTCCCTTGTTGATGCGTGACAGTCATCAAGTAGCTCAAGTGCTCTATTCCTGACTGCTGCAGCTCAAAACCTGCTCTGTCTCAAATTCGCTGAGAGCCTTGGGGTTAAAATTTCAGCAAAATGGATTACTTGGTTCAAGGCTGCCAGTATACCTGCACTAATATCTCTTCTAGTAACTCCATTTATGGTATATAAGATTTTCCCACCAGAAACAAAGTACACACCAGATGCTCCTGTCATGGCCAGTAGAAAGCTGGAGCAGATGGGTCCCGTCACAAGAAATGAATGGATAATGCTTGGCACCATGCTTGTCACGGTCGCATTGTGGATATCTGGGTAAGATTAAGTATCTACCTTTCTTTATTTAGTTCACATATCTTTTTAATGGCGGTACCTACTTGTATGTTCCACCTGGTACCTGCAGGAGAGCCATTGATGCTATAATTGTTAATGAATACAGAAAATTAGGACCAAGGATTGACACGGGTAGTCTCTGTCCTTAAGGTGTTTATTGCCCCTTACCACTAGGGTTTGCTAAATGTTACTAGCAATATACCTCCAGGATTTTATGTCAAAGCTTGTATATGTTCTAAGTGATAGCAACTCACTTTTTAACCTCAATTTATGCTGCTGTGTAAAAGATGATAGAAGAAAGAAGATGAGACTCTCCAATTTCATAACTGAATTGTGAGTTAAGAATCATTTTCAAAATAAATGATATATTAATCACATATCAGTTTTGCATCCCATAATGATTAAACAAAAAGAAACTGTTTTAATCATTAATGAAGTTTATTATTCTGGTTCAATGTTAAAAAGAGGCTCATGGCTCCTAGCGACGATGCGAAGTGCAAAGTGCAACTTTGCGACCTGAACCCGCACCACGGCCTCGGCCCCCGGGTCGCGGGCGGGTGGTGCTTTGCACCACACCATTGTGACCAACTCCAAGCCTTTCTTTTAGTTCCACTAGTGAATTAAACTATTCCACATATACTTATAAAGTATAAAATAGTTTTATTCCTACTCAATGTGGGACTTAAAGAAAATAGTTTTCTTAAACAACAATGAACCTTTTCATGTACTCCACTTAGGATACAATTAAAACACAATATATAACTCCTACTTGAACCATATATTGCTCTCTATTAATCTCCTTGTAATAGGCTATCAAATGCACAATTTATTTAATATAAATTCAATCAATTAATGGGTCTAAATTAATCCCCAAAATGATCAAAACTCATAAAGAAAAGGTGCAATTAACAATAATCATAGTTATCAAAATCGTACGCTGCGCGATACATATGACACGATATGGACACAATTTAATATGTATCACAGGGTGTATCAAAAATGACACCGTGTCATATTTTTATTCTCGTATCTTATGATACGATACAATGCACAACTTTACTATCTTCTGTGAATTAAATTGGACCAGGCTTCACCTATAGCACTAGTTCCAAAACTACCAAGCATGCATGGGGTAAACAATGAAAGAAATTGTGTGATCAGGTATTTTATGAGTACCTCTGTTATTTGACTTTTGATTCTTTTATTTGCATATTAAGGTTTCCATACCCACATTGGGACATTTTTTTTGATAAGTTCATAGATGCACTTGGACATAACATTCTCCTACCTTTTTTTTTCCCAAAAACAAATCTTTGAAATTTAATATGAAAAGAATTCATTACAAAAGAAAAAGGAAAAAAGTTTAAGTGCGACTTTGGAAAACCTTAGTTATGCATAAAAAAGCCCTTTGACAAAATTTAAACTCACACACTACTTTGCCACTGCAAAGGTTTGAAGTCGATTTTCTTTTCTTTCTTTAAAAAATGACAAATACCCACCTTTCCAAATGCAAACTAAACTTGTGGTAGAATCTATTTTCTAACTGCTTAACTTGCTAGGCATGATTGATATCTATACTCCAACTTAAAGGGAGTGTTAGTCCCACCAAAGTACAAACGCTCAGTTGCTTCTATTTTTGATATGGTATTAAACTATTGATAAATCTTTATCTATGTGCAGAGAGGCGCTTGGCGTATCAAATGTTGTTTCAGCAATGCTGGGTTTATCAATTCTTCTGCTACTGGGAGTACTTGATTGGGACGATTGCTTAAGTGAAAAGTCAGCATGGGATACCTTGACTTGGTTTGGGGTTTTAGTTGGAATGGCGAACCAACTGACAAAACTTGGTATTATACCCTGGATGTCTGATTCAGTGAGCAGGGTCCTCAAATCTCTCTCTTTGAGCTGGCCTGCTGCATTTGTTATCCTTCAGACAACATATTTCTTCATCCACTATCTATTTGCAAGTCAAACTGCCCATGTAGGAGCTTTGTATTCCGCATTTCTTGGGATGCACTTGGCATCTAAAGTTCCTGGACTGTTGGCAGCCCTGGCTTTGGCATTCAATACAAATCTTTTTGGTGCACTGGCACATTACAGCAGTGGTCAAGCTGCTGTATATTATGGAGGTACTCTTTCTTTCCTTCATACCATTCATTTGAATTGCATTAATAATTCCTTTTTATTTATTTTTTAACTTTTAATATCTATCCCCCCATTATGGTTGGAGGCATTGGTTCATTTTGGGGATGTTGCCGCAAATGAAAGTTTTTTTGGCATGCCATAGGAATTTGAAAGGGATATTTTGATTTTTACCAAATCCATCAAAGACTCGGCTCAAACAACCTAGAAGATTAGAAAATGTGGAGTTCTTCAGTACTTCTCGCAGCATCTATTCACCTAGAACAGACCCATATCTTTTCTTATTATCCTTTCAAAGCGAATTAATAAACCTTTCCTTACCTCCTTTGTAGATTTCAATCCTTATGCTTTTAGTAAGTTTTGGCATCAAATTCACTCTCAAGTTTCTCCAGTGACCCCAAACACCGGCTTACTGTATCCTGTATTAGTGTGGTCTCCAACATTTGTACATCACTGGTTTTGTAAAAGAGCTCAAAAATAAGACTTTGTTTTCTCTATATATATATCTCATGAGAGCTTGAGTAGAGACGAGTTAAGTCTTCAAGGCATCATGATGTTATGACAATTGCAATAGTTCACTTCATTATTGTTAATGGATAAGCGTTGGAAACAAAAGAATGAAGTTCCTGCCCCTAAACATCTCAAAGTCATAGGCTGCAACCATTTTGTACATTATCTTCTATTTTTTATCTTCTGATAAGCGCTTCGCCTTCTGGTCTTTAGATCTAATTAGTTTATTTTCTTGTAAGAGTTATTTTTCTCTGTTGACTCCCTCTACTATTCCTATCAGTTCCCATTGGTTTCATACATTTGGAAAGCCAAGGATCCTTCCAAAGTTTAGGCTTCTTTTCCTTTGGGGGAAGGATAACCTTGACTCAGACTTGTGTGTCAAGTATTTCCTTGTACCTGCTATTTTGTCTCTTTTGATAAGCGCATCTGGTGATCTGGTCTTTAGATCTAATTTTGTTCCTTTTCTTGTAAGAGATATTCCTCTGTTGACTCCCTCTACTGTACCTATCAGTTCCCATTGGTTTCGTACATTTGGAAAGCCAAGGTTCCTTCCAAAGTTGAGGCTTCTTTTCCTTTTTTTTTTTGGGGGAGGGGGAAAGGATAACCTTGACCTAGCTTTGCGTGTCAAGCATTGCCTTGTGCTTTTTTTTCTTCTCCCCCCCCCTATATTTAAGATGTCAGGCTGACTGTGTCTTTTTCTTCTATGAACTGCAGAAGATATTAGGGATAACTTAGTTATGTGGGAACCAGCATAACATAAGGGGTTTGTCTAAGATCCCAATAGGAGTGACAGATTCTATTAAGAGGATGATATGTTGTTCTATATGTAAGAGCTACATCACTGTGCTATCAAGAGTTAAAACAATCTCACATAATTTATATGGTTAAGTGAAGTTAAACCACTCCACAATTTAAACATTAAGGTCATCCTTTCTAATAACTAGCTAGCATAATTTGACATTTGAAATAACCTCAAAATTTCTTACTTGTGTTACCACCTAGAAAATAATGTATTAGTTGATGAAAGTTAGCATGGAGTAAAAAATAACTCATCACCCGACTTAGTTCAGTTCTGCCTTTTGATAAACTTAATAAATTGCTTTTATCTATACCAATGAAAAGGTTTTCAGTTATCAACATAAACTTTGTATATGTTTTTGTGTGTGTGTGTAGTTATTACTTTTCTATACCTTTGATATATTCATGTGCTGTCAAGATTATTTCTTCTGGCATTTGAATTGATAGAATCCTCGTTTCTCCTTTTTGACAGCGGGCTATGTAAAACTTGGTGATGTTTTTAAATTGGATATTGTGATAGCTGTTATTAACATTGTTATATGGGGATTAGTTGGTTCTCTCTGGTGGAAGATTTTGGGCTTGTACTGAGATCACAGACGTAAGTGTATATTATTCTTTTTCTTGGTGTGTGATGGTACTTTGGATTGTTGTACCCATAATTATTCTTTTATGAAAATATTGAAGAAAAATACCAATTTTTTGGTTTACTTGTTACATGATTGCACCAGACCTGAAAAACTAATTTTTTTTTTTGTTGATAACAAAATAGTATTTTTCTCATGTAGTTTGAATATTTGCTTTTGCTGAAACAATAGGTTCTTGTATAGATTTTTCTTCACTAGTATTAGTTCTTATCCTATCAAAGTTTGTGGCCTCATAAATTGATTGTTTTTATTATCATTGGAAGATTTGATCCATTTATGTCGCCAAAACTCATTTTCACGGAGGTAAATCCAACTATTAAGTTGCAGAATCTTAAAACCGAACTATTACATTTGTTTTGGGACACCTTGAGGAAGAAATAGATGATGGTGCATAACACCAATATATAATCTATTGCAAGTTTTATGTTCCCCTTACAGCAACTCCAGCAGTGCAATACTAGACTATATTTAGTCTAGGAACAAAGATCATGCTCTAGCAGATGGATTAAATATAGTCCATTGAATTTTTCGATGAGGCACAAAGACTCTATCAAGGAACTTGAGTTGGTGGACTATAATTGTGACTATAATTTTTAATATATTTAAATGAGAGAGATGGGTGAAGAAGAAGAAAAATAGGGATGCTGAAGAAGGAGAAGCAACTGAAGAATGAGATGAAGGGCAGGGCTGTTCCAAACGATATAAAAAAAAATCAGAACGGTAAATTTTTTTTGTCAGAACAGTAATAAAATACTAACGAATATAAATTGAAAATATAAATTGGAAAATCTATAAATATATTCAATTGTAAGTATTTTGTTAATAATAGTTTGTATTTTTATTATATTTAATAATAGTTTTTTTGAATTCATTGATTATTTTAATTTTTTTATATTATAGTCATAGTCCACATGATAGTCCATCTGTTGGAAGGATTGAATAAAGACATTTATTGATGTCATATGGACTAAATATAGTCTGCGGGATAGTCCATCTGCAGTATATACTCTTATTATGAAGTAGATCTCATAACTAGAAGAAACTGAAACTGTTTACCAAACCAATAATTAAGCAGTTTGCGATTTATTTTGAAAACAAGCAGGATAAAACGCATGCTGAGCGAACCACATTATAACAATATGGTTAGCACTTGAAAAAACTGGCACAATGAGGAGTGGTTTGTGGGTGTATATGAAAGTAGGTACAATTACGCACTTTGGAAATCTTGAAAATAGTAGTTTGTGGGTGCAATTTCATATACTTCTAAAGACCTCTTTGCAAATAAAATCCTCAACTACCTCACTTGTCCTTGTGTAGATCCATCCATGCTTGTTCATCATGAGTTTCCTACACCTGAATGGTACTCCAGTTTGCATGACTACGTTGTATGATGAAAGAATACATTGTCTTAATATCAGAAGAACTTTTTAAGCAATTATGATATATATATTTGCAACAGCAGTATTTTTATTGGTGAAGTTGGAGTGTATAGAAACTCTGAAAAATCTTATAAGGTAGCCATTTCTTTTTTATTGGCTTTGAAATATTTTAAACATTTGATACACGCAGTAAAACTCAGACTGCATAAATTGTGTGGAAGCTCACTTTTATCCTGGAAACATCACTACCCTAAAATATCTATCGGGTCTTGCTATGGTGTGTAAGAGCAAGGTTATAAAAAGCAGCTCATAAGCCAATCGATTCAACCTCACACTATACTTTCTCCTTTATATTCTCATTATATCAACTTTTTCTTAAAAGAATATAAAAGACACATCTTTCTTTTCGTACTCAAAAGAGGTGAAAACAAAGTCTTAGCAAGTTTCTACTTTCTTATACTACTTTTTACATTAGCCTTTGGACAGCACTCAAAATATAAAAAAGAAAAGCTGCCTACCATTAGGGGGTCTACACTCCGACCATGCCCACTCACTCAACCAAATCTTTCTCCCATTTGTTGCTTTTTGATTTATTAAAACTCTCTTTAGTTTGCACTAGTGTTGGATTCCATGCACACTTACTCATAAGACCCCCCCCCCCCCCCATAACAAAAAGACCACCCTCTTTCCTGCTTTCAAAAGCCTGGCAAGTCGGGAAAACTATTTGCTATGCGTGCCTGTTTCCTACTATCACTTTCCAAACATCAAATTCAAACTCAGCTATCTCTTCCTCCTTTTCTGGAAATGTAAATTGGCCTATCAAAGGAACCCAAGTGATCAGTGTCCTGCTCCTGAATTAGTACTGTTGGGTTCCAATCAAGAGCCTTTAAGGTCTTATTTTGATTGCCTTTGTGAGTCAAACAAGTAGATAGGCAACTATCAAAAAGCTTTTTATTCATCTTTCCATGTTTGTAGAGACCTTAGCTTGTTACAGATCCAATTTCTCCAACTTGAGTCAACGTTTTTCACCTACTCTGATGTGTTTGTGATACTTTACGTGGAGAGATTATGATCTTAATCTTAATTGCATGATTAACAAATCACATGGATGCCTAAGCATCATATGTTGCATTCTTGATGCTGTGGTCCCAATCAAAGTAGCTACCTTGAGCTAAAAAGAAAATTGCACATGTGGTTATAGATCTGCAAAGCCTGTTTTTTCAGACATGCTTAAAGTTTTGGTAGATCTTAAAATTGACTAGTGCTAGTTTTTGAATGGTTCAAAATACTGGTGATTAGAGATCAAGATTTGTGATTAAGGGTATCGACCGACTATTAGGGATGTTATTGGGTAATCAATAATAGAATAGGTTAGGTTATATCATGTGTTCCACATGTAATTTAGACGAAACCCTTCCATTCCTGCATAGGGATTTAATTAATGAAGTAGTTGCATTGCTAATCCTCTGTGCATTTATCTAAAGTTGACATGTCGTTGTCTTTGAAAATAAACGGACCCGATTGATACACAACACCGTGCATCTGGATTTATTTGTCTCATGGGTTTTGCTTTTGGTTTGTGTACCATACCATGTATTAGCTCAACTGATAAATTTCATAACACTGCAACTCTGAAAGTTGTGGTATTTATTACAATACAGTATATATCACTGCAATGTTTCTTCTAGGGGGAAATCTAATCATTGTTTGCTGGCTTCTTTGTTAAATGGAGAATCAATACCCAAATCAAGAGCGTAAGGTTTGTGTTTCATCATGTATAATCATAGAAAACCAGATGATATCCAAAAGGTTATGGAGAAACTTTGTGCAAAGTCAGAGAAACCAATAAATATGTCCCATACTCAATCCCACCATGCAGCCAGAAGATCCCTTCTCCCATACCCCATTTTACAATTGACTTTATTACCTTTACAGCTCAGCAATTGAGTGCCTTTGAAGTTCAAGTTACATCTTGAGCTTTCTTTATGAATATTACAAAAATACCCTTATAACTTCTTATGACACGTCATTTCTCTAGATATGGTATGAATCGAGTAAAAAAACTAATGCCCTAGGAAAAATGCAGGTGAAATTGGGATAAGTACTATGTTGAGTTGACTCACATTTATGACTTACTATTGAGTTAATGATGTGAAGCTGCTAGGTTCATATTACAAAATATAGTCTCAACTCTCATGGACAACCGTTGTTAAAATCCTTTGTCCTGCTGGATGCAAAACAAGCAAGCAAACACTCCTTCAAGTTTTGAACCTTCTTGCATTTTGTATTTTAATAGAAGTACCACCACATGCATACAACTCATTCAGTTCCCCCCTTTTCTTGTTCGTGTTGAAAGACTTGGGAACCCAACTCGCACTTTCTTTGTTGTCCACATTACAAAAGTGTAAAGGGTCCTATCTTTTCATATATATATATATATATATATATATATATATATATATATATAGAATCCGGATTTTAAACTCACCCCTTATTCAACTCACCCGAGCTCACCCCCTTACCCCCTTTAGCGACTATTGGGATGTGATTATTTGGGTCTAGCCATGGTGCAACCCAGTCTATTTAATGGTCCGGATCTGGTGATGGTCCATATGTATTTATTATGATAGTGGGAGAGTTCTTATTAAAATAGGATTGTGTTTCCTTATTTGGAGAGATAAAGAGTCCTCCTAGTAGGATACAGGTGGAGGTAACTTCTATATATACGACTACAAGCTAGGATACAAGGGAGAAGAACACAGAAGATACAAGAATACAAGAGATACAACACAAATACACAACTTGTACTTCTAATTTATTATAGTGGATTACTCTCTCTCTCCGTGATTTTTCCCAATTGGGTTTTCACGTAAGTCTTGTGTTCACACTTTATATCTCTTTATTTATGTTTATATGAATGTATTTTGTGAGTTTGATATAATCAACTAATCCATCAACCGTTAGTGCAATTTTGGCCTGCTGTTTTGGTGATTTCGCCAGGCGTACAAAATTTGGCGTTAACATTGGCGCCGTCTGTGGGAAGAAGACACTTCTTCCAGTGCCAAATTTAAAATCACCAAACTTAATTTGAGAGCCTGCATATTAAGCTAAGTTATTCCTTTTTTATTATATCAATAATATATATCTAGCATGTGCATGAGATCTCTGTTATTAATCTGATCCGTTCATTATATTTAAAGTTATGGTATCATCTTAATATTATTGATGCTTACTTTACATATATAAATGCATCGTTGGGTTACAGCCGAGTCTCTCTACTCCCTCCATATATCTAAAAGTTATATAATTAAGGCACGTACGTGGTCTTCGACAGTGACTACTGGAGTCATGTTATTAATACTAAAAATAATATATAATGAAAAAATTTCTTGATAGATATTTTAAAATATGTTATTAACTTGTTGTACATGTGAATTAGGAGAGAAAAACTTGATTTTGTTGATCTCTTGGAGGCAGACCATGTTGCTTAATTTGGAAGATGTCAAGCCAACAGGAGCTATCAAAAATTCTACCCCTCAAAGGAAGATCCCAGCCCCTACCACAACTCGCAGTGTGAAAGAGACCCGTCCAACTCTTGTTCCGGCTGAACTCGCCGGCGAAAAGCAGATTCAACGGACAAACAAGGATCCAAAACTGTTTGATACTTCATTCTTCCCATTCGGGGTATCTCAACCTACCGCATCAAGTAGAAAAACAACAATGACATCTAAACACTCCTGCCACAATAACAGTAGGGTCATGCCATCTGAGGATTTTAGTAAGCCAAGTTCGGCAGGAATGGGCAGACCGACTAATTACTGATGACGACGACGTTTTGCCTTCAAATTGGGATGACCTCCTCGTGGTGCTATTGTAGGTTCAGAACCACAGAATCCATATCAAGGGTCAAGGCCATTTATGAATTACCCTTTACAGCAGAACACAACCTTTCGTCTTCGGGTTCCAACTAATTCGGTGGTATCGCCTCGCCACAATGTCAGCCCAATAACAAGCCTATAAAATATGCGTGGCTCTTAATTTTTACAAATTGAGGGAAGCGAGCAAATACCTCCACATATTAAATAAGAGGTTTCAATGTCCTTCGTCACTATCAACATTTGCCGACCGTATGGGAACAGATGAAGTTATGTTCGGACCACTTCGATGATCTCTTTGGCGATTCCTCTTCGGGCCACACCGATTTCATCATATATTCGGCTGTTTATTTTCGGTAGATATAAAGTCTGATTGAAGCCTCCTACTGGGGTCGGGACGAATATTATGGCGGCATAAGGTTGGAGGGGTTATAAGGTCGGACAAACGTCCTTCGAGAAGGCTTTGATCTCCCGAAAGGATAAAAATCCCGAGGATAAAAATCTCGACGATATAAATCCCGCGGAAACTTTTTGAATACTCTCTTATTTATAAGTTCCTTATAAATAAGAGACTGAGGGCAATGTTGGGGTGTTATAAGGTTGGTTCTTTATATCTTCGGTAGTGATAAGGTTGGTTCGGTTGGTATAAGGTGGGTTCTTTGTATCTTTGGTAGTGATAAGGTTGGTTCGGTTGGTATAAGGTTAGATCAATTGGTTAGTTCTTTATATCTTCGGTAGTGATAAGGTTGGTTCGATTGTGATAAGGTTAGTTAAGTTGGTATAAGGTTGGTTCTTTATGTCTTCGGCAAATATGGTCGTTTTGTTGGGATAAACTTGAATACTCTCTTATTTATAAGTTCTTTATAAATAAGAGACTGTGGAGCAATGTTGAGGTGTTATAAGGTTGGTTCTTTGTATCTTCGGTAGTGATAAGGTTGGTTCGGTTGGTATAAGGTTGGATCGATTGGTTGGTTCTTTATATCTTCAGTAGTGATAAGGTTGGTTCGGTTGTGATAAGGTTGGTTCTTTATATCTTCGGTTGTGATAATGTTGGTTCGGTTGGTATATATAAGGTTGATTCTTTATATCTTTGGAAGTGATAAGGTTGGTTCGGTTGGTATAAGGTTAGTTCTTTATATCTTCAGTTGTGATAAGGTTGGTTCGGTTGGTATAAGGTTGGTTCGGTTGATATAAGGTTGGTTCGTTTTATTTGTATAGTCTCTCATTTATAAGTTCTTTATAAATAAGAGACTGGGGGCAATGTTGAGATGTGATTATTTGGGTCTAGCCATGGTGCAACCCAGTCTATTTAATGGTCCGGATATGGTGATGGTCCATATGTATTTATTATGATAGTGGGAGAGTCCTTATTAAAATAGGATTGTGTTTCCTTATTTGGAGGGATAAGGAGTCCTTCTCCTAGTAGGATACGAGTGGAGGTGGCTTCTATATATATATGGCTACAAGCTAGGGTTTTAGGAAAAAAAATAAGAGACAACACACACAAAAGATACAACACAAATACACAACTTTTACTCCCTCCATATACACAACTTGTACTCCCAATATTATTATAGTGGATTACTCTCTCTCTCTTCATGGTTTTTTCCTAATTGGGTTTCCACGTAAATCTTGTGTTCATACTTCATATTCCTTTATTTATGCTTATGTGAGTGTATTTTGTGAGTTTGATATAATCAACTACTCCATCAACCGTTAGCGCGATTTTAGCCTGCTATTTTGGTGATTTCGTCAGGCGTACAAATTTTGGTGTTAACAGCGACGGTTCGGTCATACAACCGTCGTCTATACTTTAAGCGACACTATATGTTGTCCATCGCTAAAAGTATAGACGACGGTTGTATGACCGAACCATCGCCGGGTCCGTCACTAAAGGGGGGTGAGCTCGGGTGAGTTGGATAAGGGGTGAGCTTAAGATCCGGACCGTATATAAATATATAGAGTCCGGTTCCAGTCAGGGAGTCCGGATTTTCTTAAAATTCGGAAATTTTTTTTTGCTTTTTTTTAAAATAACTACATTTTTTTTAATATTTTATGAAACTGGAATTTTTCTATAATACAATGTTGGGCGTGATTTGGATACATATATCAAAATCGGTCTGTACAGACCTGTTTTGGTATATGTATCCAAATCACACTCAAAACACTGTATTATGTAAAAATTCCAGTTCTATAAAATATTAAATTTTTTTTAGTTGTTTTTTTTAAAAAAAGCAAAAAAAATAAATAAAAAATAGTCCGTATTTTAAGAAAATTCGAGAGTCCAGACCTGATTTGCTCCCTATACATATATATATATATATATATATATATATATATATATATATATATATATATATATATATATATATATATATATATATATTAACATTGTAAATTTATGATTATTTTTACAACAAATCGTGATCGTTCAATCGCAGATCTAGGGTAAAATATCTTTTCTTTTCAACTCGTTTATTCGGTGATTCCTCTATAGTTTGAAGTGAACCACAATTATCACTTAAAGCTATTTTTTTATTCTAGTGTTTGCCCACTCGTTAGTCAGGTGAAATGTAAAAATAGAGAGAAAAATTGGAGGACAGAGAGGAGATACAGTGAGATACTCGTATTTTATTTTGGGCAAAAATGGTTAGAGATGACGTTTTTTCTTTACCTCTATCTAGTCTGGTAGTATTGTACAGTTAATTTTCTATCTTCAAAAACATGTTCTGGGTTATTGGGTTTTCTACAAGGGAAGAGCTTCTAGAGGAGAAAAAACTAATTGGGTCATGTAAGAATATAGACTTGAGGGAAAGTATCAGGGCCGACCCTGAGTTTTTCAGGGCCTAAAGCGACAAAAAAAAATTGAGCCCTTTGCGAATTGCTATTAAGATAGATATAAAAAACCAAGAAACAAAATAGCATAAATACGAAAGAATACCAAATATAATAACCGACTATATCAATATTTTCAAAGCATCATTCAGATATCACATTATCACTAATTCAAAAAAGTAATCAGTTCAAAGACATAATATCATCAACAGAGGGGTGGATGATATCATCAACAACTCCTCTTGAATAACACTCACTTATAATGGGAAAATTATAAATAAAGAAGCATAAAATTTTATAATTCAGGTAATGGAATGTAACCTTACTAAATTTTAAATAGTTTCACAGAGATCAATCAGGGGGTGACATATCCAAGCTATGACAAGAGTTTACGTGTTTGGTTATTCTTCAAATAGTACCCATGGTAGATAGTGTAAAACTTAAAATCTTCCCAGCAAGAGTTTACCTATTTTCTTTTGTATTATATTGGCTATATTATGACCTCAGTCTTTACCTGTCAAATTTTATACACATGACCCATAGTCTATTAATAGAGATAATCGTAAAGTCTGTACTAGCCAGATTTAGAGAAAAAAATGGGATTATACATATTTACAAAGAAACATAAGAATGTGTATGGCAGAACTAATTTCAGCTAATCCATTGAATATGTCAGTTTCAGAAACAAGCAAAAGTGTCCATTATTTTTAATTATTCCAAACACACAAGCCAAACAAGTACATAAGAGAAAGGCAGAAAGCTCGGGAGAACACACATGGTGAATTAAAGTAATTAAAATATTTTTTAGGAGCCATGGTGAATTAAAATTAAAATCTGTAATATTCTAGCATAATCAGATAATATCATAAACAAAAGAATAGCATAAACATAAACAAGTATATGTTTGGAAGCTCCATCATTGTTTGTAACCTTTGACTTCGAATGAAGCTCTCTAAGTTTTTAAGTAGTATATATTTTATTGTTCTGGTGCTATATATTGCAATTATTAAAAATATAAAACACAAAGAATGTCTGTAACATCTCTGTCTTCTTAGCCCACAGTAGGTAGTAAAAAAGAATTCAATATTCAAATAAAAAAAACTAATGTAAATTCAGAAAACACATAATGCTAGGGATCATATATACTTGAATAAGGAAAATAAATTAACGTGAAAAAAATAAATTAAAACCCAATTTCAAGGCAAAAGTTATAGAGAGAGAGACTATGAAGAGAATTGAAACAGGAGATCTGATCTGATCCGGAGGGAAAGCGAATCACGAATGACATGAATGTCACGGTCGTCGTCGGAGGGAATAGTGCAAGATCAGAAAAGATCAAAAAAATTCCTTGAGGAGAAGGGGCGAGAAGGCGAGAAGGTCGAAATCGAATGCCGAAAAGCTGAAAAGGTTGGTGTATGTATGTTGTACAGTGATATAAGAAAAAGGGGCCCTAAAAAATTTTTGGCCTTAAAGCCCGGGCACCTTAGGCTTTAGCCCAGGACCGGTGCTGGGAAGTATTCCATGAATACCCTCCCAAAACCGCCAAAGTAAGGAGCCATACTATGTTTTTTAGTACTAATTTTCATTCTTTTTTATCATATTCACTAATGTTGTTTTTTCTTATTTGTTTAACAGAATGAATGAGTAATTTCAAGAATATTTCAGAAAAGTTCAAGTGGCAAGAAGGGACTGCCGAGCAGAAGCGTATGGTAGTCCAAACAAATAGAGCTTTGTTTGTTTTTAATTTTATTTTTAAATTTTTTGGACTCACATTTGAAGAGATGCTGATGGTGAAATCTGAATCTTGGTGAGGCTGTTTGGAGTTGTGCTCGACCTATACGATTGAAGGCATGAGATTTCTATTAAGAGGAGACTTCAGATCTTTTATCGATGTCTGGAGAGACCTTACCGAAGTGGTCCGAAGGGATCGTAGCTTGAGGTCGGATCTTTTATCTAACTCTTTTTTCTCTTTCGGCTGAAGTTCTAAAAATGATAGAGATGATTTACATTGAAATAGGAGACAAACCATGAGTTTCAGCCCCGAAGAACTATGTTTAGCCGAAAAGGAGGGCACTTTATGCCAAAGTCATGAAAGAGAATATTTGGCCTAAGGCAATTTTTACAAAAGGGAACCACATTTTGACCGAAGATATTCCTTACCCGAATAACCATGGTGAAATTGTACTTCAGATGATCATTGTTGCCTAAAGGAATTATCATGTCAAAGAAAATCATGAGTTTCTGCCTCAAAGAATTATGTTTGGCCGAAAAGGCCATTTTGTGTTGAAGTCATGGAGGAGAATATTTGGTCGAAGATAATTTTTACAAATGGGAACCACATTTAAATTCACAACGTTAGCTATGGATCGGGAAGTTCAACAGATGTCTTCGGCTTCGGAATGAATGTATTTAGCATCCATAATTTAATATTACGGAGCCTAGAAACTAAAAAAATATGAATTTGGCTAATACGAAGTCGTTGGCCAATTGGCCTAGCATACTTAGCGTTTGCTTTTTAATACCACAGGCGAGAGACTTTTACAAGAAGGGTATTTTGAACATTTGTCCCGTCCACAGTATTAAACTGTGGAATATTGGATATTAAATTACAGACGGGACTTTTATTAAACTGTTTGATCATCGGATAGAGGGTCACAATGTGTTGTAAAACTAGACTTTTTTTTACAACGTTAGTTATGGATCGATCCCCTATATATATATATATATATATATATATATATATATATATATATATATATATATATATATATATATATATGATTGATCCATAATTAACATTGTCAAATTAAGATTATCCTTATAACAAATCGTGAACGTCCATCCAATGATCGAACGGTTAAACAGAGCTTTCGTCTGCAGTTTAGTTTCTAGTATTACACAGTTTAAAATTATGGACTGGACATATGTCCAAAATACCCCTCGTTGTCCAAGTCCCCATTCGCAGTATTAACTTGCGGACACTAAGTATGTTTAACTCTTAAACGATGTTGTTTTAATCTTCAGTCCCGTCCGCAGTTTAATACTACAGACGTTAGATTTATCTAAACGATGCTGTATGAAAACTGGAAAGCTGAGAAGTCCCGTCCGCAGTTTAATACTATGGACAGTAGGTTTCCTTAATATAATTCTGTCAAGAACGACAAACTTCATAGTTTATAACATGACTTTTGGATCTAATTTCATTTTTACACTAGCGATCTCGAAGTAGAAGAGTTCGAATTAAGACTCAAGAACTTTTTATTTCTTCTTGCGTATTCTTGTTCTTATTGATTCATGTGATCTGTGCTGATGAGATAAATTCATGGCTAACAATCGGAAAGATATACCGTGTAAGACCCCAACTTATTATAAATGAAATTAAATTTCCTCTATTTATTATTTTGAAATAGTAAGGGTTGATTTGATTAATGTGGTTAGTTATGGGTAAAATGGGCAAATATTTTAAATAACCAAGTGGTTATAAAATATTCATTGTTGTCGGGGAATATTCGTTTGGTCGTGGAATATTCTTGCTATCGGAGAATATTCGTACGACGACGCAGTCTTGTGTGGGCCCCATAATAGAAAGCGATTGGATGAAGAAAACGACAAGTATAAGTTGTTTTAAAATAACGGCGTAGTTGTTACCGTTAATACTGTTGAAATACTCGGTGGTTAAAACACAGTAGCACACAGTATTGCACCAATTATTGATTCTTACGTAAAAAGGCACTACTCAATAATTGTTACAGTAATTATTGTTCAATATTTTATTCTATTGATTCAATAATTGTTACGTTGATATTTTATATTATTGTTGTTTCAATAATTATCACTACACAGTATTTTTCATTATCAGATCAATAATTCATATTATTTGAATAATATTATTAGATAGCATTATTGGCAATGTCTAGAAAGTTCTGTCTAAGAAGAGGTTTGGTCACTTAATTGCGCGCCAGTTAGGATAAATCCTTATTAGAAAGCCCCCTCTTTCCTGAAAACTGCCTGGTTGCCAGCAGTGTGATTCTGTAATATTATTTGTGAATAATTAATTATTAATTTATATGATGAGGAAAATATTGATTTTATGTGGATATAGATGGAGAAAATTTTTAATGTGACAATTGTTGAAAATTAATATTTTATCTTTTTCTGATAAAATAATTTATTTAAATATATTATTATATTATAATAATATAATAGTGGTGATATATTTTTCTGATAAAATAATTTATTTAAGTATTTTTGTTATCAAAAATATTTTAAACATGTTTTTCATGTTTGTGGACCCCATTTCTTGATTGAAATTTGATTATAGCTTGTAAAATCGTTCGTATGTGGATTTCAGTCAACTTCTGCTTGGAATTTGGAAAAACGTTCTTCTGCAAAGTTGTAGAGAATTAAATTTCCTATGGAATGGACATAAGATTCAAATTTTTCTGATAAAAGGGCTATTTATTATGAATTATTAAAGTTCTGAAGTTCCGGAATAATTAATTTTTGAAGTTTAAAATATTTTAATTAAGAAAAACGTGTTTGTTATTTTTTTGGGGTGGATGGCTGATGATTTTGGTCTAGTGTGGTGTGCGTATGAATATAATTTGAAAATATTAATATTTTATTAAATTTTCTGTTTTGGTGTTCTAAACAATTTTCTATAAATAGGGTGCTTAGGTTAAAATTGAAAATTACACCAGAAATAAGTTTTCTCTCTCTTTCTTTTTCTATATTATCGAGCGTATTTTTGTGAGTATTTTGATACTTTGAGTGTTGCTATATGGTGCAAGTTTTCTTCAGCACTATATCCAGTATTCCAGTTAGAAGTACTGTCTTTTCGAGATAAGGGATGTTATTTTTAAAAAAAATGATATTATTTCTTCTAATATCATTATGCCAGAATATTGTTAAGATTTTTCTTGTTAAATTCTTGTCTTTTAGTGTCAGAATTACTATTCACATATACGACACTATTCACGTATATGACACTATTTACGAATACGGCACTATTCACAAAAAAATTAAATTTTCATTTTTTTGTCCAAAATATCTATTATGGATACTAGCTTTGCTTGTATCCATATTTTTTTCATTCTTGAATTTTACTTCACTATGGTTATTTATGAAGTATTTTTCAACTTGGACTGCTTAAAGTAAGAATCCTTAATATTTGTTCTTTTATTTCAATGGATTCGTTTTCTTTAAAATATTTTTCATCATCCTCAGTCCTAAATGATGATATTACTGAATATCTTTGGCCTGTAGTGCAAAGATGGTTTATTTTCTTATGAATATCTTTGGCCCGTAGTGCAAAGATGTACAGGTGTTGAGATGAACATAACCAACTGATGAATATCTTTGGCCTGTAGTGCAAAGATGAATATTTGATTCAAGATGTATATTGATTGATGTTATAAGGATAAAATATCGATGATAAACTTTTAAATTCATAGAAGAAAGTAAATTTCATTCTCTACGTAACTCTTCTAATGAATTATTATTTTTGCTGCGAATATTGATTTAAAACTTGTTGTCTATTGTATTCTATCAGATTTTTCCCTGTTGAAGACTAACGATAATTTGTTCTATATTATCTTAGTTATAATATTCTTTACTGGGCAAGTTGAGCCCACCCTTTTCCTTGTTGTTCTATTTTTCTTCTCAGGAGGCGAGAATGTAGCGAGTACTAGTCAAGATATGGAATGATGGTTCTAGAAGTTGTTTTAGTAGTCCTCACCATTTTGTAAAATAGTGTATCAATAATTGTAATGAGGACTTATTTGAGTGTGAATATTGTCTAGATGACAATATTTGTATTTAAACTCTCAGTTTATGTGTTGTCGTATTTTGCACAATAATTGTATTAATAAAGTTGTAGTGGTTTTTGTACCATGTATTTGGCGACTCAGAATGGGTGTTGTATACCTATTTTGGGGGCGTCACATACCGCAATATGTTGTCTCCTATGTTTCATACTTATTTTGAGAACAAGTTACCCCATTGGTATATATCCATCCTTCCATTTGTTTAACCATGAATGTTTCTCATCATTCCAGATTACTTGAACTTGTAACAACTAACAAGAATATGCAAGAGATATATTTGATTTTAGCTTTAATAATTTGTCCACAGTTTAATACTGCAGACGTTGGTTAAATATTTAAACGACGTCGTTTTTAATTCAACCATCAGTCCGCAGAACTAAACAGCGGACCCTGAATCTGTTAACCCTAATTACAAATGACTATTCCAGTCTCTGTTATTGTAAAAGGTTCAATCAACTTAAGAGAGCATAGCCTATTAGCAAGCAAGTATACCTGGAGACAAACATCACCAAGAATCGATAATCTGCAATTTAATTTTTACAACTGATTTATTTATTTTGCCATGAATTTGTTTGTTGAAAAATCATTTCATTCAATATCAAGTTTTGAGGAAAAATGCATGATAATAATGCTGAAACTGCTTTAGTTGATGATACCATTCCTTATGTTGGTCAAATATTTGATGCGTTGGAAGATGCTGAATTTTTTTTACAGAAAATATGCAAAACGTGTTAGATTTGAAGTAAGAATAAAAACTAACAGAAAACATGTGAGATTTGAAGATTATTGTTCTAGATTGTATCATTATCTAAAAGCAGGATATATGGTTGTTAAGAAAAATGAGATTGTCACGGATGGTGAAGATAGTAATGTGGTTAAGGGAAAGCGGAAGAAGAACACTATTGATAGAACAGAATGTAGAGTAAACTTTTATGTTGTGCATGATAGGAGTAAAGATAAATGGTTTGTGTCTATTCTTGAACTGAATCACAATCATGAATTTGTGTCCCCGAGTAATGTTTCACAAATTCAAGCACACAAAAATATTTCAGGAGTTGTTAGGGATTTGATTGAAACCCTTAATAATGTTGGGATTGGTCCAAGTACGATGATGAATGTTCTGAGCTCATTGAGAGGTATGAGCAATATTGAGTTATCTGAAACGGATGTGCGAAATATAGCTAGAGATATTAGACGTGATAATTAATATCGATTCGAATGATGCACATGCTGTAATAGATTACTTGGGAAAGTTGCGCTTCATCTAGTATCTTTTCATGAAAATATTATTCTGAGCATTCTTGATAAGTTTTCACTTTTTCATGTCGGAGTACTATTCACGAGCTACTATTCCCGAAGTACTATTCATGTGGTACTATTCACTCGGTTACTATTCACCCGGGGTACTTTTCATGACAAAAATTGATTTCTTTTCGGTCAAATTATTTTTGATACAATATTATTCTTGAATTTTACTCCACAAAGTAGTATCATATTGACAATTTGGATATTATTGAATTCTAGATAAATTAAATTATAAATCTTTAAAAATTTATTCTTTGCTTTCTTTTAATTGAATTCTTATATCATTGTCATCATTCTCATGTTTATATTGTTATGAAAGTCATATTTAACTCGTAGTACATAGATGGACTGTTGATTGGTATGATTATGACCAGGGATTATTCGGTATAATCATGACCGTAATGTTATAAATGATGTGTTAAAAGTCCTTATTGACCCGTAGTATATTGACGGACAGTTGTTGACATGATCTTGACCATTGATGATTACACGAATATCTTTGGCCTATAGTGCATGGATAATTCGTGGACGTGATACTAATGAATATCCTTGGCCCGTAGTGTAGGGATGATCCGATGATGTGGTTTATTTATTCAGCTGAGTCTCAGTGATAAAATTGATGATAAACTTTTTAAATCATAGAAGATAGTAGATATTATGCTCTTCTTGACTCTTCTAATGGATTGCTTGTTCCGCTGCAGTTAAACTTGATGTTTATTGTATTTTATCAGTTTAACACCGTTGAAAGGTAACGATAATTTATTCTGCATTATCTTAGTCATAATATTTTTTACTGGTCTAGTTGAGCTCACCCTTTGCTTTCATTGTTCTCTTCAGGAAATGAGAACATAGTCAGGACTAGTCGGGGAACAAAGTGATGGTTCGAGATGGTGCATTAGTAGTCCTCACTATTCTATGAAATAGTGTGATAATAATTATAATGATATTAAATTTGAGTTTGGATATTGTCTAGAAGACAATATTCGTATTGAAACTCCCAGCTTATGTTTTATCGTATTTTACATGACAGTTGTATAATTAAGTTGTATTTGAATTCTGTACCATGTATTTGGCGACCCAAGATGGGTGATGTATACCTATTTTGGGGGCGTCACAAATACTGCGAATGGAGGCATGTACGAGGAGGGGTATTTTGGACATCTGTTCCATCCGCAATACTAAACTACAAAATACTGGAAACTAAATTACGGACGAGGCTCTATTTAACTGTTCAATCATTGAATGGATGTGACGCCCACAAAACAAGTATACATCACCCATTTTGAGTCGCCAAATACATGGTACAAAATTTAAATACAAACTTAATTATAAAACTGTCGTGCAAAATATGACAAAACATAGCTGAGAGTTTAAACAAGAATATCACCTTCTAGACAATATCCACACTCAATGGAGTCCTCATTACAATTATTATCACACTATTTTATAAAAATAGTGAGGACTACTATAGCCACCATCTCGAACCATCACTCCTTTCCCCGACTAGTCCCAGCTATATATTCTCATTTCCTGAAGAGAATAGTGAAAGAAAAGGGTGAGCTCAACTAGCCCAGTAAGAAATATTATGATTAAGATAATGCAGAATAAATTATCGTTAGCCCTTAACAGTATAACAACTGATAGAATACAATATATAACAAGTTTTAGATCAACAACTGCAGCGGAACAAGCAATCCATTAGAAGAGTCAAGTAGAGCATGATATCTACTATCTTTTATGATTTAAAAAGTTTATCATTAATTTTATCGCTGAGACTCAACTTAATAAATAATCCACATCATCGAATCATCCTTTCACTATGGCTAAGGATATTCATTAGTATCACGACCACGAATTATTCATGCACTACGGGCCAATGATATTCGTGTTTTCACCAATGGTCATGATTATACCAAATAATCTCTGGTCATAATTATACCAACAACTGTCCATCAATGCACTACGGGCCAATAAGTACATTTACCACATCATTTGTAACATTGCGGGCCATGATTATACCAAATGATCCCTGGTCATAATCATACCAATCAACAGTTCATTTTTGCATCCTTGGCCGAAAATGACCTTCATCACAATATAAGCATGAGGATGATGACAATGATATTAGCATTAATCAAACGAAATCAATGATAAATATTAAAGACTTTAAATTTATCCAGAGTTTAAAAATATCCAAATTGTCAACATGATACTGCTTTGTGGAGTAAAATTCAAGAATAATATTCATGTATCAAAAATAATTTTGGACAAAAAAGAAATTAATTTTTGTCGTGAATAGTACCCCGGGTGAATAGTAACCGAGTGAATAGTACCACATGAATAATACTTCAGGAATAGTACCCCATGAATAGTACCCCGACATGAAAAGTGCCCCAAATACCCGAGTGAATAATATTCGAATGAATAGTAACCAGGTGAATAGTAATTCGTGAATAGTAACTAGTAAATAGTTCCTCAGTATAAAAAGAACCCGAAATACTTGAGTGAATAATACTAGAGTGAATAGTACCCGGATGAATAGTAACCTGTGAATAGTATCCTAGTATGAAAAATACCCTGAATCCCCGAATGAATAATACTAGAGTGAATAGTATCTAGATGAATAATAACTCCGGGAAAAATATTGATATTTAATAAGAAAGTTCAGATCAATATTCCAATGAAACGATATTGGATGAAGCGCAAAACTCAATGATATGTCACTAATTTCAGGGATTATAGAAGCAATACTTATCATAGTAAGTTTAGATTTAAGAATATGAAAAGAAATAACATACGAAACTGCAAATGAATTTTCACCTGTCATGCGGTACGTAATCCACGTAGATAGGTTATCCTGACATATTAAAGGATGAATACGAAAAATAGTATTCCTTATGAATACGAAAGAAATAATATCCCTTACGAATACAACAAATAATATCCCTTACCATACGGAAAATAACATCCCTTACCTTAGTAGAAGACTGGATACTGCAATAGTGAAGTAGTAGAATACTTTTCTTCTTGCTCTTTATAGTTTCTATCTATATAGTTTCTCTTATGAGTCTTAGTGAATTAGTGAGAATGAAAGAAGAATTAAGCTTCTATTTATAGGAGAATGGACTAAATAGTAACTGATTCACGAACGGTCCAGATTGATTTACTATTAGAACGGATGGTCCATACTTATTGCTATTAAAATCACAACAGACGGTCCAGATTGATTTACTTTTAAAACCGCCACCGATAGTCTAGATTGATTTACTATTAAAATCACCACCGATGGTCCAGAATGATTTACTATTAAAACCACCATCGATGGTCCAGATTGATTTACTATTAAAACCACCACAGACGGTCCATAAAATTAGTAAATCTTCCCATGGAATACTAAGTCAAACTTACAACAAACGCCTCATAACAAATCCTATATTTATATAAAAAATTTGAATAAATATTTACCATAAATCATTTATCTTTAATAAACACATTTTTAATCTATTAACAATTATTCATTATTAATATTATAACTCACAATATTTAACAACCAGATCATTCTTAGGAAAGATGGGGCTTTTCGATAAGGATTTCTCCCTATTGGCGCACAATTAGGTGACAAAACCCTTTTTCTGGACAGAACTTTCTAGACATCGTCAATAATGTAAATAATAAGATGAATAAAATTGTTGTCTCAATTATAAAATATTGTACAGATGATATTGTGACAATAATTGAATCAATAATATGGGATATTATGCAGCAACTACTGTTACAATAATTGAATAAACTGAGTGGCTTCTTACATAAGCATTAATAATCAGAGATACTGTGCAATACCGTGTGCTACTGTTCAACCACGCATATTACTGTACTTTTATCACCGGATATTTCAACAGTTTAATGATAAAACTTTTGTCGTTATTTTTATAAAAATTTATTTCTGTCATTTATAACTACGACAATACTTTCATTGTGAGGTCCATCAATGATTGTGTCGTCGTACGAATATTCTCTGTTAAAACGAATATTCCCCGACCAATCGAATATTTTTCGACACAATGAATATTTTATATCAACTTGCTTACTTTGTAAAAAATTTCACATATCACTCCTAACTTTAATCTTTTATCAATTTAACCATTTACTAAATATAATAATAATTATAAGAAAATTGAATACTTTCATTTCATAAAATTCATGGTCTTACAATGGATGCTCACGATCTATTGTAAAGATAGCCTTAATTTGACAATGTTAGTTATGAATAAGTCCCCATATATATACATATATATGTATATAAGCAACTAATTATCACCCTTATGGGCCTTAATTCTTACTACAACTATGGAAAAAACCAACTTGTGCTTGACTGCATTTCACTGGTTTGGATGTGTCTGTGTTGTGATTTATCTTTTAATTATCCAGAAACTTCAAGAATAAATTGGTTTAATGCAAATTGATCGTCATACCAGAGATGTTTTTGACAAAACTATTAGAATTTAAGAATAAATAATATTGGAATCACATAGATATTATATGAAAGGTGAAAAAGTAAGAATACACGATATACTCAGGCTCACCAATTTGGATAGTCCTGCTTATTTTATATAAAGGGTTCTTTACATTACTATACAATAATTAGAAAGTAATTAAAAAATTAGTGCATTCACAAAATAATTACAAAAAGAGTGCAACACAATAATCAAACATATTAAACCCTAGATCTCTCATCCGCCCATTCTCTTCATCTCCCTCGCCGCCTTCTCTCTCATCCCCTTCATCTTCCTCCCCCGTTGTGGAGCTCTTCAGTCCAATCATGGCTTCCTCATCTCTTGTCAACTTTATCTCTCTGTTCATACCATCAAAAGCACCACCACCACCCAAAATCCAACCATCTCATCTTCCTCTCTCCTTCGATTATTCACCTCCATCTTCTTCTTTATCTTCAAAATTCAGAGATGAATTTGCATCAATCATCGCCTCCTCATCTAATAACATCAATTCTCCCTCTTCGTATGATTCAACAGAATTGATATCCGTAGTGTGCCCATCCTTGGCATATGCAAATACCCTTTTCTTCCGATCAGGGTACAATGATCAGATGATTGTGGACGATAACGAGCCGAAAGAGAAGCTTCTGAATAAGTTTAGGAGAGAAGTAATGAGGGCTGGAATTATACAAGAAAGTAAGGGCTGAAAGTTTCACGAGAACAAGCAGGATGAGAAGAAGTGCAAGACCTTTTTATTGATGTAAGGTAATCGAGATTGTGTTACCCACAAAAACTAAAATGGTTACCTTTGTATAAAGATTTGACTACCAACTGCACCTTTTTATTGACGTAAGGTAACTGAGATTGTGTTACACAATATTGAATAATATTTTGCATTTTTGCTTCTTCTTACATTAAGTAAGAAGAAAACCACATGAATACTCTCTGATTTCATCATGGTTTAACAAAATAAAGAAAACAAATACATGTAACACTTGGTAATTGTTCTGAATTTTTTTTATGACTATTTGGTTACCCACAAAAACTAAAATGGTTATCTTTGTATGAATGTTTGATTACCAACTGCACCATATACAGAATGCACGACTACTCGGGTTTGACATGCAATTCAAATTGTCACAGCGGAGAGAAACAACCGGGAACAGTTACATAATTAAAAAACTGATTTGCCACATCAGCAACCCATTAAAGGGATACCAAATGCATTAATTTTATAAATAAAATATTAAAATATATTAATTCTATAAATATTTTCTGAATGCACTTTTGTTGTAATTTTTTAAAAAAAATATATTAGAACGTGTAAATAATTCTATTTGATATTCCCTCCGTTCTTAAAAGATTATCGTTTTAGTGATTGAGACGTATGGCCGAATATTGACGTTCATAAATTCAATAGACAATGTTTAGTGGACTTTTTTGGATGTAAATGTGTGTGTTTGATTGGGTTGATTATGGACTGTACGAACACACATGCTGCTCATCTTTGTTGGAAAAAATTATCCATTTTCATGCTTAGGGAATCATCATTATGCCTGCTGCTTTTGAATTTAATGAAAACCAGGAGACAAGCTTTTCTATATCATCATCGTTATCTATTAGGACAAATCATACGGCATTCTTGGAAACACTTGGCCTCTGTTTATAGCAGGAAGAGGAGAGGAGGGTGAAAGAGAATTATCAATTATGACAAGTCATATATGTTATTGTCAAGTGGAGTATATAGACCAACCAACTTAGTTAATAGTTATTATGCGTATAATTTTTTTGTTAAAGCAGTAGAAAGAATAGTTCCAGGACTGAAGGCAAATGAATTTTGCTCACAAAAAGTTGCACCATTCATTGCCATATTGCTAAGACAGAGACTTGAGCATCATCTTTTCTTTGAGGGATCAAATCCTACTTTTATTGGCAAGAGGCTCCCATGGTGATAACATATATCATCCTATTTCTTGTCTCAACATATGTTATTACCATCATTAAATATTTTTTGATTCCTAATTTCCGTTGACAGGTAAGAGTTTCATATTTATAAAAAGGGTTAATTGTTAGATGAAAGTACTATTAAATTTATAATTCGGCCCCAAAAAATTTAGTTTTACAATTTACTACATCAAGTGTTTAATTTGATACAATTTAGCCCTCAATTTCAAAATCCGGCCAAAATTAGCCGGAATGCCCGATCAGCCCAAGAATCCAATCAGGTCTTGTGTATTTAATACCAGTTGACCTTATAAATTATACAGTTTGACTTAATTTTAAAAATGGCTATTTACGGTTCTGTTACATCCAGTATCACCATATTCATGATTCAATCACCAAAGAAAAAAAATTTTAATTAAAAAAAATTATAAATATAATATTTTTAGCCCTTTAAAAAAATAACTAATATCGTAGAAATACGGTATAAAATTATAAATACAATTTAAAATTATAAATATTTATAAATAAAATTATAAATACAATTTGTGAAATTTAAGTTGTGATATAATTTATAAAATTTAAGACGTAAAAATTATAATTTATGATATAATTTATAATTTGCAAGATTTAAGTTGTAAAATTTATACATACAATTTGTTAAATTATAGATACAATTTTAAAATTATTTTTTTAATAAATACAATATATGTATTAACTATTGCTTCTTTGAAGAATAAAATAAAAAACGGAAGGAAAGAAAGTGTTGTTGGATAAACTAATTAACTACTATTTGTTTGAAAAATCTTTTAACTAAATAAAAACAACTAACTTTCTAAATCCAAGGCGCTAAAATTTCCAAATTTGAAAGAACAAAATAATTTGAAGGATTAAGAAAGAGGGATAGAGGAGATAGAGCAAATGAGTCATTTTTTTTCCTCCTTTTGTATGCTTTTCCAATATAAAAAGGATATTATTTAGTTAATTAAATTTTGGGTACTTTTGTCAATTGTTTAAAAGTTTAATGTTATTAGTGTTAAAAATATAATTTGTATATTTAAGGGTTTATTGATTTTTTTGGTAATTAAGTATTTTTTTTAATTTTAAAATAAAAAAAATTATATTTGGTAATCTTTGTATTAATAATTTAACATATAATAATTATTTATAAGGATTTATACATATTTAATACGTTAAAATAAGTATTTATAATAATTTTATACGAATTAGGTACTTCATGTAATAAATTGTGAATTTGGTAGTACTTGATATAACATAAGTGTTATTAGCCTTATTATTTACGGTTAAATCGTATACAATTTTTATCTGGCCGAAAAATTAGATATTTCGACTAATTTTGGCCGGATTCAAAAATTAGAGACTAAATTGTATCAAATTTGACACTTGATATAGTAAAATGTGCAAGTCCAAATTTTGTGAGGGCCTAATTATGAATATGATAATATTTCATGTAATAAACTGTATTTAGTACTTATAAAAATGTGTCACCTGCTTCGACCACATGACTTGACATGCACGTCTTCGGCAACATAACCTAACACAATGGTGTTAGTATTTAGTGTAAGACCCCAACTTTTATGAATAAAGATGAAATTTCTCTAAATATCATTTTGAATATATGGTGTTGAATTGTTATAATATTAAAGTTGTGGGTAATATTTATAAATTTTATAAAGTAAACAAGTTGTTATAAAATATTCGATTGGTCGAGAAATATTCGTTTTAACAGAGAATATTTGTACGATGGCACAATCATTGGTGGACCACACAACGAAATTATTGTCGGAGTTAGAAAACGACAAAAATATCTTTTTATGAAAATAACGGCGAAGGTTTTACCGTTAACTGTTGAAATACCCGGTGATAAAAGTACAGTAATACGCGTGGTTGCATAGTAGTACACGTTATTGATTATTGATGCTTACGTGAGAAGTCATTCAGTTTTATTCATTTATTACTACAGTAATTGTTGCATAGTATCTCACGTTATTTGATTCAATTATTGTCATAAAATTTTATATTATTAAACCAATAATTGAGATGACAAGTTATTCATATTATTATTTGCATAATTAACAATGTCTAGAAAGTTCTGTCGAGGAAAGGGGTTTGGTCACCTAATTGCGCGCCAATAGGGAGAAATCCTTATCGGAAAGCCCCATGAAATCCTTATCGGAAAGCCCCATCTTTCCCGGGAACGATCTGGTTATTAATATTGCGAGTTATAATAATGATTACTAAATATTGTTAAAAATATTGATGGGATTTTTATTGAAGTATTTGTTGTAAATTTTGATTATTATTTGGACTCCCATTTACCCATTTTTTAAAATAACTGATAGAAAGTTATAATAAGAGGTGGGGGCCACGAGTGGGACCAACAATTGGAGGAATGTCTGGGGTGGGGTGGGGTGGGGTGGGGTGGGGGGGAAGGAATGAATTGGTCGGGAGGGAGTGTGATGTTTTATATATATATATATATATATATATATATATATATATATTAGAAGTTATATTTTTCATGAAAAATAGAATATGTGACGCCCCCAAAACAGGTATACATCACCCATCTTGAGTCGCCAGATACATGGTATATAAATTCAAATACAACTTAATTATACAACAGTCGTGTAAAATACGACAAAATATAGCTGAGAGTTTAAACAAGAATATTGTCATCTAGACAATATCCACACTCAATGGCGCCCTCATTATAATTATTATCACATTATTCCGTAGAATAGTGAGGACTACTAAAGCCATTTATCCTGGATCATCACTCCATTCCCCGACTCGTCCCGGCTATGTTCTCATTTCCTGAAGAGAACAATAAAAGCAAAAGGGTGAGCTCAACTAGCCTAGTAAGAAATATTATGACTAAGATAATGAAGGATAAATTATCATTAGTTTTCAACAATGTTAAACTGATAAAATACAATAGACATCAAGTTTAACTGCAGCAGAATAAGCAATCCATTAGAAGAGTCAAGTAGAGCATTATATCTACTATCTTCTATGATTTAAATTATTTTCATCAATTTTTATCACTGAGACTCATCTTAATAAATAAACCATATCATCGAATCTTCGCTGCACTACGGGCCAAGGATATTCATTAAATCATCAATGGTCATGACTATACCGAATAATCCCTGGTCATAATCATACCAAAAATTATCCATCAATGCACTTCAGGCCACTGAGGACTTTCACCACATCATTCGTCACATTACGGTCATGATTATACCGAATAATCACTAGTCATAATCATACCAAGTCCATCTATGTACTTAAGCCAAAGATGACTTTCATCACAATATAAGCATGAGGATGATGACAATGACATAATAATTTAATGAAATAAGTTCAGGGATAAATTTTAAAGATTTATAATTTAATTTATCCAGAAATCAATAACGTCCAAATTGTCAACATGATACTGCTTTGTAGAGTAAAATTCAAGAATACTCAGAAGAATATTTCCATGAAAAGATACTGGATGGAGCAAAAATATCCAGGATATTCTACTAATTTCATGGAGTATAGAAGCCAAAACTTTAACCAACTGAGTATAATAGAATATATGAAACTGCAAATGGATTTTTTCCCGCCATGCGATAATACACGTAGACAGATCATTTTCATAATTTAATAAGGAATGAATACGAAGGATCATTCACCATGCATGCGGTAATCCACATAGGCAGGTTATTCCAACAGAATAATAAAGAACGTAATAAGAGAAGAATTCACCAGGCATGCGATAAACAGCTCAGACAGATTATTTCCAACAGAATAATAAAGAATGGAACCAGGTCATGCGTAATCTGCATAGACATGATATTCCAACAGAATAATAAAGAATGGAATAACAACAGAATTCACCAGGCATGCGATAGACGGCACAGACAGGTTATTCCAACAGAATAATAAAGAATGGAATAACAGAAGAATTTCATCATGTATGCGGTACTTCGCATAGACAGGTTATTTCAACATAATAATAAAGAATGGAATAAAAACCCTTATGAGTATTGAAAGAAAATAAGTCTCTTCATAAATACGAAAGAATAATACCCTTTACCTCAGACTTCTCTTCTTCTTTCTCTCTATAATTTCTCTCTATAATAATTGCTCAATAGCTTTAGTGAATTGGTGAAAAATGAAGGAAGAATGAGCTTCTATTTATAGGAAAATATAGTTTCAATAATTGTACATTTTGGGGTTCGAAATATTATAGTATAATACCTTCCCCATTTTCTTCTTTTTTAATTTAGTCTTGCAAGTATTATTAAACTTGCACCACCTCCCCTAATAGTAAATCATGTAAATCAATAGTAAAATCATGTGACTCAATAGTATAATCATGTGAATAAACTAATTACATTATAGTACCTTCATCTATACCTCCATTTTTAATTTAGTCATGCAAGTATTATCAATCTTGCACCAACTCCCATAATGGTAAATTATGTGAATCAATAGTACACACATGTGAACACATAGTTATAAGCATGTGAATTAATAGCAATTAATTGCTCATTTATCCGATTAATTACCCGATTGATCAATATAACCTCCAGACATCAATTATTATCGAAATAAATGTCGATTTCCACTAACACTAATAATTTCAACACAATGGAACTATCAATTTCATCTTTAATTAATACAAACTTATTCATCATTAATATTATAATTCACAATATTAAACAATCAGGTCATTCCCAGGAAAGAGGGGGCTTTCCGATAAAGATTTTTTCTTATTGGCACGCAATTAGGTGACCAAACCTCTCCTTGACAGAACTTCTAAACATTATCAATATTGCAAATAATAATATGAATAACTTTGTCGTCTTAATTATTGATTTAATAATATAACATATTATACAGATGATACGGTGATAATAATTGAATCAATAATATGAGAGATATGATGCAACAATTACTGTAGTTATAATTGAGTATAACTGAGTGACTTCTTACGTAAGCATCAATAATCAATTCCGTGTGCTACTATGCAACCACGCGTATTACTGTACTTTTACTACCGAGTAGTTTAACAGTTTTAACGGTAACACTTTCGCTGTTATTTTTATAAAAAGATAATTCTGTCGTTTTCTTACTACGACAATACTTCCGTTGTGGGGTCCACCAATAATTGTGCCGTCCTACAGATATTTCCCGACAAAAAGAATATTTTCCAACCAAACGAATATTTTATAACAACTTGCATACTTTGAAAAATTTTCAAATATCACCCTTAACTTTAAACTTTTATCAATTTAACTATTTACCAAAATAAAAAAAAATTGAATACTTTTATTTCATAAAATTCGGGATCTCACAATCTCCCCTCCTAGTGAAATTTGGCCCTCGAAATTTACGTACCTGGTAGTTTTAAGAGATGGGAATACCTTGCTTTCTTTTCGGATTGTACCTTCCCAGCTATTCCCTCTCTATCATAATTTTCCCATTTCTCATCTCCTGTATTTCAGATAACATTCTAGAATATAGTTTTAAAATAAGGGTTAATTGAAATGCCACACATTATCCCTATACTCTGATCGACCAATTAAATACCAAATATGTAACACCCCAGTCCTACATCGAAAGATAAGGGAAAAATTTGTCTGCTTATAAGGAAATAAGTTACTACCAATAATACCTTCAAGTCATGACCTTTTGGGTGAGCCTGTGGTGGGCTAAGTTGACCCAAGAAGATACTATTGGGCCAGTAGTTTGAGGCCTTATTTTGATGAATTTGATTCGATTCGGACTTGGGATTTGACTTAAGATTTGTTCCAGACTCGGGATTTGACATGGGTTGTTACATATGGTATCAAAGCTGACTCTCGAAAGCTCGGGTCGGGTCATCCGATCGGGTTGCCAGTGGTGGGGACACGAAGGCTGGTGGTATTATTCCACAATGGAGAGATGAAGGTCCGGAGGTGGGGACACAAAACCAGCCGGTATTATCCCACAATGGCTAGAGAGGCAAAGATCTTTGGGCTGTGTGTGTGATCGGTTCTGACGAGGACGTCAGAAATCTAAAGTGGGGGAGTTTGTAACACCCCAGTCCCACATCGAAAGATAGGGGAAAAATTTGTCTGCTTATAAGAAAATAAGTTACTACCAATAGTACCCTCAAGTTATGACCTTTTGGGTGAGCCTGTGGTGGGCTATGTTGACCCAAGAAGATACTATTGGGCCAGTAGTTCGAGGCCTTATTTTGATGGATTTGATTCGATTCGGACTTGAGATTTGACCTAAGATTTGTTTCGGACTCGGGATTTGACCCGGGTTGTTACAAAATAACTTAGGTAGGTCATACTAGCAAAGGAACTATTCGTCTCTCCCCTCCTAGTTCTAGTCTCACACCTCAGCCAGAGATCATATCCCTAAGCTTTGATACCAACTGTGACACCCCCAAAATAGGTATACATCACCCATCTTGAGTCGCCAGATATATGGTATATAAATTCAAATACAACTTAATTATATAACAGTCGTATAAAATACGCCAAAACATAGCAGAGAGTTTAAACAAGAATATTGTCATCTAGACAATATCCATATTCAATGGTGTCCTCATTACAATTATTATCAAATTATTCCGTAGAATAGTGAGGACTACTAAAGCCATTTATCCTGGACCATCACTCCATTTCCCGACTCGTCCCGGCTACGTTCTCATTTCCTGAAGAGAACAATGAAAGCAAAAGGGTGAGCTCAACTAGCGCAATAAGAAATATTATGACTAAGATAATGCAGGATAAATTATCATTAGCCTTCAACAATGTTAAACTGATAAAATACAATAGACATCAAGTTTAACTACAGCGGAATAAGCAATCCATTAGAAGAGTCAAGTAGAGCATGATATCTACTATCTTCTATGATTTAAAATGTTTTCATCAATTTTTATCGCTGAGACTCAGCTGAATAAATAAACCAAATCATCGAATCTTCGTTGCACTACGGGCCAAGGATATTCATTAAATCATCAATGGTCATGACTATACAGAATAATCCCTGGTCATAATCATACCAAAAATTGTCCATCAATGCACTTTAGGCCACTGAGGACTTTCACCACATCATTCGTCACATTACAGTCATGATTATATCGAATAATCTCTGGTCATAATCATACCAAGTCCATCTATGCACGTAAGCCAAAGATGACTTTCATCACAATATAAGCATGAGGATGATGACAATGACATAATAATTCAATAAAATAAGTTCAAGGATAAATTTTAAAGATTTATAATTTAATTTATCCAGAAATCAATAACGTCCAAATTGTCGACTTGATACTTCTTTGTGGAGTAAAATTCAAGAATGCTCGGAAGAATCTTTCCATGAAAAGATACTGGATGAAGCGCAAATAGCCAGGATATTTTACTAATTTCATGGAGTATAGAAACCAAAACTTTAACTAACTAAGTATAATAGAATATATGAAATTGCAAATGGATTTTTGCCCGCCATGCGGTAATCCATGTAGACAGATCATTTCCAAAATTTAATAAGGAATGGATACGAATGATCATTCACCATGCATGCAGTAATCCACATAGGCAGGTTATTCTAATAGAATAATAAAGAATGGAATAACATAAGAATTCACCAAGCATGTGATAGACTGCATAGACAGGTTATTCCCAATAGAATAATAAAGAATGGAACCAGGTCATTCGTAATCCGCACAGACATGATATTCCAACAGATTAATAAAGAATGGAATAACAACAGAATTCACCAGGTATGCGATAGACCGCACAGACATGTTATTCCAACAAAATAATAAAGAATGGAATAACAGAAGAATTTCACCATGTATACGGTACTTCGCATATACAGGTTATTCCAACATAATAATAAAGAATGGAATAAAAACCCTTATGAGTATTGAAAAAAAATAACTCTCTTCATGAATACGAAAGAATAATACCACTTACCTCAAAAGAAAATTAGATACTGGAATAGTGAGGTAGCATTATTATCCATTCTTTATTATTCTGTTGGAATATCCTGTCTGTGCAGATTATGCATGACCTGGTTCCATTCTTTATTATTCTATTGAAATATCATGTCTGTGCGGATTACGCATGACCTGGTTCCATTCTTTATTATTCTGTTGGAATATCCTGTCTGTGCGATTTACGCATGACCTGGTTCCATTCTTTATTATTCTATTGGAATAACCTGTCTGTGCGGATTACGCACGCCTGGTGAATTCTTCTGTTATTTCATTCTTTATTATTATGTTGGAATAACCGGTCTATGTGGATTACCGCATGCATGGTGAATGATCGTTCGTATCCATTCCTTATTAAATTATGAAAATGATCTGTCTACGTGGATGACCGCATGGCGGTCAAAAATTTATTTTCAGTTTCATATATTCTATTATACTCAGTTGGTTAAAGTTTTGGCTTTTATACTCCATGAAATTAGTAGAATATCCTGGATATTTGCGCTTCATCCAGTATCTTTTCATGGAAATATTCTTCTGAGCATTCTTGAATTTTACTCCACAAAGAAGTATCATGTTGACAATTTGGACGTTAATGATTTCTGGATAAACTAAAATTTTAAATCTTTAAAATTTATCCTTGAACTTGTTTTATTGAATTATTATGTCATTGTCATCATCTTCATGCTTATATTGTGATGAAAGTCATCTTTGGCTTACGTCCATAGATGGACTTGGTATTATTATGACCAGGGATTATTCGGTATAATCATGACCTGTAATGTTATAAATGATGTGGTAAAAGTCCTCAGTGGCCTGTAGTGCATTGATGGACAGTTTTTGATATGATTATGACCAGGGATTATTCGGTATAGTCATGATCATTGATTATTTATTGAATATCTTTGGCCCGTGGTGCAGGGATGATTCGATGATGTGGTTTATTTATTAAGCTGAGTCTCAGCGATAAAAATTGATGAAAACATTTTAAATCATATAAGATAGTAGATATCATGCTCTACTTGACTCTTCTAATGGATTGTTTATTCCGTTGCAGTTAAACTTGATGTCTATTGTATTTTATTAGTTTAACATTGTTGAAGACTAATGATAATTTATTCTGCATTATCTTAGTCATAATATTTCTTATTGGGCTAGTTGAGCTCACCCTTTTTCTTTCTTTGTTCTCTTCAGGAAATGAGAACGTAGCCGGGACTAGTCGAGAAACGGAGTGATGATCCGAGATGGTGTATTAGTAGTCCTCACTATTCTATAAAATAGTATGACAATAAATGTAATGAGGACTCTATTTGAGAGTGGATATTGTCTAGAAGGCAATATTTCTGTTTAAACTCTCAGCTATGTTTTGTCGTATATTACATGACTGTTGTATAATTAAGTTTGTATTTGTATTCTGTAACATGTATTTGGCGACTCAAGATGGGTGATGTATACCTATTTTGGGGGCATCATAGTTGGTATCAAAGCTTAGGGATATGATCCCTGTCTGAGATGTGAGACAAGAACTAGGAGGGGAGAGACGGGGAATTCCTTCGCTAGTATGACCTACCTAAGTTTATTTAGTATTTAATTGGTCGGTCAGAGTATGGGGATAATATGTGATATGATAATTAACCCTTGTTGTGTGACAGTATTTGAAAATGGCATCCGAAAATGTTTAGATAAGCAATGAAGCTCATGAGACCATTTAGTCACCATAGATTATTACCCAGGATAATGTGCAACAGGAAGACAATAATCCTCAGGTAAAAAACAACGATCAAATGATGAACGATGGGATGTTCAGAGGTTTTATGCAATTCATGCAACATCAGGCGAAGGTGACTCCTGTCCAAAATGCAGGTGGAAACACTGATAACTCTCGGACGGTCACCGCTAAGCAGTTCAAGGAGCTGGGACCACTGAAGTTTTTTGGAGAGCCAAAATCACTTAAGGCAGAGACGTGGATAAAGCAGATTAATAAGATATTTTATGTCTTGGGATGCTCTGAGGAGCAAAAGGTTCCCTTTTCCACCTTCATGTTGTGAGCAGTGGCAGATTACTGGTGGGAATCTGTAAAGCGTACTCAATCTGTCGCACTGAAGATGTCTTGGGAGAAGTTCCAAGAAATGTTCAACGACAAGTACTTTTCTGAAAGTATTCATCACATAAAGGAGGTAGAGTTCATCAAGCTTGAGCAAAGCAATATGACCGTGGCACAGTACGAAGCTAAGTTTGTTGAGTTGTCTCGGTTTGTGTCACTTGGTTGATAATGAGGAGAGAATGACGCGGATGTTTCTAAGAGGTTTGAAACCCGAGATACGTCAATACCTTATCTCTCATAAACTGTGTTTGTATTTAGATGTTGTGAATAGGGCT
This sequence comes from Panax japonicus, assembly GCA_020205505.1. Taxonomy (NCBI): domain Eukaryota; kingdom Viridiplantae; phylum Streptophyta; class Magnoliopsida; order Apiales; family Araliaceae; genus Panax; species Panax japonicus. The sequence goes on along the minus strand of CM035098.1, from coordinate 54,351,506 downwards.
CACTTATTGGAGCGCGATAATGAGTCAACCCAACCAAGAGAGAGCAGCCGGCAAGTCGATAATACCAGTGGTAGCAATCATCGAAGCGGTGACAACAAACGTGGAGGGAATCAACATACCTGAAATGGTAATCACTTCGGTGGTAATCATGGCCATGACAATAAGAGTGGTCATTTCAAGAAGAGGAGATTCAATAATGATGGAAAGACGTCAGCACCAGCACCTGTTGTTAAGGAATGAGAACGACCACCGGTCGTATGTTACAAATGTGGAAGGGAAGGATACATAAGTCCAAATTGCACGATGCAGTCCAAAGCATGTTACAATTGTGGAAAAGAATGTCACCTAGCCCAATTTTGTCGTGCACCAAAGTCAAATCCAGCTGGGATGGAGGCATCAAAGGGTGTCCCAGACAAGACAAAACCTGTAGTTCAAGAGAAAGCGTTTGTCGTAACCTCCCAAAAAACGAGGAATCCGAACGAGGTGATCAAGGGTAAGCTAATCATAAACTTTAGCGAAGTTTATACTTTATTTGATACCGGTTCTACCCATTCCTTTATTTCTCCTACTTGCGCTCAACATTGAAATTTGACTCCAGAGAATTTATACTTTGACTTATCTGTTAAAACTCCGTTAGGAGAAACCTTCATTACATCTACGGTTTATAAGTCTTGTTTGATTTAAATCAGTAACCGCACGTTACCTGTCGATCTTATTTCCTTAAAAATACTTGCATTTGATGTGATTTTAGGGATTGATTGGTTAACTACTCATCATGCTAAAATCGATTATTTTCGTAAGGTTGTTATCTTTCATATTCTTAACCAACCTATTATGCGAATTCAAGCAACCAAACCACTAAAATCAATCACTGTCATATCAAGTCATAAAGTTATTCGTTTATTGAAAAATGGATGTCAAGCTTTCTTAGCCCATGTAACGGATTTAAATAAAAATACGTCAGATTTGAATAATATTTATATTATTAATAAATTTCCTGACGTATTCCTTGAAGAACTTCCTGGCCTACTCTCAGAGCGTGAAATTGAATTTTGTATCGACCTTAAATCTGGTACAAAACCCATTTCCAAAGCCCCATATCGAATGGCTCCAATTGAACTTCAGGAGTTAAAAACCCAACTACATGAATTGTTCGGTTTTATTCCTCCTAGTACATCTCCTTGGGGTGTTCCTGTTCTATTTGTGAAGAAGAAAGATGGAAGTATGCAACTTTGTATTGATTATCGGAAGTTGAATCATGTCACCATCAAAAATAGGTACCCATTGCCTCGTATTGATGACCTATTTGACCTGTTGCAAGGAGCCAAATTCTTTTCAAAGATTGATCTTCGTTCCGGATATCATCAGTTGAAAATTAAAACTGATGACATTCCAAAGACTGCTTTCAGAACTCGGTACGGGCATTATGAATTCCTAGTCATGTCTTTTGGATTGACTAATGCTCATGCTGCCTTCATGGACATGATGAACTAAGTATTCAAAGAATATTTGGATCACTTTGTGGTCGTCTTTATTGATGACATCCTCATATACTCCAAAACCCATGAAGACCATGAGCAACACTTGATGCTGATACTTCAAAAGCTTCGTGAAAACAAGCTTTAAACCAAGTTGATGAAATGTGAGTTCTGGCTTGAGGAAGTTGCATTCATTGGGCATGTAATATCAAATCATGGAATATCTGTTGACCCGGCAAAGATTGAAGCAATTCAAAGCTGGGAGCAACCTAAGTCAGTGACCAAAGTACGTAGCTTTCTCGGTTTAGCTGGTTATTATCGGAGATTCGTGGAAGGATTTTCTCGAATCGCTACTCTATTAACTCAGCTGACTCGAAAAGTTACAAAATTCGGTTGGAGCGAGGAATGTGAGAAGAGTTTTTAAGAACTCAAGAGAAGACTCATTTCAGCACCTGTTCTGACAATACCATCTGGCTCAGAGGGATTTGTCATCTACAGTGATGCTTCAGGAAAAGGGTTAGGATGTGTTCTCATGCAACATGGGAAAGTCATAGCCTATGCCTCTCGACAACTCAAAGAATTTGAGAGTAATTATCTTACTCATGATCTAGAGTTGGCAGCAGTCATTTTTGCGCTTAAGATTTGGAGGCATTACCTGTATGGAGAGAAGGTGGATATCTATACGGATCATAAAAGCCTAAAATATTTCTTCACTCAAAAAGAACTCAACATGCGACAACGACGATGGCTTGAGTTGTTGAAATATTATGATCATACCATCCAATACCATCCTGAAAAATCGAATGTAGTAGCTGACGCATTGAGTAGAAGATCATATGCGGGTACGAGTGCAATATTGTCAACGCAAAGACCCATTTTGTATGACTTATGAAGGATGGAGATAGAGTTAAAGACTCCAGGGACCCATATGATGATGGCGGATATACGAGTAGAACCGACTTTAATCGATAAAGTTAAAGTTGCTCAAACTACAGACCTGGAGTTGATGCGTATGAAGAAGAAAGTGCAAGAAGGTGCTATTCTAGAAGCAAGAATCGATGAAGAAGGAATACTTCGAGTCAACTCCAGACTTTATGTTCCTAACGATTCTGACTTAAAGTATAAAATCATGATGGAGGCGCACAACACACCATTTGCAATCTATCTTGGGAGTACCAAAATGTATCGTGATCTTCGACATACATTTTGGTGGAGCAATATGAAGAGAGAGATAACGGGATTTATCTCAAGGTGTCTAACTTGTCAACGAGTCAAGGCGGAGCATCAAGTGCCAAAAGGTCCATTGCAACCACTTGAAATTCCAGAATGGAAGTGGGAGCACATTACCATGGATTTCGTTACTGGTCTTCCCAAGGTTTCTCAAGGCATAGATGCGATTTGGTTCATTGTTGATAGATTGACCAAGTCTGCTCATTTTTTACCGATACGAGAAACTTATACACTTGAACGTCTTGCTAGTATGTATATAAACGAGATTGTAAGATTGCATGGTATGCTAGTATCCATAGTTTCTGATCGAGACCCAAGATTCACTTCAAGATTTTGGGTTAGTTTGCAAAAAGCTATGGGCACGAATTTACGATTTAGTTCGACATATCATCCTCAAACGGATGGGCAGTCGGAAAGGACTATTTAAACTCTTGAAGATTTATTAAGACTCTTATGTCCTTGACTTCAAGGGAAGTTGGGACAAGTTCTTACCATTGGTAGAGTTTTCCTACAATAATAGTTATCAAACAAGTATTGGCATGGCTCCATTTGAGGCGTTGTATGGAAGAAAGTGTCGTTCTCTACTATGCTGGGATGAGGTGGGTGAAGCAACGTTGTTGGGACCGGATTTGGTACGTATGACTACAAAAAAGATTCAAACGATCCGATAATGTATAAAAACCTCACAAGATCGACAAAAGAGTTATGCTGATCTTCATCGAAAAGACGTGGATTTCAATATTGGAGATCATGTGTTGTTACGTGTTGCTCTATAGAAAGGAGTTACGAGATTTGGAAAGAGAGGAAAGCTTAATCCTCAATTTATTGGCCCATTTTTAATCCTCGATCGAGTAGGAACTGTGGCATATAGAATCGCCTTACCGCCAAGTATGTCTCGTGTTCATAACGTTTTTCACATATCTATGTTACGTAAATATGTGAAAGACCTGAACCACATTATTGAATTAGAACAAGACGAGATAGAGGAAGATTTGACGTATGAAGAGTTACCTGTTAAAATCTTGGATAAGAAGGATCATATTCTATGCTCCAAGGTTATACCTCAAGTCAAAGTTTTGTGGAGAAATCACGATGTGGAAGAAATGACCTAGGAGTTAGAATCTGAGATGAAGTCAAGGTATCCTCACCTCTTTGATATACTAGGTACGTACCCTAATTTTGAGGACGAAATTTCATAAGAAGGGGAGGTTATAAGACCCCAACTTTTATGAATAAAGAATAATTTTCACGAAATATATTTTTGAATATTATGGTGTGGATTTGATATAATGTTATAGTTGTGGGTAATATTTACAAATTTTGCAAAGTAAGCAAGTGGTTATATAATATTCGATTGGTCGGAGAATATTCATTTTAATAGGGAATATTCGTACGACGGCACAATCATTGGTGGACCCCACAACGGAAGTATTGTCGTAGTTAGAAAACGAAAAAATTATCATTTTATAAAAATAACAGCAAAAGTGTTACCGTTAAAATTGTTGAACTATCCGGTAATAAAAGTACAGTAATACGCGTGGTTGCATAGTAGCACACGGTATTGGTTATTGATACTTACGTGAGAAGTTACTCAGTTATACTCAATTATTGCTACAGTAATTGCTGCATCATATCTCTCATATTATTGATTCAATTATTGTCACAATATCATCTGCATAATATGATATATTATTAAATCAATAATTAAGATGAGAAAGTTATTCATATTATTAAATTGCAATATTTACAATGTTTAGAAGTTCTGTCAAGGAGAGGTTTGGTCATCTAATTACGCGCCAATAAGGAGAAATCCTTAATGGAAAGCCCCCATCTTTCTTGGGAACGACCTGATTGTTAAATATTGTGAATTATAATATTAATGATGAATAAGTTTGTGTTGATTAAAGATGATTTGGATAGTTCTATTGTGTTGGAATTATTAGTGTTAGTGAAAATTGACATTTATTTCGATAATAATTGATGTCTGGAGGTTATATTAACCAATCGGGTAATTAACTGGATAAATGAGCAATTAATTGCTATTAATTCACATGATTATAACTATTTATTCACATGTGTGTACTATTGATTCACATTCATTTACTATTAGGGGAGTTGGTGCAAGATTGATAATACTTACATAACTAAGTTAAAAATGGAGGTATAGATGGAGGTACTATACTGTAATTCGTATTTTCACATGATTATACCTATTGATTCACATGATTGAACTATTGATTCACGACTGTTGTATAATTAAGTTTGTATTTGTATTCTGTACCATGTATTTGGCGACGACTCAAAATGGGTGATGTATACCTGTTTTGGGGTCGTCACATCTATAGCTTTAGTGAATTGGTGAGAAATGAAGGAAGAATGAGATTCTATTTATAGGAAAATATAGTTTCAATAATTGCACATTTTGGGCCTCGAAATATTACAGTATAATACATTCCCCTTTTTCTTTCTTTTTAATTTAGTCCTGCAAGTATTATAAAACTTGCACCACCTCCCCTAATATTAAATCATGTGAATCAATACTAAAATCATGTGACTCAATAGTATAATCATGTGAAAAAAACTAATTACAGTATAATACCTTCATCTATACCTCCATTTTTAATTTAGTCATGCAAGTATTATCAATCTTGCACCAACTCCTCTAATAATAAATCTTGTGAATCAATAGTACACACATCTGAATACATAGTTATAAGCATGTGAATCAATAGCAATTAATTGTTCATTTATCCGGTTAATTATTCGATTGGTCAATATAACCTCCAGACATCAATTATTATCGAAATAAATGTTGATTTCCAGTAACACTAATAATTCCAACACAATGAAACTATCAATTTCATCTTTAATCAACACGAACTTATTCATCATTAATATTATAATTCACAATATTTAACAACCAGGTCGTTCTCAGGAAAGAGGGGGCTTTTCAATAAGGATTTCTCCTTATTGGTGCGCAATTAGGTGACCAAACCTCTCCTTAACAGAACTTCTAGACATTGTCAATATTGTAAATAATAATATGAATAACTTTTTCGTCTCAATTATTGATTTAATAATATAACATATTATACAGATGATACTGTGACAATAATTGAATCAATAATATGAGAGATATGATACAGAATTACTGTAGCAATAATTGAGTGACTTCTTACGTAAGCATCAATAATCAATACTGTGTGCTACTATACAATCATGCGTATTACTGTACTTTTACTATTGAGTAGTTCAACTGTTTTAACGGTAACACTTTCGCTGTTATTTTTATAAAAAGATAATTCTGTCGTTTTCTTAATACGATAATACTTCCGTTGTGGGGTCCATCAATGATTGTGCCGTCCTACGGATGTTCTCCGACAAAAAGAATATTTCCCAACCAAATGAATATTTTATAACAATTTGTATACTTTGCAAAAATTTTAAATATCCCTTTTAACTTTAAACTTTTATCAATTTAACTATTTACCAAAATAAAAAAATTGAATACTTTTATTTCATAAAATTCAGGATCTCACAGAATATATTATATTTTATTATGCATAGTGTTTGTATAGTACCTGCATAGTGTTTGCATAGTAAAAAATAAAATTATCAGACGATTTTTTATGCCCGTGAAGAGGAAAAAACACATTGTGCAGTCTGTGATTCTAAAATTCAAATAGTATCCTTTCCATTCTCCTATAAATAGGATGCTTAGTTAGAATTGAAAATCACACCAGAATCAGAGAATTCTTCTTTTATAATATTGAGCGTATTTCTTTAGAGCTTAAGGAAGCTTTGAGCGTAGAAAACAATTCAAGTTTTCTTCAAGAATATTCCCGCAATACCAGTTGGAATACTCTCCTTTTTAATGTAAGGGATATTATTGTTGTTAAATACTCGTAAAAATAATATTTTCTTCCATACTCTGTAGTATGTAAGTAATATTATTTCGTTTCAGATTTCGAATTCTACACTCATTTTGTTAAGTTTTGACTTCTATACTATGAAATTAGTAGAATATCTTTGATATTTGAGTTTCATCCAATATCTTTTCATGAAAATATTATCCCGAGCATTCTTGATAAATTTTAACTTTTTTATGCCGGAGTACTATTCACGGGGTACTATTCCCAAAGTACTATTTACGGGGTACTATTCACTCGGGGTACTATTCATGACAAAAATTAATTTTTTTTCGGTCCAAATTATTTTTGATACAATATTATTATTGAATTTTACACCACAAAGTAGTATCATATTGACAATTTGGACATTATTGAATTATGGATAAATTAAATTATAAATCTTTAAAAATTTATCCTTTGTTTTCTTTTAATTAAATTTTTATATCATTGTCATCATCCTCATGCTTATATTATGATAAAAGTCATTTGTGGCTTACGTGCATAAATTTACTGTTGATTGGTATGATTATGATCAGGGATTATTTGGTATAATCATGACCGTAATGTTACAAATGATGTGGTAAAAGTCCTTATTGGCCCGTAGTGCATTGATGAAGAGTTGTTGGCATGATCATGACCATTGGTGAAAACACGAAGGCCGTAGTTCATGGATAATTCGTGGTCGTGATACTAATGAATATCTGTGGCCCGTAGTGCAGAGATGATTCGATGATGTAGATTATTTATTAAGCTGAGTCTCAGCATTAAAATTGTTAATAAACTTTTTAAATCATAAAAGATAGTAGATATCATGCTCTACTTGGCTCTTCTAATGGATTGCTTGTTTCGCTGCAGTTAAAATTGATGTTTATTGTATTTTATCAGTTTAACACCGTTGAAGGCTAACGATAATTTACTCTGTATTATCTTAGTCATAATATTTTTTTATTGGGCTAGTTGAGCTCACCCTTTGCTTTCATTGTTCTCTTCAAGAAATGAGAAAATAGTCGGGACTAGTCAGGGAACGAAGTAATGGTCCGAGGTGGTGCATTAGTAGTCATCACTATTCTGTGAAATAGTGTGATAATAATTATAATGATATTGAATTTGAGTTTGGATATTATCTAGAAGACAATATTCATGTTGAACTCTCAGCTTATGTTTTGTCGTATTTTACACGACAGTTGTATAATTAAGTTTGTATTTGAATTCTGTATCATGTATTTGGCGACTCAAGATGAGTGATACCTATTTTGGGGAGCTCATATTTAGTTTGGACTATTTATTTTAGACATGGCCACATGCTGTGATATTATATATATCTTAACTTTTATAATTTGTAATTTGTAATTTGTATAATTATATATAACTTGTACATAAAGTAACAATTAATTTATGTTTCTTGCAGCCATGCACAAAGTTTTCCATTCTCTTGATCAAAGTTAATTTTCATGTTTTAATTTATGATTATTATTTTTAGCAAAATAAAAAAATATATTTGAAAGAAAATAAAGAGACAATTCTCTCATAATCGCGATTACTCTCACCGACCACGCCGTAGTGACAGCCAGGGTACGCTGACGCCGACCAAATCTTCAATCAGCTCCCTTCTAGCCAAGCCGAGCAGTATCCCCACTTCTCCGCTTATCATCCTTTAAAAAATCTCTCTCATGCGGATCTAAAACCGACACTAGCCGGTTGACAAAAAGGTGCATTTGAATTTAATTTGAGGCTCATTTCAATTTTTTTCCAAATGCAAATGCAGTGGACCTAACCCAAGTCAGTTTCTAACTCTAATGGGCTTAAACCTGACCCAAGTTTTAGTTTATTTAAAGAGAGAGAGAAAGTGTTGAAGGCCAGCTGGGTTTGTGAACTGGGTTTACTAATCTCCCCATTTCCCACTCCATTACCCTCTCTCTATATCCCATTTTCTCTCTCCACTTTTCTTTTATAGATGAATAATCATAGAATATAAACTTGTAGCTCTTGAATTGATTGAGTAATGATGTAGAGAGAGATTGTGCTGTATCTTTATTGATTACTTGTGTTCTTGGGTTTTGGTTTGTTTGGCTTGATTTGTTTTGTTTTGTTGGGTGGGTTTGATTTTTTCTTTTGTTTAAATTTGATGGGTGCAGAGGGAGAAGTTGTCTTGAAAAAGGAGAAAGATAGGGAATCCAAAAGATATAAGTGTTTGCACAGTCACTCAACTTATATTCAAAACTGTGCAGCAGCTACTTGGGCTTTTTTTGGTTATGGGAATTTTGCTTTCATCAAGTGAAATATTACTCTCCTAAAAATAATTTTTACTTGGTTAAACTTTATTATCGTCAAAAAAGAAAGAAAGTGAAGAGGGTGATTTTTGATCTAAATAGATCTGTTGCATTACAGTGGTATTACCACTTTTCTTTCAGTCATGAAGAGACTTAGCAGCACAGATTCTTTGGGTGCTTTGATGTCCATGTGTCCAACAACAACAGGTGCTTACAAATTATTCCATTTCAATTTCACTTTTAATGGTTCATTATATTTGCTCCAAAAAACTGAAAATGGTTCATTATATATCAAAAGGTTCAAACATCAAACATACCCATAACATGTTTTCATGTCTCTAGCTAACCTTTTATTTGATCAAAACAACAACTTGAAATTTTATGATAAAATTTTGGTAGATCAAAGCTTTTGTTTCCTAATTTAGTAACTTTTCATGCTCCACTCTTTTTACATTCTTAGTTTTGTTTGCACAATTATTCTCCCCTATATCTTATTGTTCTTTGTTATCATTAATATAGAAGAACACAGCCCAGGGAACAAACATGTTTACACAAGGGAGTTTCAGTCCATGTTGGACGGCTTAGATGAAGAAGGCTGCGTGGAGGAATCCGGCCAGATCTCCGAGAAGAAACGTCGGTTGAGCGTGGATCAAGTCAAGGCATTAGAGAAGAATTTTGAAGTTGAAAACAAGCTTGAACCTGAGAGAAAAGTGAAGCTGGCCCAAGAACTTGGGCTGCACCCTAGACAAGTAGCTGTTTGGTTCCAAAACCGGCGCGCCCGGTGGAAAACCAAGCAATTGGAGAGAGACTATGTCGTTCTTAAGGCCAATTATGACTCACTCAAGCATAACTTTGAGACTCTCCAACATGACAATGAATCCCTCCTCAAAGAGGTATACTCATTCAAGTTCATAATTAAACAAACTCTAGCTTTCCTAGCATTCCAAAACAGAATTAAGATAGCAAATTAATTATTAGGAACGCTGATCAACTGGATAGGCATAATGAAATCGTGTACATGCAAGGAACCGTACATATTATAGAATGCACAGGGTATCTAGTTCTCATACCAAGATTCAAAATGATAAGTACGCAGGGGGGAAATAACCGTTCTTTGATGACCCGAACACATTTGACAATTCTTATATGTGAGAGATCGTTACATTAACAAGTTCGAGTTCGAAGCCTAGAACTTGTAATTATATTGCTAGGCTCTTACAGTCTTAATTTTTTTTTGTTAATTTGTTTTGTAGATAAGAGAACTGAAATCAAAGTTACATGGAGAGAACATTCAAAGCAGTCATTCAGTGAAAGAAGAGGTGATGGCATCTGAAAACAATGAGAGAGTTACAGAAGAACTAATGACCAAGCCACAAGTTGACTCTCTAGCTAAATGTGATGCTACTACAGAGCTCAACTTTGAAAGCTTTGATCAAAACAACAATGGAGTAATGACAGCAGCCACATTTTTCCCGGATTTTAAAGACGGGTCATCGGACAGCGACTCGAGCGCCATCCTGAACGAAGACAACAATAGCCCAAATGCTGCAATTTCTTCGTCCTCAGTCGGAGTTCTTATTCACAGCCACCAGTTTATGCCATCATCCATGAATTGCTTCCCGTTCAGCAGCTCATCAACAGACTCAAAAGAAATTCTTGGGGATGCCCAAAAAGTTTATCAGCCGCAGTTTGTCAAGATTGAAGAGCACAATTTCTTCAGTGGGGATGAATCTTGCAATTTCTTCTCAGATGATCAAGCTCCTAGTCTTCAGTGGTACTGTCATGATCAGTGGAATTGAAGGGGTAAAATTCAAAAACCAAGAATCTTGATGGTCAGTTAATGACATATGAAAATAAGGGGATGGAATATTCTGAAAAATCCGAGTAAGAAGCTGCAAAATTATTTGTGAAATGGAGAGTAAAGTGTAATTAAACAAACTGTAGGGTCTCTCCACTATTGTACAAAAAATTGAAGAAGTTGCAGATGAGTGCAGCAGAAGAGAGAGATTCACGTGGGCTGCGAAATGGGACACCGCGGTGGGGTTGGGGAATCAAAGCCGTGCTGGAATGATTAGATAGTAATTAATTAAGAACAGTTTCAGTAATAATAAATATATATATATATATATATATATTCTCTGCTGTTAAAAAAGGAGAAGCCTGGAAACTCTGCTACTATTATTAATAGGAGTACTATTACAGATTTACAGTGGAGGAAATGCAGTCTTGTAATGGTCGGAAAAATAATCATTGGCTCTTTTAAAAAAACAGTATCTCTTTAGTTTAGTAAAAAAATACTACCTCCGTCCTGATTTTTTTTTTTTTTAGCTTAAATCATACATATCAGTACACAAGTTAAAATGATAAAAATATTCTTAATATATTTTCTTTGAATTTGAAGAGTTAATGAGTGTCATTTAATTGTAGTAATTGTAAGACGCAATAAATATCATTAGATGCATAAGGCATATATGAGAAAATATTATAAAAATTATATTGGAGTTCTAATACATTACTTATTTTGAAAAAAAATATTAAACTTAAAAAATAACTTATTGTGGAACGAAGGTAGTAGTAAGTAAGATTGCATGCATCCAATAATAAAACTGCTTACATATGTTTAATGCAGGAAGATGATAGGTCTGATGTCAGTTGGAGTTGCTCAAAATTAAAGTTGTTTTCTTTTCTTTCTCTCTTTTTAGTTTTTCCACCCCAAATTTTATTATTATAATAAAATTTTATAAAATTTATTGGGATAAATAGAAAATTAAAAAAAATATTACTACATAAAGGACAAAATAGAAGTTATTTTAAAATTAGACATTTTTAGAAAAGTTGAAAAAGTTTTAAAATTTGTTAACACCAATCTTCCTTTTGACTTTATATATTAGATAATAAAATACAGTTTGCACTTTATAAAATTGTTGAGATTTGTGCACTGATGTTGAAAACGTATTTAAGTGCAAGATTATTTTTGCTAAACAAAATATACCCTCAAAAATTTTACTGGTCAGAAGTGATGGTGTGTATATATTGCCTTGCGAAAAGAAATTTGGAGTGCATTTTGTTTAGGAAAAAGAATCTTAAGATTAGAAGTGAGTAAAAAACGGGTACAATTGAGTAAACAAATAAAATTGAATTTTTTATATTAAATTATTTTGATTATTCGATTTTTTTTTTCTAAATTCAGTTATATCCGATTTCTCATTCAGTATTCAGTTTCGGGTCCGATTATTAAAATCAGCCTATTCAGTTACCCGAATAACCGAACCTATTCATTAAAAAAAATTAATTCATACTTGTATGATGTATCACTGTATGTATGTATCAGTGTATATAACTGTTAGGACTGATCATTCGGTTATAACCGACCCGAATAGACTATTCGGTTATAACCGAATACCGAAATATTCATATTTTTAATATCCGAACTAATACTCAAATTTTGGTAATAACCGAATACCGAATTATAAATTCGGTATTTCGGGTAATAACCGAACACTACTATAAAAAATAACACCCAAAAATGATTCCACAAAATACCTAAATCGACTCTGATGTTATCTATACCAAAATTAAAGAGTCACATGCAGTGAGATTGAAACAAATTTTCTATCTTATTGTAGTTAATGTTGAAAAAAGATCGGATTATGGATATTCCGGCAAAACAAAGGATGGAGAGGAGTTCATATATACCTAGCAAACTGCAAAAGTAAGTAACAAAATCTGGGTTGGGATACAAACAATTAATTAGATACAGAAGGATATTTCTACACCAAAACTTTAACAAAGAAAGAGCAACTGCTTTTGAGCACAGATGATGACAGAAAATTAGAAGCATGTATGAATACAATCAAGATGTAGGAATACAATCACACCTCCAAGCTCCAGCTTCGTACCCACACGGCCACACCATCTTGATTCTTGCCGTCGTAACCAAATCTAGATCGTCCCCAAATTTTCGATGGCGATTGGTGATACCTTGGATGTTCTCCTTCAATACCTTGGGATGAGAGGCGGATAGGCGGAGAAAGTGAGAAGTGAAAGGCTGAGGCCGAAAATTTGAGATTTGGGATGAGACTTGAGAGAGGCAAAGAGGCAGGAGGCAGGAGACTAAGAGTGAGATGAGAATTTGGGAAATGAAAATTGAAAAGGGTTAGTGTAGTGTGCTATTCCTATTTCCAAGGAAGAGAAAGACGTATAATGTAGGAAGACTTTAGTGGTGAATAGAATACATATAAATATAAAATAATTATTTTTAATTAATAAATTCGGTTATTTGAGTATCCAAATAGCTTGATTTTTATTGCCGAACCCGAAATCGAATACTGAACAAAAAATCGGATATAACCGAAATTAGAAAAAAAACGAATAACCGAAATAATTCGGTTAAAAAATTTCGGTTATGTTCGATAATTCGATTTTATCCGTTTTTTGCTCACTCCTAGTCACTGCCCCTAATTCCCATTTTTCAGTTCTCAATTCCTCTCACCTCTTGAGTCTCCTCTCATCTCAGATCTCATAAGGCACAACTTCTCACCTCCGTCTTATTCTCATCTCAGATCTCACAGCTTCAATTCCTCTTTAATTTGATGGATCCACGGTCCACAGATCTAACTCTTTCACTTTAGATCTTCCTCTACTTTCAATCCTAAAGGTTTGTTCTTTAACCATTTTTTTCTATAATGGGTATATGATATGCAGTGTGTATGATGTTTTTGTTGAAAAAATTAGAGTTTTCTTTTGTGAGCTGGGAGTTCTTGGAATTTGGAGAAGTTGGGATATGTTGTATTAGTTGAACCTTCTAGATTTGAAATGGCTAGCCAAACACTTATGAACAAGTTGAATTTGACCACCCTTTTTTTCAAAATATTCCAATTTTATGTGTTATATATATATATATCATCAAATGTGATATTTAGAGGCAAAACTAATGAAATATCCACTGTAATTGACACATTTTACTGATTACACCATTGATATTTTAATTTTTCAAATTACCCCACTAAACTAATTATTATTTTAAAATTAGTTCATTCCATTAAAAAAATAAACAGACGCTAATTTTTTATCGATAAAACTAATGAATTTCTCATTGTAGTCGGTACGTTTTACTAATTACCCCATTAAACTAATTAATATTTTAAAATTGGATCATTCTGTTAAAAAAAATTAAGTAGACATTAATTTTTTATCTATGTGGCTCTGGAAAAGAAATTCAAAAATAAAAAATATTACTTATGTGGCAAAAAAAATAATAAAAAACTTGAAATTAAGTGAAAGCAAAATAATCAAAATATTTTGGGTACTCTAATCTAAGATATTTATCAATAGAAAAAACTTCCTCACGAATGAAAAACAATGCATCATTAGTAGAAATGAAAACGTGGTAATTGACAACAACAACAACATTTTGTATCTGCCTCTGAATTATCTCTGCATCGATATGTAAAAACTCAAACTCCTATCAAATCATAAATACAATTCCAACAAAATCAATTTAACTAAATATTACTACCACGCGTATATATATATACGCACACACACAAAGAGAGAGATATATAGAGAGAGATTGGAGGAGTGGACCTTGTGAAGGCGATCGAGAGTGAATGAGAGAAGTTCGGAGACATAAGGACGTTGTTGATAGTCGGAGGTGAGAAGGGAGGAAACTTACTACAACACCATTTACTTCATCTATTGTTGTTGTTGTTGTTGGGGATTTAGACTCTATTGTTATATCTAATGCTGAACTTTGAAGCTCAATTCAATGTTTTAGGTATTCAGATCTAGGAATTTTCATAGATTTTAAAAGAAAAAATACACAGATCTATTTGATCTGGATGAATGGAAAGAAGATGGAGATGAGAGGAAGGAAGATGGAGAATAAATCAAATTTGTATATTTTTCTTTTTTCTTTTTCACGTTCACGTAGGATAAAAACTGAAACGATTTAACACTAGTGAGGCAAAGATAACAGAATGACCCGAATTTCAAAATATTAATTAGTTTAATGGGGTAATTTGAAAAATTAAAAGTTCAATGGTATAATCAGTAAAATGTGCCAACTATAATGAGTAATTCATTAGTTTTGTCGATAAAAAATTAACGTCCGTTTATTTTTTTTAACGGAATGACCCAATTTTAAAATAATAATTAGTTTAGTGGGGTAATTTAAAATTTTAAAGTTTAATAATGTAATCAATAAAACGTGCCAACTACAGTGAATATTTCATTAGATTTGTCGATATTTAGCACCTCATAATATGTTGGTTAAACTCTACATATATATGGAACTTAACTTCGATTATTAACCGAATAGCGAAATCGATTATTTTGTTTTTGGTAATTCGGTTATTTCTTAATTCTGTTAGTTTTTCGAATAGTAAAAGTAAGCATATTTCGGTATTCAATTATAACCGAATAAATTATTCGGTTCGGTTACAACCGAATGATCAATCCTACTTAAAATGCATTTTGATTGGTTAAAATTTCGAAAGGTGCATTTTGTTTAGTAAAAAAGAAATTTGTGGTGTAATTAGATACATTTTAAAAATTAGGATGAAATCTTCAATACCTTATAAATTTTGGAGGTACAAATTATATTTTAGTCTATATTAAATTATTATTATTCTTTTTCTTTTTTAACAAATTTAGGATTCGGCTAAAAACTGAATTAGACATAAGTTCGTGCTCCTTTAATAAACAAGTAGAGAAATTTAAAAAAATTAAATTGCAAAACTAGTATAAATTTATTTAGTTTTAGTTAGTGTAATCGAAGTTATTATAAGTCCTTTTTTTTATTATATATATACACACTAGTGAACTTCACTAAATGACATATTTATCTTTTAATTTATGTATGTACTACTTGCTATTAAGGATAAAAAAAATTGTACTTTAGGCCATTCTTCTAAGAATGGAGGGATTATTAATTGTAATATTAATTATTTTTAGAAATTACATAAATCACATCAAATTTTAATTTTAAGCATTTAAGATTTTATTTTAATAAAATGAAATAAAACTCTTTTACTGAACAAATGGAGTATATCTAAGGAAATACTCCCTCCGTCCTATATTAAAGGTCCTAATTGCTTTTGACACGCTAATTAATATTATTATTTTTTTAATATAAGACGTTTTAGAATTCCAAGTAAGCATTAATTATTTAGTTTCCAATATTATCTCAAGTATTAAATATAACTTTGATTCTCTCACTATTTTTTGCCCAATAAATAACAATATCTTTTTCTAATACAAGGACAATATAGACATTTGATATTATATTTAATATTATACAATCATTTCCTTAATACTTGTGCATAACTCTAAAAAATCTTATATTAATGGGCGGAGGGATTACTTTTTAATTGAAGTATCTATTAATTTTTTTATGATCTCAACATTAATTATTCCTTTTTAGTTCTCACATGAATCAATTCTCTAGATCATTAATTATTCTTTTTAATTATCATTTTTGTTGTTATTCTCACATTAAATATAAAAGATGTTATAATGATAATATGAGATAGTCTAATAATACATCACTTCCCAATGTAAACCTTTTACTATTATTTTTTAAGTTTTCAACAAAAGTGGACTAAAAAGATTATAAGAGTATAAGTGGAAAAATAAGATAAAAATATTTATTAATAGAAATATAATATTTATTATGGAATATTCTAAAATTAAAATTAAAATTAAAATGTTTAATACGAGACAGAGAGAGTTTTACATGAGATTTTTATCGCATTGCATTGTATAAAAAAAGTGAAGCGGAGAACAAATTTATAGAGATATTTACTCACAAAGTTTAAACTTTAAAATAAAACCTATATTCCGTTTTGCCATTGCTAAATTTTATAAATGAAATCGCTAATGTTCCTTTACGTCCAGCTGACTTTGAATGATCCGCGTTCTTTTTGGCGTGAGAGTAAGTACAAGTATAAGTGAGAAAGGGAATATCAACGCAATAAAAGTTCTTAGAGTTAGAAAGAAAGAGAGAGAAAATGATTTACCTTTTACTCCATCCGTCCTTTAATATAAGACGTTTTAGAGAAGTTTTTTTGTCCCTTAATATATACTCTTTTTAGGAGACCCCAAATTTTATAAATAAAGATTTAACTTTTTCGAAATATTTTTTCAAAATTATGGTGTGAATTTGACATAATGTTATAGTTGTAGGTAGTATTTATAAATTTTATAAAGTACACAAGTTGTTATATAATATTCTTTTTGTCGGGGAATATTCGTACGACGGTATAATCATTGGTGGACCCCACAACAGAATTATTGACGAATTGAGAAAACGACAAAAATATTTTTATAAAAATAACGGCGGAAGTTTTACCGTTAACTGTTGAAACACTCGGTGTTAAAAGTACCGGAATACGCGTGGTTGAATAGTAGCACACGATATTGATTATTGATGATTACGTGAGAAGTCACTCAGTTTTGTTCAATTATTGCTTCAGTAATTGTTGCATAGTATCTCACGTTATTTGATTCAATTATTGTCGATATTTTATATATTATTAAATCAATAATTGAGATGACAACATTATTAATATTATTATTTGCAATATTAACGATGTCTAGAAGTTCTGTCAAGTAGAGGTTTGGTCACCTAATTGCGCGCCAATATGGAGGAATCCTTATTGGAAAGCTCCTTCTTTCCTGGGAACGACATGATCGATTAATATTGTGAAATATAATAAAGATGATAAATATTGTTAGATATATTGAGGTATTTTTTTATGAAGTCACAGATGTTTATATATATATATATGTATATATATATATATATATATATATATATATATATATATATATATATATATATATATATATTATAAATTTATTTTATTAGTATTATTAATGTAATAAAACAGAAAAGGTTTTTATATAAAACAGAATACTTTTATAAAGTTATTTATTTTATTAGACTATAAATAGAATATAATATATTCTATTATGCATAGTGTTTTGCATAGTAAAATCTTTTTATATAAAACAGAATACTTTTATAAAGTTATTTGTTTTATTAGATTATAAATAGAATATATTATATTCTATTATGCATAGTATTTTGCATAGTACCTGCATAGTATTTTGTATAGTAAAATCTTTTTATATAAAATAGAATACTTTTATAAAATTATTTATTTTATTGGATTTTAAATAAAATATATATATATATATATTTAGAAAATATTATATTTTATTGCATAGTATCCTTTCTATTTTCCTATAAATAGGATGCTTAGTTAGAATTGAAATCACACCAGAAGTTCAGAGAATTCTCTTCTATAATCTTGAGCGTATTTCTTTAGAGTTTTAAGAAGTTTTGAGCGTAGTGCAAGTTTTCTTCAAGAATATCCTCGCCCTACCAGTCGGAATACTCTTCTTTTAAGGTAAGGGATATTATTTGTTGTACTCGTAAGTGGTATTATTTCTTTCGTATTCATGAAGAGAATTATTTTCTTTCAAATACTCATAAGAGTTGTTGTTTCATTCTTTATTATTATGTTGGAATAACCTGTCTATGTGAAGTACCGCATACATGGTGAAATTCTTCTATTATTCCATTCTTTATCATTATGTTGGAATAACATGTCTATATAAGACCCCAACTTATTATAAATGAAATTTAATTTTCTTTATTTATTTTTTTGAAATAGTAAGGGTTGAATTGATTAATGTGGTTAGTTATGGGTAAAATGCGCGAATATTTTAAAAATAAGCAGGTGGTTATAAAATATTCATTGTTGTCAGAGAATATTCGTAGAATATTCTTGTTGTCGGAGAATATTCGTACGAAGACGCAGTCTTTTGTGGGCCCATAACGAAAAGCGATTGAATGAAGAAAACGACAAGTATAAGTTGTTTATAAATAACGGCGCAGTTGTTGTATTCGTGAATAGTGCCGTTATGTGAATAGTAATCCCGACACAAAAAAAGTTTCAAATTTGATTAAAAAGTTCACCAATATCTCGGCATAATGATATTGAAGAAAATAATATCATTTAAGAAGAAAATAGCATCCCTTAACTCAAAGAAACAGTACTTCGGAATGAAAGGTCGGAAGTGATGCTGAATGAAACTTGTACTGAACAGCAACTCTCAAAGTATATAAATATTCACACAATACACTAAATAATATAGAGAGAGAAAGAGAGAAAACTTTGTTTCTGGTGTGATTTTTAATTCTAACTTAGCCCTCTATTTATAGAAAAATGTTAGCACGCCGAAGCAGACTTGACCTGCTACCTGATGGCTTTACCTACTACTATTGTCACCCACAACAATTGAAATTCAATTTGAGCACATTTCTCACCAACCAAAAGTGGGGCCCACCAATTTTAGAATTTTCCACCAAAATAATAAATTCGGATACTTCAATAATTTCTGAACCAGATACCTCTTAAAATTCATAACAAATCATACGTTCATTTTTAACGGTTCAAAATTTATGGACATATACTCAACTTATATATGTATAACATATCCAAAAATCACAACGATCCAATGGTCGGATCAAAAATTATAACTCACGCAATATATCTCAAGAACACTGATTTGATCTTTTAATACATCCAATCCGATAAAATACTGATAAAACACCTTAACATTAATTCCTTTATTTATAACCACATAAATAAATTCATCATTTATATCTGCATCAAATAAATATTTTCTTATCATATAAATCAATAATTAATTATTCACAAATAATATTACAGAATCACAATTATGATAACCAGACAGTTCCCAGGAAAGAGGGGACTTTCCAATAAGGATTTCTCCCTACTGGCGCATAATTAGGTGACCAAACCTCTCCTTGATAGAACTTTCTATACATTGTCAATAATGTTATCTAATAATATTACTCAAATAATATGAATTATTGATCTGATAATGGGAAATATTATGCAGTGATAATTATTGAAACAACAATAATATAAAATATCAACGCAGCAATTATTGAATCAATAAAATAAAATATTGAACAGTAATTACTGTAACAATTATTGAGTAGTGCCTTCTTACGTACGAATTAATAATTCAACAATACTGTGCAATACCGTGTGCTACTGTGCAACCACGCGTATTACTGTATTTTAACCACCAGGTAACCCAACAGTGTTAACGGTAACAACTACACCGTTATTTATAAAAACTCAAACTTTGTCGTTTTCTTCATACGACAGTTATTCTGTTATGAGGCCCACAATTGACTGCGCCGTCGTACGGATATTCCCGGTAAAAAAGAATAATCCACGACCAAACGAATATTCTCCGACAAAATGAATATTTTATAACTACTTGCTTATTTTGTAAAATTTGCACATTTCACCCATAACCAAAGCATTATATCAAATTAACACCTTATTAATTTATAATAATGAATAGAAGAAAATTTAATTTTATTTATAATAAGTTGGGGTCTTACAGTTAGCATGAGATGAACTTCATAGTAAGTTCACTTTATGCCCAATATTGACACGCAGACAAAGAGATCGTCTTTTTGTCTGTGTATAAATATTACTCCCTCGATTCAATTTTAAGTGTCGCTTTAGAGAAAAAAACTTGATTCCTAAATAAATGTCGTTTACAGATTTTTAGGAGAAATTTTCTCATATTTTCATGATTTACCCTTAAATATCTCTTTTTTCAAGTACAGCACTCCTATTTAATTTCAACTTTTTCTTTCTTAATTTTGTCCAATTACGTTCCCAATTTTCTCATACTTACCTTCCCAATTTTTTTTCCTCATAATTTTAAAGGTTGCTCAAAATTCTAAAGTTCTGATGGATTCTTTAAATCATCTCTCTTCATCTATGTTTTCTACAAAACTCTATGGCAAATAAAGAACAATTCCATGACAGTGAGAAAAATAAATTTTCTTTTGATCTAATGAGGAATCAAACATTGACTTTGAGAAGGTTGTACAAGATTTTAAATTAAATTTGTCGGCGGATTTTGGAATTGATTTGAACACGGTTCCGGATGATGATGGAGAGATTTCCATGGAAGAAAAGTTGCAACAGACTATTTTTGAGATGCTAAGAATTTTAAAATCAATTCAAAAGTAGAGGCAAGATTTTAAAATTTTAAATTTTTAAAAAAAGAGTAAATTTAAACTTTATTTTTTTGGAGAATTGATTTTGTTTAAGTTAGAAAAATTTCATGGAGAAGAGCAAAGGTTGTATGGTGGAGTTAATGGCAAATGAATTCTTAGTGATTACTCTTATAAAAAATAAAAACAAAAAAAGAGTAATTTAGTAATTTGATTTTAATTTTATACTTTACAATGAAAAATAATTACTTTTTTTAAAATATGAGATTTGGCCTCCAACGACGATTGATATAAAACCAAAAAAAATATATTGAACATGAAATAAACTTGCATGTTCAACCAGTGTAAACTTTTCACATCACATGCCCCAAGGTCCTTAATTGATTTGTTAGCCCTTTTTGACAATTATTAATGATCATGTGCATGCACGGTGTACACAATTCGTAACATGTCTGTAGATAATCTTGATATTGCATTTGATCAAATCATTGTTTCCCTAACGCCTAACAAAGACACCTTTGCTTTAATTTTTATCATAATAATGTGGATATGTAATTAATATTACTGTATATATGACGCCTATTTTGTGAAAGCAACTTATTAAAAGATATATAGCTACTTAGCAGCTGGTATGACAATAACAAAAATAAATTCTTACGTACAAACCAACGCAACTAAAGCAAAGCTTACCTCACACGGTGATCCAAACTCCAAACCGAATCATAGCACAATTTTTATATTTCTATTGTAAAATAATTAACAGGCGTAACGAGTATTGGTTAGTGTCATCATTAACATTATGATTATGTTCGGTTATCGATGTTTAGAACACTTGCAGCGGTAGCATTCAATCTCTAAACGCATCACACCATTTTTAGAATCTTGTGTTTAGACTCCAAACGCAATACATTTTACGTTTGAAATAAATTATTTGTAAACGAACAAGATTTTTAACTGCTTTAGTGCGTTTGAAACCTCCAAACGCACTAAACGCCATAGATCAACTACTATTATATGGGGTGACGATATTGTTGATAATTTTTAAGATGGACGAAAGGAGTTATAAGGTTAAATGTGTATCAATTGGTACTTTAATTGAAATTCTGATGTTTACTTGAGCAAGTAAACAGCCTAACTTGCTAAAAAGGCTATTTAATGACCGAATTAAAATATTAACAAGCGCAACTGGTATTGGTCAGTGTCATCTCTATAACATTATGATTATGTTCGGTTATCGATGTTTAGAGCATTTGCAGAGGTAGCATTCGATCTTCAAACGCATCGCACTATTTTTAGAGTTGTGTTTGGACTCCAAAACGTAACACATTTTATGTTTAAAGTAAACTACTTGTAAACGAATAAGATTCTCAACTGCGTTTGAAACCTTTAGACACACTAAACTCGGTAGACGAACAACTATTATATGGGGTGACGATATTGTTGATTTTGCAAAGCGAATATATTAATATGATCTCATAACTGAAACATTAGGAATCCACATCAATTGTAAAGACAAATTGAGAATATTTAGGCTTTGTTCGATAATTTTACACACTAAATTTTGAATTTCACATGATATATGAGATGGTTATATATATATATAAATAAAGGGGGAGTGACTTCCGACTTCCAAACACACTCTTTAGTTGTACTTGCTGGACCACATAATTAAGGAATACTATATGTTTATAAATTATTCAATTATATGGATTATATCATCTGATATTCTCAGACAAGGTGCCTCATTTGCAGTTAATCCTAGGTTTGTTCCCTCAAATTTAAAATCAAACACATCCCATGCATGTGACTTTCCAATATTGAAACTTAGTCTTATAAAAACTAATGAGACGTGCATATTAATAATTTTTAATATTGCATGATCTTAATTATGACGGAGAGGGAAATTTAACTACTACTACTAGTAGTCTTATAGTAAGAGTAAGCTTCGTACTTTTAAGCTATAGAATTCTATGGATTTGGCTCTCTTTTTTTTAACTTCTTTTTAGCTAAATTTTGGATTGGAAAAACTATGCATTTCATCACTATACTTGGCAAGTTTTACTTAATACACTACTGAACTTTTAATTTTTCGAATTACATCACTGAACTAATTATTATTTTACAATTAAGTCATTCCGTTAAAAAATTCTGACAGACGTTAAAATATTGCTTATGTGGCGCTGACGTGGCAAAAAAATAAAAAAATATTGCTTATGTGGCAAAAAAAATAAAAAACAGATTTTAAAAATAAAAAAATACTCATTTTAAAGTTTTAAAAATAACAAAAACATAATAAAATAAAACAGATTTTTTTAAAACAGATTTTTTTTAAAAAACATATTTTTTTAAAAAAGAATTTTAAAAAAAACGAAACTTTTTAAAAATCAGAATTTTTTTAAAAAAATAGAATTTTTAAAAAAACGAATTTTTTTTAAAAAAATAGAATTTTTAAAAAAACGAATTTTTTTTAAAAACAGAAATTTTTTTAAAAACAGAATTTTTTTAAAAAAGAATTTTTTAAAAAACAGATTTTTTAAAAAAACCGAATTTTAAAAAAATTCCGTTTTTTTAAAATTCTATTTTTAAAAAAAAAATCTGCTTTTTTAAAAAAATCTGTTTTTCAAAAAAAATTTCGTTTTTTTAAAAAATATGTTTTTAAAAAAATCCGTTTTAAAAAAAATCTGTTTTTTTAAAAATTAGATTTTTTTTTAAAAAGCTGTTTTTAAAAAAATCTGTTTTATTTTATTATGTTTTTGTTATTTTTAAAATTTTAAAATGAGTATTTTTTTATTTTTAAAATCCGTTTTTGATTTTTTTTACCACAAGCAATATTTATTTAATTTTTTTTTCACGTCAGCGCCACAAGCAATATTTTAACGTTTGTCAGAATTTTTTAACGGAATGACTTAATTGTAAAATAATAATTAGTTCAGTGATGTAATTTCAAAAATTAAAAGATCAGTAGTGTATTAAGTAAAACTTGCCAAGTATAGTGGTGATTCTGGTGAAATACATAATTTTGCCATTTTGGATTACTTTGATCATTCAATTTGGCTCTTTTCCCTTACATATTTTTTTAATTCCATCCAATACATCAATTTTTTGTTACTAAAGAACAAAATATATTAATAGATAATTGATACAAAAAATTAGAATCTTAAAAACTATTTTCACCATTAAAAGTCTAATAGAATTTTTTTTCTATTGAAATTTTTATAAAAAAAATTCACATGTTCATGATCATATGGTGGAAAAAAATGTCGGATTACTTTTATTTTTGAAACAATTATGTTATTCAATAGTTTAATAAATTAGTCGACCAGTATCAATTTCAATTAAACTATTCACAACTATAAAAATATAGGAAATTGATATTTTTATATGAAAACTGTCGATGTAGATCCTACGGCGACAGTTTTTATTGTCGCTATATATCTATAGCGATATTTTTTATGTAAAAATATTAAAAAGTTATGTGTAAATATTAATTTTTAAAATATAATGTAATAGATGAAATTGAAGAAAAAGTGTAATGGAGGGATTCAAATTCCTAGAAAACCAAAAAATTATGGTGGCCCCTCTATATAATGACTCTAAAAATATTATTTTTTTATTATGAATTTATCGACTATCTCGTATATATTTTATTTGTTTTTTAATAAAAATTTCATGGGCTTATTAAAGCCCCGAGTATTTTAAGGGAGAGAGAGGTGATGGCGACAGAATTGGCAGCATGTGGTGGTGAGTTTGAAAACAGGCAGACCGGGATTCCTCAGGCTGGGCTACCACCCAAGGACAGCTCAAACAGTGGGCCCTGAAAACAAGGATCTTTCACATTGGGGCCCTTTGCACAGTACACACGCCCAAGGATCCCGGACAAAAGGACCCATTGAAAGCAACGGTTAACAGGGCCTATTCATATAGCCTTGTATCTAATTGTCACGCGCATACACTTTCTGACCTAGTAGTATTTTTTACGACGTAGAAGTGTCGGAATGGAGTAAACTTGTGGAATGTTAAAATGCATTTAACTCTAATATATGTTTCAATTTCAATTCAAGAGCAGCAGCTCAACGCCTGACTACAAAATCATATGAAAATCATTTTGATTATACGCTATAACTCTGTTTATTTATGTTTTTTCATTGATAATTTTTAATTCTAACTTTTGAGAAAGATACATATGACACAATGCTATAATTATAGATTGTATAGATAAATATGAGTTTGAAGGTTACTCATGTATTCATATATTATTCGGTTGAGACGTCATTTTTAATATCTCAAAATTACATTCTCTTTTGTAAAAGAAGATAAATTTCTCCCAACATTAGGGCCGGGCAAATTTTTTTTATTTTTGGCCAAACTGAATTGGTCCGAACCGGCCAATTCGAGACAAATGGTAACCAGTTTGGTACACGAAACTAATATATCGGATTTTTGGTATCAGGAACAGGAAGGAATTTGACTCGTTCGGTATATACCGATTTGAGCCGGTTGTACCGAGCTAGAATTATAATTACCCATGGCAGCATAACCTAATGGCCCAAAATCAAAGTTATCATCGGATTTTGGGGACTTTGTGGTGCCTCCACTTTATGATTTTATTAAACATCTTAGCCAGTACAATACAATTAAACCCTAACCCAAGCTTCTTTGTATCTTTCTCTTAAAAAAACAATCAAATCAACAAATTGATTGGTAATTATAAGTTATTACACATCAACATCCATAGAAAAATATAACATTAAAATTGAATTCACTTTCAGATTGATCTACTATACAAACGCAGGGGGAAGAAACCGTTGGTAATTTGAGATTTGATCGATGGCGAAGGTGATCATCGATCGCTGGAATGCATGTGAGGCGATCAGAGGGGTGTTAGTTTTATGGCGATCAACACAGATAGATGGAATGCAAAAACATTGTAGAGGGAGAGAAAATGTGGATAATTAAACTGAGGGGATGTATTAATGAATACAAATGAAGACCTGGACTTGACAACCGGTACAAAAGTAGTAAAAAATGGTACCGTTTTGGTTCCGAATCGATTAACTGGTTCAGTATATATGTGCAATCAGTACCGATATCAGTACTCAATTTTAAGTAAATTCGATAACTGATTCGCTACAAATCGATTAATTACCCATGAACAACCCTCCCCAACACTTAACTTCACAATAAAAGCTCGTATCAACCTAAAACTTAAATTATGTTAAAATATTGAAAAGAATTTTTGAATTTATATTACCTACTCTTCCCCCTTTATTTTATGGCCCATGAAAGATAGAAAGATGGCTAACAGCCCAAGACTCAACATATTTTTCAATTAGGAGCGTGAAATCGACTCATAGTATAAAAGAGTGAAGGTGAGATGTGGGATGGGAGTGTGGGACCACACCATGACTCACAAGGCTGGTTGGTGGGAAGTAGGCCCCACACCCTAAAGAAGAGAAGAAGTAGAGTGCAGTAGTGGCTTTTGGCGTTTGGATCCATTCAATGGATGAGTTCCCTTATTTAATAAGAAGACTTTGTATGGATTCAAAATTACTTTCCTAGTTCAGTAAGAAGGATAACACGAAAGGGGAAAGAAGGGATATAAGGGGTGGATCTTCTTATCTTATTTTATTTTATTTTTTAAATTTATATCTTATATTTATAGAAGGATCTTTTTATTAATAAAATTCCAATATTTTTTTTATTTTTTATATTAAATAGAGGGAGTATTAAAAATGAAAATAAGATAATACCAAGAAAATAACTCTCCACCTTTACTATCTTTATCTCACTCTGTCGCCCTCTGGCGTCACCCATGTTTGACTCCCTGCCCAACTCATTCAGTCTGTGTGTAAGTTGCGCAGATCCCTATAAATCGTCAGAGCCATATGAAAATCAGCTTGAGCCAACATACCCAACTATCCCAAGCCGATCGATCATTCCCGCTTGACATAAAAGACGTAAATGTGCAAAAAAATTGAATTGAGTCGAGTATTGAGTTACTCAGATTTAATTAGGAGTAAAAATAATGCGGTATGGTGCGAATTGATGCTCAAATCGCACACAAAACCGCTTAGTTACGGTTTGATAAATTTAAAATTGCACATGAAATCGCATGTGATTGGTACGGTGCGATTTTGAATCGTGCGGTGTGATTTCGGTTTCGGTTTCAAAACCAATTAAAATAACAAATTAAATTTTATACAATTTAAATTAATAATTTAACATCGCATAATATTAAAGTTGTAAAAGAGATCAATGCAAAGGCACCGAAGTTTTTATTCCACGTTCTACTCATCCAAAAAAAAAAATAAGCCGCAAAGTATATATCTAATTTCAGAAGCACGCTGATAACTCAAGAGAGTTTGCCTCATGATTTATCTAATTTCAATAACTCCAATTCTTTTAACCATAAAAAATATTGAATCCAAATAATTATATATATATATATATATGTATGTATATAATTTATGAAGTATATATACATATATATGCTCAAGCCGTGTGTAATCCAATAATTTTCTACAATTAAGGGATAACTGTATGAGATTTGTATGGTGATTGGAATTAGTAGCTTAATTTTCATGGGAGGTTCATTACACAAAATTAATTGAAACATCTCTAATGTAATAGAATTGTATAACTAATTAATTTTCATGGTGCGGGTTGGTTTCGATTTTATGTGTGTGGTTTTGGCTAGTAACTAAACTGAAATCATAAATTTAATTTTTCAACCCACTTAAAACTGACACATACGCCGGAGCCGTTAGTGCAATTTGTGCAATTTTTGGTGCGATTTTGATTTCAATTTGGTTCCTTGCTCAGCCTACATTTAGTTATCGAGCCGAGCACGATCCCGAATCGAGTATGAGCAGTTAATTTGAACTTTTCGAACGAATATAATCCGAGTATCAATAGAAAACTATAATTTGAGGAGATTCGAGCAATTTTTCGATCTTTAAAATTTGATCATATTTGACTCATTTATATTTCGAGTCGAGTTCGAATCGAACTTTTAATCGAGCGAGTACGAATCGAGCCCCAACTGTTTACTCCTTTTACAGCCTTAAGAAGAAGTGTGGTGGGAGAAAATATTTCTATATATAAATATTGTTTTGCTAAAAGTATTTTTTTTATAAAAAGTTGAAATAATATTTAACTACATAATTTCAAAAATATGTTTCTTAAAAAACAAAAGACTAAATTATGCAAAAGTATATTTTATGAACTTTTAATTTTTATTTATCGAGGGTATATACGATTAACATAGCATTTAGTGTATTTAGAAGAGGCATTTGAATATTAAATTCTCTCATCTCATGCATGTCTTTCTTTACTTACTTTCACTCAAATGTGACAAAGAGTGTCGCGCTTTATTTAAGGGTTAAATACATTTATATTTTTTGAAGTATAATTTTATTTATATTTATAACTTTATATTATTATATTTTAAGAACATTTAAGTAAATAAAAGTGATCCTAAATCTATTTTCGACTAAAAAAATTGCTTGAATGTTAACGTGTCACCGGAAGCCATATTTTTATAATTTTCAACGTATTTGAGTGTATTTTATCATTTAAAATATTAACACGTATGTATACTTATATTAAATTCGTATAATTTAATTATAAAATTATAAATACAATTTAAAATTATAAAAAACACGAGTTAGACTTGAGTTCAAAATTTTTAAATTATAAGAGAGTTAGAATTGTTGTAATTGAACCGGGCTTAGTTTAGCCTATTTAGACATGAGTTAGAATTGAGTTCAAATTTTTTAGACTTGAAACCCATAGGCCATACCCATTCATGTGTTATTTCAGCCCGGCTAGACCCCATTGGTCTTTTGAAATAAAAAACAAAGGACTATTTATAACGACTTTTAGGTCAAGTCGGTCCAAAGTTTTTCAGGTCGAACCATACTTTCAGCATAGGTATTACGAGTGGTCCTTAGTTTAGTCTACTGCTTTTCTACTTCAATAATATTAAGCCAATACTTTTTATTACCCCCGCAATAGGTTATTTATACTTCTTAGTATATTTTTATAAAAATTTATGATAAAAATGTATCTAAAAATATTTATAGAATTAATACATTATTAATATTTTATTTACAAAATTAGTATATTTAGTATTTTTTTTAATTTAATTGGGTGTTTTAATAGGGTTGCTGATGTGACAAATCAGTTTTGTAATGGTAACTGTTCCCGGTTGGTTGTCTAATATGTGACAATTTGAATTGCATGTCTTTCCCTTTTGTCGTTTCTCTCTCTTTTTTTTTGAAGGCTTCTTTAGTTGTAAACCCTTATTTTCTAATTTGGGAACTTAGAAACCAAATTTCTCTTCTTCTGTTTTTAGATTCCTGCCGGCGTTCTTTTCGTTCTTGTTGGCGTTGATTTCTCATTGTCGCCACTGTCCACTCCATCTTTGCCGGCGCTCGTTTGCACTCGCTGTTAGTACATTCTTTTGCCTGTTTTCGTCTCTCAGTTTCCGAGTTCAATGTGTCGCCGCTCTGTTTCTAATTTTTCAAACACCGCTTCTTCGTTTGGTTCGTTTGTGATCGTCGACGTTGCTTCGTTTGGTTATTGTTATATTCTGATTTGGTTACTGGGTACTTTTTGACAATATGAAGGTTGATTAAATTGGTTTTGGAAACATGTTGATTGTGTTTTGGTTACTAGTGCTTATATATTTGAATACTGCTGATTGATCTTTGATTCTATTACCAGTAGTTTGACATTGTTTGTTTGTTCATATTGGGTTTTTTGGACTCTTTCTTTTAGAGGTAATCAAATGCGTATTAGTGAGTGACAGAACTTCAGCATGTTGGTTACTATTTACCTTTTGATTATTTTAACACATTGAATATATTGAGAAATTTCATTATTACTTATCCAATATATAATATTTTATGAATTTTAATTTGAAATTATCCAGTTATGGTATGTCGAAGTTTGAATGTATAATATACCCCAATTAGACAGAGCAATAAACAGGTGTCCAATTGTCTAATATGTAGTGACCAATAAATCTCTTTGAGGTATCCCGAATGATCAATTTTATAGTGATGATAATGTATGTATGATTAATTTTTTTTTAACAGAAGGTGCAGATGGTATCTGAAATGTCATGTAAGAGTTCTCATTTATGTAGCTGCTGATTACTTATAAATAACCTTTTAAAAATAAAATAATTATTTTGAATATGGTGGTGCACTTTATAGCCAAACTTTCATACAAAGGTAACCATTTTAATTTTTGTGAGTAATCAAATAGTCTTAAAAAAAATTCAATCTCTGCAATAAAATGTCGATTTCCAAATCTTTCGATGTTTTCCATTTTATTCTTGTTAGGCGGGCAAAACAAATAGTCCGGCCCTTGGTGACTGGGAAAAAGAAATTGCTTCCTCCGTCCCAAATTATCTGATGTTCTAGAGTTTCACACAAATAACAATATGTATGATAAAAATACTAAAATACCCTTTGTGCTGACTTTTTTATTAATTGAAGAGAAAGAAAAAGCAACTAATTAATTGGATAGAGAGAGAAACATTGAAGAGAGAGAGAGAGAAAGCAGCACATTAATTGAAGAGAGAGATAGAGAGAAACAATTACTCCCTCTGTCCCAAATTAACTGCTTAATTTTGACCTTTTTAAGTCAAATTGACTTTTTTTAGAATTAATAATTAAGCATATATAAATATATTTCTAATATTATAAAAATTGGGATTAGTAATAAATTGTATATACTTTCTTTTGGTTATAATCTCTTCACATATATTTTAACAAAAATAGTAAAAAGATTATTTTTAAAAATGGTCAATTTGACTTTAAAAAGTCAAAACTGGGCAATTAATTTGGGACGGAGGGAGTATTAGTTAAAGAGAGAGAGAGGCATGAATGTGGATGTTTAAAAAAGAGGAGAGACATTAATGAGAGTAATGATTATCAACAATTAAGATAAAGGGGCAAATTTGGAAAACAAATGGAAAAACGCATTGAAATCTTAAAAAAACAGATATTATGGGACAAATTTTTTTTGTTAAAACAGCAGATAATTTAAGACGGAGGGAGTATTTCACAAAATTTATGGATGGAATTGGACCGAATTTAACCAAAATAACTAAAGGGTGTCTATATCTTCTAGTAGTAGGTGATTGAAAAACTAGTACAGTACAGTACTAGTTTCCATCATTCTGCTGCAGGTGGATTTGTGGGGATGGGAATGAATGAGGCCCAAGGCATCACAATTTCCAAGTATATATATTTTCTAATTCCAAGTATGTCGATGCCTCATCAAACATTACATGCATGGTTCTATTTGACATTAGAAGGACAAATTAAAAAGTGTCCATCCATTTTAAAATTAAATATATTTATTTATTTTATTATCTTAAAGATACATTTTTATTTTTAAACTTAAAATATAATGAAATTCCTTTTTTTTTATAAAGCTAATAATATGAAACTCCTAGTATATTACCACTTCAACTCTTAAAAGTTTTCTTCCCTTCCCAATGATTCTTATTCAATTTAATGCTATAATCCAAGTAGTAATTAGTTGAAGAAGAAGCAATTGGTTGAATTGAATAAGAAACATTGGGAGGAAAATAATTGGTTGAGACAATTAATAAGGATAGTATAGTATTTTCGTTAAGTATTAATTATATTTTTAATCCGTGTGCATTAATCTTAAACGATAATCTTTTAAGAAGAGAGGGAGTAATATTTTTATTGAAAATGAATAGAAACAGATTGAATGAAGAATTTGAGATCCATAATATTCCCCAACCGTCTTTATTCTTCCGCCGACCGACAATTTTACGCGTGAAACATATACCCATGGTGCCATCTCCGGTTCTCCCTATTATTATTATTTTTATTTTTTTGGACGTGGGAAAGCAACTGTGTGTCTCTAATCAGTTTCCTAGTGTCCCCAAATAAAATGTTTTTTGTCTCCCGCTTTTATTTCCAACTTGGCTATGAGATTGAATTTTGTTTACACGTGCCACCGTCGTTGATATATATATATATATATATATATATATATATATATAGGATTATATAGAATTCTCATTCATAGCAATCGGTTGTTATGGACATTATTTTAATAACCAAAATTCTAGAGTTGATCTCGATAATAAATGGCCGAAATTAACCCTTGCCGCAACAAGGTCTTGCAGTAGTAAAAGAGCTTTTGCATGTGCCACAACAAACTGTTGCGGCAGAAGAGTAATATGTGTTGGTTATTCTCCAAAATTTCTGTAACCCCCATTTAACTCTAGCCGTTACGTTTTCTGTAACCCCCCAACGGTTAATGGGCAATTCCCAACATAATGTGTCTAACATTCTGATCATCCTTATAAATATCACTATTATTCTTCTTAGCATAAGTGATATATCATTATCATCTTCTTCTTCTCCTAACAAGAAATCGTCTTTGTTCTTTACATAATATACAGTTGAATTTCTTACACAAATATATACTCTGTTAATTGGGCAATCCACATAGACAAGTCCAAAGCCTCCTTCCGTGAGTACACACGACGGAGACTTCACCGTTGAATACTGGAGAGTGACCGCCGACAGCCCATTTGTACCATGATTATTATCGGTGGGGGAGAAATCACTTTTTAGGACAGTAGCTACGCTACGCCTCGGTTTTCCAGCTAAGTTGTTCCAATTTATTTATATTATTCGTCTTGTTAATTGCTATATTTTCCAACAATCTAAAAAGTGATTTTAATCTATTAACAAGAATACATGTTGTTAGAAACTATGAATTTGGAATGTTAGGATGTTCTGGTTTTCAATCTTCTTTTTGACTTTGAAGTTATTTTGGAACTATAAGATGTCTGACAGTTATCTTCATGTTCGTCTTACTTTTTGGCTTTTATGGTTATTTATGTTTGCTATTCTGCGTAGGTTGTTTCATTATGAATGTGGTATTGCTTATAACTTAAAAAAAAGGCATGTTCTTGATAAAGCAAACTGCTGTTCTATAAACTGTAAATTTTGATTCTCTTTTTCTTTTAAAATCTGTAGTTATAATTATGCCTTTCATTTTATGATGGTCTGTTAAACCATAACTTTTTCTTCTAAAGATAACTTATAATTTATCTCAAACCAAACTTATTCTCTTCTAATTTTGGTAATTCCAAGGTTCAGGCATTAAAGCGAGAATTGGGAAGTTTTGTTTGTAAAGAAATATGCAGAGTTAGTTGAGGTATTCAACATAATTGACGGGATTTTCTGCACAGCCTATAAAGTCTAAAACTTTACATGGGAAATAAACTAGAAGTTAAAACTAGGGAGAATATTGTATTGATTATTACTTTGGATTAGTTAAATACCTGTTTTAGTCTATGGGTCTGTGATCAGGCTAGTAGTTTTTATATGCTGCATAATTGGTAATGGAATTACATGTATGATCCCTTAGTCTTTTGTTAAAAATATTGTGACGTAATTTGTCTCTGTCTATATAAAGCACAAACAGATACAATAGACTTGAATATTATCAATCAACAAAATAATTGCAACAAAATTTTTAGATATATACATTATATATACAGATGCTATAATGTTGCAAGAAAAAGAAGTTGAAACCAGAGCAAGCATGTAAAAAAAATTAAATTTTTTTTTCCAGAAAATGCAAGTGACTCAGATGGTAGGTAATAAGTGAAGAATCTCCTTTTAGTGGTTGATGAATTGAAAATTGTAGGAAAGGATTTCTGCTAATATTATCAAGATAATATAGGAAGTCTGCTAGTTAATAAAGCTTAAAGAATAAAAAAATGGAGAAAATACCCTTCAGAAGGGTCCATCAAAACGTAAAGATTCAGTGTGCAAAAGTGAGGTAATTGGGAGGGAGAAAAGATGGGGGTATTAGCGTGCATAGGGATGATAATGCCCTTTCCATTTTATTACTGGTTGTGGACAAATCCACAATCATGGGTGGATTTATGCGGCATATTAGGGAGTGATGGCATTAGTATCTCACTTGTTAAAGCTCATTCAGTTTCTCAATTTTAGGTTCAACTGTGTTATCACAAGGTACAAGGACTTTACAGTGATCTGGGTTTTTCAATTCACATTGTTGGGTTGGATTATATTTTTGGGCATGTGTTAATTATCCCAGTTCCCTTGAATGATTATAGTTTTGTTTTTCAGTGCTTTAGCTGCTGGAAATGTGGCCTTTTCTAGGTCTTCATTATGGATTTTGTACAAAATTTGTATTTACACAGCTCTGCTAGATTATTTCATTGTTTGTTTATATATATTTATAAACATATATATGAAGAGCTCATGTCCTGAATCCTGATCATTTGCACGACCTAAATATTATATTCAATGATTGACGAGTCACATATTTGGCTTTTATTTATACGCTTATACTTGCATTGGATTGATATAGTATCGGGAATTGGTAATGGTGGAAGGTGAGAATTAGAGAGAGAATTGAATCAGAATTGTGATTATTAAATTCTGAAATTTAACAGATATTAATTATTGGCATAAAATTAATATTTCCACTGAAGTTTTAGAAAATTAATATATTTGGATAATTTTAGTTAATCTCTATTTTAATTATGCATTAGTTAATTAATTGTGATGATTTGCATGACCTTTAGAAAAATTTCAGAAAATTACAGTAACCTTGGGTGATGATAAGATACTGTTGTAAATTTTATGAAAGTATTTTAATGTG
Source organism: Panax japonicus (assembly GCA_020205505.1). Classification (NCBI taxonomy): domain Eukaryota; kingdom Viridiplantae; phylum Streptophyta; class Magnoliopsida; order Apiales; family Araliaceae; genus Panax; species Panax japonicus. The sequence continues at coordinate 54,316,834 of CM035098.1, read as the reverse complement.
TTTATAGCATACTTGGAATATTAATTGAGTAATATTTAATTCCTTTGTTAATATTTTTGAAATATTAATTGTTGGTGCTTGGAATTAAATTGTCATGTTATAATAACATATGTACTCTTATTCCTAACTTGGGGTATCTTAAAATGTGGGAGTGTCTAGCAAAAGTACCTATACCAGAATTTAAAAAGGAATAAAATTGGATATGTTTCAAACAGTGTTGCATTTTGACTTTTTATAACTGAAGATGACCCTAAAACTTATGAAGAAGTAATGAAATCTATTGATGCAAATTTTTTGGAAGGATGTTATTAATAGTGAACTAGAATCTATTATATCTAACCATACATGGGAACTAGTTAATTTGCCTAGAGGATGTAAATCTATTGAATGTAAATGAGTGTTTAAAAAGAAGTTAAAAATTGATGGGTCTATTGATAATTTTAAAGCAAGTTTTCAGTACTTGTTGTTATCCGCTAATGTTCAGCATTATGTGAAATTCTTGTGAATTATTTTAATGTGCACTCCGTGCAACAATGTGATAATAACTGTGAATAGTCTGTTGATAATTTAAGTTAATTGTTCTATGTGAACTATATAATTTGAGAAATGCGAAGTATGAGCATTATGAAACATGTATTAGATATCAAGCATGTATAAATGTACAATATGAGAAAGATGAAAAATGTATAAAATGCGAATTATACATGAGATGTGAAGCATGAGAAATGTGATATATGCATGATATACAAAAGCATGAAAATTGTGATGTGATTATTTAGTTATATGTGGATGATTTGCTGATATTTGGTACTGATGAGAAAGTTGTGAAAACTATTAAAAAAAATTCTCTAAATTTGACATGAAAAATGAACTTGATTCTTGGCATGAGAATTAATAAAATTATACATGGTTTGTTTTTATCTTGTGACTCTAGTGTGTGCATTTAAAATAAATAAATAAATAAATAAAAAATAAAGGGGATTGGTATTGCACAAATTGAAGATGCCAGAATCATTGATAGTGTAATGTACTTAATGAATTGTACTCGACCTGATGTTGAATATTTCATTAGTAGACTTAGCAGATATATGCATAATTCTTCACAAGTTCATTGGAATGCATTGTCACGTCTAATGATGTATTTAAAAGGAACAGTTAATGTAAGTGTACATTTTTCTGATAATCCTAATGTTTTTTAAGGATATTGTGATGCTAATTGGGTATCTGCTAATGATGAAACAAGCTCCACTAGTAGATATGTGTTTACTTTAAGTAGATGAGTTGTTTCTTGAAAATCTGCTAAACAAACTTGTACTGCTAGATCTACTATGGAGTCTGAATTTATTACTTTAGAATTGGCAGGTACAGAAGCAGAGTGGATAAGGAATTTATTGGCTGATATACCATTGTGGTATAAGCCGATTCCTTCTATTTCTTTACATTGTGATTCTCTAGCAGCTATTAGTAGGGCAATGAACCATGTTTATAATGGAAAACAGAGACACATTCGCTTGAGGCACAATATTGTACGAGGACTGATCAGTAATGGGGTTATTTCTATGGAATTTGTAAGGTCTGAAAAGAACCTAGCGGATCCGCTTACTAAGGGATTGAATAAAAAGGTAGTCCAAGAAGCATCCAGAGGGATATGACTATTGCCAATATCTTGAGTAAGTAATACGCGATGGAAACCCAACCCATGTGATTGGAGATCCCATGAATTGGGTTCAATGGTTAACAACAAGTCACGTAATTACTTAATTATAGCACTACAAATATTTATATCCCTTCTTGTGTGCATGTGGTGCTTACTGACAAATTGTGAAAGGATGAATCGCTTAGATTCTTAATGAAACTCATAGCCCCTAAAGGGTGGTGTATGTCAGTATACACTTGATGGGTTCACCTATATAAAGGTGGAAGTGTAAGCCGCTTCCTATGAGAGTCCTTGGCAAACTCCCTAGAGCCTTTATGAAAATCTGGGACATGGCGCATGGCCTAGAACGCGCCCAACTGCGGACTTGTGTGGATTCATGACTTAAGATATGTATGCAAGCTCAATTGATTGTATCACAGATAATAGGTTCAAGAATTTAATTCACCTATAATCTACAATCATGAGCTTGTTCCACTAAGTGTCGATTCAAACCCATAAGGTATCGACGTTATGTATCTAAAATCCATTGCCTTTCTCACTTCCTTTTAATTTTTCTATCTTTGATAATTTTGGATCATGTGGGGGATTGTTGGTTATTCTCCAAAATTTCTGTAACCCCCGTTTAGAGTTAATACTCTAGCCGTTACGTTTTCTGTAACCCCCAACGGTTAATGGGCAATTCCCAACTTAATGTGTCTAACATTCTGATCATCCTTATAAATATCACTATTATTCTTCTTAGCATAAGTGATATATCATTATCATCTTCTTCTTCTTCTAACAAGAAATCGCATTTGTTCTTCACATAATATACAGTTGAATTTCTTACACAAATATATATTCTGTTAATTGGGCAATCTACATAGACAAGTCCAAACCCTCCTTCTGTGAGTACACACGATCGGAGACTTCACCGTTGAATCCTGGAGAGTGACCGCCGGCAGCCCATTTATACCATGATTATTATCGGTGGGGGCGAAATCACTTTCTAGGACAGTAGCTACGCTACGCCTCGATTTTCCAGCTAAGTTGTTCCAATTTATTTATATTATTCGTCTTGTTAATTGCTATATTTTCCAACAATATGCACACACATATATATATGTGTGTGTGTGTGTACATGCATCTATGATAATCGATTGTCATGAGTACTATTTTAGGAATCAATATCTTTACCGTTGATCAACAAAATAAATGACTTAGATTGAATAAAGATTCTCCCTATCGTTACATGCTGTAACGACAGTCACAAAACTGATAGCGGCACAACTAATTACTTCCATGCACCTCCTTTGAATTTATTTTATTATATTAATTTGCAATCATGCATGTCGCTATAGGCTGTAGTGTATCAGTTTTATTGCACCTTCTTTATTCAATCATGCTTGTCAACTTATGTTTCTTCCCAAGTCATTTCATATATATTTTTGTAGTTCAGTAGTAGGTGTGACGATTATTGTTGATCAAACACAATATATATATATATAATAGTTATGCTACGGATGAGAATTCAAAAATTATATCTCATCCAAACAGTGGCTATGCGGATGGTATATCTCATCCATCCGCACAACTATTGTGCAGATAGGGTCCATCATCCCGCATAATAGTTATACGGATGAGAATAATTTTAATTTTTTATTATGGTAGTATCTGCTGTAACACCCTAATCGCACATCGAAAGATAAGGGAAAAATTTATTTGCATATAAGAAAATAAGTTACTAGTAATAGTAACTTCAAGTTATGACCTTTAGGGTGAGCCTCTGGTAGGCTAAGATGACACAAGAAGATACTATTGGGTCAGTAGTTTGATAGGAGAAAATTTATTTACATAAAAGAAAATAAGTTACTATCAATAATACTCAAATTTGACCTGAATTATTTCATCTACATTGGGTAAATGGAATTCCCATCCATCTAGAGCCTAGACGCTCCCTTAATCCCCCAAAGCAGAGTGTCATTATCATACCATAAGCACTTGCATGAACTTTTCCCTGCACTTGTTTCCAGTATCCAACATTGAGATAATATTATATACTTGTGGTGTTTGTGCTTGGTTTTTTAATTTCCAAAAATACACGAGTGCTCTTATTTCTACAATCTCAATTTGTATAAACCCGTGCTCTAATGTGAACCAAGTTGAATAAAAACTATACACTATTCTCTTTCTGACTTGTCTATTTCTTTTCATTGTTTTTTTATACTGCAATATTAAGACTTAAGAGTAACCATCGAATCTTTATATATATACCAGTTACCTACACACATTAGTGTATGATTTAATGTAGAAAAATAATATATATATATATATATATATATATATATATATATATATATATATATATATATATATCTTATGTATGTACGTACATCACGATTATAATTCGACTCAAAATTTTTATAATGTATAACATGACTTTTTAATATAAAAGGTTAAGAGAGTGGGAGATAGTGGAATAGTAAAAGAGATAAGAGAGTGAAAAAGAGAAAATAAGAATGAAACAAAATAAATATTTGTTTAAGAGAATTAATAGGCATAAAAATGATAGAAAGAAAAACACAAGAAAACTTCCCCCCCCCCCTCCCCCCTCCCCCCTCCCCCCCCTCTCCCTCCCCCGTCCCTCCCTCCCTCCCTCCCTCCCTCCCTCCTTTTTTATAACAAAAGGCTAAGAATAATATGTCTCCTTTCTCCTTTTTTATAGATTATTTCATAATCTATAAAAAATTAGATAATGGAATAAAGATTACACATTGTCAACTGAATACATAAAAGCTGGTAATAAATTAGAATACTCATACCATAACTTAAAGCTAAAATCCTCAAATAAGCTAATCCAGAAGATAAGAAACATACTTCAGAACTTGAGAGCATACCCTGCTGCACCAAAACTTCAAAAAAACTCTGAACTCCTCATCTGTTGCGATTCATACTTCATGCTTCTGCTATTGCTTTATACAAATGTTACAATTCTTTCGGTTAGAATTTAAGCTAAATTAACCTTGGTTTCATTAATCATTTGAGATGAATTTACATATTAATGTGTTCTATTTTATGAGTAAATTAAAATCAAGTATTTAGAAGCTGAAATTCATTGGATAATGAATAAAAAATTTACTCCCAAATATCACCCTTAAAATATTAATAAATGTTTGTGAAAAATTAAGTTCTACACCGACTAAGAACTAAACATTAACCGAGTATATTTACAATTAGATTACTCTTGGGTTTGGATCCCAAGGGCACCCAATTTTTGTGGAGGATGAGAACCTAACCAATGTTTGGTTAGATGTCGTACCACACGTGTGACGCCTGTTGGGTGTGATGCTCCAAAATTCATAGTTTTGACAAAGTCCCGTATTGTCTATTTTGAAAACATTCTTTGGGTATATTAGCTCATGTTGGCTTGGGTTGAGTAACTTGGTTAAGGAAATTAGGATGAGTTCGCGCACATGAGGATAACTAAGGAATTGGGCTAAGCCAAATTTGGTTCTTGAACTTTCGGTCAAAAAATCTTAATGCGTGAGGCGCCCACTATTTTGCTTAAATTCCTAACTTTTTTTTCCTTTAATGCCCCCTAGCCGTTACCTTATTTATTTATTTCTGTAACTCCCAAGTAGTCGTTACCTTATTTATATATTTCTGTAACTCCCAAGTAGTTGTTACCTTATCTATCTATGTAACTCCCCAACGTTATTCTGCTGCCATTGAGGGAGTCTTCTTCTTCATACTATCTCTTTATATTATGTTCTTATCGATATAGTCAGCTCTTATACTCTAGTAATTGGGCAATCCACATAAACAAGTCCAAAGCCTCCTTCTGTGAGTACACACGATCGGAGACTTCGCCGTTGAATCCTGGAGAGTGACCGCCGGCAGCCTGTGACGCCCCCAAAACAGGTATACATCATCTATCTTCAGTTGCCACATACATGGTACAAAATTCAAATACAACTTAATTATACAACAGTCGTGTAAAATACGACAAAACATAATCTAAGAGTTTAATAAGAATATTGTCATCTAGACAATATTCACACTCAATGGAGTCATCATTACATTTATTGTCACACTATTTAACAGAATAGTGAGGACTACTAATACTATCATCTGGACCGTCACTCCGTTCCTCGACTAGTCCCGACTACGTTTTCATTTCCTGAAGAGAACAGTGAAAGAAAGAGTGAGCTCAACTAGCCCAGTAAGAAATATTATGACTAAGATAATGCAGAATAAATTATCATTAGCCTTCAACAATGTTAAATTGATAGAATATAATAGACAACAAGTTTAACTGCAGCAGAACAAACAATTCATTAGAAGAGTCAAGTAGAGTATAAATCTACTATCTTCTAATATTTAAAAAGTTTTTCATCAACTTTAACGCTGAGACTCAGCTTAATAAATAAAATCGAATCATCCCTGCATCACGGCCAAGGATATTCATGTAATCATCAATGGTCATGACTATACCGAATAATCCCTGGTCATAATCACACCAACAACTGTACATCAATGAACTACAGGCCAATGAGGACTTTTACCACATTATTCATCACATTACGGTCATAATTATACCGAATAATCCCTGGTCATAATCATAACAAGTACATCTATGCACGTAAGCCAAAGATGACTTTCATCACAATATAAGTATGAGGATGATGACAATGACATAATAATTCAATAAAACAAGTTCAAGGATAATTTTAAAGATTTATAATTTTAATTTATCCAGAAATTAATAACGTCCAAATTGTCAACATGATACTTCTTTGTGGAGTAAAATTCAAGAATGCTCAAAAGAATATTTCCATGAAAGATACTGGATGAAGCACAAATATCAAGGATATTCCACTAATTTCATGGAGTATAGAAGCCAAAAACTTTAACCAACTGAGTATAATAGAATATATGAAACTGCAAATAGATTTTTGTCCGTCATGCGGTAATTCACGTAAACAGAACATTTTCACAATTTAATAAGAAATGAATTCAAAGGATCATTCACCATGCATGCGATAATCCACATAGACATGTTATTCCACATAATAATAAAGAATGGAATAACAGAAGAATTCACCTGGCATGCGATAGACCGCACAGACAGGTTATTCCCAACAGAATAATAAAAAATGGAACCAGGTCATGCGTAATCCGCACAGGAGTAGTGAAGTAGTAGAATACTTTTCTTCTTTCTCACTATAGTTTCTCTCTCTAGAGTTTCAGTGAATTCGTAAGAAATAATGAAGGAATGAGCTTCTATTATAGGAGAATGAACTGAATAGTAACTAATCCTGAACGGTCCAGATTGATTTACTTTTAAACGGACGGTCCAGATTGGTTTACTATAAAATATTCTAATAAAACAAATCTTTAAATAAAATATAATATATTCTATTTATAATCTAATAAAACAAATAACTTTATAAAGTATTCTGTTTTATATAAAAGATTTTACTATGCAAATACTATGCATGCACTATGCAAATACTATGCATAATAAAATATAATATATTCTAATTATTGTCTAATAAAATAAATAACTTTATAAAAATATTTTATTTTATATAAAAGATTTTACTATACAAAATACTATACATAATAGAATATAATATATTCTATTTATAATCTAATAAAACGAATAACTTTATAAAAGTATTCTGTTTACATAAAAAGTTTTTCTGTTTTATTACATTAATAATACTAATAAAACAAAACTTCATCATCATTATTATAATTCACACTATTAATCGACCAGGTCGTTCCCAGGAAAGATGGGACTTTTCAATAAGGATTTCTCCCTATTAGCGCGTAATTAGGTGATCAAACCTCTCCTTGGCAGAACTTCTAGACATCGTTAATATTACAAATAATAATATTAATAACTTTATTGTCTCAATTATTGATTTAATAATATATAAAATATCGACAATAATTGAATCAAACTGAGTGACTTCTCACGTAAGCATTAATAATCAATACTGTGTGCTACTATGCAACCACGCGTATTTTACCACCGATTGTTTTATAACAACTTGCTTACTTTGAAAAATTTCAAATGTCACTCTTAACTTTAAACTTTTATCAATTTAACTATCACCAAAATAAAAAAACTTGAATACTTTTATTTCATAAAATTCGGGGTCTCACATAAGGTGAAATTGTGACATGAGTTAGAGTTGGTATATATATTTGTATTGAAACTCACAGTATATATGTCGTCGTATTTGCACGACAGTTGTATAAATAAAGTTATCAGTAATGTATTTTCTGACGACTCAAGATGGGTGATGTATACCTATTTTAGGGGCGTCACATCAATCCACCTTGATATATCCTCCAGGATCGGGGGGCAGAAGGGGTTGGCAAGGGGTCCGGCATATGGGAACATCCTCGATGGGAATCCCCAAAGTCATTGGGTTGCCGAAGCTGGGAAAATATCGACTTCGAACTATGGAGGGTATAAACAGAAAAATGTGTGGCTTGTGGGGGTATTGGTTAGACTTTTTTTAAAATGATTGTGGACTAAGTGATGTACTATCTTATTTAGTTTCTTATAATAAGAGTGTGTGGTAATGTTGGAGTGTGATTTGATAGGTCCAAAGGATTTCGGGGAAAACCCGTGCCACATGGCATAATATTCTAATAAGGAGACTTGACATTCTAAGGGATTTACGGTCCGAATTAACTTGTGACTTCCTTTTCCTATTTGACTTCATATTTTTAAGGAAATCAAATCTAATTCAATTATGGAGTTTGTAGCTGCAAGGGAACTTTACATAAGACTCAATTTCTACTCGGGAAAGGGCTTTAGTATATTTAGAAAGTGTGGTCAAATTATAAATACACGACCATAATTCAGTTCTAGATACACACGGACTACTGTCTTCTTTCCACACTAGAACAATTACATACCTCTATTATTGACGTTTTCTAGTCCGTACTTATTCTTATACCGAAACTATCTCCCGACGGCCCTGGCCGTCATACTTCTCAGTGTGGTTGTTTGGCCACTACGCAGGTTTTGTATTCGTTATTTGGTAATTCGAAGAGCGGACAAATTTTGAATTTAATAAATATCATGTTCATCGCTGTAACTTTTCTAATAAATATTAGGGACATATTTTTTTTGGGGGGAAAAAGGCGTTTATTAACTGAAAGTTGAGTTTTGCTAATCACTTGAAAACATACATGTAATGGTACTACACAAAAGATAAAGCCAGCTGTATTTGTGTGACCAAATTAAGAGAATGTTGTGTTAGATAAGATGGATCAGATGAAATAGAGGATGGGTTTTGTTCAATTTGGAACCAGCCAGTATTTTGACCTGGTCCACCTACCTACCGGGGCACATAATTTCCTCTTGCAAATTATTTTGTTTCGATCACCTGATTATTCCAAGAATGAATATTTTTACAATCTCCATCTCTTTTGTATTCACCTTACCAAATTGTCTCCAATAAATTATATCAATTTTAAATAATAAACGGCTAAAATTAATTAAAAATTGATGGGTTGTATTATTTTTCACTATTCTAACACCAGGCCCGAGAGCATATTCTATGTCCTTATTTTCATGTGTTTTCTACTTAAATTTTGACACTTAGTCTTTACTTAACATCAATTAAATTTAAAAATAAAAAAAGGTTAAATGTTAAAATTTAAGTGCGGAGACACGAGAAGACAAAAAAAATAAGGACAAAAGATCTGCTCTCGGCCCAAGAACGGCCCCAAGAACCCAATTCCATCTAAATATTTTGAATAATTCTTGGCAGACATTTTTATTGGACATGAATATTGGACATTTTCAGTTTTTTTTTTGTGACTCCCAAAAAATGTATAGTATTTATTCTAACAGGAATTTTTAAAAAATATAGTGTTTTAGGTGTAATTTAGATACATATATAATACAGGGTTATACAAAAACAGGGATATAATCCTGTTTTTGTATATATCTAAATTACACCTAAAACACTATATTTTATAAAAATTTCCATTAAAATAAATACTATACATTTTTTTGAAATCACAAAAACCAAAAAAAAACTGAACATGTCCAATAAATCGGTCCAATATTCATGTTTGTGTAGCATTACTCAAATATTTTATGACAACTACTACCCAATAATTACACGTGTGGTTGGGTCCCCTGTAGGACCTTTAACTCGATCCTTTGTCACCATATAAGCAGAATCCTATATCCACCAACCTCGTCCCCCGTACCTTCGGATTATTCTTTTTTAGCTAAATCTTCGATTAATATTAATTTTTTTAATTTAAGATATTTTTAAATTTATAATTTATTTAAAAAAAATTAAAATAATTTTAATGTTGTTTTGTAATATTCTAACCTTTTTGTTTTGATGATGACTTAATATTATAGACTAATTTGTCTATTGTGAAATTTCAGGAAGTTGATGAAAGATCGTTTGATATGAAAGTTTTTGAAGATTTGAGTCTTAAGAAAAATATGTACGGTCATTGCAAATATTTAATTTTTCGATACAAGGCTCTAGGACATTTTATGTGTGTGATTAAATATTTTATGCATGCTTAAGAATTTTATATAATATGCTAACTGATTTTAATTCTTAATTTTTAGTCGTTAGTATTTATATTATGTCATGCATGAATATTCTTGAAATGGTTGTCATAATTACATGATTTACGGAATTGATATATGATATATGGGAGTAGGTAATTTTAAAAAGTAATGATTACTCTATATTTACTTTTAGTAGAGAATGAAGTCTTTGTACTGCATATTTCTTGGAAATGTAAGATGATCATTATCTTGAGTATCATATACATATCTCTCTCCTATTTGTTTATTTTGGTTCTATATTAGTGGCGGTAGACTTCATGAAATCATGACATCTTTGTTGCAACTGTTGGCAGATTTTTAAGTCTAGAAGAGTTTTTATTTGACTTGGTTTCCTTTTTGGATAACTAATTGAAGAGTCCAATATATGTTTGTTATTATCTGATATTTGTGCTTGCAACGTCAATATGTTGAGACGATTATATCAGTAGCAACGTTATCAAAAACGAAACAAAGATTATCAACGGAAAGATTTTTTCAACGTAAAACTTTTGTTGCAACGGTAATATATATTCTTGGCCTATAAAAAGCAGCTGAGATCAGTGATACAAAATACAACACTTGAATCAATTATTGCACTCATATACTTTGAAGGTTATTATAATCTTGGTGCAAATTTTGAGCTACTGATTCAGTTAATTTCGTGAGCTATAAATCGGTAATATCTTTCTATTATTAATTGATCATTGCATACATTAGTTGAGCCTTGCATTGTTAAATTGTTTATTTGGCTTTGATCATTAGACCTCTATAAATTGTAATCTCAGATTTTTAGACTAAGTGTTGTCTAAAGAAATTTAATCCAGGTGGATTAAGGTTTGTTTACAAACAGGGGTTCAAGGAAGCTTAGGAGCTTAAGGGGTGCATTGGTGCACAAGGAGCAAGTGTGGCTCAAGTGAATTATTGTAATTCAATTTGATGTGAATCTGTTTTGTAACAAGTGTCATTTTTAAAGGAATAAAAGTGAGTCTCCAATACTAGTTGGTATTGGACGTGGACTAGGCTATTATTATAGAGGGTAATAGCTGAACCACGTAAAAAATCTTGGTGTTATTTTATTGCTTGATTTTCTTTAATATTTCTCAAGATAATTAGTTTTCTTAATATTTAAAATATAACTTTTGCTTCTTGAGATAGTATTTTTTTTACATCAAGTATTTTAGCTGACTTATAAATTCACCAAGATATTTTCTTAAACAAAAATTCAATTCTGTAGACTGCATTCATTCAGCAAGCTGTATTCTTTGATTCAGTAGGCTGTATTCGATAGTTTGAATTTAAAGTTCAAAAATTGGTCATAGTTTTCTCTCACACTTATTCAACCCCCCTTCTAAGTGTGCCATATCTAAATTTCATTTATAATTGATAATATTTTTTTAAGTAGTTTATAATATTTATAATTATATTGATAACTTAAATAAATTTATATCAATTTTAAATTTGAAATTAACTTTTAAAAAGTCAAAATTAATTTTATTTGAAAGAAAAGTAGTATATAATATTACGGACCTGATTTGTAATAAATGATGATTATAAGAGTTTACATGACCATTATGCTACTGTGCATCCTGCATTTTAAGATTTATTGACCACCATTTAAAATCACAATCGCAATGTTTTTTATTGACCACCATTTAAGATTTATGCTTTATGCTATAACGACTAAAAAAAATATCCATATAATTTATTCGTGTTTAAAGTTCGTTGGAAAAAAAGACAGTATATATATATATATAAGATGGATCAGGTCCGAGAGTCCAGACCTGATAAAAGGCGGACCCAAAATTTTTTTTTTTTGTAGAACAACTAAAAACAAAAATAATAATTATGGAACTTGAATTTTTACATAATATAGTGTTTTAGAGCGTGATTTGGATACCTATATCAAAAAATATATTACCGTCTGCACAGACTGTACATACATTTTTTGTTATATTGTATCCAAATCACACCCAAAATATTGTATTATATAAAATTCAAGTTCCATAATTTTTATTTTTTTTAGTTGATTTAAAAAAAAAGTATAAAAAAAAGTCCACATTTTAAGAAAAAAACGGGAGTCCGGATATGATCCAACTATATCTATCTATAATATATATATATATATATATATATATATATATATATATATATATAGAGTCCGGATCCAGTCCGGACTCCCGGATTTTGTTAAATCCGACTTTTTTTTTTTTTTTTTTTGCTTTTTTTTTTTTGAAACAACTAAAAAAAAAAAAAAAAATTTATGAATTGAAATTTTTACATTATACAGTGTTTGGTGTGATTTGGATGCCTATAACGAAACATGTCTGTACAGTCTGGCAGACTGTACATACATTGGTTGGGGGTAGGTATTAAAACACACCCAAAACACTGTATTATTGAAAAATTTCAGTTCCATAAATTTTTTTTTTTTTTTTAGTTGTTTCAAAAAAAAAAGCAAAAAAAAAAAAAAAAAAAAAAATTGGACCGGATTTTGATCCAGTCCGGACTCCCGGACTGGATCAGTTTCATATATATATATATATTTTGATCAAGTCCGGACTCCCGGACCTGATCAAAATCCGGACCTTTTTTTTTTAAACAACTAAAAAAATTATGAAACTTGAATTTTTATATAATACAGTGTTTTGTGTGTGATTTGAATACATATAACAAAACATGTGATTTGAATACATATAAAAAATATGTCTGTATAGATATACTAGTAATTGCCCGTGCCTAAAGGCACGACGTAACGAAAAATTAGATTAAAATTCGAAAAAATACTACATTACCTAAAGACTTTTTACAACCTAAAATAACTTACAATCAGACATAACAATTATCATAATTCACCAAACCTCCACAATAATTAATTTTTTTTTAAAAATAGATATCCAAAAAAATCTAAACCTATTTACAAACTTAAAAATCATCAATAACAATTTTTATAATTCACCACACCACCATAATAACAATTATTATTATTACTACTATTATTATAATATTTTATTATTATAATTATTGTTATTATTATTGTTATTTGATTTGGGCGGGAATTTTTAGTGTGAGATGAAATGTGAGCCTTTAGATTAAGTTGAAAGAATTGAGATGAAATCGTGAACCGTTCATTTGGTTTGTCACAAATGAAATATTCAAAATGTTCTATTTATTATATAGATTATAATTATTTTATATAATAATAATAATATAAATTATTATATTAGTATTAGTACTAGTATAATAATATTTATTATTAGTAGTACAATTATAATTATAATAATAATAATTATTATTATTATTATTATTTGTTTGTGTGTGTGAAAAGAGAGGATAGAGAAAAGTTTTGTGTGTGAACATGAGAGAGAGTACGGTGTATGGGTGAATTTGATTAGGCCGGGAAGAAAAAATATGAGCTTTAGATTAAGTTAATTGGAAGAATTAAGGTAGAATGAATCTGAATCGTCCTTCTGCTTGTCAATGGGTTCTGTTTTATTATATAGATTTACTAGTAATTGCCCCGTGCCTAAAGGCACGACGTAACGAAAAAATTAGATTAAAATTCGAAAAAATACTACATTACCTAAAGACTTTTTACAACCTAAATAACTTACAATCAGACATAACAATTATCATAATTCACCAAACCTCCACAATAATTAATTTTTTTTAAAAGTAGATATCCAAAAAAATCTAAACCTATTTACAAAACTTAAAAATCATCAATAACAATTTTTATAATTCACCCCACCACCATAATACAATTATTATTATTACCTATTATTATAATATTTATATTATTATAATTATTGTTATTATTATTGTTATTGATTTTGGCGGGAATTTTTAGTGTGAGATGAAATGTGAGCCTTTAGATTAAGTTGAAAGAATTGAGATGAAATCGGAACCGTTCTTGTGGTTTGTCAAATGAAATATTCAAAATGGTTTCCTATTTTATTATATAGATATTATAATTATTTTTATAATAATAATAATAATAATAATTATTATTATTAGTACTATTATAATAAATATTTATTATTAGTAGTACAATTATAATTATATAAGAATAATTATTATTATTATTTTATTTGTTTGTGTGTGTGAAGAAGAGAGGATAGAGAAATGATTTTGTGTGTGAACAATGAGAGAGAGTACGGTGTATGGGTGAATTTGATTAGGCCGGAAGAAAAAAATATGAGCTTTTAGATTAAGTTAATTGGAAGAATTAAGTTAGAATGAATCTGAATCGTCCTTCTGCTTTGTCAAATGGTTCTGTTTTATTATATAGATTTACTAGTAATTGCCCGTGCCTAAAGTGCACGACGTAACGAAACACATTAGTATTAAAATTCGAAAAAAATACTACATTACCTAAAGACTTTTACAACCTAAAATAACTTACAATCAGACATAACAATTATCATAATTCACCAAACATCCACAATAAGTAATTTTTTTTTAAAAATAGATATCCAAAAAAATCTAAACCGATTTACAAAACTTAAAAATCATCAATAACAATTTTATAATTCAGCCAACAGCACCATAATAACAATGCAGTATTATTACTACTATTAGTCATAATATTTATTATTATTAATAATTATTGTTATTATTATTGTTATTTGATTTGGGCGGGAATTTTTTAGTGTGAGATGAAATGTGGAGCCTTTAGATTAAGTTGAAAGAATTGAGATGAAATCTGAACCGTCTTGTGGTTTGTCAAATGAAATATTCAAATGGTTTATATTTTATTATATAGATAGTATGATAGTATTTTTATATATAATAATAATAATTATTATTATTATTATTATTAGTACGATTATAATAATATTGATTATTAGTATTACAATTATAATGATATAAGAAAAATTAAATAATTATTATTAGTTATTTGTTTGTGTGGTGTGAAGAAGAGAGGATAGAGAAAGATTTTGTGTGTGAACATGAGAGAGAGTAAACGGTGTATGGGTGAATTGATTAGGCCGGGAAGAAAAAATATGAGCTTTTAGATTAAGTTAATTGGAAGAATTAAGTTAGAATGAATCTGAATCGTCCTTCTGCTTTGTCAAATGGGTTCTGTTTTATTATATAGAATTTAATTATTATTATTATGTATTATATTATTATATTATAATTATAATTATCATTATTGTTATTATTATTGTTATTTGATTTGGGCGGGAATTTTTAGTGTGAGATGAAATGTTAGCCTTTAGATTAAGTTGGAAGAATTGAGATGAAATCTGAACCGTTCTTGTGGTTTATCTAATGAAATATTCAAAATGGTTTCTATTTTATTATATGATATTATAATTATTTTATAATAATATAATAATAATAATATTATTATTATATTATTTGTTTGTGTGAAGAAGAGAAGAGAGAAGATTTGTGTGTGAACATGAGAGAGTATGATGTATGAGTGAATTTGATTTGGGCGTGAAGAAATATGAGCCTTTAGATTAAGTTGGAAGAATTAAGTTAGAATGAATCTGAACCGTTCTTGTGCTTTGTCAAATGAAAGATTCAAAATAGGTTCTGTTTTATTATAGATTATTATTATTATTATTATTATAATTATTATTATAATTATCATTATTGTTATTATTATTGTTATTTGATTTGGGCGGGAATTTTTAGTGTGAGATGAAATGTTAGCCTTTAGATTAAGTTGGAAGAATTGAGATGAAATCTGAACCGTTCTTGTGGTTTATCTAATGAAATATTCAAAATGGTTTCTATTTTATTATATAGATATTATAATTATTTTATAATAATAATAATAATAAATAATTATTATATTATTATTTGTTTGTGTGAAGAAGAGAGGAGAGAGAAAGATTTTGTGTGTGAACATGAGAGAGTATGATGTATGAGTGAATTTGATTTGGGCGTGAAGAAATATGAGCCTTTAGATTAAGTTGGAAGAATTAAGTTAGAATGAATCTGAACCGTTCTTGTGCTTTGTCAAATGAAAGATTCAAAATAGGTTCTGTTTTATTATATAGATAATTATTTTATATAATAATAATAATAATATTATTATTATTATTATTATTTGTTTGTGTGAAGAAGAGGAGAGAGAAAGATTTTGTGTGTGAACATGAGAGAGTATGATGTATGAGTGAATTTGATTTGGGCGTGAAGAAATATGAGCCTTTAGATTAAGTTGGAAGAATTAAGTTAGAATGAATCTGAACCGTTCTTGTGCTTTGTCAAATGAAAGATTCAAAATAGGTTCTGTTTTATTATAGAGATTATTATTATTATATTATAATTATTATTATAATTATCATTATTGTTATTATTATTGTTATTTGATTTGGGCGGGAATTTTAGTGTGAGATGAAATGTTAGCCTTTAGATTAAGTTGGAAGAATTGAGATGAAATCTGAACCGTTCTTGTGGTTTATCTAATGAAATATTCAAAATGGTTTCTATTTTTATATAGATATTATAATTATTTTTATAATAATAATATTATTATTATTATTATTATTTGTTTGTGTGAAGAAGAGGAGAGAGAAAGATTTTGTGTGTGAACATGAGAGAGTATGATGTATGAGTGAATTTGATTTGGGCGTGAAGAAATATGAGCCTTTAGATTAAGTTGGAAGAATTAAGTTAGAATGAATCTGAACCGTTCTTGTGCTTTGTCAAATGAAAGATTCAAAATAGGTTCTGTTTTATTATATAGATATAAAACAAGATAA